>CM055075.1:9524233-9633264 GCA_029204045.2 Tillandsia leiboldiana
TTAATTCTACAAAAGGATTAACGACCACTAACCTCAAATCTATCGGAATTAAAGAACCGATCTTGTTTCTTTCGGCGTTGGAGACCCGGATCCGCCACCCGTAGACGATGGCGTCTCGTTCTTACCGGTTCTTCCTGGACGCATCGGGGCGATTGGGTTCCTCCGCTTTCTCCCTCTTTCCTTATTTTCTCCTCCGGTTAGGGTTCGTCTTTTCTTTTCTTTTTTCTCTTATCACCGATTAGGGTTTTTTTTTTTATTTCTTTCTTTTGTTTCTTTTCTTTAATCGGGATCCATTATATAGCTCGTATTAAATCTTTAATTAATTCCCCTTTAATTTGTTACGTAAGAGAATATTATTTTCCGTCTGGGATAATTAATAAACTAATTAATTATCCCCTACGAGATAACCCACCTTATCTCTAACGGGTTGCAAGATATTTTGCACGGATTTCGATGGCACGAATAATCACCGTATCACTTTGAATTCCGTTCCGGAAGATTCCCGATATCGGATTTCAGATCCGATCGCGCCCGTCGGCTTGCTTTTTCGCGCTCTATCGCAGGAACAATACTAGACCTCACAATGGCCAACTTCCGTAAGGGATGTCCAGTTGCGGAGTTTCTTTCCATCCATGCCTTTCTCCGTATCGAGGTTGGCAGAAGTAGTAACGACAACCGGTATGCCACCGGGCCTATGCGCCCCGCAATCCCAAATGTCGGGTCGTTGACTCCAACCACACAATCCAAAAGCTCGACTTGAAAAGTGACATTTCTGGCCCATTAGCTGGCAATTTACACTGCAGAAAAGGGGCACTGAGGCTACTCGTGCTTTTAAGATCCAAAATTCAACATGGCTTTTATTTTTCCATCTTTATTTAATTACAAAAATTCAAAGTTCTTACATCTCTACCACCTAAAAGAAGTTTCGTCCCCCGAAACTTACAACTAAAAAAAAAAAGGTACCGTTATACCTATTGCTCGACATTACCCAGCGCTCTCACGGACAAGTCATACTAGGAGGGTTCATCCTAACCAATTCCTAATCCATTTCCTAGGTACCGTAAATATTGCTCTGATACCATCTAATCTGTCACGCCCTGAGTTTAAAAATCAAGTCTGAAATTTTTTTTTTTTTTTTTTTTATACATCAGAGGTTTGCAAACAGGCGTAACAGACCGCCACACATATAGGAAAACTTCTATTCCGTGAACAGAGACTCCACTATATATGCACGGCTAGGCTAGTAATCAACGACAGATATCTCAGTACAACTACTAATCTAGTCAGCAGGAATAATTCGAAATCAGTAATCACATCAATATTTTAAATGTCTAAATCAAATAGAACTGTAATAAATGCGAAAATAACAGTCTGCGTAAATCATCAAGGATCTCAGTCATCTCTGTCTAGAATCATGGGGACAGCTCTATCGTGACAGGCTCATGGATCGTCCCGACAACTCACCACCCGACGGACCTGCAACAGTCACCCGAGGGTGTGAGACACACCGGAGTGTATCCCAGTGGCCACGACGAGCGGGAAATAGCTAATTTACCTACTGGGTACTAAATCTGCGGATAGTAAAGATCTGTAGGAAAAAACTAGAAACATAGATGTCTACTAATAATCAGAATTAAAACTGCAGGTAAGTATGCTGAACAATCAGGGTATCTCAGAGATAACTATCATGAAAAACTGTAGGCATGCAGGCCGGAAATCAAAGTCAATACAAGGATCATGTCTAAAGAACTACGAATGATACAAGCATGTCTACAGATAATAGTGCTGGAACACTGAGCAACAGTACGAGTAAAAGTAATGCGTCAAAGGTAGAAAAACCAAATATCCAATCATGTGCCATATTGGTCTCAGAGAACCTCAGGCGATGCCACTGTTCGGCACCTTTTTCGGGGCTGACATAACCTTGTCGAGGGGCTCACGGGTCTATCATCAGACCACTTTACCGGTAAAGAACCATCTCCCCGGGGAGCTACCCGGCCATGTCGTGAAGTACAGCGTGCATGCAAGTCATAATGATCAATCTCACGTCTAGTGACCGGGTAGTCGGCAACAGCCGAGATCCCAACAGGGAGCATCTATCGTGTCGATCAGAATCTATCATACATATCGGAACATCAAGTAGTATCTATCAATCATGCATACGGAATATCGAATAGTATCCAACAATCAGGATCAATCAATCATGCATATCGGAATATCAACAATAAATCGGCTGACAGGAATCAACAAGTGCCATCAAATCATGTAGATCTATATACTGAACAAGCTGATGAACAGATATGTATATGGTATGTCTCATGAAAGATCAAGGTCTATCAGAAATATAAAACTGATAAACAGGTACGTAAGATATGTCTCACGTAGATCAGATCTATCAGGACTAATCATAGGGTATGTCAATACAATCATCAAGGCTAATCTAGATAAAATCAGCAGGTATATATATATGAGAGTCTAAAAGAATCAATGTCTATCAGGGGATCATGTGATATATATGCAGTCATCATAGGTCGTTATCGATATAATTCGCAGGCTGGTCAAAAAAAAGGGTGTCCGACTGGACTAAAGCAACCAGAGGGCCGAATAGATCAAGCCCGGACCGAAGCTAACCCACCTGGATGTAGGCAGATCCACGAACTCCGCGCACAGCTACCGGGAGGCTGGTGCCGAACAACTGGGCCTATAAGAAATTATGATCAGTAAGGACTCACACATACCCATCCGACGTCACGACAGTGACCAAAAAGATCCTAGGTGGCCATGAAAGAAAACCACGGAAATAATGATCCCAACGGCGAAAACGGCGCTCAAAACGGTGGAAAAACGGGCAAAAACGGAGCTACCGACTTTGGGCTGTCGGATGGTGCACAGGAGCAAGCGTGGACCGGGTTTATGGCATCAGGCGGCGGCGGCATGCGCCGGGTGCACGCAGGAAGCGTGCACCGCGCTTCTCGGGCCGGGCCGGTGCACGACCCGAGCGTGCACCGGGTCCTTGCCCTTCGGCCGCAAGCGCGTGCGCCGGGTGCACGCATGAGGCGGCACCGCGCGCCTTGGGCCGGGCCGGTGCACGAACCGTGCACCGGGTCTGGTGCTTCCGACGCTGCGGGCATGCACCGGGTGCACGCCTGGACCCGTGGACCGTGCTGTACGGACAAGCACAGTAAACCCTAATTTCGCGGTTTTCTTCGCCGTTTTCGCTCCGTTTTTCGCGATTTCTTCTACGTTTTCGCTCCCGTGCGACTCCGGCGAAGACCCCCGCGACCATGGTAACGACGGCAGCGGCCTCCCGTTTAACAACGGCGGCGGCGGCCTCCCGTTAACCTACTACGTTCCAACGAAACATCCCCAAAAAAATCTCCGAATAAATCCGCGGTAAATCTAAGGCTAAACGTTGATCCGACGAACAACCAACACGTCGATCGGAGGTCCGATAAAAAGAAACGATTAAAACCACCAATTAAATCGATAAAAATCATCGATCACACCCGATCAAGAACGAGAATAAAGTGTTGGTCAAAACCCCGACAAAAATCCGTGATCGATGTACCGATTAAAACAACCTTATAAGAACACGAAAACCCCCGATTTAATTCTACAAAAGGATTAACGACCACTAACCTCAATCTACTCGGAATTAAAGACGATCTGTTTCCTTTGGCGTTGGGACCCGGATCCGCCCCCCGTAGACGATGGCGTCTCGTTCTTCCGGTCTCCGGACGTCAATCGGGGCGATCGGGTTCTCCGCTTTCTCCCTCTTTCTTATCTTCTCCTCGGTTAGGGTTCCGTCTTCTTTTCTTTTTTTTCTCTCTCACGATTAGGGTTTTTTTTTTTTTATTTCTCTTCTTTTCTTTTCTTTTCTTTAATCGGGATCCCTTATATAGCTCGTATTAAATCTTTACTTAATTCCCCTTTTAATTGTACGTAAGAGAATTATTTTTTCCGTCTGGGATAATTAATTAACTAATTTAATTATCCCCTACGAGATAAACCCCACTTATCTCTAACGGGTGCAAGATATTTTGCACGGATTTCGATGCACGACTAATCACCGTATCACTTTGAATTCCGTTCCGGAAGATCCCGATATCGGATTTCAGATCCGATCGCGACGTCGGCTTTCTTTTTCCGCGCTCTATCGCAGAAAAATACTAGCACCTCACAATGGCCAACTTTACGTAAGGATTTGCACAGTTGCGGAGTTTCTTTCCCTCCCATGCCTTTCTCCGTATCGAGGTTTGGCAGTAACGGCAACCGGTATGCCACCGGGCCTATGCGCCCCGAAATCCCAAATGTCGGGTCGTTGACTCCAACCAACAATCCCAAAAGCTCGAATTGAAAAGTGACATTTTCTGGCCCATTAGCTGTGCAATTTACATGCAGAAAGGGGCACTGAGGCTACTCGTGCTTTTAAGATCCAAAATTCAACCTGGCTTTATTATTTTCCCTCTTTATTAATTACAAAAATTCAAGTTCTTACATCTCTACCACCTAAAAAGAAGTTTCGTCCCCGAAACTTACAACTAAAAAAAAAAGGTACCGTATACCTATGCTCGACATACCCAGCGCTCTCACGTGACAAGTCATCCTAGGGTTCATCCTAACCAATCCTAATCCATCTTTCCTAGGTACCGTATACCTATTGCTCTGATACCATCTAATCTGTCACGCCCCGAGTTTAAAAATCAAGTCTGAAATTTTTTTTTTTTATACATCAGAGTTTGCAAAACAGGCGTAACAGACCGCCACACATATAGGAAACTCTCTATTCCGTGAACAGAGACTCCCTATATATGCACGGCTAGGCTAGTAATCAACGACAGATATCTCAGTACAACTACTAATCTAGTCAGCAGGAATAATTCGAAATCAGTAATCACATCAATATTTTAAATGTCTAAATCAAATAGAACTGTAATAAATGCGAAAATAACAGTCTGCGGTAAATCATCAAGGATCTCAGTCATCTCTGTCTAGAATCATGGGGACAGCTCTATCGTGACAGGCTCACTGGATCGTCCCGACAACTCACCACCCGACGGACCTGCAACAGTCACCCGAGGGTGTGAGACACACCGGAGTGTATCCCAGTGGGCACGACGAGCCGGGGAAATAGCTAATCGTACCTACTGGGTACTAAAATCTGCGGATAGTAAAGATCTGTAGGAAAAACTAGAACATAGATGTCTACTAATAATCAGAATTAAAACTGCAGGTAAGTATGCTGAACAATCAGGGTATCTCAGAGATAACTATCATGAAAACTGTAGAGCATGCAGGCCGGAAATCAAAGTCAACTACAAGGATCATGTATAAAGAACTACGAATGATACAAGCATGTCTACAGATAATAGTGCTGGAACACTGAGCAACAGTACGAGTAAAAGTAATGCGTCAAAGGTAGAAAACCAAATATCCAATCATGTGCCAATATTGGTCTCAGAGAACCTCAGGCGATGCCACTGTTCGGCACCTTTTTCGGCTGACATAACCTTGTCGAGGGCTCACGGGTCTATCAATCAGACCACTTTACCGGTAAAGAACAATCTCCACGGGGAGCTACCCCGGCCATGTTCGTGAAGTACAGCAGTGCATGGCAAGTCATAATGATCAATCTCACGGTCTAGTGACCGGGTAGTCGGCAACATGCCGAGATCCCAACAGGGAATCATCTATCGTGTCGATCAGAATCTATCATACATATCGGAACATCAAGTAGTATCTATCAATCATGCATATCGGAATATCGAATAGTATCCAACAATCAGGATCAATCAATCATGCATATCGGAATATCAACAATAAATCGGCTGACAGGAATCAACAAGTGCCATCAAATCATGTAGATCTATATACTGAACAAGCTGATGAACAGATATGTATATGGTATGTCTCATGAAGATCAAGGTCTATCAGAAATATAAAAACTGATAAACAGGTACGTAAGATATGTCTCACGTAGATCAAGATCTATCAGGACTAATCATAGGGTATGTCAATACAATCATCAAGGCTAATCTAGATAAAATCAGCAGGTATATATATATGATGAGTCTAAAAGAATCAATGTCTATCAGGGGATCATGTGAATATATGCAGTCATCATAGGTCGTATCGATATAATTCGCAGGCTGGTCAAAAAAAAGGGTGTCCGACTGGACTAAAGCAACCAGAGGGCCGAATAGATCAAGCCCGGACCGAAGCTAACCCACCTGGATGAAGGCAGATCCACGAACTCCCGCGCAGCTATTGGGAGGCTGGTGCTGAACAACTGGGCCCTATAACAGTAATTATGATCAGTAAAGGACTCACACATACCCATCCCGACGTCACGACAGTGACCAAAAAGATCCTAGGTGGCCATGCCAAGAAAACCACGGAAATAATGATCCCAACGGCGGAAAACGGCGCTCAAAACGGTGGAAAAAACGGGCAAAAACGGAGCTACCGAACTTTGGGCTGTCGGATGGTGCACAGGAGCAAGCGTGGACCGGGTTTATGGCATCAGGCGGCGGCGGCATGCGCCGGGTGCACGCAGGAAGCGTGCACCGCGCTTCTCGGGCCGGGCCGGTGCACGACCCGAGCGTGCACCGGGTCCTTGCCCTTCGGCCGCAAGCGCGTGCGCCGGGTGCACGCATGAGGCGTGCACCGCGCGCCTTGGGCCGGGCCGGTGCACGAAACCGTGCACCGGGTCTGGTGCTTCCGACGCTGCGGGCATGCACCGGGTGCACGCCTGGACCCGTGGACCGTGCTGTACGGACAAGCACAGTAAACCCTAATTTCGCGGTTTTCTTCGCCGTTTTCGCTCCCGTTTCGCGATTTCTTCTCCGTTTTCGCTCCCGTGCGACCTCCGGCGAAGACCCCGCGACCATGGTAACGACGGCAGCGGCCTCCCGTTTAACAACGGCGGCGGCGGCCTCCCGTTAACCTACTACGTTCCAACGAAACATCCCCAAAAAAATCTCCGAATAAATCCGCGGTAAATCTAACGGCTAAAACGTTGATCCACGAACAACCAACACGTCGATCGGAGGTCCGATTAAAAAGAAACCGATTAAAACCACCAATTAAATCCGATAAAAATCATCGATCACACCCGATCAAGAACGAGAATAAAGTGTTGGTCAAAACCCCGACAAAAATCCGTGATCGATGTACCGATTAAAACAACCTTATAAGAACACGGAAAAACCCCCGATTAATTCTACAAAAGGAATTAACGACCACTAACCTCAATCTATCGGAATTAAAGAACCGATCTTGTTTCCTTTCGGCGTTGGAGACCCGGATCCGCCCCCGTAGACGATGGCGTCTCGTTCTTCCGGTCTCCGGACGTCAATCGGGGCGATCGGGTTCCTCCGCTTTCTCCCTCTTTCCTTATTTTCTCCTCCGGTTAGGGTTCCGTCTTTTCTTTTCTTTTTTTCTCTTCTCACCGATTAGGGTTTTTTTTTTATTTCTTTCTTTTTCTTTTCTTTTCTTTAATCGGGATCCCTTATATAGCTCGTATTAAATCTTTAATTAATTCCCCTTTTAATTTGTACGTAAGAGAATTATTATTTTCCGTCTGAGATAATTAATTAACTAATTAATTATCCCCTACGAGATAACCCACCTTATCTCTAACGGGTGCAAGATATTTTGCACGGATTTCGATGCACGACTAATCACCGTATCACTTTGAATTCCGTTCCGGAAGATCCCGATATCGGATTTCAGATCCGATCGCGCCGTCGGCTTTCTTTTTCCGCGCTCTATCGCAGAAAAATACTAGCACCTCACAATGGCCAACTTTACGTAAGGGATTGTCCAGTTGCGGAGTTTCTTTCCCTCCCATGCCTTTCTCCGTATCGAGGTTTGGCAGTAACGACAACCGGTATGCCACCGGGCCTATGCGCCCCGAAATCCCAAATGTCGGGTCGTTGACTCCAACCAACAATCCCAAAAGCTCGAATTGAAAAGTGACATTTCTGGCCCATTAGCTGTGCAATTTACACTGCAGAAAAGGGGCACTGAGGCTACTCGTGCTTTTAAGATCCAAAATTCAACCTGGCTTTTATTATTTTCCCTCTTTATTTAATTACAAAAATTCAAGTTCTTACACTACGGAACTCTAACAAGATGTCTAGTAGGTGTGTAATTACTGTCTAAAGACAGCCATTAAGTCCAGTTTACAATTTGATCCATAATGTTCTTTAACTCGCGTAAAAACACTACGTTAATTGACTGTTTCGACTCGATCTTGAGATCCGGGAGTCCAAAAGCTACGCCGTAACTTTCAGCGCGCTCGTTACGACGAGACCAAGGCCGTGCTCACAAGTTTGGCCTGACACGGATCCCGAGGGCAAAGTTGGCCCATAAACATTAGGGTTCAATTTACAACTTTGCACCAACATTACTTATACATGACTAAGACCAGAGTTTAATGGAGCATGGTGTTAAATGACTGTTAAGGATCATGGTGCTCACCTGAGGCTTGCCTGAGATCGGCCGGAATAGTGGCCGGAGCAACACCACCCAAAGTGCCCGAGCTCGGTTTGGGTGTTCCTGAACAGCACAGGTGCAGACCTGTTTCAGAGGGGAGCATCATGTCACCTTGTTTCCCAGAAGGTGTTTGGTGCAAGTGGGGTCGAGCCCCGGCGGCCGGAGGCGGCGGCGGCCGGAGACAAGCCCGAGCTTGCCAATTCGGGAGCAACATTGGGAACCCACTTTCAAAGGTACCCTGGCCCAAAAATAAAATGGTGGGGAGCATTATTAGGGCATCTAGGTGTTACCTGTACGGTTGGCCGAAGTCCAGTTCGCCGGAGTTGGCCGGAGAAGAAGGTCGTGGCCGGCTCGGGTGCAACCCTAGAGATCGCAAACCCCACGTTAAAGATGCCATGCAAAATGATGGGCAAGCTCTAGGAGGTCCAAGAAGCCTACCTGGATGGTTTTCCGGCGACGGGGGAGCGCCGGCAAGGCGCGGCGGCGGAGCTCGGTGGAGCTCCAATGCCCAACAATGGCGGTTTCCGGCCGACTTGCTCCGGGCCGGAGCAACTTGGACCAAAAGGGTCCACTCGATGCCAGGAGTCCTCTGGTGGGGGTGGCCGGCAATGGGAGGCAGCGGCGGCGCCGGACGGCCGTGGTCGGCCGAGGTTGGAAAACCCGAATCTAGGGCAGCCCCGGATGACTCCGATCCTGATCCGATTGTGTTCAGACTTCGGGGAGGTGTGGCAGTCGACAAAAGAACCAGATTCAACGGTTCTGATCTTTAGTTGGACGGCCGGATCGCGGCGGCGCACGGGATCGGCCAGGAAGGCGATATTTCCGGCGACAGCGCTCCCACCGCCGATCGGGGCGGCGGCCATGGCTCGGGCTGCAACAGGACGACCTCCTCGACGTCAGAAACACAATGGCCATGCCCAAAACCCGAAACTAAAATAAAAGTCCCAACAACTCACCTTCGCCGGAAAATCGTGGAGGATGAAGGCGATGGCCGCGGCGGCGCAGGGCGGAGCTGGGGTGCTGGTTCCCTCGGCCTCGACTGCGGCTCCACAGAGGATGCCTCAGGTAAAGACTTGGTCCACCCAGGGTCCTCCCAAGCCTCCTCCTTCTCAAGACCCGAGATCAAGATATTCTTGATCTTCCTTCTCCGGCGAGGGGAGGCGGCGGCCGGTGCGGGGAAGCTCCGGGGAAGCACGGCAGAGAAGGGGGGGTGGTCTGTTGAAGGGTTGCGGCTAGGCTGAGGCATTAGGGTTTCTTGAAACCTAAGCTCGAATGCATGTGTGCATATATAGGGTTTAGAACAATTGCATTTTAGTCCCCTCCAAGCCCTTTAATTCCAACCCAGTCCATCCTAGCATAATTACCTCACATCCCAGTCCTTCTACAAGCAGTGGCACGCTTTTCGATGCATGTTTTATAGGGGTTTATGTGCAATTTACACTGCAGAAAAGGGGCACTGAGGCTACTCTTGCCATTCATGATTCAAAATCGACTAGACTTTTATTCTTTTCCTTTTTATTTAATTATAAAATTTCAAGTTCTTACATTAACTATCAATTTATTTTCGATAATTGAGCCTCCGAATCAATGATCTGCACCATTGAATATAATCTAGATCATTAGAACTATCTAGAAATTAAATTTTAAATTTTTTTTAACATCATTAGCCTAATGATCAAAGGATTACAAAATTTGTAATTTTAATAATAGATATGAGATGTTTGATTGTATAATGGTGTAAAAAAATCTAAATCAATTAAATTTTTATTAGAAAATTTTTTAAACTATTTAAGACAAGATCTATACTCTCGATCTTAATTACAAGACTCTATCATCACTTTTTGAAGGATATTTATTTTCAGCTGTTCAATTTTGTATTCACTTAATGGACAAGAAAATAATATCGAAAAAATATAAAATTTAATTTCTAGATTGTTCTAGCGATCTAGATCATATTCAACGGTACCGATCATCGATTCGGATGCTCCATCATCGAAAACAAATAGGTAGTAAAAACGTCCGTTTACTATCGATAGTATTCCAGTCAAACTCATATATAGGGGTGGCAATCTAGGTCACTGTTCGCCAGCCAGCTCATGTTCGGCTCGAAATGAGCTTGAGATCGAATCGCTCGTTTAGTAAACGAGCCGAACACGAGCCGAATTTTTTAGCTCGTTTAATAAACGAGCCGAACACAAGCTGGGGTCAGTTCGCTCGTGTTCGGCTCGATAACAGCTCGAATACATTTATATTATATTTATATATATTAATTATAATTATATATAATATAAATTTTTATATTTAATTTTTATTCTAACTTAAATATAAAATTCAATTCCGTTATAGCTAAAATAAAAAAAATTTTAGAATGTTTTTAAAAGTATTAAAATAATTTAATCCTTGGAAGTGACTTTTTGGTCATTGGATCAAAAGTCAATAATAATGATTATTTGTGAAATATTGTGTATGATCCAAAAAATTATTAAAATTAATTCAACGATTAAAAATATTATAGTGCCAACACTTTAATACTTTCAAAAGCATCTTAGCAAAACTATATATATATATATATATATATATATATATATATATATATATATATATATATATATATATATATATATATATATATATATATATATAATTTTAGGCCAACCTAATATAAAAAATTTATTTCTTTGTGAATTTTAATTATTAGTTTAAAATTTTAATTTTTTAATTTTCTTTCAACTTTACATCTAGCTGTGGGAATGAAAATCTAACTTCTTGTTCGCGAGCCGGCTCGTGTTTGGAGCCGAACACGAGCCGAATTTTTCAGCTCGATATTTAAATGAGCCAGCTCGTATTCGGCTTGTTTATTAAACGAGCCGAACACGAGCCGGCCTCAACTCATTCGTGTTTGGCTCATTGACACCCCTACTCAAATATATATATATATATATATATATATATATATATATATATATATAAAATTAGGCTAGAATACTATCAATAGCACCAAGCCATTGGTGCTATCAAGTTTTTAGCCATTGGATGAAAAAATATGCGGTTGGGATTATAGTGGTCCCCTAGGGTTTACTAGGTGGTTGGTTGAATAGTAAAAATCTTAGGGGTCAACTATAATCCCAACCGGATATCTTTTCATCCAACGGCTGAAAACTTGATAGAACTAATTGTTTGGTGCTATCGATAGTATTCTAGCCGGACTCTATATATATATATATATATATATATATATATATATATATATATATATATATATATATATATATATATATATATATATGAGTACGGCTGGGTGCTTTTATAAGTACGAAAGTATACATATTTATAAGTTATTTTTTATGTTGGAACTTCCGAATCGATCCGCTCCGTTAGATTTTATCTAGAGTTTTTGAAGTATCTAGAAAATAAATTGCGTAATTTTTCGACATTATTTACCTAGTGATCGAAAAGGTTCAAATCAACGATGAAAATAAAAATTTGACAAAATATGACGATATGACACTAAAATTTTAGATAAAAAATATTGATATTATTTTATATAGTTTAAAAAATTTTCTACTAAATTTTACGTGATTTGAATATTTTTATACCGTTAAATTTGCAAACGTCCATTAAAATTATTAATTTTGAATTCTTTTGATCATTAAGCAAATGATATCGAAAAATCACAAAATTTATTTTCTAGATATTTTAAATACTCTAAATCAAATCTAACGGAGCCCATCGTTGATTTGAAAGTTTCAATATCGAAAACGATTTATAAGCGCGTAGGGTTCCGTGCTTCCATAAAGTTGTGTTTGGATGGAGTATAAAGGGGGATAAGGGTGTTATCCCCCCTCCCCCTTATGCCCAAACAAAAACATGTGAGAGGGGAACAACGGTTCCTCCCTTAAAATTTTAAATTTTTTATGGAAACTTTTTAATTTATACAAATTTATAAATTTTTAAAAATTTATAAAGTTTTACCATTTTAAAATTTTTTATATACAAAAGCTAAATTTAAATAATGCAAATTATAATTATTTTTTAAAAATATTTTTTTAAAGTGTTAATTAAAAATTTTTTCTTCCCTTTATTCTTCTTATTCTATTTTATCAAACCAAACACAATTTTTCTTATACCTAGTACAACTCTAATACTCATCCAAACATAAAATTATATTAGTTCTTACTTGTTCCTGAATTTATATCTATTTCTGAAATAAACAGTTCTCGGTTATACCTAGGGGTGGCAATCTAGCTCACTGTTCGCGAGCCAGCTCGTGTCCGACTCGAAATAAGCTAGAGATCGAATCGCTCGTTTAGTAAACGAGCCGAACACGAGCCGAATTTTTCAGCTCGTTTAATAAACGAGCCAAACACGAGCTGGGGTGAGCTCGCTCGTGTTCGGCTCGATAACAGCTCGAATACATTTATATTATATTTATATATATTAATTATAATTATATATAATATAGATTTTTATATTTAATTTTTATTCTAACTTAAATATAAAATTTAATTCCGTTATACCTAAAATAAAAAATGCTTTAGAATGTTTTTAAAAGTATTAAAATAATTTAATCCTTGGAAGTGACTTTTTGGTCATTGAATCAAAAGTCAACAATAATGATTATTTGTGAAATATTGTGTATGATCCAAAAAGCTATTAAAATTAATTCAATGGTTAAAAATATTATAATGCCAATATTTTAATACTTTCAAAAGCATCTTGGCAAGATCCTAGGGGACCACTATCATCTTAACCACACATTTTTTAATTATATATATATATATATATATATATATATATATATATATAGCTCGGCTAGAATACTATCGCTAGCACCAAATAATTGATGCTATCAAGTTTTCAGCCGTTGGATGAAAAGATATGCGGTTGGGATTATAGTGGTCCCCTAAGATTTTTACTATTCAACCAACCACCTAGTAAACCCTAGGGGACCACTATAATCCCAACCACATATTTTTCAATCCAACGGCTAAAAACTTGATAGCACCAATGACTTGGTGCTATCGATAGTATTCTAGCCTAATTATAAATTTTATATATATATATATATATATATATATATATATATATATATATATATATATATATATATATATATATATATATATATATATATATATATATATATAAAAGAAATATTCTAGTAATTTTACTATTTAGATTTTAGGCCAACCCAATATAAAAAAATTATTTTTTGTGAATTTTAATTATTAAATTAAAATTTTAATTTTTTAATTTTCTTTCAACTTTACACCTAGCAGTGAGAATGGAAATCTAACTTCTTGTTTGCAAGCCAGCACGTGTTCGGCTCGTTAATAAACGAGCCGAACACGAGCCAGCTCGTGTTCGGCTCGTTTATTAATGAGCCGAACATGAGCCGACCCCAACTCGTTCGTGTTCAGCTCGTTGACCCCCCTAATTATACCTGAAACAAACATAGCTTAAGCATACCAACCTACTATCTATAGATATTATAAATTCTGAGTTCTTTCGTGCCTGCGTGTCACCTTCTCAGGCCTTCATGTGCCGATGTGTCATGCTCCCCTCTCTTTGCCCAAACCCTTTTCTCTCTTTCCCAAAAAATCTCTTGCCGCACATGGGTTCCCCCTTTCTTGAAACCCATTTCTCTCTTTCTCAACCCCTGTTGCGCTGCACATGGGTGCCCGCGCGGCGCTGCATGCGGCACAGCCGCGCGAGCGCCTGTCCCGCGTGGCGCCGCTTGCGGCACGGCCGCGCGGGCACCAACCCAGCGCGGCACAGCAGGCATGCGGCGCTAGCCCTGCGCGGCACCGCCCGGGGTGCAGCGACGGAGCTCTAGGGCATTGCGGCGGCGGCGGTGCTCTCGGGCATTGCGGCGGCGGCGGTGCTCTAGGGCATCGCGGCGGCGGTGACGGCGAGACCTAAACGAAACGAAAAAAGGCGAAAACTCTAACAGTCGAAAACACCCGACAAAAGTACGAAAATAACACACCGCCCACCTCGATCGATCGGAGAAGACGATCCGTTCACCCTGCCGGCTTCCGGCACTTTGATCGAAGAAGATCGGGATTTCCGCTTTCCTTTTCCTCTTTTCTCTCCGGCTAGGGTTTTCTTTTCTTTCAGGAAAAATAATTTCTTTCTTTGTGCGTACGATTAAAACCCCACATCCGGATATTTATTTGATAAAAGATAGATCCCAATCTCCTCGAAAAGCATGCCAAACACTTAACACGGATTCCGACGCACACTATGGATACCGCGACCGTCAACACCCCATTCCGGGAGATCCATAAGTCAGATTTCAGATCCGATCGCACTGCCGTTCATCATTTTTCAGGCTATATCATAGAAAAATACCCGCAATTCCTGACGATCAACACAAGAAAACTCGATTATTCAACACCCCAAGGCAAAGACTTTATTAGCAAGGAAGTAAAAGAGTACAAAAAAAGTCACGATATTACAATTTGAGGAATTATTGTGATTATTTATAGATGCCTGATGTCCCGGGCTATTCCCGACGTTGTCCTGGTTGGCCCAGTGACTTTGGTTTAGCGTTGGTGACTTTCGGAGCCGAAATCGGCTTTTCTGGTGGTGTTTTAGTATTTATGACACCGGTTGCATACATATTCACACCCAGTGGAGTTTGAGTGCCCGAACGTCTTCAGTGAAGCATTCTGGTGCAGCATGTCAAGTTTCGTTAGATTCAGAGGCCTGTAAGAACAGATTGGACCAAAGTTGATCGATCGGCGGATTTTCAGAAAGTTCGGAAAATCTCAAGACTTCAGCGAAGTTCCCCGTATAGCTAGTCTGTGGGTTGGGTATGAAAGAGTCATTTATTGACCTGTGATTATGATTCAGGTCCCAGTAGTCAACCGCCGACTTGTGAGCCATCCAGTGGATACCGTGCTCGACTACCTTGAGGTGGGTTTATCTTCGGTCCGGACTTTATCATTTTGGCCCTACGCGTACCTGGTAGGATGGACCTCTGTTATTGTTGACAACCTTGATTCCACAAATGAGCCTTCTTTATGCATTTTACTTCTAGTATTAGTATATACATCTAGACATATGCCATGCCTGATTGGTCATTAGTTAGAGTGATTATCAGTACAGTTCATATTAGCATTTCCTGTTCTATATTGCATGATAGAATAGGAGTTCAGTTTTGTTCAGTGATACAGTTTCAGCATACAGACTCAGTTATACAACACTAGTTGAGATTACAGCTTTTAGCATCCCGATTGAGATTTTTTCGACTTATCGCCGATTGCTCGGTCTTTAGACCACGAACTTGAGCATTAGCATTATGATCGTCAGAGCACTAGCTGCCCATTTTACATACGCAGTGGGTCTGATCCCCCACAACGCGTTCTTTGCCGATAGAGTGGTCGACAGTGGCAACCCGTGAGCCCCAGGTTGCACATAGTGGACAACAGTGGTGACACGTGTGTGCTTGAGTGCACCGATGGTGTCGGGTTATATGTTAGCCGAACGTGCCAACTATGGCATTAGTTGAGGTACTCGTGACTGATGATAGCATTGATTGGGTACTTACAGTTATTGTTATTCAGCATTCTCAGTTTACAGCATTGATATTATTGATTATCATGCCAGCTCTGTCTTATAGCATGATCAGTTTCCATTATCAGATAGCCAATCACAACATGATTAATTTACAAACATGAGTACCTTGCTTTCACTTCTTCTTATGTGAGGACCCGAATCCCTGTGATAGGATTACTGTTGGATTAGCAGCTTCTGGAGGCCTTTATTGGGTGTCGGAGGTATTTATGCGCATATTAGACCCAAGAATGGACTCAGTGCGTAAAATGGATCGCGAGTGTATTCGGATGCCCCCATCAAATTTTAGAAGTGGTTTCGCGCGAAACGGATATCAGATTTGAATTTAGCGCAGAAAAACGATGGAAATTGACTACTTGGTTGTATTTTTCTGAGTCCGGACGCCCGAAAACAGACACCCGAAAGTTTTCAGTATTTTCGGGTGCATGGTGGATCGGTGGACCGAGAGCTGTGCCACGTGGCGGCTTCCTATTGGTGCTGTTCGCCACATGGCGGAGCAGGAGGCGCAGCGCAGTGGGCTCGGCCCACGGGAGCAGGCGCGGGCAGCGCGCGGGCCGGGCAGGCACGGCGCAGCGAGAGTGGTGTGCCACGTGGCAGCTTCCCATAGGCAGGCTTTGGACACGTGGCAGCAGCGGGTTGGCTGGTGCAGCAGGCGCAGTCCACGGAGCAGAGAGGCGGGCGCCTCTGGTTGCGTGCGCGGCAGAGGGCGGGCAGCGCTGCATGAGCGCACGTGGGCGCGGCGCCCGATGCGTTGACGCGGGGAAGGCGGGCGCGTGGGTGCGGCCACGCGTCGCAAGCGGGTAGGTCGGACCCACTGTTTGCTGTTTGGGGCCACGTGGCGCAATGGGGATGATTCGGGCACTGATGGTTCGGGGGACCTTTTGGGGTACTGTTTGCACCCGGAAAATTTTGGCCGCTCAGAAGTTGTGTCCCAAAGTGTATTTTTTCACCCGGATTTCAGCCTATAAATAGGCTTTGGGTGGCTCATTTCGGGATTTTTGGAGGTTCTGGGAGCCCCCTCTAAGCAGAGCTCTTCACCACTGTGTCCTCTCTCACCGATGGATCTTGGGTATTTTTGGAGGCCGTGTCGTCAGCGTTTTCTGCGACTCGGCGCACTTCGACGCTCCTTCGTTTGTGGCTTCTACCGTCACATTTCAGTGGGCGAGGCCCCATGAGCTACCCCGATGGAGTTTTGAGCTGATTTTTGTGGCAGCGCGTTCACGAGATATATGCCTTCGATTTTCGTGTTGATTACGTTGCCCTGTTTCGAGTTTTTGGTGGTGTTCCCGAGGTATCTTATCACCCCCTTGTACTGCTGCGAGGTATAGGATAGCGGTGGAGTATTGTTGGGATTTCTCGGCCTACGGACATCGGAATGGGACGTTTGAGGACTCGATCGACATCTACGCTTCGAGAGGAACGCGACCGTATTTTTATCGGAATTTTTGAAGGACTCTTCGAAGGTGATATTTAAGCTTCTTCGTGATAGATTTTCACAGATTTGCGAGTTGTGGATTGATTGGCTTACCGCAATGTTCTATTTGTATCTTGGCCTACAGGTGTCGGAATGAGGAGTATAAATACTGAATTTGGATCTACTCGTCGCAAGGATCGCAGCCGTGATTTTTCTAGATTTTTCGAAGGGACTCCCCTTTTTTCTGTGCTGGTTTGTAAAAACAGCAAGTGCTGTTTGGGGTGTGTTTGTGGTGTTGTTTGATTGTTGGCTGTGTTGTTGGTTTGAGCAGAGGCTTGTGCGACCGAGTACCGATGTGCGATTTCGGCGAATTTTGGTAGTGAGTGACTTCGCACTTCACCGACTTCGGCGTTGCCTGCGGAAAGCGATTCAGGTGGGTTGCTTCGTCTCCAGAACTGGTGGACAGTTCTCTAATTCTATTTGTTAGAATGCATGCATGTTTAGTGTACCAATATATAGTTGAGAGGTAAGGTTAGTAAAGGTATTGTATGAGAAATTGCAGGATAATATTCATGTTTATGATTGATGAAAGCTTACCTAAGGGAAGCATTACACTATGTGATTGATAGCATGCATAATTTAATGTACAACCTATAGGATTGAGATGTAAGAATAAGAAATGATCTAGTTCATGTGGATTAAGGCTTACATGACTTATTGTACATGTTGGGTACCTTCGAGATCTATTATATATATTGAAATAGTTGTATTCACCTTATGCTAGTTGAGAGCATGTTGAGGGAGATGAAGGTTATTTTGATGAATTTTGTGATCATGTCTGTTAATATTCCCTATGTTAGGATTCAGTTTATTTAAATGCTATTATTGGAACTTGACCTAGCACCCCGTCACATATTGCATGTTTAACCAGACTAGTAGAGAACCTTCACTTGGGCTAGGTTTTTTTATGCTTTAGATATCCCGCACCTTGCATATTTCCTAGACATAGAGTTTCCTTGCCCGGATAGTGGGCCGAGAGGTCAGGTTATTGTGGGACGTGTGTTGCACTCATGCCTGGGGGCTGAGTGGAGTCTGGTAGCGGAGTTTAGACCAGTGCTAGTGTTGTTGAGAGCCGTTTGAATAGACGGTAGTCCCGGGCCGTCGAGTTTTTTTCGGTCAGTGTTGTTGGGAACCGTTTGGGTTGACGGTGGTCCCGGGTCGTTGAGTGTCGTCCGACCAGTTTTGTTAGCCCTGAGTTGTGGGTCGATCCCGGCTGTGGAGTACCTCCAGCCTGTGTGTTTAGCGTGGCGAGTTGGGTGTTTCATTTTGGGAGCCGTTTGGGTCGACGGTGGTCCCGGCTGTGGAGTATCTCCAGCCAGTGAGTTTAGTGCCACGAGTTGGTTGAGTTCGCTTGTGTCTCGAGATTCGTGAGAGCGTATTAGCTGGGTTGTTGAGAGTGTTCCGACCGTCGTGCGAGATATTTGAAGATCTTGAGTCCTTCCGTTCTGAGAGTGAGCATGGATTTTGACTATAGCCTGCATGAGCCACTTTGAGCTCGACAGAGATGCACGGATACTTTCCTCAGTGGGGTCGCGCCCCTCGAATGCCACTCCGGAGCAGAGCCTGATACTTTACTATTGCCACTCCGGAGCAGAGCCTGTTACTTTCGTATCGCGACTTGTCGATGCTGTCCCTTTGGCTGGTCCTTTTTTAGGCAGTCACGGACGCCCTACGTAAGTCCAGTCCTCCGTGGATGTAATGGCAGTAGGTAGGCGCAGGCTTGACTAGACCCTATGAGGCAGTCAGTTCGATTAGGTCGATTGAGCACCTTGGGTGCGAGTGGTTGCATATCTTTTCATCTGTATCACCCATTGAGCATTTAGATAGAGGCATGGTAGCTATAGAGTATCTCCAGTTTTTCTTGTTCAGTTTTTACTGTATTGTCATCTTATACCTCCAGTAGACTTAGTGGGCAGACCTTCGGGCTTGGTGGCGGTACCCACTGAGAACTACCTGTTGGTGTAGTTCTCACACCCGTTGGGGGTTCTCCCCCACCTTTTTTCTTTTCTCTCCTTTGTCTTGCAGAGTCATTGCGCGTGTTGCTGATTCTGCTATTGCTGTTCGAGGCTAGGGAGTCGCGAGCTAGATCCCTACCTGTCTTTGGAGAGTAGCTGTACCCCCACATTAGAGATTTGTAGTATAATCAGCAGATTAGTTTTATTTTTACTTTGAGAGACTGTTGTATTGTGAGGATCTGACTTGTACTGAGAGCCTGTACACTGATGTATTATTTCAGTTTACCTCCCTGTAGAGTTCTGGGTTATTGTATCGAAGGATTTTGTATATGATCATATTTGGAAGATGGATATTGTACCTTTATTTTCTAGTTTCAGTTCAGCATTCAATTATTCAGCCTTGTGATTATATCCTGCTTTTGTTATCCGCTTATTATTGTATCAAGTAGGTACGACTTGCTATTTCTTGGCCCATCGTGCCCACTGGAATATATCTTTATTGTATCTCACACCCCCTGGGTGACCATTTTTCAGGTCAGTTCGGTGTTGAGAGTTTGGGACGATCAAGTGTGCTGTCACGGTAGAGTCGACCTTGTTATCGATTACAGTTCCCAATATTTTACATTTTTAGTTCGCTAGTATGTTTTATATTCTTGGAGTTGTTGTATTATGTCGTGTATGTTGATCATGTATATTATTGTAGATATTTATATTTAGTTGTTGATTATGTCGTCTCTGATTGCAGTATTGTACTTGTATAGCTGAGCATGTACAGGGGAGACTCTGTCCAAGTGGGCAGAGGGTTCCCTGTGTATGTGGTGGTCTGTCCACGTCTCAGGTTTCAAGTGTTGAACTTTAATTTTGTTTTAGAAAAAAAAATAAAATAAAAAAATAAAAAAAAATAAAAAATAGACCGCTTTTTGAAACGCAGGCTGTGACACTAAACTTAACCATAAAATTCGATCCAACCCTCCAATAACAACATAAGCCTTTTCAACTAGCATGCAGATTTTCAGCAACAATTGGACTGAGAAAAGGACTAACAATGATGTATCAATTCTTATTCAAATTTCGAGATTAAGGTGTCAATTTGTTCCTCTTGAAATCTAAAAGATTACCCAACTTAAAATTTACCATTTCATCAAGGGAGCAAGGAGAAATCTTAAAATTACCACAAACTGTCCAAAATTGCACTCTGAACAAAGAGTCTCAAAGATGGTTAAACTTACCTGATTAAAAGAAAGAATCAGCCCTCCTCTTCAACATAAAAGTTGTAGGGCTTTAAGTCCTGGAAATGCTCCCATAAGAATCACCTTGAAATTCCAATCCTACTGCCTAGGGGAGCAAAAACACTAAGTACTGCTCATAGCTTGCTAAAAACATCAGGTTGAGGATAACTCTCACAATGATGGCTTAATTTATCTTGTTTACAGTCCAAATTGAAGGTTCCAGTAGGTACTAAAATTGAAGATCTTTAAGTCTTGCAAATTTTCCACTAAAAATCAACTCAAAACTCCCCTTGTACTGCCCAGGGGAGTAAAAACACTGAACACTGCTCAGAAATTCAAGTTGTAAAGAAGAACCTCAAAGATCACTAATTTTACCTGGGTTTGAGTCCAAACTAGCCTTTCCAGCAAATATCAAAGTTGTAGGTCTTGAAGTTCTGAAGAATTTTCTGCAAAAATTACCACAAAACTTCACTCCTACAGTTCTGGGAGTCTTCTGGAAGAAAAGGTGACGAAATGGCCAACTAAAGTAGCAAGCTCCAAGCTTCAACAATGGTGGTTTAAGGGGGAGAAGGAAGCAGCTAAAGCCCTCAATCTTCACTCTTTGCAGCAGGGGATGAAGAGGTCAAAATAGCCCCTTAAATAACCCAAATTTGATCAAAAAGATCAACAAAACAAGCTGAAAATCCACTAAAACCCACTATTAGGTTTCGGATCCAGGGGTCCAACCCGACCCGCTAGGCGGCCAAGACAGGTGGCGTCTAGCGCACGCCCCAGCGTCGCCTGGCCCATGCTGGCTCGCGCCACGCGCGCACGCGTGGGCGCACGCTGTGCCCGCCAGTGCACGCTCCCGTGCACCGGTCGTGGTCCCGAGGCCGTGGACCCAATGCGTGCACAGGTTCGGACCTGAATTTGAGAGTCCGGACCCTCAACCTGAAATTACACAAATTTAGTGTATTCCGTCCAATTTTTCGTGCTGGATTTATTTATTGCATCCATTACGCACACGGAGGACTCCGACACACTGAAAATGTGTCATCAAACCATAGGTCCAGCAACAAATCACACCACAAAATTCCAAGTCTTCACACTATTGCACTATCAATAGCACCAAAGAACTTTGTGCTATAAAGTTTTTTGTTGTTAGATCTACCATTTGACCATTTCTATTTCTCAGCTCATACTATTCCACCAATCACCTACTAAACCCTATAGAATCACTATCATTCTAACCGCACATTTCTTTATCTGACGGCTAAAAACCTAATAGCACTAATGACTTGGTACTATTAGAGCTAGTATAGAATTGATAGTATATGAATAATATTTGTTTACTATCAATTTTTTCACCCTTTAATTATTACTATTTCATCAACTTTTACTAAACCTTAGATATTCAATGATCAAAATGTTGATAGTAAACATTATTTTCATACTATCAATAATATTTTAGCTTCACTCACACACTCTCTCTCTCTCTCTCTCTCTATATATATATATATATATATATATATATATATATATATATATATATATATATATATATATATATATATATATATATATATATATATATATATATATATATAGTTCGGCTAGAATACTATCGATAGCACCAAGCAATTCATGCTACCAACTTTTCAGCCGTTAAATAAAAGGATGTGCAATTGAAATTATAGTGTTTACTATTTAACCAGCCAACCACTAAATCCTAGAGGACTACTATCATCCTAACCGCATATCTTTTAATCCAAGGGCTGAAAAATTAGTAGCATCAATAACTTGGTGTTATCGATAATATTTTAGCATATATATATATATATATATATATATATATATATATATATATATGAGTTATATCGAGCCGAACATGAGCGAGCTGATCCAACTCGTGCTCAGCTTATTAAATTTTGTGCTTGAAAATTTAGCTTGTAGCTGGCTGGTTTATTAAACACGCTGATTAATCTTAAGCTCATTTCGAGCCTGACACGATCTAGCTCGTGAATAGCGAGCTGAATTGCGACCTGACCTGCCACTCGTCGACACACACAAACACACCCGCACTCTCTCTCTCTCTCTCTCTCTCTCTCTCTCTCTCTCTCTCTCATCTTAATATTTTAATAATAATTAAATTTTATAATAACAATAATAATAATAATAATAATTAATAATTAATATTTAATAATAATAATAAATATTATTATTAATAAATTATAATTTTTTATTATTATTAGTATTACTAATACTTAATTTGACTATACAAGCCAATGTAATTAAATAATTATAATTAATAATTAAAAATCACTAATAAAAGTTGTACTAATTAATTTAAATTATTATTATTATTTCTTATACCCTTTGAACACTTATCTATTTTAAAAGGATAGATTGGGGCAACTTATCGTATATAAGTAACGTCCATTTTAGTCATCTCTACATACTTGTTTAACCAGTTATTGATTTTTCTAACTTTATCCAAAATAATAATACTACTAATAATAATAATAGATAATAATTTAAACTAAAAAATATAATTTTTATTTATTATTATTATTTATTAACTATAATTTTTTAATCATGTTAGTTTGTATAGTCAAATTAATAATAATAATAATAATTCTTATTATTATTATTATTATCAATTTTTTATTATTATTATCAAAATTATTTATTATTAAATATTAAGAGGTGGGAGGGGAGGGAGAGAGAGAGACAGAGAGAGTGTGTGGGCGGGTGTAGAGAGAGAGAGAGAGAGAGAGAGAGAGAGAGAGAGAGTGTGTGTGTGTGTAAGTGTGTGCGGATTGGGAGGGGGCAGAGAGAGAGAGAGAGAGAGAGAGAGAGAGAGAGAGAGAGAGAGAGAGAGAGAGAGAGGGGGGGTATATGTGGGTAGGGAGGAGAGAGAAAGAGAGAGAGGGTGGATGGCGTTGGGGAGGAGGGGAGAAGAAAGAGGGAAAAAATTAATCTAAATTAATCTCTCTCCCAATTAGTACATAAAATTATATAAATATTAATAATTTTTTTTAATGCATACAAATAAGGATAGATTAGAATTTTTTTTTTGAAAAGAAAGGCTAAATTAAAAAAAAAAAAAAAAAATCAATGAGATTAGGTATGGCATTAGTTCTTATAATTCTACCATCATCCAACAAATTGTTATCCTATTATGCCATGTATGGTTGGAACTTTTACTTAATTGATCCCAGCTTGTAGTTCCACATCTCCTACAATTTTTAGGAGGATATTTGCTATGTATCATGAATTTTTATATAATTAATCCCAGCTTGTAGTTTGACATTTTCTATAACTTTTAGCCAAATATTTGTTATGTATCAAAAATATTTTTATAAGTATTACGTGTCTGTATCGACACTCGTATATCAGTATTGAATATGATACGTGTCGGACTCGTGTCCGATGTGAATATTTTTTAAACGCTAATTCAATACGAATACATAACACATATAATTAATATTTTTTATTATTATTTTTATGTATATATAATATAAAGTAATAAATGCTTTAGTTTTTTGATAAATACATATAAATATTTTTTTAAAAAAATATAAATAAATTATGTATGCTAAATTTTTATTTTTATTTTTTAAAAAATAAACTATCCATCAAAATTTTACTATTTTTCATTCCCATAAAAAATATAACAATATTTTACTAAAATTAATATTTTGTATATAATAAATATATATTATTATATTAATAATATTATATTTTATTAGTAGTTCTCATATCAAGTCGTCATGCCCGACTCATGTCGTGCTGGGTGTTCTATGATAGAGCATATAGCGTTTAAAATAATTGTGATATTTATTACTATGGTTATCCGGCTCTCCAATCATACCCTGTCTCGCTAGAAGAAATATGGTGAATTTTTAAATTTTCCAAACAATTGAAAAGTAGTACATTGAATCTTAAGCAGATAAAGTGCACTTATTACCCTAAACCGGTTTTAGTTAACCCCAAAGAATAACAAACCAACATATTCTTTTTGCTTACAGTAAGCTTATGATTTGCACCTTTATATCCTTATCATGGGCATGCCACCGGAATGGAATAGGAAATGGACACGCTAATACAAGTCTATATTATTAACTACATTTATGATAAAAAGGAATCGGCTATTATTTGCTATACCTGATCAGTGTTTGTAAACCATGTAGCTATGAGGCGAGGCAAAGTTGGTGACCTCAGAGTTGCAGTGCTAACACACATACTTGACCAGCCACTCGAGGCTCTGCAAAAGAGCCAATGAAGCCTAAGCTTAAACTTAATATGAAACTCTAGTCTAAAATATAAACTAATTTGCCTATGTTAATATTCTTTTCCCATGCTTCTACTTTTCCATGTGACAACATGATAGAAATTTCGCAAGATATCATTGAACCATTTATTAGCAGAGAGAGAGAGAGAGAGAGAGAGAGAGAGAGAGAGAGAGAGAGAGAGAGAGAGAGAGAGAGAGAGAGAGAGAGAAACCTTTATGCATTCTGGTAGATCATCATTTTTAGTTCTCACATGCGTCTGCAAATGTTGCAAAAGTCTGAGTAAATACAAGTACTACACCAAAATTCAATTCCTTAGATAATTTCTTGGAGACATTGGTTCCTCTTTAATTACATAACTACCCATTCATTATATTTTTAAATCAATAAGAATTCTTCTCCTTCAGAAACTCTAGTTTATGTGGACTCAAGTTCTGAAAATTTACGCTCATTTATTAGTATAAACAATGGTAAACGGTGTAATGTGTTTGAAGGAGATGCATGGAGGTTAAGAATACCTACCTCCATGACAGTATGGCACGAGGAGTCGTGGTTGGTTGCGAGGCAAGCAAGGATGACTAAGCCGGCTGCAACAGTGGAGGGCCAAAAGGAGAGCCTCTCATGGTCACGAAGGGAAAGAACAGCTAGGTACCTTGACAGGTCCTTCACTTTTGTGTCTGCTCTCGCTGCTTTCAAATAAAACCTGCCATAATTTTTTTATAAAAAAGGGGACAAGAAACATGCAAATTAATAGATGTGCGAACATTGAACGATGTTGTTTTGTAGAATGATGGTTTATTACCAGAGGAAGTGTTGTGTTGTGGGGAGGAAGCATTGGAAGTTGAGGACCTCTTGAATCACCCACTCCATAGCTACTACTTCGCTCCTGATGTAGAAGTTGTTCCCAACTTTGAAGGTTCTCTGCCGTATGCTGCTACCGCATTTGATTAATCAGGGTTTTTTTTTTTTTTTTTTTTGCATCATACTGTAGTGGATTGCAATTTTCTCTTGTTTTCTCAACAATACCGAACTATCAATCAATATTGATACTCCAATTGCAGTGATAAATTGCCTGAAAGGAGGGATTGATGCAGACAATTTGCCATTTTCTGATAAATCGCAAACATCATTCATCAACATTACCACTTATTACCAGGGGATATTTGGATTCCAGGAGTAAATGGTTCAAAGTACAATTTAAGGTGGATAATCTTAACGATAGCCCTCGAAGAGATGAAACAGCTTTGGCTTTGAGCCTTGCAAAAAATATGTGGGAAAAGTTAATAGTTAACGCAGCATTGCAATGATGAACTAATACTCTACCAATTGGTTACATTTGCTACAAGTCAATTGTAGAGAATGATGATCAATTACTCTTCTTTTTTTCAGAGAAAAGTAGCATACTATCCTCTTCATCCATTTTTTTTAAAAAATAAACTAAGCTGGAGATTGTGAAACAGCTAGACTTCGAACTTGAAATCTCGGTTATCAACTACTAAGCCATTTGCCACTTGCGCTAGGGACGGTCGGTAATGATGATCAATTACTATTGTCCAAGATCTTGAGCTTTATAATATTATCTTTCTTCGTCAACTGGGACAACAATTGGAGTTTAGGCAAAACATGTTGAGGCAGGAGCCACTCTTAGGGAGCAATGTGATTGCTACCCAAATAATTAAGAACCCCAGTATACAGGGGATGCAGGTAAAGCATCAACTAGTGAAGATTTTCTTTTGACTCTAAGACGAGGGTTATTCTCTAATTTCTACCCAATGAAGATTCACTGTATGATGCAGAAATAGGCTTTAGCAATTACGTTTAGACATTGACACAGTACTAGAGAAGCAACAGGGAACAAGTAAGGAAGTGTGGTAGTAGTGCTATGGTAGGAAATTAGTTAACTAACCTGTTGTAGGGCTGGTTCTCTTCAATTCTGGTGGAGAGAGTGATCGAAGCCACTCCCAGCAGCTGCAGATTCCTTACGCTCTTGAAGTATCCTCTGCTTAGGAATCGATCCATGATGCCCACCCCCAAGAACAACGTCTCCAACTGGAGCTCCATTGCCCTAAAATGCTGCTACCACCAATTGCCCAACTATCATGACGTTTAAACTGGTGGGACCCACCCATTGGCTCACATGTCATCATCAGACCACTGATACTTATAACAGCCGTTGCACTAACGAACTTTTCAAAGGAAAAATACTATATGTACCTCACAACATGCCCTAATTATTATTTATATTTATAGAACTTCACGATCGACACATGTCGACTGATTATTATTATTAACAAACTTCTGAATTTAAGATTTTAAATGTGACATTTTTTTTAAAAAAAATGTTATGTCTTCCAAAAAAAAAATGTTATCATAATTTATTGCTATAAGGTCAAACTAAATAGACATTTTGAACTATATGCATAAATTAATCAACATTCTCAGCATGTATTACTCTCTCTCTCTCTCTCTCTCTATATATATATATATATATATATATATATATATATATATATATATATATATATATATATATATATATAAAATTAAGCTCCTATATTTTTAAAAGTACTCTATTATTTATTTCAATACAATTCAATTTTATTTACTATTTTTATTTTAAGTATAAACCAACATGCCTTTTAGGGCTATTCATTTTTTTGTAGTGCAGCACGGAGAATGAGGGCAAAACTGGAAAATTAAAGTTAAGCTGCATTCTTCCATCACGTGCTTGCTGTTATTGCCCCTCCAGTTGGAGAGCAACGTATAGATATACACTCAATTTTGAGTGTATATTTAGTATTTACCATTATAATATGTTCTCCGAAGAGTCAAACGAATTGACCTCTTTGTAGGGGTAATTTCGTCACTTTACATCAACGTAGTCTCCATGAGGCGACCCGAAAACGGGAAAGTAGAAGGCATGAAACGTGTGGACTTACGCACCTACTGTACCCTCACCTCTGGAAACGGATACTCCGCACAAAACATAAAACTACCCGTACGTCTGTTTTAAGGATCCCCGAACTTCGAGTCGACTTTTGTTTTCATCCTTATAAACTTTTAATTCTAATATTTAAAATCTTAAATTTTTTATAATATTTAATTTAATTTCTAAACATTAATACTATTTTATTTTAATCCTTAATTAAAAATAAAATTATTGCTTACTTTATGAGTAAAACATTTTTGTACTCGTATATTTTCGTTTCTTGAATGAACAAATGTGCTGTTAGAATTATAGTAATTTCTAAAATTTATACTATTTCATTAATAATCCACTAAATCTTAAGGAGGTCACTATCATACTAACCGCACATCTCTTTATCCAAAAACGAAAAAGTTATGAGTACAAAAGAATTTATACTCATAAGAGTATAGTAAACCTACGCTATATATATAACTATACTATTATATTATTAATAGTATCAAGTTATTGGTACTATTAGTTTTTCGACTATTAGATAAAGAAATACGCGGTTAGAATAATAATAGTTTTTAAATTTTAGTATGCGGTTGATAAAATAGTATGATCTAAAAATTAAAAATGATCAAAAAAAAATCTAACGGTAAAAAATTTGATAACACCAAGTACTTGGTGGTATCGATAGTATAGTAATCGGACTATATATATATATATATATATATATATATATATATATATATATATATATATATATATATATATATATATATAGTTTATATATGCTTTCAAAAGCACAAGCAAAAATATGCTTGTGAATTTTTTACCATTGGATTTGCTTTGAGATTTGTACTTTTGTAAAGTCAACTAAGGAGAGAGAATTTTTTACCATTGGATTTGCATTGAGATTTGTGCTTTTGTAAAGTCAACTAAGGAGAGAGAAAGAAAAAGTAAATAGCACAAATCTCAATGCAAATTCAATGGTAAAAAATTCACAAGCATATTTTTGCTTGTACTTTTGAAAGCATATAAGCTCTACTATATATATATATATATATATATATATATATATATATATATATATATATATATATATATATATATATATATATATATATATATATATATATATATATATATAATTGAGCTCCTATATATGCTTGTAAAAGCACTAAATCATTGGAGCTTGTAAGTTTTTAACTCTTGGATGAAAAGATGTGCGGTTAGGATGATAGTGGGCCTCTTGGATTAAGTGAGTGGTTGGTGAAATAGAAAGATCTAAGAAATAAAATTAGTCAAAAAGATAGATCTAACGGTAGAAAATTTACAAGCACTAATTGTTTGGTGCTTGTACAAATATAGTGGTCGGACTCTATGATATCATTTGTTTCGGGAACAAAGTATGGAATAAGGTCTTGTTCCAGTCTTGTTCTCCAAACGCGTTTGGTTATGGAATAGTAGTTCTCGTTTTTCTCGAATAAGCTGATATAATACTGAAACTACTGTTCCAGCCTTTTCCTGAAACAAGACTAGCATTTTCTTGAAACAAGACTTGTTTCTATTTGAAAATAAGTTTAATTAAAATAAATACAATTTTAATTATTGTATTAACTCTTTAATAATCTAATATTTTAACTAATCTAATTATTTTATTAACTAATTATTTAAGTATTTAGATAATTAACTAATTAAATTATTAAATTATTAAATTATTTATATTTAATTTAATTATTTATTATTAATAATACTCATTATTGTTAATTATTTTATCAATTAATTAATAATAAACTTAATTAAAGTAAATATAATTTTAATTATTATATTAATTTTTTAATTAATCTAATATTTTAACTAATCTAATTATTTTATTAACTAATTATCTAACTATTAGATAATTAACTAATTAATTTATTAAATTATTTGTAATTACTTATATTATTTATTAATAATACTCATTATTATTAATTATTTTATCAATTAATATTCAGTGTTATGGGATAATAGTTAATTAATTAAGTTAAATTATTATTTAATTAATATTTTATATTAATTATTTAGATAAAATATTATTATTTTAAAATTATAATTACTTTTATTCTTATTATTCTAATCTAACTGTTCAAACACTATTTTTCTTATTCCTAGGAATAACCAAATTTTCATCCAAACGTAAAATTGGTCTTATTTCTATTTCTTTATGAACTTATACCTATCTCTTGAATAAACAGTTGTAACTTATATTTGAATCAAACTCAGCATTTATATATATATATATATATATATATATATATATATATATATAGAGAGAGAGAGAGAGAGAGAGAGAGAGAGAGAGAGTATAGCTTATATGTTTTTAAAAGTACAAGCATGTCCATACTTGTGAAATTTTTACCATTAGATTTGTATTGGACTTTGTGTTTTGTACTTTTTCTTTCTCTTTCTTTAGTTGAGTTTACAAAAACATAAATTCCAACACAAATCTAATGGTACAAAATTTACAAGTATAAATTGGTTTGTATTTTTAAAAACATATAAGCTCTTATATATATATATATATATATATATATATATATATATATATATATATATATATATATATATATATATATATATGAGTAGGGCTTATATACTTTTAAAAGCATAAGCAAAAATATACTTGTGAATTTTTTACTATTAGATTTGCATTGAGATTTGTACAGTTTACTTTTTCTTTCTCTCTTCTTAGTTGACTTTACAAAAGCACAAATCTCAATGCAAATCCAATGGTAAAAAATTTACAAGCATGAATGCGCTTATGATTTTAGAAGCATATAAGCTCTACTCTCTCTCTCTCTCTTTCTCTCTCTCTCTCTCTCTCTCTATATATATATATATATAGCGTAGGGCTACTATATAGCGTAGGACTACTATGCTCTTATGAGTATAAACCCCTTTGTACTCATAACTTTTTCGTCCTTGGATGAAGGAATGTGCGGTTAGGATGATAGTGGTTCCCCTAGGGTTTACTAGGTTGTTGGTGAAATAATGTAAATCCTAGGAACTACTATAATCCTAACCGCACATTCCTTCATCCAAGTGATAAAAATTTATGAGTACGAAAGAATTTTACTCATAATAGTATAGTAGCCGAACCCTATATATATATATATATATATATATATATATATATATATATATATATATATATATATATATATATATATATATATATATATATATATATATATATATATATATATATATATATATATATATATATATATATATATTTCGGCTACTATGCTATCGATAGCACCAAATATTTGATTCTATCAAATTTTCTACCCTTAGATCAATTTTTTTGATCATTTTCATCCGTTAGATTTTACTATTTTCTCAACCACCTATTAAACCCAATGGGCCTATTATTATTTCACCCACATAATTTTTAATCTAAAAGTTAAAAATTTAATAGCACTAATGACTTGATGCTATTAATAATATTAATTCCAGCCTAACTCTCTCACACACACACACTCTCTCTCTCTCTATCTCTCTCTCTATTTATATATATATATATATATATATATATATTATCGATATTTTATTCATCTCATGCGTTTGGTACAAATATCAAATTTCTACATAGAAAAATAATAATTTAATAAATGATCGGTTTGAAATATGAAATAAAAAATAGCTGATAAATACATAATACATATATGAAATATAGATATAGAAAGACACTAGATGTAGATAATAATTTGTTTTTTAAATAGTAAATACACATGGCAGTAAAGTACAATTTTTAAGAGTTAAGAAATAACAAACAGCAAGTTTGAAAGGTTTGAGGGCCCAAATGAACTCTGTGGAACGTTTGGGGACTAGAGGTGCAATTTAGCCTTTGTTTTTAAAAATTGGCATCACTAAATGACGTAATAAGAGAAGTTGTGCACTCTAACGGTTGTGTTCCAGCGAAACAATAAAAACCAAGTCCCATATGCAAGTACAAGTCGCGAGTTACATGGCGATCGCCGATAGGGGAAAAAAGGTGAGATCGTGGAACGGGAGACGTACCTCGAGCATCCAGTTAACCATCAGGAGCCGTTGCTCCAAGATCATGCGGCCGTTGTCCGTCTTTGAGGTGTACACCACGCCGTAGTCGTGCATCACGGTCTCCTTTCTCTCTCTGCTCCGGAATCTCTTATAGCTCTCCTCGTCGTCCTCCTCTTCGAACCTCATCATCTGTGATGAATCGTATCGAATCGATCAAAACAAATAAATAAATAAATAAAAACACTCGTAAAACCTCAGAAAATGACCGGATGAAATCACATAATAGTACAGATCAAGGATCAGGAATTAACCGTGAATTCCTGGGAACAGTACTCTTCTGATTCGGATCCGGGGGGTGATCCGAGTTTTCTGTGGGGGGTGGAGCTCGAGAACTGTTGAGCGAATTGGAGGAAGAGGGAAAAGGAGGCGGAGGGTTGGGAACCCTCCGTGGACCACTCGGAGAGCTCGCTCGACCATTCCCCCTCCGAGCACTGGGGGAAGAGCTCCTGCTCCAGATCCGAGAGAGTCATCTCGTTGCACATCATCGAGCACGTGGAGGAGGGGCTCCTCCCTTCATCGTCGCCGTCGGAGGAGGAGAACTGCTCCGAGCACGCGAGATCGGAGTCGAGGTCGAGATCGCGCAGCGGCGCCGCCGCGGATTTGGGGATCCGCGCGGAGTTCGCGTTGGAGATTGAATCAAGGCACGAGGAATCGGAGATTTCGGGAGCTTTTTCGGTGGACGTACCTTTCTTAGCACGCTTCCCGTCGGGGAAACCTCCGAGAACCTCCGAGATCTCGGAGACGGAAGCCTCCGCAGCTGAATTCGCCGTAGACTCCTCTCTTCTCGGTCTCTTCGCCTCTGGCTCGTAACAATGCGGGATCATTCCGGTTCCTCGGCTCCCACCGCCCTCGCTCTCCTTGGATCGGAGCGTCGCCTGACGCTTCGAGAAGGATCTGGTGACTCGCCGGAAACCGTCGGCGGAGATCTCGCTGCAGAGGCAGGAGGAGGAGGACTCCTCCGCCAACGCCGCCGCAGCAACAAGATCAACGGACGCGCCATCGATGATTGGGAGGATCGGTAAGCGTCTACGCCGAGGGAGCTCGGAGCGCAGCTTCCGAGCATTGGAGGGCACTCCGACCGGGCAGAGGGAGACGAGATCGGGGTCGGTGGCGAGCATCGGAGCGAGGAAGGGGATGAAGGGATCTGGAGCTCTGTGTTGGGGAAAATAGGGTTTCGTAGGTTCGGGGAGGGTAGGAACTAAGAAATGAGGGAGGAGGAAGAGGATGAGAGGAGTGGAAAGAGCGAAGTGGGAAGAAGCGTTCTCTCTTTCTCTCTCTCTCTCTCCAGAAAGAGGCAACTGCGAATTCTCGAAGCTGCCTCAATTTATCCAGCAAGGGAGCTGATGCGCCACGTCAGCATCGTATTCCTTCGGCGTCGCGCGCAAGCCACGAGCTCGGTCTTTTAGATATTTGTCTGTACGGATCACGGTTTATAGACCACATTTACCATAAATTCAAATTTAGACTGGTGTAAAACTTAACTGATTTACAAATTATTTAATTTTACTGTCTAAATTTCTAAATTTTTAATTTTACTATGTAATATTTTAATTTATTTAATCTAAATCACATTTTAATTTTAAAATTTAAATATATTATTTATTTTTACAAGTCTATTTAGCATATTTATATAATTTTTATAACTATAAATTTATTAAATAAATAATTATTTTTAATTTTAAAATTAAAATATTATTAACCCAGTCAAATCAAATAAATTAAAATATTAAATAATAAAATTAAAATTTTAAAAAATTAGATAGTAAATTCAAAATAGTCTAGAGTTCATATAAGTTAGTACATCTTTACCTTTAAACTGCGAAACAAAAATGCACCTAGATTGGGTTTGATGGAGCTTCCACTCCAATTCCTTTGGAATACGATCATAAGTGAGAGACCAAAAGAAAAAAAAAAAAAAAAAATCCTCCTGTATACGTCTCGATTAATTAAAAAAATAGAGAAAGGAGAGAAATTTTTTTCTCTTTCCTTGATTGGCCCAAATTTTTTAAAAAATTTACCAAAAATTTGATGCCGTCCGGTTAACAAAAAAAAATAAAATAAAAATTAATCTATTTTGAGTCCACCACGATCACTTAAGAAAATATGGACCATTCATTCCAAGACTGTCCTGTATGCATTCCTACTTCAAAATTTATTGTAGTGCTTAGTTTTAAAATAAATTATTCTTATCTAGTTTCGAGACAAGTGTAACTTTCGAAATAAATTAGAACTATAGTAGCTATTTGGATAGAAATCAAATCGGAGGTGATCTAGATCGAATTCCGAGATCAAGGTCAAGATCACTTTTTGAAGATGGATTGGCCATCGAATGCATCATGTTTGAATCAAGCAATTCGGTTGAGGACAAATCGGCTAAACCGAACTCTAATCACACAAACAAAATGAAAGGCGAAAAAAAGTGGACTCGATTGATTGAAAACTCAGCCGAAAGAATTGAATCGATTGTATTGAGAAAAGAGAAATTTGGATCCACTACAATATAAATGAATATTAGTGGCGACTTTGTGGTGGCGACAGACATTGTCGCCATCAATGTAAAAGATATAGTGGCGATATTTATCTGTCGCTGCGAATGTGTAGAAAATAGAGGCGATATATAATAGTCACCACCAAAACAGAAAAAATAGCGGTGATAATGTGTCTCCGTTAAAAAGTTAGAATAATAATGGCCACAAATGTCGCCGCAAAAAATATTTAGTATATTATCGACGATTCTTATCGCTGCGGAATTATCTTATAAAACACGCAATATCTTCCCACCCTTTTTTTTTTTTTTTTTTTTCTTTTTTTTGGCACTCACCCACCTATTAATTTATAAAGACTATTTTACCCTCACTTCATAAATACCTATCTATAGAAGAATATAAATACGCAGTATGTACGGAGCGTCCCCAGGCGTTTTGTGCTGAGTTGGCTTCTTCTCCGCGTTGTGCTCTCTGCGTTACCTGTGCCCACATGGGTTTGCCTTCTTCTCTCTCTTCTTTTTTCTCTTCTCATCTTTGGCCCGAGTCTCTATTTTCTCTCTCGCTCCCTCTCCTTCTATTCACGCACATGGGGGTGCAGACCTTCCCTTCTATCTTTCTCTCTCATCTCTTCTATCCTTTTCACCCGGCTTCTCCACACTTCCTCTCCCTGTACACTCTCCTCCCTCTTTCCTCTTTTCAGATTTTTTGGGGCCTAGGGTGCCTGCGACCCCCGCTCCCGCGGCTCACTGTGCGCCGACGATCGGATGGTGCCGCCTCCTTCCTCTTCCTCCCCCCTACGGTTTGGTGCCCTCCTCTTCATCGGAGCCAATGGTGGTGGCTGTGTGCGTAGGGTATCGTACGCCGAGCCTCCTGGGTTGGTGTCCCTCTTCGCCTGCATGCCCTTTCCCCACCTGTTGGTTCGGGTGTGCTCCCCTCCACCAGAGCCGGGGCCGATGCATGCCAGCCCCCCGGGTTCGTACATCGGGCCTTTTGGTCATGCGTCCCCCCCCCCCCCCTACGGCTCGGACCCCCTGTTCTTGAGCAGACCGGCCTTTAGTCACCCCGAGCTGGCCCGTCCGTACGTTGAGGCAACTATTTGCTACCTTCGTCATCCACCTGGTCTGTTATGCTAACCCTCTCCATCTTCCCTCTATCTGTGTGTTATGTTCATCTCCTCCTCTCTCAAGGTTTGTCTATAAATAGGGCCTTATGTGTGGAGGTGGAGTTCAACCCTCACCTCTGTCTTTGCTCCATTTACTGGTTTACTGCCTCTTTACATAATAGTTTAGTGTTTGACTGCTTTCTTTCTCCTACCACTAATCTCAACTCGCGAATAGATATCTGCATACAAAATATTGGAAAATGGGGAAAAAAAAAATTTACTAGCTTTCTAAGTTTTTTTCTAAAAAAAAAAAGGAAAATTGTTGGGCTTTGTGTAAAAAACAATTGGACTCATTATAACTTGCTGGATTGTGCTTGTCTGCCTACATCTAGGGTTTATTTTGCGCCATGTTTTCTGGGTAAGAAATTGCATGTTACCATTTGTGATTCCTGTTGTTTTTAAAATGATGTTGGGCTCTACCATTTGTGATTCCTGTTGTTTTTAAAATGATGTTTCTCAGGCCTCTGTTATGTGGAATGGGATGATGTTAAGTACATCAAATGACTTTCAAAGGGCGAAAACCAGTTCAAAATGGTTTGCATTCAATACCATTTGAAAAATGGAAGAAATACAAGGTGACTCTGTGCGATCTGAACCGGGGACTCCCAATGCTACTTGGTGGCCCCCGGGCTTTATTGAAAAACTACAAGCTGTCTCATTGTCACAAAAAGTAGAGGCTTCTACTGGTAGAGAGTTATCACGCGATGCGGCGAAAGCTGAAAGTCTATCTCAGGCTGCTTCTCAGACACTGTGGTCTGCTGGAACTTTTTCTGGTCCGATACCGAATGGTTTTTATTCAATTATTCTGGTAAGAAATAAAATATAAGGTTCATAGCATAAGTCTATCATTATCTGAAATGAATCAAGTTTGATATTACTATCACTTAAGTTCCAAACACTTTCTACTAACATATGTGTCAGGTGACTACATAATCTATTATGTGACTGTCGTTTTATGGAGCAAACAATTCAGATTTTGACTGATTTATTCAGGAAAAGAAACTCAAGGAGCTTTTCAGCTCCATCATTAGATGACTTGAACTCACTTGGCATGAAGGGGCTTAAAGCTGATATCATTCTTGTAGATGCAGAGAAGGATAAGAAGCTTTGCATGTTGAAGCAGCTGACTGCAGCATCAGTAAAGGACTAAGCACAAATCCTGCTCTACTAATAAAAAAAATTGCAAGTTTGGTAAGTTCTTCCTTGATCACTGGATAGTTAGCTGCTGTTTAGAGATACATTATGTACCTAATGGAGTCTTTCCTGTTCAGTTTTTTGTCCACTTTGTTGTTCAAATAATGCATGCTTACATGTATGGTGAGGCATTTGAATTAATTGCAACAGTTGCTGATGCTTCATTTTTTTTCATTTTGATAATACAAGTACTGAGTGGCATGTAACACAACATGAGTGAGATCAAATAATAGTAATACGAGATGAGTTATGGATAAAATTCGAAGAATTAATAACTGCCTTTTTGATCCCATTGAGTTTTGAAAGCTTGCAGTCTATTGCGTATCTGTTAGACTGTGTTTTTGAAATGGCTGTATAATTTCTTATCTGAAACTTTCGAGAAGAAATCATGCTCGTGCGCTAATGCTGTATAATAAAGTTTGCAATTCACTGTCAGGAAATAGCTGTTTTGTTGGGCTTGTGAGTACAGGATGTAAAGCTCTCAAAGAGGCCTCATGTAGGTGTGCTAATACCACACAATAAGCTTTCACTTATTTGTGAAAAATAGCTGGATTGTGCCCACAAACTTGGGAGCTAGTAGAGTAATGCTTGATTATTGGTACAAACTGTTTAACAGTTTAGCTGTTTCATGTTGAGTAAGTAATATAGCAACTCTAGAGTCTATAGCTAGCCACTCTAAGCAACTTGGCACTGTTTGGTATGGTACTACAGCAGTACTCAAACATCAATTACAAGACACCCTTACTCATGCAGGTTATTTCGTAACCAGATTCATTAATCTTTCATAACATTGACACTGCAGTAAACTGACAGACTACTTTTAAGCAATAGTGGTTTTCCTTATTTCCTCAACTTGGGATTTACATTCTATTTCACTATTTTGGCAGATTTGAGTAAATTGAGTCCACCCATAATGGAAGGATTAGATGTTCTACTAGCAGCGAGTCTATGATACCATTCTCCATTTCGTGTAAGATGCTATTGTTCAGAGTCTATATGGTGAGTCTCTAACTTGTGAATAATTTACTTTCCAGAAATCTAAGCCCTCACCAAAGAAAAGTGATCCTGATCTTGATGGTAAGGAACATGTTGTGGTAGAATACACAGTTTGTTGAATAGTTCTATCTATTAGTAATTTTGTGTTGGTGCAGATAGTTCTCAGCCCCAAATACCTTCAACAATTCAGTGGTTTAGCTCAAAATCAGCAAAGAAGGTACTTTTCCCGTCATCATTATGTCATTTTACTTTTTTAGACGATAACTTTTCATCTTTTATTAATTTTGTGCTTTTTGTTATGACCTTCAACTATCTTTTTTCCATATATATATATTTGAAGTCAATATTCTATTCTTTGTTGGACTATGGACAAAAGCTGTTTTTGTTCAAATTTTAGTGTTTTATTGATCAGTTCCCATTTTTTAACCAAATTTAGCTCAAAGAATATGTTATATGTCTTTGTCCATATATATATATATGTATATATATATATTTGAAATCAATATTCTGCTCTTTGTTGTGCTTTTGACAAAACTAATTTTGTTCAATTTTTCTTTTTAATGATAGGTTTCCATCTTTTAACTGAATTAGCTCAAAGGATATTGTTCTAAAGACTTCATAACTATAAAGGAGCACTGATCTTGTATGGTTTGCATTATATGTTGAAACAGATTTTCTCTAATTTGATCAGTCATCTTATATTGTAACTTCTATGATTGTCCCATTGGTATCTATTTTTATAGTCATATTGGTAGTGTTACTTTGTATTCTAAATTCTGTGATTGTTCTTTTGATGCCTAGATCCCTCTGAGCTCAGTTACTTCAATCATTGACGGATTAAAGAGACTATATATTGAAAAGTTGAAGCCTTTGGAAGTTACATACCGATTCAACGATTTTGTTCCTCCTTTATTGGTACGTAAATTGTCCTTCAGCTCCTGTTATAACTTATAAACATATACTATTTTAGTATGGCTTTTTTGGTCCAACGGTTTTTACCTAATGCTTTTTAGTGGTTCCATTTGTAGACAAATAGTGATTTTGATGCCAAGCCCATGGTTATGCTGTTAGGTCAATATTCTACGGGAAAAACAATATTTATTAAGCATCTGCTAAGATGTAGCCATCCAGGTTTATTGTCTGCTGGACAGATTTGTACAATTGTATATTCTTTTCCTCTCTTTTTAAATGTTTTTACAATAACACATATCTCAATACAAATTCTATTATAAAAAATTTATAAATATAAATAAGTTTATACTTTTGAAAGTATATATAAGCTGATCTACTCTCTCTCTCTCTCTCGATCTCTCTCTCTCCCTCTATATATATACATATATATATATATATATATATATATATATATATATATATATATATATATATATATATATATATATATATATATATATATATATATATATATATATATATATATATATATATATATATATATATCATTAATTTTCTGAATATGTGCACCTTAAATGATTTTATAAGCATTTCTATTTTAGAGGTCATGTAGAAGTTGTCTAATTCAAAATATATTTTGCCGACATTGTTTACTCAACACTCAAAATAGTCCTATATGAGATGAAAAAATAATTATTACTGGGCATAGAAGAACTAAATACTTTAGTGTAATAATTTGAATTTAAGTGTGTGTATATATATATATATATATATATATATATATATAGTAGAGCTTATATATTTTTAAAAGCACAAGTCCAAACATGCTTGTGAATTTTTTACCGTTGGATTTGTATTGAGATTTGTGTAATTGTAGAAGTAAAAAAAATTGTCATTTTAAGTGTTTGTGGTTACCAATTTTGTGATGATTTTTTGACTCCCAATTTGAGAATTTATAGGTGACGGGAAAAGCAGTTATGCTTGATGAGATTATCAACTATGTGCAGTCGTTGCAGCGCCAAGTTGAGGTACACAAATTGCTGGAAAAAATTCAACATTTTTTTTAGTAGTAATTCTCACACTAATCTAAGCTTTCTGTTTTCAGTTCTTATCAATGAAACTTGCAACAATGAATCCACGCCTCGAGTTTAACATGGACAATCTCCCCCCTAAAGATGTAAGTTTGTTCTTGATTTAATTATAGACCCAGATACACAATTCAAAATAGGAATTATGCGGCTTATAAACTGGGTTTTCTTTGCAATTACAGATGCATCAAGCATGTGGAACAATGCCACTCCCGGTTTATCCATTAGAGGCTGGCCTGAGCCGCGCATTTCCTTTTTCTCATCAACCCCAGGGGCATCACCCTCTTCAGAGTGTTGTCAGCAATGGCATAGAGATGCCGTTGAATTCCTCGCTCCACCGGAGCCTCACCATGCCACTTCCTCCGCTAGACGGATTTGCAGATGCTTCCTCTCAGGTAAGAGAGAAATGCGAGGGATATTATTGTTATCCAAAAAATTGATCCGATAGGAATGACCCGCTATCGCGCAGGACTAACCATTAAATGTCAGCCTCACAAAATTGAGGAGCTCACGACCAAATTTCGACACCGTATTATTTAAAAGATCAGTCTGATAGGAAACAACCCAATAGTCTTAACGATTATAACCTAGAAAAGGATATGCCTTCTTGCTCTTATGAAGTTGTCTAAAGACTAAGGTTGGCATACTAATAAAGGGGTGTCTGCTTTTCTTCAGCTTGGGACTTTCTGGGAAGATGACCTGCAGAGTGTTGTTCAGATGGGCTTTGGGCAGACTCAGGAAGCTACTTTTTCCTCTCAGAGCTTCCATGGTAGGTGAATTCGACTACAACAATTAAATTTTAAAGGTAACTTTTAAAACAGAAGTTTAAAACACAACTTCTGATTGATTACTTATTAGGCGGGCTTTGATTTTTTAGATCTGTGGATTGCTTGTGTAATAAATGTTAGTGATAATTTGAACAATTAATACACTGCAGGTGGATGTTTCCATCGATGACGGCATCTTCGCCAGAGCCGCAGTGCCCAGTGGTGCATCAACTGGTATAGAATTTCTCTATCTACACTAAATTTTTCTATTTTTATTAATTTTGATGTTCATCTTTCTTGATTTGGTTACTTATTAGTTAATCAAAGCTTTTCAATGCTCTTTTAGTTGTGGAAATCTCTTTTTTTTAAAGGTCTCTATGCGATGGGAATTGTAGTTTTCAACTTTAAAGTCTTGTTTTGTTTCCGAAAACAATCTGTGTGTATGTATACTGCATATCTAAGTAGTCGAACTACAGTATTATTATACTCTGAGGGACTCGCATAACCAAATTCAGGGTATTTTGGTCCTATAGGTTATGGTAGCATCTTGAGCACAATAAAGTCCATCTACAGTATTATTATACTCTGAGAGACTCGCATAACCAAATTCGGGGTATTTTGGTCCTATAGGTTCTGGTAGCATCTTGAGCACAATAAATTGGGTCATTTGAAACTGAGCATGGGATTTAATTAGAAACATGTCTGGTTTGGATATACTATTGAAGGTACTAGACATGTTACAGCTTACATAAGTATGGGTTAAGGGTAGAACTTGACCATTCTCATGGGTAGTTGGAGTTGTTGAATTTGCTGATTGTGATGCATTCCTTTTCCCTGTAATTAAATGCTGCTATATACAGCTCCATGATGTTGTATTTTAAAATTGTTTGAATTTTTGTTCTAGAGTTTAGTTAGGCATAGATATTTTTTAAAGTGGTTTCGGGATTTTGTGTAAATACATATGTTTTAATTTGTTTTCCCTGCAATGTTACCTACCAGTTTTTCTCTGAATATTGCATGATTTCTACTTCCCTTTTCCCCCATGCTCCTCCCTCCTCTCTTTCCCTTCTTTTTTTTTTGGGTTTCAGACTGGTTGGATGTTTCCTTTAATATAAGACAATGATGCTCTAGATGACTCTTTATGCGCTCCCGGATGTTTCTCTTACTGCAGATCACATTTCAGCTATTTTTTGATTAATACACTTAGACCTTCACGAAATGATATATAGTATTATTCAATACCTATTCTCTTACAATGATAAGTGATCAGATTATCAGATCTGATTTTGAGGATTGAATCCCATAAATTGTGTTGTTTTATGATTTTATTTTTACTTCTGTTTATGTTTTCATGTTAAATCGGGTGGTTCATGGACAGCCATATAGCCATGTGAGCATCACAAATGACATATCTACCTATTTTGTTTATGCTTTCAGGTTAAAATTGTTCCTTCTTCTTGCTTCAGATTTCATGACACAAAAATAATTAGTATCCAACAAATTCACTTGGTCAAAGCCCTATAGATGTTGGACTGGGCTTGATAAATTATTCCAATATTAGTACATTTTTTCTAAATTGAGTAATGTTTAAGATATTCTGAGCATGTTTGAGGTAGCAGCTGTTTTTTATACGCGAGAATAATTGAAACATAGATTAAAATGCAAGGGATATATATATATTTGGTATTCTTGAGCCTTTATTTAGATTAAAGGCCCAATGATTGAAAAATAAAACAGAATTTTATTTTACAACGTATTTCATATCTTGAAAATTTTAAAACTCTGTAAAAATATTACTCTGTTTTTACTGTTTGGGTAGTGAACTTTTAAAAGATTTTTTGTTTTAAATTTAAACTTTCAATACAAAAAATTAAATTTAAAAGTATATTTTTTAACTTTTAATTTTAAAATTTTAAAATTAGGATTTAAATTTCAAAGTTAAAATTTCCAAAATTAAATTTGAATTTCAAGATTTTAAAATTTAAATGTAAATTTTAAAATTTCGAAATCGAATTTGAATTTTAAATTTTTGAAATTTGGATATGAAATTTTATGTTTTAAATTTTAAATTCCTAATTAAAAAATATAAAATATAAAAAATAAAATTAAAATTTAAAAATTTAAAATTTAAAATCAAAATTAATTTTCAATTTTAAAATTTTAAAATTAGGATTTAAATTTCCAATTTAAAATTTTCAAAACTAAATTTGAATTTTAAAATTTTAAAATTTAAATGTCATTCACTTTCTGTTAAACAAACAACAAAACTAAAAAAACTTAACTTCTACAACTATAAAAACAAACAGCAAAAGAAAAATATTTTTCATCTAAACTCTATTTTAATTCAAAGTCTAATTCAATTTAAAATCTACTTTCGGTGAAACAAACATGTCTTAAATGTTTGTGTGAGGGCACTCTTACTTTGCTTTTTATAAGGAGCATTTCATCAAAGCACAGTAGCTAATGAGGTAGGATTTGAGCTGTAATATATAGCCATTTAGCTAAAAACTAGCCTCTTTCACGTCTCAAATTTTAACCAATGTGCCTAAAACATAAATGCTCCTAAACACAATTTATGTTGATTCCAATGGTTTTGTCAGCTTCTAACTTAGTTGGCTTTTAGGTAATTCCACCCAGTTCCAGGCTATTTCAATATTTAACAATGGCTTTTGAAGGTTTTATGTTGTTTCTAAAATCTGTTGTCATGCTTCCTTAAACTTTCAAAGTCAATGTTTGATGATTGAAATTAGTTTCATAGTTGACCATCAGTTTGCAATTTATACCCTGCCACACCTTGAGCTCACAACGCAAGTACCACTGGGCACACTTACAAACCCACTAAACGGAAGTATCCCCGATCACGCCTTGACCATCAGTTGCAATTCACAGCCTGTGAAAGATGAACTTGATCAAACCACCTTACCGAAGGAAAATTCATGCATGCCTTTTCTAATAAATTTTACTTAATGTGTAGCTTTATTCAAATATAGCTAAGGTCAATACCTCTGTGCACCTCTCTCCTTTGTAGTCTACTAAATCACCAAGCCCAAATACTGTGCCAGTTGACTGCCTCCATACAAATAAAAATGGAAATACGATATCTTAAATGGGATTTGAGCTTGAAACTGCAGTAATTTATTGAATGCAATGAACTTTCTCTGATATTGTGACGACCGCTTATTTCGATTTGAAGAAATACTAAGCAGACTCATTGTCGGTACATTGGATAAGTGTATTTTTGCTCAACAGATAACTTCTGAGAGTTCAATTCCTGAAGCCAATTCCTAAAGGTATGCAGCCACAAATCATCTGATTTATTCACAAAAGTAGACATGAAAACCCTCCAGTTGTAATTCTTCGAAATTACAAGACTGTGTGTTGTCTTCTATTTTGATTAAATGGATAAACAGATAAATGGATTTGTTTGGTCTGCTAGGTATCAAACTATCATAAAACAAAATTTGTAGTCATTTCTACAACCTCTATCCCATTGCTTAATGTATTTAAAACAATGAGAGAAACAATATAAGGCTCAAAAAATCTCTATTCCTGTGTTCTTCTTCGTAGGTTCGTACTAATTTTTATGCACCTCTATTCCGTTTCTGATGTATTCAAATCAACGAGGCGAACAAAGTAAGACTCAACTCCCGATTTGTACTCATTTTTATGCACCTCTATTCCATTTCTCACACTATGTTGTGTCATTGCAGCTTCCGCAGCCCAGACTTATCTACACGTGATTAGGAGGATCGACGGAAAGCGATGCGACTTGGTAATGAATAGAGTAAGAAGTTTGGTCTGTTCATCATAGCTTCTCTTCTCTCAAATGTTGTGTTTGCTGGCCCTCTGATTGAGCGTTCCCTTCATTTCGACCTAAGGTAATCATCTTGCTCGAAGTTTGGTCTGTTTATGATGACTTCTCTTCTCTCAAATGAACTTCTTTGAAATCAAATTCTATTTGTGAAATTGGAATTGCAACCTTGGATCCTAATTTATGTGGAAAAATTGAATAGTTGCCAAGTTGTTAGAGGTAAAATTTTATTCTGCTCAATTAATTTTTTTTCATGGTTCCCTTTAGTATATGGTAATAAAACTTTCTTGATGTTCTATTCCATATAAAGTAGACTACTTCAACAAGTACCCCGAAACAAAAAACAGAACTGGTCCTCTTTGTGCATCACCTACTAAACAACAAACTAAACAATTTTTAATAACATGCTAAACTTCATATTCTTTTGAGTGCATCACTTCCTGAACAAAGAACTGTTATCTATACTACAGGAAAAAGTGCATGTAGAGGCGGTTGTGTAGAGCCGGTTGTTGCAACCGCCTCTATATTTTACTATAGAGCCATTTTAGAGACGATTTGGCACAACCGCCTCTACATATTAAATTTTTTTTTTCTAAAATTTAATTTTATCTTCCCCTCTTTTCTTTTTTTTCCCAAAAAAAAAAATCCTAAATTTAATTTCCCCCCAAAACCATCTCCTCTCCCACCCACCCACTCTCCCCTCTCGCATTCCTCCTCGGCGGCTCCTCGCAGGACGCGGCGGCCCACCCACCCACTCTCCCCTCTCGCATTCCTCCTCCTCGGTGGCTCCTCGGAGGGCGCGGCGGCCTCTTCCCTCTCGCGTTCCTCTTCCTCGGCGGCTCCTCGCAGGGCGCGGCGGCCCACCCACCCACTCTCCGCCTCTCGCGTTCCTCCTCCTCGGCGGCTTCTCGCAGGGCGCGGCGGCCCACCCACACACTCTCCCCTCTCGCGTTCCTCCTCCTCCGCGACCCGGCGACGCAGAGGCCGAGCTCCAGCGGCACTCCGGCGCCGCAGCAGGGCACGGCGCCACCTCTGCCTCCTCAGCCTCCGCGACCCGGCAACGCAGAGGCCGAGCTCCGGCCCCGCCGTAGAGCACCGACAACTACTGCCTTCTCGGCCCCCGCCCTCCTCCGCCGCCACCCCTCCCTCTCCCTCTCCTCATCGCCGTAAAGCCCTATAAGAGTAATATTGAAGTCCAGGTATTCTACCCTTTTGTTGGTAATTATTTCCATTCAACTATCTCAAGCAAGACTTTTCTTTATATAGTCATTCATATTGTTTAATAATTCTAATTTTCATGTTAGACATGTTGAAAACCCTAGCTATTGAAGGTGAGGAAAATTTTCATTTTTCACAATTTTTTATTAATTTCTCTTTTGTGGAATAGACTCTTGAAACTCCGTCGCCCTCATTACTCTTATGCTACTGTGATGGAAGTGAAGATCCATGTAAACCATTAGACTTAAACCTACTGACTTTAAAGTTTGGCTTGAATTGACTTTAATAAATGTTCAAGTCCTACTTTCAGAAAGTATTAAGCATTGTATCCCTATCTTTTATTTATCCTCTCTTATCCAAAGCAAGCACCTTTTCTATGTTACAAGTCCATTAAATTAACTTTAAGATTCATTTCATAATAGGGCGGATTTGTCTTAGTCATACAGTAAGAATTTATTCAGACGTAATAAGGGTCAGCAAAGCACAGCACTGCCATTGATAATGGGATACAATTAATCCGTTGGAACATGCTTTCTCATCACAAATTTTCATATTAGCTGCCGCGGCAATTTTTCAAATCTTGACAAATTAGGCGATAGGATGAACAATCACTGTCACAAAACGCACAATATATAGTACCAGATGAAGTCTTATGCTTAATTGATTCCTTAACGTTATGGATTTCATGAATAGAACAACACCACTTGGCCTACCAGGAACATATATAGTACATATATAGTAGCTTTTTTTTTTGAGCAGTGGGAGGCCCATGCTTTGTTGCTTATCGGAATCAGTGTCAATCAGCTTAAGTCACTGCCCAAAGGTACCACTGCACTCGGTCTTCTTGTGGCAGCGGGTGCCTACCTATATACACTCATTTTTGTAAGTCTTATTTTTCTTATTCTAAAATGTCATTTTTCTTATTCTAAATATTTCTTCTCAATAAATAGATTAACTGAAAGTTTGATCAAATGCAAGCTAGTCTTCTTTTCGAAACCTGTGCTGTACTATACTCTCCGTTAGTCTTATAAATGAAAATGGATTTATAACGAGATATTCTATTAGTTATTGAGTGAGTAAAATAGCTCATGTGAAGGAAAAATAGAAGTCCTTTTAATCCTGATCTTGTATTAATTACATTTTCACTTGTTGGCCAAATTTTTTTTCAGGTAACAGTTCCCTCAATGGCTTCAGTTTTTATAGAGTATGCTCTGAAAAGCCAATTTGAGACAAGCATATATCTTCAGGTAACTTTTCTAGCTCCAGAATTCAGCTGACTGCATGTTTATCGATACTTTGCAATCTCGTACATGCATTAAGCTCCTTTTTCTTGGTGTGATTTGTGATATTTTGTATTTTGTAGTCGTATATGATGTATACTTCGTTTCAGATGCATTTTAACTCATTATTGTTTGCTTTTCCATCTGCAGAACTTATTTTTGTATGGCTAGGTGCTATATTCAATTTTCTTGCTATTCTTGGAACTGTTGTCTTCAAAGGTAATAATCAAGGAAACTTAATTGCCACTAAACCCTCCGTCTTACTTCTGCAGCCTCTAAAGTTTAAACATATAGATTTTCAATGTATCACTTAATCTTCTACAGGGTAGTTTTGATTTTTTCGTTCAGTTTAAAGCAATATCTGTGTCAAACATCATTATCCTTGAATTGTAGTTTGAACGACTTCTGGTTATAAATGTGTCTGTTTAAAAGATAAGAGACTTGGCCTTTGCGTGCTACAGATTATCATTACTGGGACTATCAATATATACTATTAATTGCTTAGAGATTTTCAGGCAGTTTCATTAATTAGATAATGAAGAGGCATGGAATTGGGCCTACTTAGAGTATAGCTCATGAGTGTGCTCAAGGACCAAGGAGCAAGTTGTTGTTCTTGGTTGTTAGACATTTTCATAGCCCTAGTTTTCAAAGTTGAGTTAAAATTTTGTCTTAGGGTGAAAGGTTGATCGGTTGATCCAGGTTGTCAATCAATTTGAGAACTTCCGACCTGGTTGTCTCAACCTAAATTTTGATACGATTTGAGTAAATGTATTCATAGGTGTCTAGTTGATCATGTCAATTATACTCAACCGATAAAACAAAAATAGTCCCATTATTTTTTTTTTATGCCCTTTTCTCATCATACTTAGCTAACCTTTCATTAAGTCATTTGAATTTAGATGCTTTTATGCAAATTTGCTCAAAATTGAAATGCATCTCTTGGTAATTTTTTGGTTTTGCATCTTGATGCTTCGGGGCGCGGCAGCTTTGACATCCTTGAAGGCCACTCAAAGGCTACAATGTTTCTTATATGCAACAATGCAGCACAAGGCATTCTCTCCTCATTTTTCTTCAAGTATGCAGGTAGACTAGTTAGTACAGTTTGGGAGTTAAATGTCTTGATTTATTCAAAGAAATTATATTATTCTCCTGGGATTGTGACCTACGGTAAGAATGTTAATATGCAGACACAATACTGAAGAAGTATTCATCAACAGTTGCTATAAATTCACCTACAATAAATGAATCAAGAGAAAGTCAATCAGAGGAAGTAAAAAAGCTCAAAGAAGAAATACACGAGATGCGAGAGGAAATGGCTCAGCTAAAAACAAATTTATTACAGGTATGTTAAATTAATCGCAAGTTATTATATATATATATATATATATATATATATATATATATATATATATATATATATATATATATATATATATATATATATATAATTGGGTTGTCATATAACTAATAATTTTTATAATGTTTGATTATTTTTTAGGTTGCGGGGGACAAAACAAATATGGTTGGAGCATTTTCTCCAAATAATTTTTCATCGAATGCAAGTCACGAGCCCGAGGCCACAAATGAAGGACATTGAAATGCAATTTAAATTTTTGTGAATGATTGACAACTCAAATGTTGACAAACTATGATACTTTTTTGATTACGACATTACTACTCTCTATGATACTTATTGAACGATATGATATGTGTTTTGGTTGGTATGTTTTCTTAAATTATGAAGTCTGGATGATATTTTTTACTGTTTGTTGAGAATTATTTTGTTTCTTGTATTGTTAGTGTATGTTTGAAATTAAATGATAAATTTTGTATGATTGTCATCGAATCTGAAATGTTATGTGTATAAATATTGTTTAAAATAATTATTAAATATAATTTTTTATTTTATTTTTTACGTAGAGGCGGTTCAAACCGTCTCTTTATAATGAGATTTTGTCAATCTGTAGAGGCGGTTTAAACCGCCTTTATGTTATTACGAAATTATATATATATATATATATAAATAAAAAATTTAATGCGGTGGTCCAAACCGCCACTAGAGAACCGTCTCTAGTATTCCCCGGCGGTCCCCCAAACCGCCTCTACAACGTAGAGGCGGCGTCTACGCCGGCGGTCCAGAGGCGGTCATTAGAACCGCCTCTAGATCTTGTAGAGGCGGTTTAAACCACCGCTACAATAACTAAGAACCGCCTCTACAAGCACATTTTGGTGTAGTGTGATCTCCAAATATATTGAAATATCATCCTTATATTTACAAAATTACTTTACATGAAATCACTGAAATTATGTTTAACTTAGTATGCAGGGTGCTTCTCTACCTGCTGCTGGTAACAGAATACAAGGCCAAGAGAACAAAAAAAGATGATGATAAAGTTGAAGAATTAATCAAAAACCACCTGCTGCAACTACTGGTGCTTCCAACTGCTGATGCTGCTTCTTCTCCTGTCTACTATTGATTCTAATTTTGATCCTAACAAAATTTATTTAATCCTAAAATATATTGTCCGACCTCCATTTAGGTCAATTTGTAAGTTTATTTCCTTTTGTAAGTTTGTAAGTTCGTGAATGTTACCGCACTTTGCTAATCATTGGTAAATGTTGTTGTGGTTCTCCAAATGCAAATTGGATTCTATTGTTAATTTGTAAGTTTTTTCCTGTTCTTCTCTTCTCTGCAAGCTGCGTTCCTCTCATGAAATGTGTCCATTCTCTTTGTTGTCTATGTATCTATAATTTACTCTTCTTTTCTTTCTAAGCTACATTTGTTTTGTAGGTTATGTAATAGTTAACGAAAAAAATGAAATAAAAAATAATATTTATTGAAGAAATTATACTCGCGGCGTAGCGCGGGCCTTCACTAGTTATATAAGTGTTGGAGAATTATTGTCTTTTTAAATATAAACAAAGTTTATTAAAATTATATTTTCCTCCTCTCCAATGCCGACCCACCACTACGTTCCCTTTCCTCCTCTCCAACGCCGACCCTCCACCACGTTCCCTTTCCTCCCCAACGCCGACCAGCCACCACATTCCTTTTCCTCCCCATCGCCGACCCCTTTTCGTCGCGCCACCATGTTCCCTTTCCTTCTCATCATCGTCGACCTCTTTCGTTGTGCCATCGCTAACCCTTTTTCATCACGCCATCGCATGAGGTTTTAAAGATTAATTTTTCTTCACAATCTCATGATAAAGTTGTTAGTAATTAAAGAGATCAATAAATGATGCTGATTGAGGATGGGATCCTGGGTTGGTGTTTTATTTTTTGGTGAGAAAAATTGAGTTCAAGAAAGTATTTGATCGGGTGGTCTTTGAAATATTTTATTTTTATAATATTTTCTATTAAAACTTTTATACCTAGTTATATTTTCTAATAATATGTTAAAAATTATAATTTTCTAGTTTTGTTCTTGGTTTTGTTGTGAAATTTAGTTTGTAAAGAATAATTATGGCTTGAATTTTTATACGCAGAGCTATATATATATTTTTTAAAAAGCTAGAATGTTGGGCATTTGGCCTTGCAAATTAGTTATTTTTCTCAATTTCCCTTATTTTTGTTGTCTATTATTTTTGTTGTCTATTTTTTTGCAAAAAAATGTTTTTTCTTCTCGTTTAGAATTTTTAAATTCTACATTGATCTATTAGCGGCAAATTTTATACTCTTTTTTTTCTTTTCTTTTGAATGACCTTTATTTTGTACATCTATGTTGGTTTAGTATTATTAGAGGATCTCAACAAGTTTTTTCTTTATTTAATCTAAGTTAAGTTAATCGGTGTATGTCTTTGGTTTCATTCTTTTTGGTGAAGGATAGTAGAATTTGGCAATTAATCAAGTTGGTTTTCTCAAAAAATTAAGTCAAAATTAGATATTTTTGTTTGTTTTTGGTTTAGTTGTTGTTTGTAAGTTATTATACTGATATTATTCACCCATAAACGATCCTCTTTTAATATTTTTTTGCTTTAGGTCTATTTTGGATAAATGGCTTATTAGAAAAAAATTAGATAAGAAAACTTACTAAAAATTTCATCTTTAATATGCTTGCAAAATATTTCAATTTCGATAATTTAAAGACCTTTCTTTTAGCTATTCATTTGTACATCTAGTTAATTTACTTTTATATTTTTGATTTCCGTGTACATAATATTTAAATTTTTCTAAGTGTTTTAATAAGGAAAAAAGTACAATTTGTTATACTACTCTTCTCTTGTACTTCAAGTGGGATGTTTTAAAATAAATCTTTGCCATTGATTTGGGATCTATTTAGACTAGTGATTTAAAGCTTTGATCTTGACTCTGAAATATTGTAAGTGGGTAGTGGTGGATCTAGGCCCTAAAGTGAGAGGCATTTTTTTATTTATTTGCTGATTATTTGTGCAATATTATAAATTTGTTATTTTTTTTTCACTGGAGAGTTATCTTTCATTGTTGTAGACTAGACTTCTTATAGGACGTGAATCCTTACACATTGTAGTAACGGAAAATTTTAAATTATGAAATCTGAATTTTTAATTTTGTTTGCTGGAATTTTTTTAATTTGAGAATTTGAATTTTCGAGGTCTTAGTGAAACTGCCGCCCGATGAATCTATTCTGATCCGAACCCAACAAAGTAAAATTACTACTTGATCGGTCTCGTCGAACTGAATGCGATGGCGCGATCCGATTTTCAGTTTGACGAGTTTATCACCTCGAAAATGTGCAAAAACAACAGTTTAAGTTATGACTTAAATGAATAGTAACTTTAGAATTTTTTTGGGTCCTTCCAAAGAAGTTGTCTAGCTCAACCTTTTTAAATCGAATCGGACAATGTAAATACACGATTCAAACAGTTTCATCGATCTGAGAGCGATGGCGCAATCCAATTTTATGTTTGATGAGTTTAGGTCATCGAAAAGCGTGCAGAATAGTAAAATTCATTGTATTTATGGGTTAAGTAGCTTAACAAAGCCCAAACACATCGAACCAAAATCGCTACTTGACAGGTCTCGATGAGCCGAACGTCGTGGTGTCGTTCGTTTTTATGTTCGACAACCCTAGTGCCTCGAAAAACATGAAATACAACAAAATTCATCATATTTCTACAGAGATGCCTATATTTTATGGATCAAATTGAGGGAAATTTCTTGGAGAGGGACTTCCCTGCTTATTGTTGCTACAGCCAGGGACCCAAACCAAGATACCAAGAGTGGTGGACCTTCTAGCATATTATCCCTAGCATCTATATAGTGGTATTGGAGAAGCCCTAGCTCAACCCTAGTCGCAGGTTCCCGTAACCGCAGCACCCCCACATCTCCTCCTCTCCCTCTAATATCATTCCTGAGCATCGTAGCCTTCGGCCATGCCACGCCCCGAGTTTCAAAACGTGCGGTAAATTTTTTTTTTGTAATCAGAGTTTAAAACTTTGAAACCTAGGACGTGAACAGACTTTCACATGCATAGAAAATTTCTTGTCCACACGGACAGAGTCTCTCCTATACATGCACGGCTAGGCAAGTACAATGCGCAATCAGAGTACTACAGATGCTAGAATAACTAAACAAATACATAACCACTACAACTAAATACATCCACATGACATAACATAATCCACATGACATAACGGTAGATCCAAATCAACTAAACTGTAAATAGGCACTGCACTGGTTAGCTGTGGCCGACATAGGGGACAACTCTATCGTGATAGCTCTCAAGATCGTCCCGACATCCCAGCACCTGACTGACCTGAAAAAATAGTCACCAAAAGGTATGAGATACAATATAAATGTATCCCAGTGGGTACGACGGGCCGAGAAATTACAAGTCTAACCTACTGGATACAATAATCAGCGAATAGTAAGAGTGAGATATAATCTCAAAGCTGAATGACAAAATACTGATACTGAAACTAGGCATGCTGAAATAAAAGCAGGGGTACTCATAAATGAAGCTAATCATGCTGTAATTGGCAAACAGATAATCCTGGTCAATCTCAATGAACAATAGATACTGATCATGCTATAGAACAGAGCAAGTATGATAATCCAAAAGTATCAAAGCTGTAATGAAGAGTACTAATAATCATGTGCCAGTCATGCTAAATAAATACTGAAGCAACAATAACAACAAGTCATGCATCAATACCGGAAAAAGAGTACCCAATCATCTGCCACTATTGGTCACGAGGACCTCAGGCTAATGCCAAGGCTGGCATGTTCGACTGACATATAACCCGACACCAACGTGCACTCAGGGGCACACATGTCCGCCACTATCGTCCACTATGTGCAGCCTGGGGCTCACGGGTCACGACTATTGACCACTTTATCGGTAAAGAACACCACTACGAGGATCAATCCACAGGCGTACGTGAAATGAACAATTAGTGCTATGGCGGCCACAATGCTGATGCTCAAGCTCGCGGTCTAAAGACTGAACAATCGACATAAATTCGAAAAATCTCTGTCGAGATGCTGAAAGCTATAATATCAACTGATGTTGTATAACTGAAACTGTATAACTGAAACTGTATAACTAAAGCTATATAACTGAAGCTGAACTCCTATTCTAACATGCAGTACAAGAATAGAAAATGCTGATATACTGAGTTGATGACCAAGCAAGCATGGTATATGTCCAAATGTATATAACTATATATACTAATCATGCAGAATAGAAGAGTAGTAAACTACTATACTGAAAGAAAGGCAGAAGAACTCAAGGAATGGGACCAGGGCTTGCAACAATCACAGGGGGCCGACCGAATACGGTACCCCATAGGTGACGATATGATAAAATTCGGACCGAAGTACCCACCTCAGCGTAGGCAGTCCTGAAATCCGCTGGAAGGCTCACGAGCTGGCGGCTGACTGCTGGGACCTGAATCATAACCACAGGTCAGTAAAAGACTCTCACACACCCCACCCACTGACTCACTATATATAGGTAAGCTAAGCGGGAAACTTCACTGAAGTCCCGGGATTTGTCGGAATTTCCGGTAATCCGCCGATCGACCTACTATGGTCCGATCTGTGCCTATAGGTCTTCGAATTCAACGAAACTTGACGTGCTGCCCTAGAACGCTTCATTGAAGACGTTTGAGCACTAACATTCCATTGGGTGCGACTCTATACTCAAACAAACATAAGTACTAAATCACTTCCGAAAAAACCAATTCGGCTTCGGAAGTCGCCAACGCTAAACTGAAATCACTGGGCCAGCCAGGATAGCGTCGGGAACAACTAGAGGCATCTGGCAATCATAACTAATCATCTTAATTCCTCGAAATGAGTGATTTGCGTAGAAACACCGCTAAACTGACGATTTTATCGATTTACGGTTCGTTAACCAAATCCCGCTCAACGGAAGGCATCAGATCTTGAACGAAAAATTCAGAGATCATGTACACGCTGCCCAAAGCAACTTGTGTGGCCACATTTGTAATTAGACCCCTAGGGTTTACTTAAATTGCATTATTACATGCATAAACAAGCCTTTTATCCCAGTACTTCACAACCGAGGACTTATAAATTGAATCGAGGGCACTAGTAGGTGGGCCTCGACATACTGAACACTGTGCTCGCTATTTGGGAGCAGCACTGTCACGCCCCGAAGTCAAAACTGTGATCCGGGCCCGCCAACAGATTTGCCGCCCATACGGGAAGCCCCGTAAAGACGAAGCGACTAACTTGCAAAAGATCATACTAACCACTATACAGATATCAGAGCGAAAAAGTAAACTACTGAAATAAATAAATACAACTCCAAATAGTACATGGTAGGTCCTCACAATACAAATGTCTCTCCAAAATAAAGCTCTCGACTAAAATAAATACAAGATACATCTAAACCACTGACTGTACTAAAACAACCAAAAAGGGGTACATCTACTCTCTGGCAGGGAACGGGTAGGGATATAACTCGCGACTCCCTTACTGTAGTAACCGTGATTTTAAAATCTGAAAATTAAGTTTAAAATAATTGCCTGGGTTATTAAATAGTAAAATTGAACTATTAGTGGTGCAATAGTGGCCCTAAAATATCGACTTTTGATCGGGGCCTGATCTCGAAAATCCGAGATCACCATTGCAACCGTCTCATCGAAACATGAAAGATTCATATACATATGTTTTCGATCCAACGGTCGGATTATCCAGAAATCAGCAAAGACCCGGGCGGGCCCCGCGACTTAAGTCGTGAATAGTAACCTCCTGTTTTAAATCCCCCGTCGACCGACGTCGGCCGTTTCGCTGTCTAGACCCTGAACATAAGAGTGTGAGTAGTCAATCTTAGTTATTTTTGATGTTCTGAGCGCAGTGGCGCTGACGAAATTTGCATTTGACGAGCCTAAAGCCTCGTAAAGCGTGCCGAACTGTATAATTTACAGTATAAGATGGATTTTAAAATTCTTGGAGCTGAATTTTAGCGAACCAAAATCACCACCTGATAGGTTTCGTCGAGCCGGACGTCGTGGCGGTATCTATTTTTCAGTTTGACAACCCGGTTGTCTCGAAAAGCGTGAAATATGGGAAAAATCAGTATTTTGCGAAAAAGCCCTATATTTTATGTGTCGAATTGCTCCAAACTTGTACATGAGGGACTTCCTTGTGAGTTTGTTCTACAGCAGAGGACTTAAGTGGAAATACAAAGAGTAAAAGGGCTAGCTAGCATTTTGTTGCAATATATACCTTAGCAACAAAGGGTTGCTTTAGAAACCCTAGACACCTTGGTTATTTTTGTAACTGAAGCCTCCACCCCACGACCCTACAACTCCTCTGCGAGGTTGATGCACCTGCACCGTCGGCCGCCTCCCCCGTCGCCGGAAAAACGAAGAACAAGTAACCTTGGTTCTTGATCTCGGGATTGGTTGTGTGGGGAGGCCATCAAATTGCAACAGCCCAAGTTTGGTGTCTCCTGGGTTTATCCTTTGGCACCTTGAAGCCTACCCCGAAGAGCCCATAGCCTGCCGTCGCCGGAGAAGGAACCTCGGCAACTTCTTCTTCCACGGATCCGGCGAAGGTGAGGTCTTGTGTTTTTGTGTTTTTCTTGCTACCTAGATGCCCTGAGCCCCTCCATCACCTCTTGGTGAACCTCCCAGCCGAACCCCGAAGTCGGGAATGCTCCGGGTTGCCGGCGGGGAAAATGCACCCGCCGGAACCCTAGATCGCTCCGCCCAAGCCGTTTGCTGCATCCGGTGGCTCCAGCTTCGAACCAAGATGATAGGAAAATTCTGTATGGCTTAGAGAATATCCCCAAGAAGTTTCATAGCATATGGCGTAGTGTGCGCTTCGCAGATCCGAGCCCTAGTTTCGGGCTAACTTTGCTCCGGCCGAGCTTGTTGCTCCGGCGCCGCTGCGGCTTCTCGTCGCCGGCCAATGCTCCAGCTGCCATCCTTTGGTGGAGAGGGACCCAAGGAGGCTTTTGCATGTGACCCATGTTGCTCAGTTGAAGTTGCACCATTAATGGTGCAAGAACCGGCCATGAGTGCTCCGCCGCCGCCGCCACCGGGTCTCGTCGCCGGCCATGCGCCCAGCAAGCTTAGTAGAGTCATTTAGCACCTACTGGTGTTTGTGCTTGAAGCCCTGAACCCTTGTATAAGAATCCACCGTTAATGCCTTTAAAGTTTGTGTATATTGTTTGTAGCCCACCAAGTGTTCGAAGAAATGCTCGAGAGAACCAAATTGGTTCTGTGCATCCAGAAAGAGAGCATACGACTTCTGCAAACCTCCTGAGCATGATGCTCATTTTATTTCAGCAGATGACTGAATAGATGGAGAGATCTTGTTTGTGGAGCTCTTTAAGCTTATATTTTGGAGTCGTTTTGCTCCAGCGATGTTTCTGGTCACCCCGCAGCACCTAGTTGGTGAGCCTCTGAGTTCTTTTGGTCTTCTGAACATGATGCTTGCATCTAATTTGGGTTTGGTCAAGTGTAGGTGTTAATTGTAGCATTTAGAGCCTTTAAATACAGGAATTTTTGGCCCGAAGTTTTATTCGAGTTTCGCGTTGCTCCCAAAAGGTGAGCACGGTATCCAGCAAGTTGAGAGCCACCTGCTGGTGGTGTCGGTTCATTAAAATAGCTTTCCGAAATTAAATACAAGCGAAATTAGCATGAAAATGCATGCTTTTATGCAAATTGGTAAAATCCCGGGGGCCTAAATGAAATTGTGACCATACTAGCTGCTTTGTACAGTGTACACATGATCTCTAAACCTTTTGTTGGAGGTCCGATGCTTTTCGTTGAGCGGGAATTGGATCCCGAACCGTAAATCGGCAAAATCGCCGGTTTAACGGCGATTCGGCGTTAATCAAGCAATTCAAGAAATTTTAGTGGTTAAACTGTGTGGCCAGGTATCAGTGGCTGTTCCCAGTGCTATTCTAAAGAGCCCGGTGATTTTAGTTTTTAGTTTGCAACTTCCGGAGCCAAAATGGGCTTCCCGGGAGTGTTTCAGTGGTTACGGCTTTGTCGGTGCACAGGATTACCCAGAGTCTGATGTTAGGGCCTAAATGTCTTAAGTTAGACATTCTTGGGCAGTACGTGAAGTTTCACGAGTTTTGGTTATTGTTCAGCACAGATTGGGTCATAGTGGATCTATCGGCGGATTTTCGAAAATTCGGAAGTGTCCGGGACTTCAGCGAAGTTCCCTGTTTAGCTTGTCTGCACACAGTGTGTCAGTGGGTTGGGTATGTGTGAGAGTCTATTTTCTGACCTGTGCATATGATTCAGGTCCCAGCAGTCAGCCGCCATCTTGCGAGCCATCCAGCAGCCACCGTGATCATTGAGGTGGGTTTATCTTCGGTCCGGGCTTTATCAGGTTGGCCCTATGGGGTGCCGTGGTAGGTTGGACCCCTGTTTTTGGTGTAGCCCTGAACCTATGCTTGAGCCTTTCTATTTGTTTAATTCCAGCATTCAGTTATTACAGCTATGTTGCCTTGACATTTCAGTTGAGCTCTTTATATGCTTTCATTCTCAGTATTTAGTATGTATAGGGTTATACAGCTTGACATATACCATGTTTGTTTGGTTATCAGCCTAGTTATGTCAGCATTTCCTGTTCTATGATGCATGATAGAATAGGAGTACAGTTCTGCTATTTAGTTTCAGCTACAGTTCAGATATTCAACTTCTATTGTTCAAATTCAGTTGTATAGCATCTGTGATTATTACAGCCTTCAGCATCCTGATAGGGATTTCTCGGCTTATTGCCGTTTGTGTGGTCCTTAGACCACGAGCTTGAGCATCAGCATTATGATCGCCACAGAGCCAGCTGTCCTTTCACGTACACTAGCGGGCTGATCCCCCGCAGTGGTGTACTTTACCGGTAAAGTGGTCAGCAGTGGCGACCCGTGAGCCCAGAGGGTTATGACAGCAGATTGGTGTACAGGTGGTATTTAGCCTGAGGTCCCAGTGACCAATAGTGGCATTGATTGGGTACTTATTGATATTCAGCATTTTCAGTTACAGCTTTGTTTGTTGCATGATCATTTCCTGCCTGTCAGATTATCAGTTATGCAAGATTAACTTTCTTTATGAGTACCCTGTCTTTACTTCAGCATGCTTAGTTTCAGTTCAGTATCTCGCTATTCAGCTTTCAGTTATATCCTGCCTTTACTATCTGCTTATCATTGTATCCGGTAGGTACGACTTGCTATTTCTCGGCCCGTCGTGCCCACTGGGATACATGTACAGTGTATCTCACACCCCCTGGGTGACCATTTTTCAGGTCAGTCGGGTGCTGGGAGTTTGGGACGATCCTGTGAGCTGTCGCGCTAGAGTTGTCCCCTGCTTTTGGCCGCAGTGGCCCAGTGCTAGTATTTTCAGTTACAGTATCATGATCGTAGTTATCTCTGTATTTATGAGTTGGAGTATTTGTGGATTATGTTATGAGTTGTGGTAGATGTATTAGTTGAAGAGCTTTATATTTTTGGTTTAGCTGTTGATTATTGCTCTCTGATTGCATTATTGTATCTGCCTAGCCGAGCATGTATAGGGGAGACTCTGTCCGTGTGGACAGAGGATTTCCTATGCATGTGGCGGTCTGTTCACGTCCTGAGTTAAAGTTTGAACTCTGATTTAAAAAAAAAAAAAAAAAAATTTCTACCGCTGTTTTGAAACTCGGGGCGTGACACTTACCTCGGTCAGATGGAGCAGCAACAGTAGAAGCAGGAACTGGAGAAGAAGTTTCTGGAAAAAGTCACCAACAGCGGGTGTGAGAACTACAACCAACAGTAGTTCTCAGTGGGTACCGCCGCCAAGCCCAACGGTCTGCCCACTAAGTCTACTAGAGGCATAAAGTAACAAATGCAGTACTATAAAGGAAAGGCTCTTTACAACTACTATGCCTCCATCTAAATGCTCAAAGGGTGATACAGATGAAACATGATGCATCTAATATCTCTCGATAAAACAATCACCCAATCTACATTGACTTCCACATAGGGTCCAGTCAAACCTGCACCCACCTACTGCCATTACATCCACGGAGGACTGGACTTACATAGGGCGTCCGTGACTGCCCAAAAAGGGCCCAGCCAGAAGGACTGCATCGACAAGTCGCGATAGCAAAGTAACAGGCCTAGCTCCGGAGCGGCACTAGAGGGGTGCAACCCCACCGAGAAAAGTATCCGCGCATCTATGTCGAGCTCAATATGGCTCATGCAGGCTATAATCGAAATCCACGATCAACAAGATCGATAGTACCCAAATCACATCTCTAACTCACTAGCTGGAAATAATCGACAGCCAGGACCCACCGTCAACTCAGACGGCTCCCAAGACTAGCACTGATCTAACCACACTACCAGACTCCACTCGGCCCCCAAGCACGAGTGTAACATGCATCCCACAACATCCCGACTACTCGGCCCACTATCCGGGCGAGGAACACTCTAAGTCCAGGAAAAATGAATAAATGTGTGGGAGTGTCTAAAATATAAATAAACTAGCCCAAGTTTGGGTTTTCTACAAGTCTGGTTGAAACATGCAACATATGACAGGGTGTTAGGTCAAAGTTCCAATAATAGCATTTCATTTAACTAAACGTAAATAGGGAACAATAACCAATATGATCTCAATATCAACACAAGGAAACATCATATCTCAAGGCCACTATTCACCTATATATATTTATATAGGGTTTATTGCACACATATATCTCTGGAACTCAGGATTTTTATTGAATTTCAAACTCGAATTTCTTGAGTACTACAGGCCACCACCTACCATCATCGGAGGAGAAGAAGGAAGTAAACATTGAGCTCGGATCGCGGGTTTATTGGTGTGGGAGACAGCCGAACTCCACTATACCCTGCTTGGAGCCTTTTGGGATCTTCCTCACCACCCGAGAGTCTTCCTTGAGGAGCATCGTCGCCTACTTTGGCCGCCCGACGCCGGAGAAGAGACTTCGGCCATCATCTTCTTCCTCGGACCAGAGGTGAGCCACTTTGCTCCTCTTAGGTTTTGTTGCCTATAGTCTCTAGCAGTCCCTTACCTACCTCTTGGTGAACCCCTCTGCTGAGCCCCAACGCCGGGGAAGCGTTGGGTTTCCGGTGGAGACACAAGCTCGCAGGAACCCTTGTTTAGGCCGGAATCCGTCATGCGCCACCTTCGGTGCTCCGATCGGAGATCCAACTTGTTGGCCTTCCTCTTTAGACCCCCTGGAGATCCCCCATAAAGTTTGGTGGCTTATGGTTTTGCCTAGAGGTCGCAGATCGAAACCCTAGTTTTTGGGTTATTATGCTTGGCCGAGCTTTGCCGCCAGCTACTGCCGCCGCTCCCCACAGCTGGCCACGCACGTGGTTGACCCCCTCTTGTCCAGACAGACCCTATGGTGCCTTTGCTCAAGCCTAGAACCATTTGCACGAGGTCTTTCCAAACTTAATGCTTGGTTGTGATTGCTTAGTGTTTCTCCGGCCAACCACTGCCGCCACACGCCGGCGCTGGACCCCGAGGCACGCCTGACACTTCCCTTAACACCCTCCAGCTGCTGCTTGCCTTAGTTGCTGTCCTGAACTTGTGTTTTTAATCGTTGTCCATGCCAAGCTCTAATACTTCACACCTTGGTCGAGGTTGCCTCTGTCACTGTTCCAGCAGCTTTTCGGCCACCCAATGGTGAGCCCCCTGGACCCCCTGAACATCCTGAGCATGGTGCTCACCTTAGATCTCATTTTGGTTGAGTCTTTATGTTGTTGTAGCAAACTTGTCCTTTGTAGCATAGTTCAAGTTGAGCCATCTCTGTTCTCGGGCTCTGTGCCACCTCCAAACAGTGAGCACGGTATTCAATACATTGAGGCCTAGCTACTGGTGCCCTCGGTTTGATCCGAAAGTCTTCGGAATATCGTAAGTAACTTAATAGCCTATTTAATATATGTGTTTATGCAAAATTAGTAAACCCTAGGTGTCTATTTGCAATTGTATCCTTATGCACTATCTTGGACAACGTGCACATGATCTATGAACTATTCGTTTGAGATCCGATGACTTTCGTTGAGTAAAAATTCCTTAATGAACCGTAAATCGACGAAATTGTCGGTTTATCAGCGTTTCGGCGTAATCATGCAATTCGAAGAATAAAGGTGGTTAGTAATGATTGCCAGATGTTCCTGGCTGTTTCCGACGCCATCCTAGCTGGCCCAGTGATTTTGTTTTAGCGTTGGTGACTTTCGAAGCCAAAATTGGCTTCCCCAAAAATGTTTTCAATATTTATGGCACCATTTGAGTACAGAGTCGCACTCGCACTGAAGTCCCGAGATTTGCCAAAATTTTCGAAAATCCGCCGATCGATCAACTATGATTCGATCCTTGGCTACAGATCTTCGAATTTAACGAAACTTGATGTGCTGCCTCGGAATGCTTCATTGAAGACGTTCGGGCACTCAAACTCCACTGGGTGCGACTCTATACTCAAACGGTGCCATAAATACCAAAAACACCTCCGGAAAAGTCGATTTCGGCTTTAGAAGTCGCCAACGCGAAACTGAAATCACTGGACCAGCCAGGATAGTGTCGGGAACAGCCAAGGACATCTGACAACTATAATTAATCACCGCAATTCCTCGAATTGCGTGATTATTGCCGAATCACCAATAAACCAACCATTTTACCGATTTACGGTTCGATAACCGATTTCCGCTCAACGGAAAGCATCGGATCTCGAATGAAAAGTTCAAAGATCATGTGCACGCTGCCCAAAGCAGCCCGTGTGGTCATAATTGCACATAGGCCCCTAGGGCTTACTAGATTTGCATAAAAACCCTCAAAAAGTCCATGTTTTGGCTTATTTATAAAATCTAAGGACTTTCAAGCTGATCCGAGGGCACCAGTAGATGGGCCTCAATGCACTGAACACTGTGCTCGCTATTTGGGAGCAACGCGGAGCCCGAGAACAACTTCGGGTCAATAATTTCCATTAACATAGGCCATAGGTTGCTACATAAAACTATCCACTCAATCAAATGCAAATGTAGAGTAAGCATCATGCTCAGAAGGTCGAGGGGACTCAGTGGCTCACCTTCGGGCAGGCCCGAGGCTGCCGGAACAGTAGTTATAGCAAGGTTGGCCAATAACATGCATATAAGGCTTGGGTTGCTAGTGTCCTCTAACCAAGCACTCAGCTTGGGGGTAGGGGGTGAGCATCATGCTCAGTGGGATAGCAGGAATCGAGGGCTCACCATGCCTATGCCAAGGAACCACCGGAACAGTGGCCGGAGCCACTTCGGCCATGAATGCAATATTGGTGGAGCTCGGGCATGGGCCAGCTTAGCAAACTGGTGGTCAAGTAGGCAACTAAGGTAAGCAGCAGGTACAGGGGCTCTAAGGAAGTGTTCGGGTTGCCTCAGAGTCAAGCTCCGGCGGCCGATGCGGCGGATGGCCGGAATATGAAGCTTCGCGGCCATCCATGGAGCTTTAATGGCAATTTTCCATGCGCAAGGTTTTAGGTCCATGCAAAAGTCTCGGTTGCTTGCCCTCGATGCAAGGGAGCTTGCGGGTGTGGTGGTCGGCGGCTAGGTGCGGCGGCGGCGGCGTACGGCCATGATCGGCCTAGGCAAAATAGCCCAAAGCTAGGGCTGAGAACTGCGAGTTCTCGGCTGAACCAAACAGGGCCAAACCTTGTGGAGATGATCCTCGGGTCCTACAGAAGATACTCAGCATCTTATTTCAGGCTCTGAGCCGTCCGGAGAAGCGCACGCAAGAGGCGGCCCATTTTAGGGTTCCAACAGGTGCAACTTCCCCGCCGGCAACCGGGCGCACATAGAGGGTCGGGGCTCTGCAGAAAGCATCCCCAGGGGGTAGGGAAACTAATGCGGTGGCCTAGGTTGCAAGAAAACCAAAAAAGGATGGAAGACTCACCTCGCCGGCCACAAGGAAGAAGAAGAAGATGGCAGTCACCCTCCCCGGTGGTGTACGGCCACGGCAAGCTACAAGGCACCCCTTGCTCGACTTCTGGAGGTAGATGAAGTCCTCCCCAGTGTCCAAAGCTGAAGTAAAGGCTTCCCCCCACTTCCAAACTCAAGATCAATGATCAAGGCAACTTTTTTGCCTTTTCCGGCGACGGGGGACGGCGGCCGGCGGTGCTAGGGTATGGGAAAGACAGAGAAAGAAGAGAGTCGTCGGGCTGGGCTACAGTTACACAACTGACGGCTAGGGTTGCAAAGAGCAACCCTAGATTGCTTTAAGGGTATTTTGCAACAAAATGCAAAATAGTCCTTCCACACTTAGCCTTTTCACTTAAGTCCTTCACTGTAGAACAAACATGCATAGAAGACCCTCTCCACCAAGTTCTACACACTTTGGTCCATAAAATATTGAACTTCTTCATAAAATACACTAAAATCTACTGTATTTCACGTATTTTGAGATAGTAGAGTTGTCAAATCAAAAAACGGATGACACCCCGACGTTCGGCTCGACGAAACCTATCGACTAGCGATTTTTGTTCGCTGAGTTTGAGCTTCGATAAATTTAAAATCCATCTTACATAGTTAAATTCACTATTTGGCATGCTTTACGGTAGCCTAGACTCGTCGAACATAAATTTTGACTGCGCCATTGGGTTCAAAACGTCGACGCCATTCAAATCGACTACCTGGATCGTCCGATTCGGACTTTGATAGGTCCTGTTGACCGACTTCGATCGAAAAACCGAAGTTTCTAAAGGTTTACTATTCATTACTATTCACTCAAGTCAAGTACTTTTCACACACACACACACACACACACACACACACACACACACACACACACACACACACATATATATATATATATATATATATATATATATATATATATATATATATATATATATATATATATATATATATATATATATATATATATATATATATATATATATATAAGTGTATATAGTCTATTACACCCATATATGTGCAGAATTCAGTTTTTCTTTGTATTTTAAACTCAATTTCAAACTCAAATTTCTCGAGTACTACAACAGCAGGTGCATGGCGATCACAAGGCGAATGCTCGAAGCTAGCGGTCGAAATACTGTGTAATAGGCAACAAGCCAGAATCTCCCACAAGGGGTGCTGATAACAGTATAATCTCATCATGCTAAACAATAACAACTGATCCCTATACTATTATGCAGTATACGAATAGGGAACACTGCAATCACTAAACAGGAATATGCTGAAGTAACTAGACTATAATCATCACTAGCTAATGACCAATCAAGCATGGCAAAAGTTCAGATATAAACTAAGCATGAAGAGTAGAAGATAGTAAACTACTATACTTAAAAAAAGGCAAGAGAGCTCAAGAAGTAGGACCAGGGCTTGCAACAATCACAGGAATCCGACCGAATACGGTACCCCTTAGGTGTCGATATGAAAAAGCCCGGACCGAAGCACCCACCTTAGTGTAGGCGGTCTTGAAATCCACTGGATAACTCACGTACTGGCTGTTGTTGACTATTGGGACCTAAATCACAATCATGTGTCAGTCAAAGTCTCACTCACACCCAACCCACTGATTGACTGTGTGCAGAATGGCTAAACTGGAAACTTCGCCGAAGTCCTGGTAATCCGCAAATCGACCAACTATGGTCCGAATAGAGCGCACAGGCATCCGAACTTAACAAAACTTCACGTGCTACCCTGGAATGCTTAACTTAAGACGTTCGAGCACTAACATTTGACTTTATGCAATTCTGTGCTCAAACGGTGCCTAAACTATCAAAATCCACATCCATAAATCCGATTTCGACTCCGAAAATCGCCGACGGGAATCGGAAGTCACTGGAACAGCCAGGATAGTGTCGGGAATAACCAGGGACAGCTAGCAATGATAATTCATCATCCCAATATCTCGAAATGCGTATATATGGGTGTAATAGACTATATTCACTTATATATGTGCAGAATTCAATATATGGGTGTAATAGACTATATACACTTATATATGTGCAGAATTCAGTTTTTCTTTGTATTTTAAACTCAATTTCAAACTCAAATTTCTCGAGTACTACATTACCCCCTCCTTATAAGAAGTTTCGTCCCCAAAACTTAACCACAACCAGATATCCGACAATCCACTGAGCTAGGATGTGAGTCCAAATAACCATAGTGGCAATCAGTCACAAGTCACTAGCACTGTCTGGAAGCAACCCAAGACTACCAGTTTCGACAGGTTACTTGCAAAGGTCGGCATCACTAGTACAGATGTCCATCAATCATAGTGACAACTAGTCTACTGCGCACATGTACGGTCTGAGATTGTAGTTCCCAAGAAATTCAAAATTTAATTTGAATTTGAAAGTTCGAATTTAAATTCAAAAATTTGAAGTTGAGTGTGGAATTCTAAAAGAAACCTAAGTTGTATATACACCGGAGTACAAATAACCCTATATACGGGAATATTATAAGTCAAAAGTGCAAATTTGCACAGTTTCAAGGAAACTGTCCCCCAACTTACAGATTTGGGCATGAACTCAAAAAACTAAAATCTCCAGTAGATCCGTCTTGTCGAATTAACTAAAAATGGTGCAAATCGATTTTCGATCTGACGGTCGGATCATCTCGAAAACAGCAAAAAGCGAAGTCGTGAATAGTAACCCCTGATTTAATTCCCTCGCCGGCCAACGTAGGCAGATCAACCGTCGGAGTCCGAATCGAATGATCCGATGTCACGCCCCGGGGGTTTAAATAAGCAGAAAAACGTGTACATTCTTTTTTTTTTTTTAAAGAACACCCGCCAAACACGTGCACAGATCCGCCACACACGCGAGAGTCCTCGACGAAACAAACAGAGCGACACTTGCGTATGCACGGCGTAGGATAATACAATATCACTTTAACCACACTAGTCAAGGGAAAAAGTAACCATACACCATATCCAATAAGGCCACCAAATTTTGAAAGGATAAATCCACGGATTGTAAAACGGTGCTCACACGACACCTAATTTTTAAAAATATTTTCGCAATCTTTTTCTTTGATTTGAAAATTGCCCGAACCAATAGTTAATAAGGGAATACCGTTCATCCACAATAAATCATAATACAATCCCAACATCCACAATAATGTATCACACACACATAAGCTAACTAACCGAAATAATCAAAACGAAATAAAGGAAAGGTCACCAGCCCCAAACGTGGCTAAAATCCTCTAGTCGCAGCCTCACTGTCGTCCCGGATTCTACCCCTGACCGAACCTGTCACAGCGTGGGAAGTCAGTGACAAAAAAAGTAAGAGGTAAATGTAAAATGAGTAAGATGCTATAAATACTGAGAATAAAGCAAACCGAAAGACCAGAGCATCCACACTCCCCCTCATGAATCAACAGTAACCCCGTGTAAATTGAAACAGAGCACCTGCCAAATGGTCTAAGGACCTCTGGCAAAAGAAGACACCTTGCTCTCACCTTGGTTCTTTTAACCCCTCCACGGCACTTGTGCAGCACCGTAAGTAACCGCAAGGGGTCCCCACTACGTCACCTTGTGGGGTACAGGGGTCAATGTACCACCTCTCCGAAAAAGTACACTAATGCAGTGGCCAAACCGTTGGTGTGCGTGCAAGCAGCCATGAGCGTAGTAACTAAGGTCAATGTGTAATATAGAGCACCGCGACGCTCAGTCGCAACAGATAGTAATAATAAGAATTCTTATGCATTTTAGGGGTTAGTCAAGATTCAAAAACGCTATTACCTTACTCTTTCGTATTACAAATAGAACCAAACTCCAAGAAAACGCACGAAAGGGGTACCCACCTTAGAGTGTGTCGACCGAAACACCTGAAATCGCCCCACGCCTTCGTACGATTCTCGGACCTAGGAAGTCCCCAAAAAAAAAGAAACATCAATAAGCTAAACCGTCCCCTGCGAAACTCGTAGCCCCGAACTCAGTCCAGAAAAGACAGAAAATCCCAAGACCCATCCTGACGCGGCGCGGTGCATGCGACAGCCCCGCGAGGGGCACCTTCCCCGCGCGGAAGCGCACGACACCAGCGGCGGCCCCGCGCGGCGCCGCAGCAACAGCTGCCCCGCGTGAGAACCAGCTCCACGCGGCGCGGCAGCACAGCTGCCCCGCGCGGGTACCAGCCCCGCGCGGGCGCGCAAGCGGCGCGGCGCGATGCTGCCCCGCACGGGCACCGGCCCCACGCGGCGCGAAAGCGGCGCTGCAGCACAGCTGCCCCGCTCGGGCACCAGCCCCGCGCGGCGCGCAAGTGGCGCGGCGCGGTGCGCGGCCCTTCAACGGCGCGCGGGTAGCGCGCGCCTTAGCCGCGCAGCGGCAGCGAGGCGGCGGCCCGGCGGCGGCTAGGGCATCCTAGCGTCGCCCAAACAACAAAACCAAGAACCCAAAACCCAAAACCAAAAACACGAAACCAAGAACGACGAAAACGCGAGAGAGATAAATGCCGCAAACCTCACTCGATCGGAGAAGACGACCCGATCTCGTTCCTCGCGGTAGTGAGAATCCGGATCCGCTCCCCGTTGACGGTGACGCTTCGATCCCGGCTTCCGGCACGTTGATCGAAGAAGATGGAAGATTCGATCTTTTTTTCCTTTCCGAACTAGGATTTTTTTTTTTTCGTTTCTTGAAAGATGTTAATAAAATAATATTTAATTATATTTCACTTGTACGTATAAAATAAAACCCTCATTAGGTATATAAAAGAAGGACTCCCATCTCCTCGAAAAGCGTGCCGATCATCAAACGTCTCGTGACAATTAGCACGGATCCCGATGCACCCGACGAACACTGTGACCTTCAAAACCCCATTCCGGTAGATCCGCAAATCGTATTTCAGATCCGATCGCTTTGCCGTTCACCATTTTTCGAGCTCTATCACAGAAAAATACCCGCAAGCACCGACGTTCTACCCAAGAAAACTCGATAATTTAATTCCCTAACAACTAATTTATTCAAAAAGAATTTAAAAGGAAAACAAGAAAGGTCGTGATACTACATCCGAATAGTTGATCTAAATGGTCTCGTCGTTCTGAGCACAGTGGCGCAATCAAAATTTTTGTTTGACAAGCCTAAGTTCTCGAAAAGCATGCCATATAGTATTAATCCACTGTATAAGTTGGAATTCGAGTTTTTAAAAGATTCAATTCAACGAACGAAGATCATTACTCGAAAGGTTTCGTCAAGCCGAACGTCGTGCTGGTGTCTGTTTTTCTGTTTGATGACCCTGTCGCCTCGAAAAGCATGAAAAATAGCAGAAAGATGCGTATTTTCACAATAATCCTTATATTTTATGCACGTATTTCAATGAGGCTTCATGTAGAGGGACTTCTTTGCAATTTGCTTCTATAGTGAGGAGCTGAGTTTGATTAGTGAAGTGGTGGGGGAGTTAAATGCAATTTTATCACTCAAAAGTGACACTTCACTTCATCTCACTAGTGTGATGTGGTGGGGAAGTTACAGTCGGTTTTTTTCACAACCTCCACCTTATCTTCCATGAAACGACGTCCCCAAATCGTTGCCTGCATGCAGAGTGGCTAAGAATGAGGTGTAGGTGCCAATCTCCACGCATTTGAGTGTGTTTTTGGAGAAGAAACCCATCACACAGAGTTTCCTTTCACCCAACCTCCATCAAAGGTTCCTTCATCTCCCTCTACTCCTTCCCTGAAGGTTGCATCGACTGCCGCCGTCGGGTATCACCGGAGAAACAAGAGGAAGACAAGGTTGGGTCATGATTTCGGGTTGATGGAAGAGAAAGCACAAAACCTTCCCCACCTTCTCCCAGAGCGCTTGAACATTCTCTACTGCTTCATGGAGTCAAGCCGGGGTGCGCCAAGGCCACGCGACGCCGGAGGAGGAAGTCCGGCTTCATCATTTCTTCTCCAACTCTGGCCAAGGTGAGGTTTCTTCTCCTCTCAGTTTCTTGGCCCATGACTTGTAGTAGTAGGTTCCTTGGGTCTTCGGTGTTAAGGATTTTTGTATTGGCATATTTTGTGAAATAGATTGAGCCTTGAAGATTGAAGGTGAAGACTGGAAGATCACATACATCAATCTCAAGAAAGAATGGATTCAAAATGTTCAGGTACGTTAAATTAAATATTTTTGGTGATTTGAATACATTCTTATAGTTTAGAAACACTTGAAATAATTTTCATTGCATAAAATAAAAAACTGGACATTTTCAGTGTTCTGGATCCGGATCAGGAAGATCCAGTCTGGACCCCGAACATGGTTTGGTTCATGTGAAATACTAGTCCGGATCAACCCTCTTTCAGTCCGGACCCCGAACATTGTTTTTGTTATATCGCATTAATCAATCCAGATCATACCCAATCCAGTTCGGACCCTGAACCTTATTTCTGAAAATTTCCTTGACTGTGACGACAGTCCGGATCAGACTTATTCCAGTCCGGATCAGACTTATTCCAGTCCGGATCGCCGTGCGGAAAAAATTCTGTTAAGGCAGTTTTTTATTCTTATCTCTTTCCAAAAGGTTTCTAGCCTATAAATAGACCCTAAGATCATCTTTTAGGGTATTCCAAAACGAGATCGTAGATAATTCACATATAGAAAAGAAAGGAAAATACGTTTTATTTTATGTTTCTTTTTCTATATTGATCGATTTGATTATAGGGTTTTCAAACTCTTTATTTCTTGTAGAATCAAATTGATGAATATTTAGACGGTGTTTTCTTATCTTTCTATGATTATCTAAGTATTCGATATCATCACCACCAATAAACAAACAACGATTTTCGAAAGGAACATCAGCGCGTGGATTCGCGTGGCCTTGTGATTCAAGGTGCTATCGACTTCGTGGATTCGGAGTGTGGCACGTTCGTGTGATCGACTCGTGCTATATTGGTGAAGACCATAGATTCGATTGGATGTCGTGGATTCGACGTTGGACTTCATGGATTCGAGGTTGGATGCAAATCGTGTGATCAAGTCGCGTTGCGGACTGCGGAGAAGATCTACTCGGAGCGTATGAAAAAGATTGAGTCATGTGTTGCGTTATATCACCTTGTACATGTTTAATCTTAGTAAATTTTTTCATGTGATCGGTCCCGTGGTTTTTTACTCATGTGATGGAGTTTTTAACGTAAAATCTTGCGTACATTTTTATTTTCCGCATTGGGTTGTTTTTATGCAAAGATTTCTGAGTTTTATTATTTACACCTATTCACCCCCTCTCTAGGTGGTTTTTCCTCTATTTAGATCCTTGTATCCCATAACCCACAAGTGGTATCAGAGCGGGAATAGGGTTATAAACAATGGTTGAGGGTGGAAACATCAATCAACCTCCGTCCTTTGATGGAACCAATTATGCTTATTGGAAAGTACGAATGAGAGCGTTTTTAATTTCCATCGATGAACGGGTGTGGCAATCAATCGAAACTGGATAGAAGCATCCTATTGAAATTGTCGTTGATGCACAAATTCCTAAACCTACGATGAAGTGGTCAAGGGAAGAAATAGAATTATCTTCTTACAATGGCAATGGAGTTAATGTTTTATTTAATGCTTTGTTACAAACTGAGTTCTCTTGCGTCTCGGCTTGTGAGACAGCGAAAGAAATCTGGGACACTCTACAAGTTACACATGAGGGTATAAGTTTAGTGAAGGTTCAAAAACTATAGATGCTTACGAGCAAGTTTGACTCAATTCATATGGCGGAAAATGAAATCTTCACATAGTATTATACATGATTGCAAGATATTGTTAATACATGTACTAATTTGGGAGAGAAGATTCCAAAATCAAAAGTTGTAAGAAAGATTTTGAGAACTCTTCCCGAGAGATTTCGCCATAAGGTTGCAGCCATTGAAACAGTAAAATACCCGGACGAGATCAAAGTAAAAGAATTAGTTGGTGCACTTCAAACTTATGAAATGACTTTTCCTACTAACTATTCTTCTGGAAAGCCTTCCTCTTATTCTAAGTCTTCAGATATGGCATTGAAATCAACAAAAGAAGAAGACGCGGATTCATCCTCCTCAGACGCTGACGATGATCTATCAATGGAGAATTTCAAGAAACAACTTGCATTTTTGACAAAAAAATTTTGCCGAAATTTTACAAGGAGAAATTCAAGTAAATCATCATCCTTCTTTAAGTCCAAGAAGAAGTCCAAGAAAGGCAAAGATTTTTAAGTTCAAAATAAAAAAAAGCAAGAGGGTTCTTCAAAGAAAAAGAAGAACACCGAGGGAGAAATTAAGTGCTTCAAATGCAGAGGTTTTAGCCATATATTAACGGAATGTCCCAACAAGAATCCGTCAAAGAAGAAGGCAATGCAAGCCGTCACGTGGGATGACTCTTCCTCCTCTGACGAGTTGTCTTTCAGTGATGAGGATACAAACGCCACGACATTTCTTGCGTCCACAACTTCACCCTTCGTGTGCTTTTCATCGACTTCCTCTAATTTATTGTCCATCTCCTCCTTGAATAAAAAAAACTGCATCGGATGATGAACCAAGTGATTCCGAAGGTGAAGATTTTGCTCTCGCCTACCATAAATTGCTACGGGATTCAAAGAAATTGGCAAAGCATAATAAGAATTTGAGAAGAAAGTTGTGGGATCTTGAAGAACAATCCAACAAGGCAATTTCTCTCTCAAAAGTTCTTGAAGAGGAAAGGGACAATTTGATCAAAATAAACACTTCCCTTCAAGAGAAGAATGAGCATTTCGAGAAGGAACATATAAAATTGGTAGATAAAGTAAACTACTTCTTGAAGCTCTATTCCGAGGCTCGACAAAGAAATTTAGAGATGACGAAGACCATATTCCAACTTAAAGAAGATTTGAAGAGATTTTCATCAGGAAGGAGCAAGTTGGACAAGTTGCTTGGTCTTGGTCAAACGAATCGTTTGGGCCTTGGATACGTTCGAACTGGTGAGGATCCAAGTTCGAGCGAAATAAAGTTTGTGCCTCAGTCAGTCTCACCTCCTCCTCCTCCAACTGAAATTGTTCTATCAATTATTGACAAACCTTCTACATCGCAAGGGAATTCAATGTCAAACAAGGTATGTCACAATTGTGGAGAAAAAGGGCACATAAGACCCAATTGCAAGTATGGAGCAAATCGAACAAATCAAGCACTACTTGCAACGACTACCATCAAGAACAGAGACTGGAAATCAAGAAGAAATCAACCAAAGGTCAAGAATAATGGTAGTACATCCCCCAAGACAAGATCGTCATGGAAATTAAAGAAAAGTGATCAACCGAACAAGACGCATTCACCAAGGAGCTCAACTTCACGATCATTGCCAACGTATTCCAATACTCGTAAGGTTTGGGTGCGCAAAGGTGAAATCTTTTCTTGTCTTGTTATTCACACATCACTACATGCATATGATAATTCATCTTGGTACTTGGATAGTGGTTGCTCACGGCATATGACTGGAGATAAAAACTATTTTAAATCTTTTAAGAAAACCTCCAGAAGACTTGTTGTTTTCAAAGATGGTAGATCTTCAAAAATAGTTGGAAAATGAACAATCACTAATTCCAAACGGTCTAGTTTTGAAAAATATTTTATATGTCGAGGGCGTCAAGATTAACCTCATAAGCATTAGTCAATTGTGTGGTGATGGTTTTTCAGTTAGTTTTTCAGCTATTGAATGCGTTATAACTGATTCAAACCAGTCATTCTTTTTGAAAGGGGTTGGACCACAAAACAATTGCTACGTAGTTCCTAGTACACCTATTGAATAATGTAACCTAGTTTCATTTGACACTGAGACTCTTTGGCACGAAAGATTAGGTCACATAAATTTTAAGGAACTATCTAGAATCTCACATAAGGACATTGTTAGAGGTGTTCCTAAATTGAACTTCAAAGAAAACATTGTGTGTGGAGGTTGTCAAAACGGAAAATAAACTAGATCCACTCACAAGAATTTGAACTATGTAGGAACTAAACGACCACTAGAATTATTGCATATGGATTTAATGGGACCAACTCGTCAACCAAATTTGGGTGGAAAATGGTACATTTTTCTCATGGTTGATGATTTCTCTAGATTTTCATGGGTATCATTCTTGAAAGAGAAAGTGGATACTTTCGACTCTTTTAATGATATTTGTCATCGTATTATGATTGAGAAAAATGAAGACGGTACCATTGTGAGGAACAAAGCACGTTTAGTTGCTCAGGGCTACTCACAGATTGAGAGCATAGACTTTGATGAGACATTCGCCCCGGTTGCCCATCTCGAGTCCATTCGTATCCTATTCGCAATTGCTTGTCATTTTAAAATTAAGCATTTTCAGATGGACGTAAAGAGCGCGTTTTAAAATGGTTTGCTAAACGAAGAAGTTTATGTGGCCCAACTGAAAGGTTTCATTGATCATAAACTTCCAAACCATGTTTTCGATTGGAAAAGGCTCTTTACGGACTAAAACAAGCACCGCGAGCATGGTACGAAAGATTAAAAAAATATCTTTTGGAAAAGGGCTATACTCAAAGGGGAGCTGATCGGACACTTTTTGTGAAGCATTTTAAGGATAACTTTATTGTGGCACAAATTTATGTGGATGACATCGTGTTTGGTGCTACGACAGACAAGGATGCTTCAAAATTCGCGGAAACTATGAAAAGAGAATTTGAGATGTCAATGATAGGCGAGCTCACTTATTTTTTTGGATTGCAGGTTAAACAATGTGAAGATGGCATTCATTTGTGTCAATCCAAGTATGCGAAGGAGTTGGTTAAGAAATTCGGATTGGAAGATTCTAAAGACTATCCGACTCCTATGGGAACTAGCAATAAGGGATTAGGAAGTGAATCTCACAGAGAGAATGTAGATGAGAAACTTTATAGAAGCATGATTGGAAGTCTACTCTACCATACAGCTAGTCGCCCGGATATTTACTTCAGTGCAGGAATTTGTGCGAGATATCAATATGCACCAAAGAAAATACACTTGAAAGGAGTAAAAAGGATCATCCGGTACGTCAAAGGTACAATTAATTTTGGAATTTGGTATCCTATGGGCACGTCTCTCGACATAATAGGATATTCGGATGCCGATTGGGCTGGATCGGTGGATGACCGAAAAAGCACCACAAGCATGCATGCTCACTAACATATAGAATTAGAGAACCGTCCGCCGGTTTTGGAGACGAAAGCAACCCACCTAAATGCGCGCATCGATCCGAAGTCCAAATAAGCCGAAATTAAACATGGATAATCCTCAGGTTCCCACGATTCCAACGAGCCCAAAAACACCGGAGAACTCCCCTCGGGCATTGAGATATAGACCAAACACTGCGGTAAGCAAAAATCTCCAAAATTACAGCTCAGCGGGAAATTAGTTCAGAAGAAGTCAAAATATCACTTTTATCTTGGCCATTGTCTTATTGCATGGCACAGTAAAAAGTAAAACTGCATTGCTCTATCTACTGCCGAGGCGAAATACATTTCAGCGGGAAGTTGCTCAACTTAATTGATTTGGATGAAAAGTGTATTGAGTGACTTTCGGATTCCAGCAACCTCGGTGACTATTTTGTGTGACAACACCAGTGCCATCAATATTTCTAAAAATCCTATGTTGTACTCGAGAACAAAACACATTGAACTAAGATATCATTTTCTAAGAGAGCTAGTTGAATCAAGTACTTTGCAAATTTCCTATATTTCAACCGATGATCAATTAGCCGATATTTTGACAAAACCCTTGGATCAAAAACGTTTATTCATTTGAGAAAAACAATTGGCATGCTTTTTTTGGAATAACTTATTTTTGAACCATTGCTTAGGTTAGGTTTTGTTTTGTGTTTTTGTAATTTTTGGTTATATATATATGTGCAGTCTATAACATTAACGAAGCATTATCAATATTGACTTTAATTGCATCCTTTCATATTTTGAGAAATTTATTATGATTTGGATATCATTATAATTCAATTAATGCAATGATCATTTATATCAATTATTTCATATTTAATTGATCAAAGTCAATACCTCACTCAATGATCTCTTGGTATTATTTTTATTTTATTTGATGATTGAAATAAGTATGAACATGAGATCAATTTTTGCTTGAATACTTAATATCTTATATAATTGATAGCCAATTGAGGGGGAGTTTATTAGTTTTTCATGCTTATAAGATGTAGAAAGAGTTACATCTATTAGTGGAGTGTGAAAACTACCACCATATGGAGGAAAGAGCTATTACCTCTGTTGTCCGAGTAGTGTGTGCAGCTACCACATATTTTTGAAAAACATGGTGTTAATGTTTATTTTAAATAATACTAAATGGAACATTTTATTTATTCAATAATTCCATGGTTGGTATAAGGTGAGATTTTTTTAAAAGATACTCAAACAGCCACTCCCTAAATATATTGACTAGATAACATTATCTATCTTATTTGGAATTTCAAACATTTATCGATCTTGGTGCTTCATTTTCTTTGCTCAATTGATGATTTGATAAACTCTTTACTCATTAAATCATGATTGATGTTTCAAACTTGCTCAACTTTAGACTTTAGATGTTATAATCTTTATAAATTTTTGCTTCATAATTTGAGATATTTTGATAGATTTATCATAATCTATTACTTTTTATATGAAACGATATTTTTTGTATAAAGTTGATATGTAAGAATGCTTACATACTTTTTCTGAATTTTCTGAAATCTTTATGAATTTTTCTGAAGAAAAAGTTACAGGCAGTCCGGACTGAAGTCAGTCAGTCCGGATCCCGAACGATGGGATTCTGCGCGTGAAGCCTGTTACGGCTTTTTGTGTTGGCATATTTCGTGAGTTGTGTCGGAGTCTTGAAGTGATCAAATTGTCAATCAGCAATCAAAGACTCAGAGAAGATTCAAAAGGAGCTCAAGTTGGCACGCAGTGTTTTAAGTCTTGAAGATTGAAGATGAAGAATTATGGATCATATACATCAATCTCAAGGAAAATGGATTCGGAATGATCAGGTACGTTTAACTAAATAATTTTGGTGATCCGAATACATTTGTGTAGTTTAGAAACACTTGGATAAGTTTTCATTGCATAAAAATAAAAAACTGGACAAGTTGGATGTTCAGGATCCGGATCAGACCATTCCAGTACGGACCCCGAACATAGTTTAGTTCATGCGGAAATCTAGTCCGGACCTCCCCTGTTTCAGTCCGGACCCCGAACTTTGTGTTTGTTGAAATCGCATGAACAGTTCGGATCAGGAAATTCCAGTCCGGACCCCGAACAGTTTTTTCAGGAAAATTGCTGAAAAAAAGACGACAGTCCGGATCAGCCAAATCCAGTCCGGACCGCTGTGCGGGAAAAATTCTGTTAAGTTAGTTTTTGATGCTGATCTCTTTCCAAAGGTTTCTAACATATAAATAGACACTTAGGGTTTCTCGAGAACTACCGATCAATTTAGAAAACACTCGAGACCAACCCTAGAGGCTGGTTTTTACCGTTCTTCTCTTTAGCCTCTTTTAGGTCAATTCGACGGTTCTTCCATGACATACTTTTTGTCGAATTGATCTAGTCTTTGCTTAGAGATTTCATCTATGGTTCTTCAATGTTAATCTAAGCAAAGGATCACCATCGAAGCCAAATTCTGTATCGGCTAAGTTTGCGTCGTGGATTCGATGTAGCATCGTGGATTCGGTGTGTTGAAGGCGTTTCGTGGATTCAAAACGTGTGCTCGTGGATTCGAGTGGCGTTCGTGGATTCGAACGTGTGCAGTGGACGTGCAATCGGTGGAGCTGTAATATCATAGATTTTTTGTAACACTTTATACCTCCTGCTAATAAAGTTTCCGTTTAAAGTGATTAATGTAACGGGTTTACTTAAGTCGATAATTTGGAGGTGCGGGTATTTTTCTGCGATAGACCTCGGAAAACGGAGAACGGCGGTGGGATCGGATCCGGATTCTGACTTACGGAACTCCCAGAAAGGGGTAGGAAGTGATCGCAATGGCTAGGGGGTGCAACGAAATCCGCGTAAGTGATTTGGCACGCTTTTTGAGAAAAAAGAGGGATTAATCTTTAAAGAATTATCCCGAAGGATTTTATCTGAGGAATTAATTAATTAAGGAATTAATTAATTAGGATTTTAAAATACCCGATATGGTGTTTTGTCGTACATAAAAGATTAATTTGTGACTTCTCCCGAAAGAAAGAAAAAGAAAAGAAAAAAAAAGCGAAACCCTAACCGGAAGGAAACGAGAGGAAGGAACGAGCGAAAGAAAAGGGAAAAGGCGAAACCCTAATTGGAAGGAAACGGTGGGAAAGAAGGAGAAGGCGAAAGGACCCCAAACCCTCCCGACGAACGTGCCGAAGCCGGGAGCGTGAACGGGTCACCATCTCCGACGATTAGAGGTAAGCTAGATTTATTTTCGTGTGGTTTCGCTCGGTTTTTGGTCGGGTCTTTTGCGGAGTCTTAGGAGTAGCCGTTTGCTACCCTATGCGTCGCCGCCGCGAAGCCCTAGGGCATCGCCGTCGTGACCGTGATACGCGCCGCGCGGGGACGGTACCCGGGCGGCCGCGGCTAGAGCCGCGCGGGACCAAGGACCCCGGGTGCCCGCGCGGCCGCGGCAAGTGCCTCGCGGTGCCAGTGCCCGCGCGGCCGCGGCTCGCACCGTGCGGGGCTAAGGCCCGGTCGGTTGCCTCGCGGGGCCGGTGCCCGCGCGGCGGCGGCGGCGCGTGCAGCGCGGGGCCCTTGCCCGCGCAGCCGCGGCTAATGCCGCGCGAGCGGGCACCCGCGCGGTTGCGGCGCGTGCCGCGCGGGGACGGTGCCCGCGCGGCCGCGGCAAGTGCCTCGCGGGGCCGGTGCCCGCGCGGCCGCGGCTCGCACCGTGCGGGGCTAAGGCACGCTCGGTTGCGGAGGGTGCCGCGCGGGGTTGGTGCCTGTAATATCATAGATTTTTGTAACACTTTATACCTCCTGCTAATAAAGTTTCCATTTAAAGTAATTAATGTAATGGGTTTACTTAAGTCGATAATTTGGAGGTGCGGGTATTTTTCTGCGATAGAGCTCAGAAAACGGAGAACGGCGGTGCGATCGGATCCGGATTCTGACTTACGGAACTCCCAGAAAGGGGTAGGAAGTGATCGCAATGGCCAGGGGGTGCATCGAAATCCGCGTAAGTGATTTGGCATGCTTTCCGAGGAAAAAAGAGGGATTTATCTTTAAAGAATTCTCCCGAAGGATTTTATCTGAGGAATTAATTAATTGAGGAATTAATTAGTTAAGGAATTAATTAATTAAGGAATTAATTAATTAGGATTTTAAAATACCCGATGTGGATTTTGTTGTACAAAAAGATTAATTTGTGACTTCTCCCGAAAGAAAGAAAAAAAAAAAGAGAAAAGGGAAAAAGGTGAAACCCTAACCGGAAGGAAACGAGAGGAAGGAACGAGCGAAAGAAAAGGGAAAAGGCGAAACCCTAATCGGAAGGAAACGGTGGGAAAGAAGGCGAAGGCGAAAGGACCCCAAACCCTCCGGACGAGCGTGCCGAAGCCGGGAGCGAGAACGGGTCACCATCTCCGACGATTAGAGGTAAGCTAGATTTATTTTCGTGTAGTTTCGCTCGGTTTTCGGTTGGGTGTTTTACGGAGTCTTAGGGTAGCCGTTTGCTACCCTATGCGTCGCCGCCGCGAAGCCCTAGGGCAATCGCCGCCGCGACCGGGATACGCGCCGCGCGGGGACGGTAACCGCGCGGCCGCGACCGGTGCCACGCGGGACCAAGGTTCCCGCGTGGCCGGGGCTAGGGAAAGCGCCGCGCGGGGCCGGTGCCCGCGCGGCCGCGGCGAGCGCCGCGCGGGCGGGCGCCTGCGCGGCCGAGGCGCGCGCCGCGCGGGGCCCATGCCCGCGCGGCCGCAACCAGTGCCGCGCGGGCGGGCACCGTCACGGCGACGGCGCATGCCGCGCGGGGCCATGCCCGCGCGGCTGGAACTTGTGCCGCGCGGGAGGGCGCCCGAGCGGCGGCGGCAGCGCATGCCGCGCGGGGCCATCCCCGCGCGGCTGCGATTTGTGCCGCGCGGGCGGGCGCCCGCGCGGCGGCGGCAGCGCATGCCGCGCGGGGCCATGCCCGCGCGGCTGCGAGTTGTGCCGCGCGGGCGGGCGCCCGCGCGGCGGTGGCGGCGGCAGCGCATGCCGCGCGGGGCAATGCCCGCGCGGCTGCGAGTTGAGCCGCGCGGGCGGGCGCCCGCGCGGCGGCGGAGTTGCGTGCCGCGCGGGGCCCATGCCCGCGCGACCGCGGCTAATGCCGCGCGGGCAGGCGCCTGCGCTGTTGCCGCGCGTGCCGCGCGGGGACGGTGCCCGCGCGGCCGCGGCAAGTGCCGCGCGGGGCCGGTGCCCGCGCGGCCGCGGCTCGCACCGTGATGGGCTAAGGCCTACACGGTTGCGGAGGGTGCCGCGCGGGGTTGGTGCCCGCGCGGCCGCGGCTTGCACCACGCGGAGCTAGGGCCCGCGCGGTCACGACAAGTGACGCGCGGGGCCCGCGCGGCCGTACGGCCGCAACGCCGCGCGGAGGGGGGGGGGGGGGGGGGGCGTCCGCGTCGCTCGACGCGCGCGGGCGCCACCGCCGGGTCAACTTGTCATTTGTGTTTTTGAGTTTTTGGGCTCGGTTTATCTACTGTTATATTTCTGATCTGACCGCGGCTCTTTTGGGGACTACTTCTAGGTCCGGGCATCAACAGAGATCAAGGTTCGGTCTCCGGAGTGCAGTTTTCGCACAATCGAGGTGGGTAGTTTTGGTTATTACCGGCGTGGTGTCGTTCCCGAATATTCGTTTTGATAAAGTAGATCTGTTTGGTAATTTGACTATCCCCGTAGCATGTGAATCCCTTGTATTATGTTAATCAAAGCGGCTGCGGTCGCAGGATCGTTAGACTATTCTGACTAAAGCGGCTGAGGTCGCAACGCTAATATGACACTCATATTGCTTACACGCACACCGGCAGTTTGGCCACTGCACAGGGTGTATTTTTCCAGAAAGATGGTAAGATGTTTTACCCGTGTACCCCACAAGGAGAGGTTAGTGGGGACCCCTCAAGGAGAGGCGACTGCTACTTGGGCAGTGGAGGGGTTGGAGGCACCAAGAAAATGGTTACGGTATTCTGGGGTTGGAGCCCAGCTTGTTACGGTATTCTGGGGTTGGAGCCCAGCTTTATTTGGTATTCTGGGGTTGGTGCCCAGCTTGTTTTGTGACAGGGATTAAGCGGGACATAAGGGGGAAGTAAATGCTCCGGTGTATCGGTTTGTCTTTTCAGTTATTGCATTTACTGTTTATATCTACTTTATCAGTCACTGACAACCCACACTGTGACAGGTCCGAGTAGGGGTGGAATTCGGGACGACGGTGAGGCATCAGTTAGAGGACACTAGCCATGAGGGCTAGTAAACGATACGTTCTCTTCTTTCTTTGGTTATTTCTTTTTACTGTGGTTAGTTAAACTGTGATTCATTCGTGTGGTTTCTGATGGATGTTGGAATGAGGATTTCTTGTCTATAACTGGTGAATGTTAGGATGGGTAATCGCGGCTTGTTTTCAAATGTAAACCTGGTTTCAAAAGTGTTTTCAAAGCAGGTGCCGTGTGGGCACCGATTTTAAAATCCGTGGATTTATCCTTTCAAGTTAATAGCCGCTCAAAAGAGTTTGCGAAAACGTTCTGGAAAAACTGGGTGTCGAGTGGGCACCGCTTTTAAACCCCTGGGTTTATGCTATAGTTTCAATATGATAAATGCGACTGTATGATTAAGTATAGTCTCTCCTTATTGTCGTTCATGGTTTGCATGGTTAAAGTATTTGTCGTGCTCGGAACGCCGTGCATATACAAAGGAGGCTCCGCCCGTTTGGGGAGTGAATTTGTATATGTGGCCGGTCTGATGCGCACCGGAGGCGAGGTTCATTTAAGAAAAAAAATGGATACGTTTTCCACTCTTTTAGAACCTCCGGGGCGTGACAGGAGCGCAAGATCCGAAGAAGTTGAAGGAGGGGTTTGAGTCCGTGGAGTCGGTAATCACCTTGTTATTCTTCTATTCTTATTGGATTGTTATTGCATGTTGGTCCCGTGGTTTTTCTCCTGGATTGGAGTTTCCACGTAAATCTCGGTGTGCTGTTTTTATTTTCCACATTGGTTTTTATTTTGCACTGAGATTTGTTTTTAAATATTACACCTATTCACCCCCCCTCTAGTTGTTTGATAGTACATTTTTAGATCCTTGTGGATCCTAATATTAAAAAACCAACAAGTTGTTACGGCTTTTTGTGTTGGTATATTTCGTGAGTTGTGTTGGAGTCTTGAAGTGATCAAATTGTCAATCAGCAATCAAAGACTCAGAGAAGATTCAAAAGGAGCTCAAGTTGACACGCAGTGTTTTGAGTCTTGAAGATTGAAAATGAAGAATTATGGATCATATACATCAATCTCAAGGAAAATGGATTCGGAATGATCAGGTACGTTTAACTAAATAATTTTGGTGATCCGAATACATTTGTGTAGTTTAGAAACACTTGGATAAGTTTTCATTGCATAAAAATAAAAAACTGGACAAGTTGGATGTTCAGGATCCGGATCAGACCATTCCAGTCCGGACCCCGAACATAGTTTAGTTCATGCGGAAATCCAGTCCGGACCTCCCCTGTTTCAGTCCGGACCCCGAACTTTGTGTCTGTTGAAATCGCATGAACAGTCCGGATCAGGAAATTCCAGTCTGGACCCCGAACAGTTTTTTCAGGAAAATTGCTGAAAAAAAGACGACAGTCCGGATCAGCCAAATCCAGTCCGGACCGCTGTGCGGGAAAAATTCTGTTAAGTCAGTTTTTGATGCTTATCTCTTTCTAAAGGTTTCTAACCTATAAATAGACACTTAGGGTTTCTCGAGAACTATCGATCATTTTAGAAAACACTCGAGAGCAACCCTAGAGGCTGGTTTTTACCGTTCTTCTCTTTAGCCTCTTTTAGGTCAATTCGACGGTTCTTCCAGGCAAACTTTTTGTCGAATTGATCTAGTCTTTGCTTAAATATTCCATCTATGGTTCTTCAATGTTAATCTAAGCAAAGGATCACCATCGAAGCCTATATTCTGTATCGGCTGAGTTTGCGTCGTGGATTCGACGTAGCATCGTGGATTCGGTGTGTTGAAGGCGTTTCGTGGATTCAAAACGTGTGCTCGTGGATTCGAGTGGCGTTCGTGGATTCGAACGTGTGCAGTGGACGTGCAATCGGTGGAGCGAAAGATCCGAAGAAGTTGAAGGAGGCGTTTGAGTCCGTGGAGTCGGTAATCACCTTGTTATTCTTCTATTCTTATTGGATTGTTATTGCGTGTTGGTCCCGTGGTTTTTCTCCTGGATTGGAGTTTCCACGTAAATCTCGGTGTGCTGTTTTAATTTTCCGCATTGATTTTTATTTTGCACTGAGATTTGTTTTTATTATGATACTTATGATACTTGTTACAGTGATAATTTACTCGTGTGGGTCGCTCCCCTCGAGTGCCACTCCGGAGTGTGCGACCGTGCCGGTCAGGAGCCGGTCTGTTACTTATTTTGGGATGCGACCGTGCCAGTTAGGAGCCGGTCTGTATCCCGCGGATGAGTTCTTGAGTTCGACAACAGAGCAGGCAGTACTAGTGTTTACTGGTGATTGGATTGGGTTTATTCAGGCCGGTACTTTTGTTGTTGCACTCGTGTCAGGGGGCCGAGTGGAGTTTGGTAGCTGTGTTTAGACCAGTGCTAGTGTTGCCGGGAACCGTTTGGGGTTAACGGTGGTCCCATGGTCGTTGTGAGTTTTCGACCGTTGTGCGAGAGGTTGAGGATCTTGAGTCTATCCGTTCTGAGAGAGAGCATGTATTTCGACTATAGCCTGCATGAGCCACTATTCGATAACGAGTTAGTCCGTTTGGACAGCCTACGTAATTCCTGCCTGGCAGTGGGAGGTGGTTGTAGGTAGGCACAGGCTTGACTGGACTAGATGTGGTAGTCAGCTCGATTGGGTCGATTGTGCACTTCATGTGCTAGTGGTTGCATACATTTCTTTGGTTCTCCCCTTTTGAGCATTTAGATAGAGGCATGGTAGCTGTTGAGTACTTCCAGCTTTCTTGTTCAGTTTTTACTGCATTGTTATCTTATGCCTCTAGTGGACTTAGTGGGCAGATCGTCGGGCCTGGCGGTGGTACCCACTGAGAACTCTCCTTTTGGTGTAGTTCTCACACCCATTGGGAGTTTTTCCCCTCCTTTTTCTTTCTCTCCTTTGTTTTGCAGAGTCTTAGCGGATGTTGCTGATTCTGCGGTTGCTGTGCGAGGCGAGGGAGTCGCGAGCTAGATCCCTACCCGTCTGTGGAGAGTAGCGGTACCCCTACATTGGAGATCCTGAGTACAGTCAGTAGATTATTTATTTTTCACTTTTGAGAGATCATTGTATTGTGAGGATCTGACTTGTACTGAGAGTATGTACACTGATGTATTATTTTAGGTTACCTCCCTGTTGAGTTCTGGTTTATTGTATTTGAGGATATTGTATGATTATCATTTATGGGAGATGGATATTGTATCATTATTTCCAGTTGTACAGATGATTGGTTTTAGTTCTACAACACTTTTATTTTATAGCTCTGATATCTGTTTAGCTGGAGTCCCTTTTAAATTTCTTGCAGTAGGACGTTTCGCCTATGCGGGCTTTTGTGTAGGCGGCGGATCTGTTGGCGAGCCCGGGTCGCAGTTTCGACCCCGGGGTGTGACAGATTAGAGTGGTATCAGAGCCTAGGATGTAGGTCATGGTGGACTTAGAAACCCTAGGCTTATGGTTTGACCCTTGGATGACTTCGTGAGAGTCGTGACTTGTAGCGAGAGTCCTGATTGAGTTTTATACCTCTCCCAAGGGACGGGATGATTGATTGGTGTTTATTCTCCTAAGTGATTATGTTGGCTGCAGACAACATAATGCTGTGGAATGGGTGACATGCTTTAGACTTTCGCTGGATTGGGTCGAGTGTTTGTTGTGTGCTGATTTGCAGTTTTGTCGTGGCGAGCGGTGTCTCCCTGACGCTGGGTTTTGACCCGTGTGCATCCTTTGGCAGCAGTTGAGCCTGAGCGGTTGGATTTGGGCCGGATACCCAGATTGAGGTCAGAGAGCTCCGGACCCAGATGGCAGGATTGTTAGAGGCATATCAGCGGTGGAGTGAGCAGCTGGTTTAGGTGACACAATTGTCGGAGCAGCGGGCAACCTGATAGTGTTTTTCTCCCGAGACCACCCGGTTGCTGTATCCTCAGTGGCAGTGATTTCTGTGGCGCCGATTGAGCGAGTAGCCCCCTCCGTGCCAATGTTTAGTGCCGAGGCACCGAGGAAGGGTGGATAGCTGACAGCAGATGAGCTGTGGGTCATGATCGATCTATTGAGCCAGTTTTGGCAGATGAACCACCCCAATTCGTAGGTTTGAGCTTGGAGCCTTTGGCGGCTGAATCGTGGTTGGTGGTGATGGAGAGACTATTTGAGAGCCTCCTTGTGCCGAGAGTTTACGCAGTTGCTGAACTGCGCGCTCCATGTTTGAGGGACGAGGCACATAGGATATGTGTATCTGGGATTGAGTTGCGCCAGGATACTTTTCAGTTTATTCGGTCCCTCCGTTACAGGTTTTGGATGCCTTGATGGGGTAGGCGTTGTGTATGGAGCGTGGCGCTGCAATTCCTTAGATAGGGATCTACCGCCAGAGGCGAAGTCTGGATAGAGGCGCTTGGCACCAACTGTTGGAGGACAGATCGGCCGGCAGTGGCATTCCCGTTTTCCTTCCCCAGGGAAGTGGATTTTGAGACGCCAGGGATCGGGTGGACCCCGATGGCAGCTTCAGCATTGGTATCAGCAGCAACGGTAGCATGGATATGTTATATACTGAGGACTGCATTCGTCGCCCCAGTGTGGGCAGAGGAAGAGGTCGTGCCCCTATGTGGTTAATCTTGATATTTTCAGGCAGACTGAGCGACGACCACTTGCATCGAGCGGATGAATCTGTGCCGCCCGGTTGGAGGGCGCCACGGTAGTGGATCGATTTGTCGCAGGTGTGATTTCATTACAGTAGTCGGAATTAGAGCGTTTTGCATTCCTGCATGGATTAGAGGCAGAGTTGTTACCACGTGCACTAGAGGTACAGGTTCCTGTTGGTGTGGTGCATGTGAAGGAGGCTTTTGGATCATATCCAGTGCAGTTGAGACCGTGAGTTATACTGGCAGACTTATTGGTAATTTGTGGCAGTTCGGTTTTTTGACCCTGTGCCTGAGATTGGTTGGCACTGTGCCATAGGATGTTTGACTGCGGAGAGTGAGGACTTTGATCTTCTGCGAGGCAAACAAGAGGAGGCTTGCTGGTTGAGGCTGTTAGAGCGCACAGGTTGCAGCGGCAGTGTGAGAGGTGCTTACGACGGCACCGGGACTTAAGGATATCCCTGTTGCCCGTGAGATCCCGGGTGCGAGTCCCCCTAAGCTGATGTTGATGCCGCCGGTTAGGGAGATAGAGATTGAGATTGACGTGGTTATAGGAACCGCGGCAAACCTCGACAGCACCTCATTGGATATCGCCAATAGAGTTGATGGCGCAGTCGCAGGATCTGATGGATCGAGTGGTCTGTTTGACTCTGTGCCACGCCAGTGGTATGCGACAGTGAGGTTTTACTGTGGTTTGAGTGCAGGCAGGTCCGGGCCTTATTTAGGACCTTTTGATGGAGTCATACTCCGGCAGATGTTCGTTTGTGATGCCTATACCTATTTGGAATTATACAGTTGTGTATCTTGCCAAGACGACGTTCTGGACCCGGTAGGGGCATTATGAGCTCACAGTGAGGCCAATTGGATTGATTAATGCCCTGCCGCCTTATGATTGAGGAATTGTGTGTTCCAGCCGTACATGGATGGTTTTGGTAGCGGTATTCTCATGGGATATTATGGTTTACTCCCTGAGTGACTTGGAGCTTGTGGAGCACTTGTGGATGGTGCAACCATGTCGGTGTGGAAGAAGCTGTAGACCGAGTTGTTGAGGTGCAAGTTTTAGCTTCGAGAGCATACCTTCTTGGGTCATTTTATTCTAGCCGTTGGAGCGGCGGTGGAACCCGGCCAAAATGGATGCTATTCGAGAATTGGCCGAGGTCAACATTTATTGTTGAGGTGAGGAGATTCTTGGACTGGGCAGTGCCAGGAGAGCCGGACGAACGGATGATGAGGTTAATACCATCACCGATTTTAGCTTTGCCAGAGATGGGAGATGGATTTTTGAGTTTTGGTGATGCCTCCCAGAGTGGTTGTGGAGTTACCGTGGGTTATCTTCGGTCCGCGCTTTATCAGTTCTACCCTATGGGTATTGTGGTAGGACGGACCGCTATTTTGTTGGCAGCTTTGATCCCACAGATGAGCCTTTCAGTATGCTTTTTACCTCCAGCTTTGATTGATATACCTGGGCATAGGCCATGCCTGCATGGCTATCAGTTCTGTTTACTCAGCATTCATGTTCTATACTATGTGATAGAATAAGAGTTCAGTTTCAGTCATACTGCATCAGCATTATGATCGCTTTTCTAGCCAGCTTTCAGTCACATTCATCGACGGTTTGGCCACCGTTAGGGTGTTCTTTACTAGTGGTGTGGCTGACTTCGTGTCACGCCCCCGGGGGTTTTTGAGTCAAGCAAAGCGGAAAATTGCGTGTATATTTTTTTTTCTTAATATAATAACATAAACCTCATCCCCGGTGCGTGCCAGACCGCCACATACACAAATTCTCTCTGTCCACGGACAGAGTCTCCTTTGTATATGCATGGCGTCTCATTTACTACATCATCCATCATCCATCAACCATACAGTAGACATACATCACCAATCAGAGTACATTGATTTAACTACTGTTTTAAAAGACCGGTGTCCACTCGACACCTTATTTTTTTTTTCAAGCAAGCTATTAAAGCGGCGTCACCGTTTGGAAAGGATAAAACCAGCGGTTGCGAAACCCGTGCCCACATGGCACTTTGTTTTGAGAAAGAATTTTCGAAATCATTTGGTTTTTCATGAAAACGTGCCGCATATGAAACATCACTAAAAGTATCTAAACGTAAAAGTACATCTCATCCACAGCGCTAACTAATACATGTCCACAACTAATATAAACCACAAGCAAATTAACTAATAAAAGCATAAAGGAAAATGAGATATATCCAAGAGTTCTGACTACGGTTCTCGCGACGCAGTCTCACCGCCATCCCGGCTAACGCACCTAGTATCACCTGTCACGGAGTGGGTAAAGTCAGTGACAAACAAAGTAGATGTTTAAATAACAACAAGGAAAGAAGAGCAAACCGATTACACCGGGGCCTTTCGCTAAAACCCTGCACCTTACTTTACCCACTTTATTTACTTTAGTGACACCGTCCCGACAGGGTAGTCAACGATCTCTCCCGCGGGACTTTTGATGCTTTTAACCTCTTCACGGGGCTAGTGCGATACCTGTAGCAGCCGTGAGGAGGTCCCCACACTTCGTGGGGCACACGGGTCATATAGACCACTTCTCCGGAAAAGTACACCTATGCGGGGGCCAAGCCGCCAGTGTACGTGCAGCATCCGAAACCAGATTTGCCGAGATCGGTGTGTATTTAGCACCGCGACCATAGCCGCAACAATTATTACATAAGATAAAATACGATCATGCGAAAGGTTAGATAGTCCATCTACTTTGTTAGGCATATTAAGAACACTTTTACGATGATAGATGCACTTACTGTACTTGTTGCACTTATAGCAACAGTACCCACCTTGTCGCGGGAAGATCGGAGCACTCGGATCTTTCACACACTCCCGCTGCGCACCCGGACCTAAGAAAAGTCCGCAAGGATAAACTATGGTCAAAAACACATACTAACATCTCAAAACGGAAAACCCCAAATTACTTATTTTGATAGAAAAGTCCAACACCATCCGATTTGCCGGAAACCGGAACCCCGTGCCGCCGTCGCCGCCCGTCGGAGCCCCGCGCGGCCCGGAACCGCGCGGCGCGGCTCCGCGGCGGCGCCCGCGTGGGTTTCGGTCCACGCGGTGCGGCGCGGCGCCTCGGGCGGCGCCCGCGCGGGTACTGTCCGCGCGGCGCCCGCGCGGGTGCAGCCCCGCGCGGCGCCCGCGCGGGTGCAGCCCCGCGCGGCGCCCGCGCGGTGCCCGCGCGGCGCCCGCGCGCGTGCAGCCCGGCGCGGTGCCCCGCGCGGCGCCCGCGCGGGTGCGGGCCCGCGCGGCTCCCGCGTGGTGCCCCGCGCGGGTGCGGGCCCGCGCGGCGCCCGCGCGGGGGATGCCCGCGCGGCGCCCGCACGGCGCCAGTACGGGTGCCCCGCGCGGGTGCCGCCCGCGCGGTGCCCGCGCGGTTGGGTGCCCGCGCGGTCTTCTCCGTCGCCGCTCGCGGTGGCGACCGGCCATCCGCGTAATCTTCCGCGTGATGCCCTAGCGGCATCGCGCGTCTCCGTCGCCCGTTCCGCGCCCTAGCACGACGGCGGTGACGGCGACGATAACAGAGACAACGGAGAAGCTCGAAACTCAACAAAAAGGACGACGGAATAATCCCGAAAAATTCCAAAAATTATTTTACTCACCGAAGATCGACGGAAAGGTCGCCCGGTCGCGTTCTTGCCTTCGGTTCGGTGTTCGGGAGGATCGGGCTCTTTCTCTTTTTCCTTTTCCTTCCTTCCGGCTAGGGTTCCGTCTTTTTCCTTTCTTTCCCTTTCTTTCTCTCCTCACCGGTTAGGGTTTTATTTTTCCTTTCTTTCCCTCCGATAATCGGGATCACTTATATAATCCCTATTATTTAATTATATATATTTAATTAATTTTCTCTTTAATTCGTACGTAAGAAAATTCTATTTTTCGTCACCGGATAATTAATTAATTGATTACTTATCCCCTACGAGATAACCCACCTTATCTCCAACGGGTGCAAGATATTTTGCACGGATTCCGATGCATGACTAATCACCGCATCACTAAGAATTCCGTTCCGGGAGATCCCGATATCGGATTTCAGATCCGATCGCACCGTCGGTCATCATTTTCCGCGCTCCATCGCAGAAAAATACCAGCACCATACACCGGCCAACTTTTAACAATTAAATAATTTTATTCCACTTAAGGGCTTAAATAGTTTGGATGTGAGTCAAAAATACCCCAAGGGCCGAATCACTACACTTCGACCCGTGGGTCCGTTGGGGTTATGATAGCATGTTGAGTGACCAACAGTGGCATGAGATTGTATCTCTAGGGGTCCCTTTTGATGGTAGACCATGGCTGAGCAGTCCACTCGGAGGGTCAGGATTCGGGAGTGACCGAGTGAGGACCCCAGCGTGTTGGATTCTTTCCCTCTTGGGTGATTGTGTAGGCGAGTTTCGGGTCGCCCTGGTTGAGTTGATACTAGGGTGAGGTGTTGGTGCGTGCTGCACTGGTTATTCTTCTCTTTTCCCCCTAGCTTTGGTTGGAGTCCCTGAGGTTTTTCTACGTCTCAGCTCAGGAGTGTGATGTTTTTGGATCCCTCGCCCGTGATTTACTCGCTCTATTGGAGATTCGCGAGTGGTTGGAGTTCGAGGGGCGCCCGTTGCGAATTCTGGCTCGTGAGATGAGAGGATTGCGTAATCGGGCCAGGCCGTGCTGGTTGTTGTTGTTGAGGATTGATCACGGGGAGTTAGCGGTGTTTCGGGAGTTGGAGACGTTATTGATGGATATCTACTAGTGGTATTTGTGCCTCCTGGTTGAGTTGTGTTAGTTTCGAGGACGAAACTTTCTTTTAGTGGGGGAGGATGTGAGGACCTGAATCCCCGCGATAGGATTACTGTTGGATCAGCAGCTTCTGGAGGCTTATGTTGAGTGTTGGAGGTATTTTTGCGCAAATTGGACACAAGTGATGGACTCAGTGCGAGAAAATGGATCACGAGTGTATTTGGATTCCCCACCGAATTTTAGAAGTGGAATTGGGCAAAACGAACATTGGATTTGGACTCAGCGCGCGAAAACAATGGAAATCGACTACTTGCTTGTATTTTTCTGTGTCCGGACGACCGAAAACGGACACCCGTAAGTTTTCTTGTGTTTTGGGTGCACGGTGAACCGGTGGACCGAGGAGCGTGCCACGTGGCGGCTTCTGATTGGTGCCGTACGCCACGTGGCAGCGTAGGAGTCGCGGCGCAGTGGGCCCGGCCCACCGGAGTAGGCGCGGTGTAGTGATTCGGCCCTTGGGGGTATTTTTGACTCACATCCAAACTATTTAAGCCCTTAAGTGGAATAAAATTATTTAATTGTTAAAAGTTGGCCGGTGTGTGGTGCTGGTATTTTTCTGCGATAGAGCGCGGAAAATGATGACCGACGGTGCGATCGGATCTGAAATCCGGTATCGGGATCTCCCGGAACGGAATTCTTAGTGATGCGGTGATTAGTCATGCATCGGAATCCGTGCAAAATATCTTGCACCCGTTGGAGATAAGGTGGGTTATCTCGTAGGGGATAATTAATTAATTAATTAATTATCCGGTGACGGAAAATAGAATTTACTTACGTACGAATTAAAGAGGAAATTAATTAAATATATATAATTAAATAATAGGGATTATATAAGTGATCCCGATTATCGGAGGGAAAGAAAGGAAAAATAAAACCCTAACCGGTGAGGAGAGAAAGAAAGGGAAAGAAAGGAAAAAGACGGAACCCTAGCCGGAAGGAAGGAAAAGGAAAAAGAGAAAGAGCCCGATCCTCCCGAACACCGAACCGAAGGAAGAACGCGACCGGGCGACCTTTCCGTCGATCTTCGGTGAGTAAAATAATTTTTGGAATTTTTCGGGATTATTCCGTCGTCCTTTTTGTTGAGTTTCGGGCTTCTCCGTTGTCTCCGTTACCGTCGCCGTCACCGCCATCGTGCTAGGGCGCGGAACGGGCGACGGAGACGCGCGATGCCGCTAGGGCATCACGCGGAAGATTACGCGGATGGCCGGTCGCCATCGCGAGCGGCGACGGAGAAGACCGCGCGGGCACCGCGCGGGGCGCCGCGCGGACGCCGCGCGGCTGCCGCGCGGGCGGCACCCGCGCGGGGCACCCGCACGGGCGCCGCGCGGGCGCCGCGCGGGCATCCCCCGCGCGGGCGCCGCGCGGGCACTGCATGGGCGCCACGCGGGCGCTGCGCGGGCAGCCCTCGCGCGGGCGCCGCGCGGGCCCGCACCCGCCCGGGGCACCACGCGGGCGCCGCGCGGGCCCGCACCCGCGCGGGCGCCGCGCGAGGCTGCACCCGCGCGGGCGCCGTGCGGGCAGTACCCGCGTGGGCGCTGCGCCGCGCCGCATGGGCCGAAACCCTCGCGGGCGCCACCGCGGAGCCGCGCCGCGCGGTTCTGAGCCGCGCGGGGCTCCGACGGGCGGCGACGGCGGCGCGGGGTTCCGGTTTCCGGCGAATCGGACGGTGTTGGACTTTTCTATCAAAATAAGTAATTTGTTTCCGTTTTGAGATGTTAGTATGTGTTTTTGACCATAGTTTATCCTTGCGGACTTTTCTTAGGTCCGGGTGCGTAGCGGGAGTGTGTGAAAGATCCGAGTGCTCCGATCTTCCCGCAACAAGGTGGGTACTGTTGCTATAAGTGCAACAAGTGCAGTAAGTGCATCTATCATCGTAAAAGTGTTCTTAATATGCCTAACAAAGTAGATGGACTATCTAACCTTTCGCATGATCGTATTTTATCTTATGTAATAATTGTTGCGGCTACGGTCGCGGTGCTAAATACACGCCGATCTCGGCAAATCTGGTTTCAGATGCTACACGTACACTGGCGGCTTGGCCCCCGCATAGGTGTACTTTTTCGGAGAAGTGGTCTATACGACCCGTGTGCCCCACGAAGTGTGGGGACCTCCTCACGGCTGCTACAGGTATCGCACTAGCCCCGTGAAGAGGTTAAAAGCATCAAAAATCCCGCGGGAGAGATCGTTGACTACCCTGTCGGGACGGTGTCACTAAAGTAAATAAAGTGCGTAAAGTAAGTTGCAGGGTTTTAGCGAAAGGTCCCGGTGTAATCGGTTTGCTCTTCTTTCCTTGTTGTTATTTAAACATCTACTTTGTTTGTCACTGACTTTACCCACTCCGTGACAGGTGATACTAGGTGCGTTAGCCGGGATGGCGGTGAGACTGCGTCGCGAGGACCGTAGTCAGAACTCTTGGATATATCTCATTTTCCTGTATGCTTTTATTAGTTAATTTGCTTGTGGTCTATATTAGTTGTGGACATGTATTAGTTAGCGCTGTGGATGAGATGTACTTTTACGTTTAGATACTTTTAGTGATGTTTCATATGCGCCACGTTTTCATGAAAAGCCAAATAATTTCGAAAATGCTTTCTCAAAACGAAGTGCCATGTGGGCACGGGTTTCGCAACCGCTGGTTTTATCCTTTCCAAATGGTGACGCCGCTTTAATAGCTTGCTTGAAAAAAAAAATAAGGTGTCGAGTGGACACCGGTCTTTTAAAACAGTAGTTAAATCAATGTACTCTGATTGGTGATGTATGTCTACTGTATGGTTGATGGATGATGGATGATGTTGTAAATGAGACGCCGTGCATATACAAAGGAGACTCTGTCCGTGGATAGAGAGAATTTGTGTATGTGGCGGTCTGGCACGCACCGGGGATGAGGTTTATGTTATTATATTAAGAAAAAAAAAATACACGCAATTTTCCGCTTTGCTTGACTCAAAAACCCCCGGGGGCGTGACAGCTAAAATGGTATCATAGAAAAACAATCATAACCATAGTAGACGTGATCCACATCCACAGCGTAAGGTGCCACAAGCAAATTGGACATGAGATAACCAAGGTGTAGGTGCGGTAGTACGTGAGAGTACGGGGAAAAAGGGAATGTAATATAGGTGAAATCGTAAGATAGGGTGCTAGGGTGGTAACCATAGGGTTAACGAGGTTTCTTTGTTTACAGCAGACGATGGCCCGGACTAGATCGTCCACCGAGAATGCGGACGCGGACGGGGTGACCCCGGCCGCCGCAGAGAACCAGCTCCTCCAGCGACAACTGCGGGAAATGGCCGGGCAGTTAGCGACACTGACGGAGCAGGTTCGTCAATTGACGCAGCGACAGGCAACTGCGCCAGCCGAGCGCGATCCGACCCCTCCGCCCGAAGCCACCGCACCCACTACGGAACCGCACGGGGCGGGTGGTACGACAACGGAACAGCCCCCAGCCCCAAGGGATGTACCTTCCCCGACGACCTCGGGGCCCGTATTGGGAGCGACAGCAGGGGAGGTAGGAACGACCCCTGCTCTTGGGGGGTCCGCCACGGCAGGAGTGTAGTGATCCGGCCTTTCGGGGTATTTTTTGACTTATATGTAGTCATTTAAGCCTTTAAGTGAAATAAAATTATTCAATTCTTAAAAGTTGGCCGGTGTGTGGTGCTAGTATTTTTCTGCGATAGAGCGCAAAAAAAGAAGGCCGACGGTGCGATGGGATCTGAAATCCGATACCGGGATCTCCCGGAACGGAATTCCTGGTGATACGGTGATTAGTCATGCATCGGAATCCGTGCAAAATATCTTGCACCCGTTAGAGATAAGGTGGGTTATCTCGTAGGGGATAATTAATTAGTTAATTAATTATCCATGAGGGAAAATAGAATTCTCTTACGTACTAATTAAAAAGGAAATTAATTAAAGATTTAATACGAGCTATATAAGGGATCCCGATTATCGGAAAGAAAAGAAAAGAAAGAAATAAAAACCCTAACCGGTGAGGAGAGAAAGAAAGCGAAAAAGGAAAAGACGGAACCCTAGCCGAAAGAAAGGAGAAGGAGAAGGAGCCCGATCTTCCCGGACATCGAACCGAAGGCACGAACGCGACCGGACAACCTTTCCGTCGATCTTCGGTTAGTAAAAGAATTATTATAAAATTATTTGGGATTTTTCCGTCGTCCTTTTTCATCGAGTTCTTGGTTTCTCCGTCGTATCCGTCACCGTCGCCGTCGTCATCATCATGCTAGGGCACGGAACGGACGGCGGAGGCGCGCGGTGCCGCTAGGGCATCGCGCGGAGGGGAACGCGGACGGCCGATCGCCGCCGCAAGTGGCGATGGGACCGCGCGGGCACCGCGCGCGCTCCGCGCGGGTCGTGCCCGCGTGGGCGCCGCACGGCCACCGCACGGGCGGCACGCCGCGCGGGCGCCGCGCGGCTGCCGCGCGGGCGGCACCCGCGCGGACCCGCAACCGCGCGGGCACCGCGCGGGCGTCGCGCGGCTGCCGCGCGGGCGGCACCCGCGCGGACCCGCAACCGCGCGGGCACCGCGCGGGCGCCGCGCGGCTGCCGCCCGGGCGCCGCGCGGCTGCCGCGCGGGCGGCACCCGCGCGGACCCGCAACCGCGCTGGCGGCAACCGCGCTGGCGGCAACCGCGCGGACCCGCAACCGCCCTGGCGGCACCCGCGCGGACCCGCAACCGCGCGGGCACCACGCGGGCGCCGCGCGGCTGCAGCGCGGGCGGCACCCGCGCGGACCCGCAACCGCGCGGGCGCCGTGCGGGGCCGCACCCGCGCGGGCACTGCGCGGCCGCCGCACGGGCAGCACCCGCGCGAGGCACCGCGCCGCGTGGGCGTCGCCGCGGAGACACGCAGCGCGGTTCTGAACCGCGCGGGGCTCCGGCAGACGGCGACGGCGGCGCGGGATTTCCGTTTTCGTCAACCCGGACGGTGTTGGACTTTTCCGTCGAAAAGAGTAAATTGGGTCTTTTGTTTTCGGATGTTAGTACACGTTTTTGACTGTAGTTATCCTTGCGGACTTTCTTTAGGTCCAAGTGCGCAGCGGGGGTGCGCGAAGGATTCAGGTGTTCCGATTTCTCTTCAAATAGGTGGGTACGGTTGCGATAAGTGCAACAAGTTCAGTAAGTGCATCTATCGTCATTAAAGTGCTCTTAATTTATCTAACAAAGTAGATGGACAGTTTAACCTTTCGCATAATTGTATTTCATCTAACAATTGAAGCGGCTACGGTCGCGGTGCTCACTACACGCCGATCTCGGCAAATCCGTTTCGGATGCTGCACGTACACAGGCGGATTGGCCTCCGCATGGGTGTACTTTTCCGGAGAAGTGGTCTCTTTTGTCCCGTGTACCTCACAAAGGGGTGGGAGCCGTGAGGACCTCTTATCGCCCGCTGAAGATAGCACACCAGCACCGCGAAGGGGTTAAATGCATCAAAGAGGTGTTTGCGCACGAGGGGAGACTTTAGTCTCCCCGACAGGTACTCTGGGGTTGGTGCCCAACTTAATTGATAAATCTGGGGTTGGGGCCCAGCTTAATTATGTGCAGGGTTTTAGCGAAAGGTTCCGGTGTTTTCGGTTTGCTCCTTATTCCTTATTGTTATTAGACATCTACTTTGTTTGTCACTGACATTACCCACTCCGTGACAGGTGTTACGAGGTGCGTTAGCCGGGAGGGCGGTGAGACTGCGTCGCGAGGACCGTAGTCAGATACTTGGGTTTATTATCTCATTTCCCTTATGCTTCTTTTAGTTAGTTTGCTTGTGGATCGTATTAGCCATGGACATGTATTACTTAGCGCTGTGGATGAGGTGTACTTTTATGCTTTGATGCTTTTAGTGATGTTTTCGTATGCGGCACGTTTTCATGACGAACCAAATGATTTCGAAAATGTTTTCTCAAAACGAAGTGCCGTGTGGGCACGGGTCTTGCAACCGTTGGTTTTATCCTTTCTAAACACTGATGCCGCTTTAATATTCCGCTTGAAAATAAAACAACAAGGTGTCGAGTGGACACCAGTCTTTTTAAACATTAGTTAAACTACTGTACTCTGTTTGACGATGTATGTCTATTGTATGGTTGATGGTTGAGGTATGTTGTTGTAAATAAGACGCCGTGCATATACAAAGGAGACTCTGTCCGTGGGCAGAGAGAATTTGTGTATGTGGCGATCTGGCACGCACCGGGGACGAGGTTTAAGTTACCTTGTTAAGAAGAAAAAAAAATAATACACGCAATTTTCCGCTTGATAGACTCAAAAACCCCCGGGGGCGTGACAAGGAGGGACCCCGGAGCAGCGAGCGACGCGGGAAAGGGTCAGGACGAATTTGACCGAGTTCAAGAAGCATGACCCTCCCACTTTCGAGGGAGAGACGACCGACCCATGGGTCGTCGAGAAATGGGTGGATACCATGGAAAAACTCTTCGAGGACCTACTGATGGAGGAACACGAGCGGGTTCCCCTGGCTGTCCACTTCCTAGAAGGGAATGCTCGCATCTGGTGGAAGACGGTACGCCCGGATCCGTCTACAAGTGACTCACTACCGACATGGTCGGCCTTTAGAGAGGAACTTTTTGGCGCTTTCTTCTCCGACAGCGTCAAGCGGCAATTGGAAGACGACCTGAAGAACATTAGACAAGGGAACCGCTTGGTCGTGGAATATCAAAGAGAGTTCGTGAGGTTAGTTAACTGCGTCCCGTTTGTTATACGGGATGAACCCCACAAGGCCCGCCTTTTTGTGGACGGGCTACGGAGCGACATCTTCGAGATGGTTCAGGCAGCAGACTTGCGCACGTTCCGGGAGGTAGTGGACAGGGCCACCATCGTGGAGCGGGGATTCGCCATCACCCGAGCTCGACGTGAGGGACCAGAAAATAACCGGGAAAAGAAGCGGACACAGGCTTACCCGGGAGGAGGCCCTTCTGGAGGGAGCCGACCCCCAAAGTACCCCAAGACGCAACAAGGAAGCAAGGGTGCGCCTACGGGAAGGCCGCGACCATCGATCAAGCCATGTGTTATTTGCGGAGCATCGCATCCAGTGACGGAATGCCCTAAGAGACAAGATCACTGCTTCCGCTGCGGCAAACAGGGGCATCTCCGATACAACTGTCCCCTGAATACGGGAGCGGCATCTTCCGCGGCTTCCGTCCCAACGGCGCAGCCACCAGACGGGGTAGAGCGCCAACGGGAATGCCCCCACACCCTCCGGCGCCAAGATCAGAAGGGGAATCGCGACCACAACCAGGAGGGAGACTCTACTCCATGGGTCAGCACGGAGCGGTACTGCCAGAGGAGGTGGTAGCAGGTATTACTTCCATTTCTAACTTTCGAGCTCGAACCCTGTTTGACACCGGAGCGACTCACTCCTTCATCTCCCACACTTTTGCACAAACGCATCTGTTAGAAAGTAGCCCTCTTGATGTTATGATGACCGTCCAGACTCCTGGGGGGCCAATCGCGGCGACCGGTCTGGTGCCCTCGTGTTCAATAAGACTGGGAAGGTCGTCGTGCCCCTGGGATCTGATAGTTATACCGCTAAAAGAATACGACGTGGTGTTGGGCATGGACTGGCTTACCGAGTATCAGGCGGTCATCGACTGCGAGAAGCGCCAGGTGCAACTACAGAAGCCGGGATTCCCGGAAAACGTGTACTTGGCATGTAAAAGTACTTCATTTTTAGCTGTCATCACCGCGTCGCGGGCTAGGAAGCTGATAGAGGGTGGGTGCGTGGCCTATCTAGCCTCGGTAGATTTAGCCACCCGACCCGTTCCCCCGCCGTCCGAAATTCCAGTGGTAAGGGAATTTCCGGATCTATTTCCGGCGGAGCTCCCCGGAATGCCGCCGGAACGAGAGGTCGACTTCCCTATTGAGTTGCTTCCCGGCACCAAACCCATCACCAAGGCACCGTACAGGATGGCCTTCGCTGAGTTGAAAGAACTCAAGGCACAGTTGGAGGACCTTTTGGATAAGGGTTTTATCAGACCTAGCGCGTCACCTTGGGGCGCGCCCGTCCTGTTCGTGAGGAAGAAGGACAGAAGTCTCCGGTTGTGCATCGACTACCGGGAGATAAATAAGGTCACCGTTAAGAACAAGTACCCCCTACCAAGGATCGACGACCTCTTCGACCAATTACAGGGGGCGACGGTGTTTTCAAAGATTGACCTGCAGTCGGGCTATCACCAGCTCCGGGTTAAGGGGGAGGACATCCCCAAAACGGCTTTCCGGACTCGCTATGGCCATTACGAATTTACGGTAATGCCATTCGGGCTCACAAATGCCCCGGCAGTGTTCATGGATATGATGAATAGGGTATTCAAACCCTTCCTGGATTTATTCGTGGTGGTCTTCATCGATGATATCCTTATCTACTCTCGTACAGACGAGGAACATGAAGAACATCTGCGCACAGTCCTCCAGACCCTACGGGAACAGAAACTCTACGCCAAACTCAAAAAGTGTGAGTTTTGGCTCCGTGAGGTCGGTTTCTTGGGGCACGTAATCTCGGCGGCTGGAGTCGCAGTGGATCCGAAGAAGATAGATTCGGTGACGGACTGGCCCCAACCGACAACAGTGACAGAGGTTCGAAGCTTCTTGGGATTGGCCGGGTATTACCGGCGCTTTGTGGAGGGTTTCTCCAAGATAGCCAACCCCTTAAACCGTTTGACTAGAAAGGGGGAAAAGTTTGTTACGGAATTTGAGTTGGCGTATTTCGTGAATTCGGTTAAGTCTTGAAGATTGAAGATAAAGAAAGTTGGATCATATAACTCAATCTCAAGAAAGAAGAATTCAAAAGGATCAGGTATGTTTAACTAATTATTTTTGGTGATCCGAATACTTCTTATAGTATAGAAACACTTGGATGAATGTTTAATTGCATAAAAATCAAAAACTGGACATGGGACATGTTCAGGATCCGGATCAGACTTTCCAATCCGAATCCCGAAGGGTGTTCGTTCATACACAAGTTCAATCCGGATCGTAGCCTCCTTTGATCCGGATCCCGAACACTGGTTCTACCATTTTATTTGAACGATCCGGATCAGGCATTTCAATCCGGATCCCGAACGTTGGTGTTTGGTGAATTGTATGAACGATCCGGATCAGGCACTTCGATCCGGATCCCGAACCTTTGTTTTTCTGAAAACTGTCTGTCTCGCTACTGCAATCCGGATCGCCGAAGTCCGATCCGGATCGCCGTCCTGAAAAATTCCAGAAAAGGTTAGTTTTTGATTCTTATCCTCTTCCAATGGTTTCTAACCTATATATAGACCCTTTAATTCATCTTTTAGGGTAACCCACGATAAAGGGAAAAAGACGACCGAAATAGATAGATCCACAAATAGAGAAGAAAGAAAATCAATAGATTGAATCTTATGTTTCTTCATCTATATTGATTGATTTGATTCTAGGTTTTCATACTCACATTTTGAGTAGAATCAAATCAATGAATACTTAGATGGTATTTCCGATCTATTTCTAATCTAAGTATTCGGCGGATCATCACCACCCAAAAAACAACGATTTCCCAAAATCGGCGCGTGGACTCGCGTGGCCTTGTGGATTCAAGGTGCTACCGCTCTCGTGGATTCGGAGCGAGGTACGTTTGTGGATTCGAAGCGTGCTACTGGGTGAAGACCGTGGATTCGGTCGGACGTCGTGGATTCGGCGTTGGACGCAGATCGTGGATTCGAGAAGCGTCGTGGAGCGAGCGGAGAAGATCAACTAGGAGCGTATGGAAAAGGTTGAGTCGTCTGTGAGTACGGTATATCACCTTGTACGTGTTTAATTCTAGTGGATTTCACCGTGTTATCGGTCCCGTGGTTTTTTTCTCCGATTTGGAGTTTTCCACGTAAAAATCTCTGCGTGTTATTTATTTTTCCGCATTGGGTTTTATATCGCAAAGATTTTTGAGTGTTTATTGTTTACACCTATTCACCCCCCTCTAGGTGTTTTTTCCTCTCTTTAGATCCAATTATACATAACCCAACAAGTGGTATCAGAGCGGGAATAGGGTTGTAAACAATGGTTGAAGGTGGAAACATCAACAGACCTCCGTTCTTCGATGGAACAAATTATGCGTACTGGAAAGTACGGATGAAAGCCTTTTTAATTTCCATCGACGAACGGGTGTGGCAATCAATTGAATTAGGATGGTCTAATCCAACTGAAATTCTTGCTGATGTTCGCACCATCAAACCTAGGTCGAAATGGACCAAGGAAGAGATAGATTCTTCTTCTTACAATAGCAAAGGGATTAATGCTCTATTTAATGCTTTGTCTCAATAAGAGTTCTCTCGCGTCTCGGCATGTGAGACTGCGAAAGAAATCTGGGATGTTCTTCAAGTTACGCATGAGGGAACTAACCTTGTGAAGATTCAGAAACTGCAAATGCTTACGAGCAAGTTTGACTCTATTTTCATGGCAGAAAATGAATCGTTCACAGACTATTACACACGATTGCAAGATATCGTAAACTCATGTGCTAACTTGGGAGAGAAGATTCCAGAATTTAAAGTTGTAAGAAAAATATTAAGAACTCTTCCCGAAAGATTTTGATCCAAGGTTACGGCCATTGAAACTATTAAACACCCGGACGAAATCCGTGTAGAAGAATTAGTTGGTTCATTACAAACTTATGAAATGACATTTCCTACTAACTATTCCTCTGGAAAAGCATCCTCTTCTAAGTCTTCAGGTTTAGCATTTAAAACAACAAAAGAAGAAGACGCGGATTCATCATCCTTAGACGATGATGTAAACCTATCTATGGAGAACTTTGAGAAGCAGCTTGCTCTCTTGACAAGAAGATTTCGCCGAAACTTTCGAAGGGGTAACTCAAGCAAAACTCCATCCTTCGTAAAGTCGAAGAAAGGCAAAGGTTCTTCAAGTTTCAAACCAAGAAAGCAAGAGGGTATTTCTAAGGATAAGAAAAGCTTAGAAGGACAAGTCCAATGCTTCAAGTGCCGAGGGTACGGCCATATCTCAACGGAGTGTCCTAATAAGAATCCGTCAAAGAAGAAAGCGATGCAAGCCGTCACTTGGGATGACACCTCATCGTCAAATGAGTCATCGTCAAGTGATGAAGAAGATAACGCAACGGCGTTCCACGCGTCCACATCTTCACCCTTCATGTGCTTAATGGCTAATACATCCGAGCCATTGTCCAACTCCACTGTTGAAAAGATTGCAACGGACGATGAATCGGATAACTCAGAAGGTGAAGACTTTGCTCTAGCCTATCACAGACTTTTGAGGGATTCAAAGAAACTGGCTAAGCAAAACAAGGGGTTGAGAGGGAGATTGCAGGATCTCGAAGAAGAAGTAAAAAGGGTAACTTCTCTCTCGACCGATCTTGAAGTGGAAAATGATGATCTGATTAAAATAAATGTTTCCCTTCAAGAGTCCAATGAGCAACTCGAGAAGAATTATATAGATATGGTGAACAAAGCGAATTACTTCTTGAAGCTCAACGGCGAGGCTCGACAAGAAAAATTGGAAATGACAGAGACCATTCTCCAACTCAAGGATGACTTACAGCGATTTTCATCAGGAAGGAGTAAGTTGGATAAGCTTCTTGGTCTTGGTCAATCAAACAAGTTTGGCCTCGGATACAATCGAACTAAAGACAATTTTAGCTCGGTTGGGACAGTCTTTGTGCCCCAGTCGGTATCTCCTCCTCCGACACCGGAATTGACGACAAACAACGACAACAAACCTACTTCCCCCTCTTCGGAATCGTCAAGCATCAAGGTATGTTTTCGTTGTGGTATTGTAGGGCACAAAAGAAGAAATTGCAAGATGGGAGCCAAACGCTCAACTCAAGCACTTCTTGCAGCGACTACCAAAAGGGCAATTCCTCGGAAATCAAATGCAACTTATTCGAAGGAAAAGAGCCTCGGTAGTTCATCAATCAAGACGACGATGTCAAGGAAAAGCGATGGATCAAACAAGACGCTTTCACCAAAGGTATCAACTTCACAATCATTTCCGACGTACACCAAAACTCGAAAGGTTTGGGTACGCAAAGGTGAAGTCTTCCCTTGTCTTGTTACAAATATTTCCTTGCATGCTTATGATAATTCGTCTTGGTATCTGGATAGCGGTTGTTCCCGTCACATGACCGGTGACAAAAACTGCTTTCAAAATTTTGAGAAAATCTCCGGAGGACTTGTAGTTTTCGGAGACGGCCAGTCTTCCAAAATTGTTGGAAAAGGAACAGTAGCTATTCCAGATGGCCCGATTCTAAATAATGTGTTATTTGTTGATGGCCTTAAGACTAACCTCATAAGTATCAGTCAACTTTGTGACAATGGTTTTTCAGTTAATTTTTCATCTGTTGAATGCATTGTAACTGATAAGGACCATGTTTTCTTTTTAAAGGGGGTTAGATCTGAAAACAATTGTTATGTTGTTCCCAATAAAATTTCTGAAAATTGTAACTTAGCCTCTTTGAATAATGAAACACTTTGGCATGAAAGGCTAGGTCACATAAATTTTAAGGAACTTGCTAGAATTTCAAACAAAGACGTGGTCAAGGGAGTTCCTAAACTTTCACTTAAACAAAACATTGTGTGTGGTGGTTGTCAAAAGGGAAAACAATCTAGAACTGCACACAAGAACTTGAACCACGTTGGTACTAATCGGCCCTTGGAATTATTGCATATGGATCTTATGGGGCCGACACGTCAACCATCCTTGGGAGGTAAATGGTATATTTTCTTAGTGGTTGATGATTTCTCTAGATACTCATGGGTAGCATTTTTAAAAGAGAAAGCTAATACTTTTGATTCTTTTCACGAGATTTGCCTTCGTATTATGATTGAAAAGAATGAAAAGATCATTCGTGTTAGAAGTGATAGAGGTGGAGAATTCATAAATTCTAAATTCATTGATTTTTGCACTTCCAATGGCATTAAACATGAATTCTCAGCACCCTATACGCCTCAACAGAATGGTGTAGTCGAGCGCAAAAACAGGGTTCTACAAGAGATGGCACGTGTTATGCTTCACAGCTGGAATTTACCGCTACATTTTTGGGCTGAAGCTGTGAACACTGCAATCTATGTTATTAATCGAGTTTATTTGCGCCCGGGAACGTTAAATACACCATATGAACTATGGTTTTGTAGAAAGCCAAACATCAAATATTTTCGTATCTTTGGGAGTCGATGTTACATTTTACGTGACCGCGAAAATCTTGAAAAATTTGACTCTCGAAGTGACGAAGGGATTTTCATGGGTTATTCTACAAATAGTAGAGCATATCGGGTATTTAACTTGGAATCTAAAACGATTGTAGAATCCATAAATGTTAAAGTAGACGAAGCTTTCCACTTTGCATCTGATAAATCTACCCCTGATATCTCTCTTGATGATGATACTCCTGTAAATGCATCATCTCATGATAATACTTCCAATATTAATGATGCATCTAATGGTTCTTCAAGTTTATCTGATGTGCAGGAATCATCTCATGTACCTCCGAGTACTCCATTACCTCAAACGTTACGCATCTCCAAGGATCATCCTGAATCAAACATCATTGGAGACCCACAAGAAGGAGTCAAAACTCGGAGACAGTTGGTTTGTGGATTCGCTTGTTACGTTTCCTTGATCGAACCAAAGAACGTCGATGAAGCTCTTCAGGATGACTACTGGATTGAAGCAATGCAGGAAGAGCTCCATCAGTTTGAACGAAACAAAGTCTGGGAATTAACGACGCCTCCGAAGCAACACAATGTGATCGGTACTAAATGGATTTTCAAGAACAAGAAAAATGAGGATGGTACCATCATCAGGAACAAAGCACGTTTAGTTGCTCAAGGCTACTCTCAAATAGAAGGTATAGACTTTGATGAAACGTTCGCTCCTGTAGCTAGACTCGAGTCCATTCGTATCTTATTCGATATTGCTCGTCACTTTAAAATAAAACTCTTTCAAATGGACGTTAAGAGCGCGTTTTTAAATGGGTTTTTAAATGAGGAAGTTTATGTGGCTCAACCGAAAGGTTTTGTAGACTGTAAACTACCTAACCATGTTTTTCGTTTGAAAAAGGCTCTTTACGGTTTAAAACAAGCACCGCGAGCGTGGTACGAAAGGTTGACAAAGCACCTTTTGGAGAAGGGCTATACTCGAGGGGGTACAGACAGGACTCTCTTTGTGAAGCATTATCAAAATAACTTCATTGTTGCACAAATCTATGTCGATGACATTGTATTTGGAGCAACAAAGGATAATGATGCTTCTAAATTCGCAGAAACCATGGAAAGCGAATTTGAGATGTCTATGATGGGCGAACTGACATACTTTCTTGGATTGCAAGTGAAACAAAATGGTGAAGGCATCTATCTGTGTCAATCCAAGTATGCAAAGGAGTTGGTAAAGAAATTCGGATTAGAAGATTCTAAAGATTTTCCTACTCCTATGGGAACTAGCAATAAGGGATTAGGAAGTGAATCTCTTAGTGAGAATGTAGACGAGAAACTTTATCGCAGCATGATTGGAAGTCTACTCTACCTCACAGCTAGTCGCCCGGACATATCCTTTAGTGTTGGGATTTGCGCGAGATATCAATCAGCACCAAAGGAGGTTCACCTGAAAGCGGTGAAACGGATCATCCGGTACATCAAAGGAACCATTAATCTCGGAATTTGGTATCCTATGGGAACAAGTCTAGATATTATTGGATACTCAGATGCCGATTGGGCAGGATCAGTGGATGATCGGAAAAGTACGAGTGGTGCATGTTTTTATCTTGGCCATTGCCTTGTTGCATGGCATAGTAAAAAGCAAAACTGCATTGCACTCTCGACTGCCGAAGCGGAAGACATCTCGGCGGGTAGTTGTTCAACTCAACTCATTTGGATGAAAAGCGTGTTGAGCGACTTCCGGATTTCAGCAACTTCGGTAACTGTTTTATGTGACAACACTAGTGCTATAAACATTTTAAAAAACCCTGTGTTGCACTCAAGAACAAAACACATTGAACTTAGATATCATTTTCTTAGAGAGCTAGTTGAATCAAATATTCTTCAAATTTTCTACATTTCAACTGAAGATCAATTAGCTGACTTTTTAACAAATCCTTTGGATCAAAAACGTTTTATTCATTTGCGTAAAGCAATTGGAATGCTTTCCTTGAAATAAGTCTTTTTGAAACTCTTGTTTAGGTTAGGTTTTGTTTTTGTGTTTTTGTTCATTATCTATGCTTAGACATAGAACATTAATTGAGCATTAGTTTTTTATTGACTTTAACTGCATCCTTTTATATGTTTAGAAATTATTATGCTTTGGATATCATAATAATTCATTTGATGCAATGATCATTTATGTGAATTAAATCATCTTTGTGTTGATCAAAGTCAATTTCTCTCTCAATGATCTCTTGGTATAGTTTTTATCTTATTTGACTGTTTAGTCGAGTATGAAATCGAGATCAATTTTTGGTTGAATACTTTATATCTTAAATAATTGATAGCCAATTGAGGGGGAGTCAAAGAAAAAGTGTTATGCTCAAAAGATGTGGAAAGAGTTACATCCCAATGAGGAGTGTGAAAACTACCACCACATGGAGGAAAGAGCTACCACCTCGGTCGTCCGAGTACTGTGTGCAGCTACCACATGTATACCAAGCAAGGTTTTTCAAGTTTGATTAAATAAAATGCATGATTGAAATACTTGACTCTGTCAAAATTTCAAGGTTGGTATAAGGTGGGAATTTTTAATGAAAGATGCTCAAAGAGCCACTCTCTTCAATAAATTGACTAGATATATTATCTAACTTATCTGGGATTCAGACATCTATTGATCTTTGTATTTCATTTTCTTTACCGAATTGATGATTTGATAAAGGCATTACTCATAAGATCAAGTTAGATGTAATTGAAGTTGTTCAACTTTAAGGGATTTAATTTTTATAAATTTTCGTTTCATTTGTTGGATGTTATTGATAGATTTGGCATAATCTATTTCTTGTTGTATGAAACGATGATTTTCATTTAAAGGTGATACACAAAAGTGCTTACAATCTTTTTCTGGATTTTCTAGAATTTTTCTGAATTTTTCTGAAGAAAAAGTTGGAGCCGATCCGGATTGGACAGCCGATCCGGATCCCGAACGCAGGTATTCTCTGCGGGTAGCCGATCCGGATCGAAATCACGAACTGATTCGGATCGCGGCTAGGGTTTTATATAGAACAAAAGGGTTTTGATTTCTTTTACTCCAATCTTTTGTTCCAAGTCTCCAGAGCTTCTCTCTCTAGAATTCATCCATCTTGGAAGCTTTCAAACTCAAGTTCTTCGATTCCAAGTAAGTTTTATTGATCAAAATCTCGGTTTTTCATAGTTTTTCATATTCTTCCTCAAAACGTGATGAAATTTCCGTATCTCTTTCGTTTGTGGATGGTTTTTGATCAAATTTTTTTGAAATAAGAACTCTGGGTATATTAGTTTTGATTATATGCTAGGTATTCTCATGATAAACGGATTTTTGGCCTTCGATTTCAAAAATTTCGGTTTTAGGGCATATAATGGGAATTTTCGAAAATCATGCGATTGATCTATTTTTTAAAATTCCTTTTGCAAAACTAATTTGATTCTTAGTCTCTCTACACGATACTGATTGTTTGGGTACAATTTTTCAAATTTTTTGAAAATTAATAATTTTTCGTGTTCTTGAGTTGTTGCTCACAGGATTTTCCTTTCTCACAAGGAAACTAGTAGCAATGGTGATCACCTGGATCTTTTTCTTCTGGCTGCTATGGTTCATACAAGAGATACTATCAAGCCCAAGAAGGCTAAGAAGGCGAAGAAAACAAAGGTATGATTTCCGATACTGACTCAGAAACGGAATCAATCGATTGGGATGAGCTTCAAGTTGAAGCAATTACTCCCACTGCTTCGAAAGGGAAAAGCCTGCAGAGGACATCCAAAAGGCAAGGCTACCCCCAGCTGCTGAAAAAGGAAAAGCTCCAATGAAGAAACTTCTGTGAAACAAAAAGAAAAAGACTGCTCGACGGCTTGGACGAGCTCGGGTATTGAAATAAATGAAAATGTCAGAGGAAACAAAGAATATCTCAAAATTGAAACTGAATCTGAAGACGAAGAAGATTGGACACATTTCTTAATGAAGTACAACAAGGTATTGATGAAAAAATAAGGTTTACCTAAAGAACAAGAAGCTGATGAAGTCTTCCTCAAGGATTAAGCAGTACGCAAGGAAAAAAGATTCGCCAAGCAATGAACCTCTTGACAATTCACATTCTCTGCCAAGAAGATCTCCTCGGAATGAAGGTAGACTGCTCGTCAGCTGTCACACAACGTTCTTCAACTTCAGAAGAATCGACCAAAAGGCAAACTTAGTGTCTTCATCAATCAAGAACAAGATAAAATGGCTCTGGAACTCAGAAAGATGTCCAAGGACATACATCAGGAACAAGAGTTCTACGATTTCGTGAATGCTAAAGGATTTGAACAAACTGGGCTGCACGAGCTCTGAAGACTCGACTCAGATGATTGATTTGTGCTCAAACTTTTCTTTTTTAGTGCATTTTTTTTTTCCTTTTTCCTGTGCAGGTTTTAAGTTTTAGTTTTTAGTTTTAATTCTCAAGTTTGGTTCTTGAACTTGTTAACTTTTCTCTCCATTTTGGTAATTTTGGCTAACTTTGTGACAAAAAGGGGGAGAGATATTAGAACAGTTTGAACAATGAAACTATGATCGATGTCTGAGTGTCAGTTGAGACCATGTGAACCATGAAGGTAAGTAGAACTTCAACTTTTGGTTTTCTTTTGTGATTTATGCATGCCTCGACTAACTATTTGATAACTATTTGGGCATGTAATATAACTAACAAGTTGATGTTCACTAACAATTTTGTGACATTTGGATTGATTGCATAGAAGATATGTTGGTTTTTAACATGATCAGTACATATCTGAATGTATAAATTCATGGTAGTATAAATGAGTATAAACTTCATCTCTGTGTGTGGTTTTGAATGATAAAATTCTTGAGGTATCTAACGATTTCTTTTGTCAAGAATGATTTCTTTTGCAGAGGTACAGATGTCTAAGTCTAGAGTCTGTTTTAGGAGTTTAACTCATGTATCTATTTTATTTTGGATCTCATTGTAATTTTTGTTGTATGGTGATAGCAACAAAATATCTTTTTGAATTTTTGAGTGGATTTGTGTTTTGTCACGAAACCGCCAAAGGGGGAGATGGTTACGGAATTTGAGTTGGCGTTTTCGTGAATTCGGTTAAGTCTTGAAGATTGAAGATAAAGAAAGTTGGATCATAAACTCAATCTCAAGAAAGAAGAATTCAAAAGGATCAGGTATGTTTAACTAATTATTTTGGTGATCGAATACTTCTTATAGTGTAGAAAACACTTGGATGAATTTTTAAGCATAAAAATCAAAACATGGACATGGGACATGTTCAGGATCCGGATCAGACTTCCAATCGGATCCCGAAGGGTGTTCGTTCATACACAAGTTCAATCCGGATCTAGCCTCCATGATCCGGATCCCGAAACTGGTTTTACCATTTTTGAACGATCCGGATCAGGCATTTCAATCCGGATCCCGAACGTTGGTGTTTGGTGAATTGTATGAACGATCCGGATCAGGCACTTCGATCCGGATCCCAACCTTTTTTTTCTGGAAAACTGTCTGTCTCGCTACTGCAATCCGGATCGCCGAAGTCGATTCCGGATCGCTCCCCCCCCCTCCCCGTCCTGAAAAATTCCGAAAATGTTAGTTTTATTCTTATCCCTTCCAATGGTTTCTAACCTATATATAGACCCTTTAATTATCTTTAGGGTAAACCCCGAAAAGGGAAAAACGCCGACGCAAAAGATAGATCCACAAATAGAGAAAGAAAGCGAAATCAATAGAGCATCTTATGTTCTTCATCTATATTGATTGATTGATTCT
>CM055075.1:9633364-9713192 GCA_029204045.2 Tillandsia leiboldiana
TTTCGAATTTAAAGTTGTAAGAAAAATATTAAGAACTCTTCCCGAAGATTTCGATCCCAAGGTACGGCCATTGAAACTATTACACACCGGACGAAATCCGTGTAGAAGAATTAGTTGGTTCACTTACAAACTTATGAAATGACATTTCCTACTAACTATTCCTCTGGAAAAGCATCCTCTTCTAAGTCTTCAGGTTTAGCATTTAAAACAACAAAGAAGAAGACGCGGATTCATCATCCTTAGACGATGATGTAAACCTATCTATGAGAAACTTGAGAAGCAGCTTGCTCTCTTGACAAGAAGATTTCGCCGAAACTTTCGAAGGGTAACTCAAGCAAAACTCCATCCTTCGTAAAGTCGAAGAAAGGCAAAGGGTTCTTCAAGTTTCAAACCAAGAAAGCAAGAGGGTATTTCTAAGGATAAGAAAAGCTTAGAAGGACAAGTCCAATGCTTCAAGTGCCGAGGGTACGGCCATATCTCAACGGAGTGTCCTAATAAGAATCCGTCAAAGAAGAAAGCGATGCAAGCCGTCACTTGGGATGACACCTCATCGTCAAATGAGTCATCGTCAAGTGATGAAGAAGATAACGCAACGGCGTTCCACGCGTCCACATCTTCACCCTTCATGTGCTTAATGGCTAATACATCCGAGCCATTGTCCAACTCCACTGTTGAAAAGATTGCAACGGACGATGAATCGGATAACTCAGAAGGTGAAGACTTTGCTCTAGCCTATCACAGACTTTTGAGGGATTCAAAGAAACTGGCTAAGCAAAACAGGGGTTGAGAGGGAGATTGCAGGATCTCGAAGAAGAAGTAAAAAGGGTAACTTCTCTCTCGACCGATCTTGAAGTGGAAAATGATGATCTGATTAAAATAAATGTTTCCCTTCAAGAGTCCAATGAGCAACTCGAGAAGAATTATATAGGATCTGGTGAACAAAGCGAATTACTTCTTGAAGCTCAACGGCGAGGCTCGACAAGAAAAATTGGAAATGACAGAGACCATTCTCCAACTCAAGGATGACTTATCAGCGATTTTCATCAGGAAGGAGTAAGTTGGATAAGCTTCCTTGGTCTTGGTCAATCAAACAAGTTTGGCCTCGGATACAATCGAACTAAAGACAATTTTAGCTCGGTTGGGACAGTCTTTGTGCCCCAGTCGGTATCTCCTCCTCCGACACCGGAATTGACGACAAACAACGACAACAAACCTACTTCCCCCTCTTCGGAATCGTCAAGCATCAAGGTATGTTTTCGTTGTGGTATTGTAGGGCACAAAAGAAGAAATTGCAAGATGGGAGCCAAACGCTCAACTCAAGCACTTCTTGCAGCGACTACCAAAAGGGCAATTCCCGGAAATCAAATGCAACTTATTCGAAGGAAAAAGAGCCTCGGTAGTTCATCAATCAAGACGACGATGTCAAGGAAAAGCGATGGATCAAACAAGACGCTTTCACCAAAGGTATCAACTTCACAATCATTTCCGACGTACACCAAAACTCGAAAGGTTTGGGTACGCAAAGGTGAAGTCTTCCTTGTCTTGTTACAAATATTTCCTTGCATGCTTATGATAATTCGTCTTGGTATCTGGATAGCGGTTGTTCCCGTCACATGACCGGTGACAAAAACTGCTTTCAAAATTTTGAGAAAATCTCCGGAGGACTTGTAGTTTTCGGAGACGGCCAGTCTTCCAAAATTGTTGGAAAAGGAACAGTAGCTATTCCAGATGGCCCGATTCTAAATAATGTGTTATTTGTTGATGGCCTTAAGACTAACCTCATAAGTATCAGTCAACTTTGTGACAATGGTTTTCAGTTAATTTTTCATCTGTTGAATGCATTGTAACTGATAAGGACCATGTTTTCTTTTTAAAGGGGGTTAGATCTGAAAACAATTGTTATGTTGTTCCCAATAAAATTTCTGAAAATTGTAACTTAGCCTCTTTGAATAATGAAACACTTTGGCATGAAAGGCTAGGTCACATAATTTTAAGGAACTTGCTAGAATTTCAAACAAAGACGTGGTCAAGGGAGTTCCTAAACTTTCACTTAAACAAAACATTGTGTGTGGTGGTTGTCAAAAGGGAAAACAATCTAGAACTGCACACAAGAACTTGAACCACGTTGGTACTAATCGGCCCTTGGAATTATTGCATATGGATCTTATGGGGCCGACACGTCAACCATCCTTGGGAGGTAAATGGTATATTTTCTTAGTGGTTGATGATTTCTCTAGATACTCATGGGTAGCATTTTTAAAAGAGAAAGCTAATACTTTTGATTCTTTTCACGAGATTTGCCTTCGTATTATGATTGAAAAGAATGAAAAGATCATTCGTGTTAGAAGTGATAGAGGTGGAGAATTCATAAATTCTAAATTCATTGATTTTTGCACTTCCAATGGCATTAAACATGAATTCTCAGCACCCTATACGCCTCAACAGAATGGTGTAGTCGAGCGCAAAAACAGGGTTGTACAAGAGATGGCACGTGTTATGCTTCACAGCTGGAATTTACCGCTACATTTTTGGGCTGAAGCTGTGAACACTGCAATCTATGTTATTAATCGAGTTTATTTGCGCCCGGGAACGTTAAATACACCATATGAACTATGGTTTTGTAGAAAGCCAAACATCAAATATTTTCGTATCTTTGGGAGTCGATGTTACATTTTACGTGACCGCGAAAATCTTGAAAAATTTGACTCTCGAAGTGACGAAGGGATTTTCATGGGTTATTCTACAAATAGTAGAGCATATCGGGTATTTAACTTGGAATCTAAAACGATTGTAGAATCCATAAATGTTAAAGTAGACGAAGCTTTCCACTTTGCATCTGATAAATCTACCCCTGATATCTCTCTTGATGATGATACTCCTGTAAATGCATCATCTCATGATAATACTTCCAATATTAATGATGCATCTAATGGTTCTTCAAGTTTATCTGATGTGCAGGAATCATCTCATGTACCTCCGAGTACTCCATTACCTCAAACGTTACGCATCTCCAAGGATCATCCTGAATCAAACATCATTGGAGACCCACAAGAAGGAGTCAAAACTCGGAGACAGTTGGTTTGTGGATTCGCTTGTTACGTTTCCTTGATCGAACCAAAGAACGTCGATGAAGCTCTTCAGGATGACTACTGGATTGAAGCAATGCAGGAAGAGCTCCATCAGTTTGAACGAAACAAAGTCTGGGAATTAACGACGCCTCCGAAGCAACACAATGTGATCGGTACTAAATGGATTTTCAAGAACAAGAAAAATGAGGATGGTACCATCATCAGGAACAAAGCACGTTTAGTTGCTCAAGGCTACTCTCAAATAGAAGGTATAGACTTTGATGAAACGTTCGCTCCTGTAGCTAGACTCGAGTCCATTCGTATCTTATTCGATATTGCTCGTCACTTTAAAATAAAACTCTTTCAAATGGACGTTAAGAGCGCGTTTTTAAATGGGTTTTTAAATGAGGAAGTTTATGTGGCTCAACCGAAAGGTTTTGTAGACTGTAAACTACCTAACCATGTTTTTCGTTTGAAAAAGGCTCTTTACGGTTTAAAACAAGCACCGCGAGCGTGGTACGAAAGGTTGACAAAGCACCTTTTGGAGAAGGGCTATACTCGAGGGGGTACAGACAGGACTCTCTTTGTGAAGCATTATCAAAATAACTTCATTGTTGCACAAATCTATGTCGATGACATTGTATTTGGAGCAACAAAGGATAATGATGCTTCTAAATTCGCAGAAACCATGGAAAGCGAATTTGAGATGTCTATGATGGGCGAACTGACATACTTTCTTGGATTGCAAGTGAAACAAAATGGTGAAGGCATCTATCTGTGTCAATCCAAGTATGCAAAGGAGTTGGTAAAGAAATTCGGATTAGAAGATTCTAAAGATTTTCCTACTCCTATGGGAACTAGCAATAAGGGATTAGGAAGTGAATCTCTTAGTGAGAATGTAGACGAGAAACTTTATCGCAGCATGATTGGAAGTCTACTCTACCTCACAGCTAGTCGCCCGGACATATCCTTTAGTGTTGGGATTTGCGCGAGATATCAATCAGCACCAAAGGAGGTTCACCTGAAAGCGGTGAAACGGATCATCCGGTACATCAAAGGAACCATTAATCTCGGAATTTGGTATCCTATGGGAACAAGTCTAGATATTATTGGATACTCAGATGCCGATTGGGCAGGATCAGTGGATGATCGGAAAAGTACGAGTGGTGCATGTTTTTATCTTGGCCATTGCCTTGTTGCATGGCATAGTAAAAAGCAAAACTGCATTGCACTCTCGACTGCCGAAGCGGAAGACATCTCGGCGGGTAGTTGTTCAACTCAACTCATTTGGATGAAAAGCGTGTTGAGCGACTTCCGGATTTCAGCAACTTCGGTAACTGTTTTATGTGACAACACTAGTGCTATAAACATTTTAAAAAACCCTGTGTTGCACTCAAGAACAAAACACATTGAACTTAGATATCATTTTCTTAGAGAGCTAGTTGAATCAAATATTCTTCAAATTTTCTACATTTCAACTGAAGATCAATTAGCTGACTTTTTAACAAATCCTTTGGATCAAAAACGTTTTATTCATTTGCGTAAAGCAATTGGAATGCTTTCCTTGAAATAAGTCTTTTTGAAACTCTTGTTTAGGTTAGGTTTTGTTTTTGTGTTTTTGTTCATTATCTATGCTTAGACATAGAACATTAATTGAGCATTAGTTTTTTATTGACTTTAACTGCATCCTTTTATATGTTTAGAAATTTATTATGCTTTGGATATCATAATAATTCATTTGATGCAATGATCATTTATGTGAATTAAATCATCTTTGTGTTGATCAAAGTCAATTTCTCTCTCAATGATCTCTTGGTATAGTTTTTATCTTATTTGACTGTTTAGTCGAGTATGAAATCGAGATCAATTTTTGGTTGAATACTTTATATCTTAAATAATTGATAGCCAATTGAGGGGGAGTCAAAGAAAAAGTGTTATGCTCAAAAGATGTGGAAAGAGTTACATCCCAATGAGGAGTGTGAAAACTACCACCACATGGAGGAAAGAGCTACCACCTCGGTCGTCCGAGTACTGTGTGCAGCTACCACATGTATACCAAGCAAGGTTTTTCAAGTTTGATTAAATAAAATGCATGATTGAAATACTTGACTCTGTCAAAATTTCAAGGTTGGTATAAGGTGGGAATTTTTAATGAAAGATGCTCAAAGAGCCACTCTCTTCAATAAATTGACTAGATATATTATCTAACTTATCTGGGATTTCAGACATCTATTGATCTTTGTATTTCATTTTCTTTACCGAATTGATGATTTGATAAAGGCATTACTCATAAGATCAAGTTAGATGTAATTGAAGTTGTTCAACTTTAAGGGATTTAATTTTTATAAATTTTCGTTTCATTTGTTGGATGTTATTGATAGATTTGGCATAATCTATTTCTTGTTGTATGAAACGATGATTTTCATTTAAAGGTGATACACAAAAGTGCTTACAATCTTTTTCTGGATTTTCTAGAATTTTTCTGAATTTTTCTGAAGAAAAAGTTGGAGCCGATCCGGATTGGACAAGCCGATCCGGATCCCGAACGCAGGTATTCTCTGCGGGTAGCCGATCCGGATCGAAATCACGAACTGATTCGGATCGCGGCTAGGGTTTTATATAGAACAAAAGGGTTTTGATTTCTTTTTACTCCAATCTTTTGTTCCAAAGTCTCCAGAGCTTCTCTCTCTAGAATTCATCCATCTTGGAAGCTTTCAAACTCAAGTTCTTCGATTCCAAGTAAGTTTTATTGATCAAAATCTCGGTTTTTCATAGTTTTTCATATTCTTCCTCAAAACGTGATGAAATTTCCGTATCTCTTTCGTTTGTGGATGGTTTTTGATCAAATTTTTTTTGAAATAAGAACTCTGGGTATATTAGTTTTGATTATATGCTAGGTATTCTCATGATAAACGGATTTTTGGCCTTCGATTTCAAAAATTTCGGTTTTAGGGCATATAATGGGAATTTTCGAAAATCATGCGATTGATCTATTTTTAAAATTCCTTTTGCAAAACTAATTTGATTCTTAGTCTCTCTACACGATAATGATTGTTTGGGTACAATTTTTCAAATTTTTGAAAATTAATAATTTTTCGTGTTCTTGAGTTGTTGCTCACAGGATTTCCTTTCTCACAAGAAACTAGTAGCAATGGTGATCACCTGGATCATTTTTCTTCTGGCTGCTATGGTTCATACAAGAGATACTATCAAGCCCAAGAAGGCTAAGAAGGCGAAGAAAACAAAGGATGATTCCGATACTGACTCAGAAACGGAATCAATCGATTGGGATGAGCTTCAAGTTGAAGCAATTACTCCCACTGCTTCGAAAGGGAAAGCCCCTGCAGAGACATCAAAGGCAAAGGCTCCCCCCACTGCTGCTGAAAAAGGAAAAGCTCCAATGGAAGAAACTTCTGTGAAAACAAAAAGAAAAAGACTTGCTCGACGGCTTGGACGAGCTCGGGGTATTGAAATAAATGAAACAGGTCAAGAGGAAACAAAGAATATCCCTCAAACTGAAACTGAATCTGAAGACGAAGAAGATTGGGACACATTTCTTAATGAAGTACAACAAGGTATTGATGAAGAAAATAAGGTTTACCTAAAGAACAAGAAGCTGATGAAGTCTTCCTCAAGGATTAAGCAGTACGCAAGGAAAAAGAATTCGCCAAGCAATGAACCTCTTGACAATTCACATTCTCTGCCAAGAAGATCTCCTCGGAATGAAGGTCAGACTGCTCCGTCAGCTGTCACACAACGTTCTTCAACTTCCAGAAGAATCGACCAAAAGGCAAACTTAGTGTCTTCCATCAATCAAGAACAAGATAAAATGGCTCTGGAATTCAGAAAGATGTCCAAGGACATACATCAGATGAAACAAGAATGTTCTACGATTTCGGGAATGCTTAAAGGAATTTTGAACAAACTGGGCTGCACGAGCTCTGAAGACTCTGACTCAGATGATTGATTTGTCCTCAAACTTTTCTTTTTCTAGTGCAATTTTTTTTTCCTTTTAATCTTTTCCTGTGCAGGTTTTTTTAAGTTTTTAGTTTTTAGTTTTAATTCTCACAGTTTTGGTTCTTGAACTTGTTAACTTTTCTCTCCGTTTTGGTAATTTTGGCTAACTTTGTGACAAAAAGGGGGAGAGATATTAGAACAGTTTGAACAATGAAACTATGATCGATTGTCTCGATTGTCCAGTTGAGAACCATGTGAACCATGAAGGTAAGTAGAACTTCAACTTTTGGTTTTCTTTTGTGATTTACGCATGCCTCGACTAACTATTTGATAACTATTTGGGCATGTAATATAACTAACAAGTTGATGTTCACTAACAAGTTTGTGACATTTGGATTTTGATTGCATAGAAGATATGTTGGTTTTTAACTATGATCCAGTTACATATCTGAATGTATAAATGTCATGGTAAGTATAAATGAGTATAAACTTCATCTCTGTGTGTGGTTTTTGAATGACATAAAATTCTTGAGGTATCTAACGATTTCTTTTGTCAAGAATGATTTCTTTTGCAGAGAGTACAGATGTCTAAGTCTAGAGTCTGTTTTAGGAGTTTAACTCATGTATCTATTTTATTTTGGATCTCCATTGTAAATTTTTGTTGTATGGTGATAGCAACAAAAATATCTTTTTGAATTTTCTTGAGTGGATTTGTGTTTTGTCACGAAACCGCCAAAGGGGGAGATTGTTACGGAATTTGAGTTGGCGTATTTCGTGAATTCGGTTAGGTCTTGAAGATTGAAGATAAAGAAAGTTGGATCATATAACTCAATCTCAAGAAAGAAGAATTCAAAAGGATCAGGTATGTTTAACTAATTATTTTTGGTGATCCGAATACTTCTTATAGTATAGAAACACTTGGATGAATGTTTAATTGCATAAAAATCAAAAACTGGACATGGGACATGTTCAGGATCCGGATCAGACTTTCCAATCCGGATCCCGAAGGGTGTTCGTTCATACACAAGTTCAATCCGGATCGTAGCCTCCATTGATCCGGATCCCAAACACTGGTTCTACCATTTTATTTGAACGATCCGGATCAGGCATTTCAATCCGGATCCCGAACGTTGGTGTTTGGTGAATTGTATGAACGATCCGGATCAGGCACTTCGATCCGGATCCCAAACCTTTGTTTTTCTGGAAACTGTCTCTCTCGCTACTGCAATCCGGATCGCCGAAGTCCGATCCGGATCGCCGTCCTGAAAAATTTCAGAAAATGTTAGTTTTTGATTCTTATCCTCTTCCAATGGTTTCTAACCTATATATAGACCCTTTAATTCATCTTTTAGGGTAACCCACGATAAAGGGAAAAAGACGACTGAAATAGATAGATCCACAAATAGAGAAGAAAGGAAATCAATAGATTGAATCTTATGTTTCTTCATCTATATTGATTGATTTGATTCTAGGTTTTCATACTCACATTTTGAGTAGAATCAAATCAATGAATACTTAGATGGTATTTTCGATCTATTTCTAATCTAAGTATTCGGCGGATCATCACCACCCAAAAAATAACGATTTCCCAAAATCGGCACGTGGACTCGCGTGGCCTTGTGGATTCAAGGTGCTACCGCTCTCGTGGATTCGGAGCGAGGTACGTTTGTGGATTCGAAGCGTGCTACTGGGTGAAGACCGTGGATTCGGTCGGACGTCGTGGATTCGGCGTTGGACGCAGATCGTGGATTCGAGAAGCGTCGTGGAGCGAGCGGAGAAAATCAACTAGGAGCGTATGGAAAAGGTTGAGTCGTCTGTGAGTACGGTATATCACCTTGTACGTGTTTAATTCTAGTGGATTTCACCGTGTTATCGGTCCCGTGGTTTTTTTCTCCGGTTTGGAGTTTTCCACGTAAAAATCTCTGCGTGTTATTTATTTTTCCGCATTAGGTTTTATATCGCAAAGATTTTTGAGAGTTTATTGTTTACACCTATTCACCCCCCTCTAGGTGTTTTTTCCCCTATTTAGATCCAATTATACATAACCCAACAAAGTTCATCTGGACGGACAAATGCCAAAGGAGCTTCGAGGAGCTCAAGGATAGATTGACGCGAGCCCCGATTCTCGCCCTGCCAGAACCGGGGGAGGATTATGAAGTATTTTGAGATGCGTCGCGAAACGGACTGGGTGGAGTACTCATGCAACGGGGAAAGGTTATAGCCTATGCGTCGAGGCAGCTCAAGGAGTACGAGCGGAATTACCCCGTGCACGATTTGGAACTCGCAGCGGTGGTGTTCATCCTCAAGCTTTGGAGACACTACCTGTATGGGGCACACTGCAATGTGTACTTAGACCATAAGAGTCTCAAGTACCTTTTCACCCAAAAGGAGTTAAATCTGCGACAAAGACGGTGGCTTGAGCTACTGAAGGATTACGATTTAACGATCCACTATCACCCGGGAAAGGCAAACGTGGTGGCCGACGCCCTGAGTCGCAAGGGGCAGGCCGAGGAGGTAGGTGTAAGTACCATCACCCAGCAAGACAGTCTGATTGCGGAATTCTCGCAATTAAGACTAGAAGTAGTACCGGCAGGTACAGTCGCACAACTTCTGACACTGGTGGTCAGACCTACTCTGCTGGACAGGATCCTCGAAGGGCAATCGACTGACGACCAACTCCAGCTGGTGCGAAGAAGGATAACCGCCGACCAGGAAGGTGATTTCACAGTAAACTCCGATGGCACGATGCAATTTCGGGGACGAATCTGCGTGCCGGATCTACCGGAACTGTCACGCCCCCGGGGGTTTTTGAGTCTATCAAAGCGAAAAATTGCGTGTATCTTTTTTTTTTTCTTTCTTAACAAGGTATTTTAAACCTCATCCCCGGTGCGTGCCAGACCGCCACATACACAAATTCTCCCTGCCCGCGGACAGGGTCTCCTTTGTATATGCACGGCGTCTCATTTACAACAACATACATCAAACACCAACCATCAACCATACAATAGACATACATCATCAAGCGGAATATTAAAGCGGCATCAGTGTTTAGAAAGGATAAAGCCAGCGGTTGCAAAACCCGTGCCCACACGGCACTTCGTTTTGAGAAAACCTTTTCGAAGTCATTTGGTTTATCATGAAAACGTGCCGCATAATAAAACATCACCAAAAGAATCGAAATATAAAAGTACACCTCATCCACAGCGCTAAGTAATACATGTCCACGAATATTACGACCCACAAGCAAATTAACTAAATTAAGCGTAAGAGAAATGAGATAATAAAAACCAAGTGTTCTGACTACGGTTCTCGCGACGCAGTCTCACCGCCCTCCCGGCTAACGCACCTCGTAACACCTGTCACGGAGTGGGTAATGTCAGTGACAAACAAAGTAGATGTCTAATATCAATAAGGAAATAAGGAGCAAACCGAATACACCGGAACCATTTCGCTAAAACCCTGCACATATTAAGCTGGGCCCCAATCCCAGATTTATCAATTAAATTGGGCACCAACCCCAGAATTATCAATTAAATTGGGCACCAACCCCAGAATATTTGTCGGAGAGACTAAAGTCTCCCCTCGTGCGCAAACACCTACTTTGATGCTTTTAACCTCTTCGCGGTGCTGGTGTGCTATTTTCAGCGGGCGCGAAGAGGTCCTCACGGCACCCACACTTTTGTGAGGAACACGGGTCATAAGAGACCACTCTTCCGGAAAAGTACACCCATGCGGAGGCCAATCCGCCTGTGTACGTGCAGCATCCGAAAACGGATTTGCCGAGATCGGCGTGTCATGAGCACCGCGACCGTAGTCGTTTCAATTGTTAGATAAAAACACAATTATGCGAAAGGTTAAACTGTCCATCTACTTTGTTAGATAAATTAAGAGCACTTTAATGACGATAGATGCACTTACTGCACTGGTTGTATTTGCAGCAACCGTACCCACCTATTTGAAGAGAGATCGGAACACCCGAATCCTTCGCGCACCCCCGCTGCGCGTCTGGACCTAAAGAAAGTCCGCACGGATAACTATAGTCAAAAGTGTGTACTAACATCCGAAAACACAAGACCCAATTTACTCTTTTCGACGGAAAAGTCCAACAAAACTCAATCCTCAACCGGTAGCCCACTCGGGACGTCAATGGTTAGACCAAGAAGGCCCCGGCGGCGAAAATGATGAGAGAAGAGACCCGACGGCGCGCCCCCGACAATTTCGTCGAGGTGCGGAGCGTCGGCAAAATCGGCACCCAACAAAATAAAACAGTGACCAAAAAGATCCCAAGTTGCCATGCCAAGAAAACCGCGGAGATTGTGATCCCAACGGCGAAGACGGCGCTCAAAACGGTAGAAAAACGGACAAAAACGGAGCAAATCAACTTCGGGCTGTCGGTTGGTGCACGGGGGCAACCGTGCACCGGGTTCACGGCGTCAGGCGGCGGCGGCATGCGCCGGGTGCACGCAGGAGGCGTGCACCGCGCATCTCGGGCCGGGCCGGTGCACGACCCGAGAGTGCACCCGGTCCTTGCCCTTCGGCCGCAAGTGCGTGCGCCGGGTGCACGCATAAGGCGTGCACCGCGCGCCTTGGGCCGGGCCGGTGCACGAAACCATGCACCGGGTCTGGTGCTTCCGACGCTGCGGGCATGCACCGGGTGCTCGCCTGGACCCGTGGACCGTGCTGTACGGACAAGCACAGTAAACCCTAATTTCGCGGTTTTCTTCGCCGTTTTCGCTCCCGTTTCGCGATTTCTTCTCCATTTTCGCTCCCGTGCGACTCCGGCGAAGACCCCGCGACCATGGTAACGACGGAAGCGGCCTCCCGTTTAACAACGGCAGTGGCGGCCTCCTATTAACCCACTATGTTCCAACGAAACATGTTGGGTTATATGTAATATAGATCTAAATAGGGGAAGAAACACCTAGAGGGGGGTGAATAGGTGTAAACGTATAAACACTCAAAAATCGTTGCGATAAAAAACCCAATGCGGAAATAAAAGTAACACGCAAGATTTTTACGTGGAAAACTCCAAACCGGAGTAAAAAACCACGGGACCGATAACACGGCGAAATCCACTAGAATTAAAACACGTACAAGGTGATTTACCGTACACACTTACGACTCAACCTTTTCCATACGCTCCTAGAGGATCTTCTCCGCTCGCTCCACGACGCTTCTCGAATCCACGATCTGCGCCCAACGCCGAATCCACGGCGTCCAACGTCGAATCCACGACATCCGACCGAATCCACGGTCTTCACCCAGTAGCTCCCTTCGAATCCACGAACGTGCCTCGCTCCGAATCCACGAGAGCGGTTGAACCTTGAATCCACAAGGACACGCGAATCCACGCGCCGATTTTGGGGTAAATCGTTGTTTTTGGGTGGTGATGATCCGCCGAATACTTAGATCAAAGATAGATCGGAAATACCATCTAAGTATTCATTAGTTTGATTCAACTCAAGATGTGAGTATGAAAACCTAGAATCAAACTAATCAATATAGATGAAGAAACATAGAGTATTATCTAATGATTTCCTTTCTTCTCTATATGTGGATCTTAGGCCGTATATAAGATGACGACTTTTAGGTTTTGCGGCTTTCCCTAGAAAAATGAATCATAGGGTCTATTTATAGGTTAGAAACCCTAGGAAGGAGATAAGAATCAAAAACCTACCATTTCTGGAAATTTTACGGGCGGCGATCCGGATCGGATTTGGGCGATCCGGATTGCAGTAGCAAGAAAGACGGTTTCTAGAAAAACAACCGTTCGGGATCCGGATCGGAATGCCTGATCCGGATCGTTCATACAATTCAGAAAACTCAACGTTCGGGATCCGGATCGTGAGATGCTGCGATCCGGATTGAAGTAATGTATGAAACAACAACCTTCGGGATCCGGATCGCTGGCTCTGATCCGGATCCTGAACATGTCCGAACACCAGTTTTTGATTTTTATGCAATTAAAAATTCTTCCAGGTGTTTCTACACTACAAGAAGTATTCGGATCACCAATAATCTTTAGTTAAACATACCTGATCCTTTTGAATTCTTCTTTCTTGAGATTGAGTTAAATGATCCAACCTTCTTCACCTTCAATCTTCAAGACTTGAACCTTTCACGAAACTACGCCAACTCAAATTCCGTAACAATCTCCCCCTTTGGCGGTTTCGTGACAAAACACAGATCCACTAAAGAAAATTCAAAAGATATTTTTGTTGCTATCACCATACAACAAAAATTTACAATGGAGATCCAAAAATTTTAAAAACATGAGATAAACTCCTAAAATAGACTCTAGACTTAGACATCTGTACTCTCTGCACAAAGAAATCATTCTTGACAAAAAGAGATCGTTAGATACCTCAAGAATATTTAGCATTCAAAACCTAACAGAGATAGAGTTTATGCTCACCATGACATTGAGTAATTCAGATATGTAATAAGATCACAATCAAACATTGACATATCTTCTAAGCAATAAAATTCCAAATGTCATAACTTTGCTTTGTTAGTAATCAAACAACTTGTTAGTAATAATACATGTCCAAATAGTTAGTCGAATAGTTAGTAGGAACATGCAACAAATCACAAGATAAAAATCAAAGTTGTGATACTTACCCTTCACCAAAGTCAAAGTTGAAGTGATACTTACCTTGATGTTAACCAAAGTTGTGATACTTACCCTTCACCAAAGTCAAAGTTGAAAGTTGAAGTGATACTTACCTTGATGTTCACACATTCACATCATCATTGTTCAATCATTGTTCAAGTTCTAAACTCTCTCCCCCTTTTTGTCACAAACAAAGCCAAAATTACAAAAATTTTAAGGAGAGTTAAATAGATCAGAATAAAGAAACGTGAGAGCTGAATAATAACAAAAACTTAAAAACCTGCAAAAGAAAGATTAGAAACAAAAGTTTATGCAGAGTCGTCGGAGCTGATACACCCAAGCTTCTGAAACATTTTCTTGATCCGTTTGTTCATAGAAGCTTGTTCCTTCTTAACTTCTTTGATATCCTCTTTCATTTCAGCGAAATCAGTAGCTATGCGTTCTTGCTCGTTTGAGAGTCGCTGTTGTTCCTTAAAAATTGAGCTAACCGACGCATCATCATCAGACGTTGATGGAGGTGCTGGTTGTGCTGGTGGAACAGGAGCTGTAGAAGTAGTTGCTTGTGGTCGTTGTGCTCGTTGGCGGTGAGGAGGTATTATGGGATCATCTGGCTTCGTCGAGAGAGACTTCACAATTGTCGTCTCATTGATTGTCCCCAAACTGTACATATATGAGCTTGTACTTGTGTCGACTTTAAACTTTCTAAGGATGCGCATGATTATCATTGGATACGGGAGTCTCTCTGTGGGAAGAGAGTGTTCCACATAACGCGCCATCCTTGTCCAAATGAGGTAAGGAATATTTAAGTTTGCTCCCATCAATGCGGCCGGGTTTCCAAGAAGATAAAGGAATAACATTCTGTCCCATCGAAGAACCTTCGTATTCATGTTGGGAAGAATGTTGTAGCAGACAATGAAGTTTATATACCGATACTCTGGTCGAAGCTCTTTAGAGAAAACAGAATTTCCGGTTGACCGAGTATCTGGAAGACATATTCCATCAACTACCACTCTCCAAGAGTTTTCGTTGAAGACTTGAGTTTTTAGGTAATGGAGTCCATCAGCTCTGGCTGTCATACCTAGCACATCTCCAATCAGTTGGGGTGTGACTTTGATTTTGATATTTTTAACCAAAGTATGAAATTCTCGACGTCCATCCACGTGATCAATTAGACTTGCAGCGTTCTGATAAAACATTCGAACTGAGTGTGGACAGTACCCAGTAGTCTAAGGGAAGTTGCAAATTTGAGCAAGACCAACCTGGTCAAACAAAATCCCAAAGACTGCAGATCGTTCCTTCATTGGTTTGACATTGACATGTCTCTCGCCAATGCATTCCCTCTTCTCAAAATCCTTGATTCTTGCGGAGCTGATGAAGTCTTGTGGAGGAGGCTGTCTAGCAACTGGTTGCTCAATTGAAATTCCTTGAGCACTGCCTCTTTTTCTTGCACCGGTTTTTTTTTTGTTCCAATTGGACTTGGTTCCATAGGGGCTTTTCCTTTTTCAGCTGCAGTAGGCTTTGAAGCTTCAGCAGTTGCTTTCCCTTTGGAGATAATGGGGACAGTTCCCTCGATTTCGATGTTATCCCAGTCAATCGACTCCGTCTCTGATTCAGTGTCAGAGTCATCCTTAGTCTTCTTCGCTTTCTTAGCCTTCTTAGGCTTGGCAGTATCCTTGACATGTACCATGGCAGCAAGTAGGAAGATAATCCAAGTGATCACCATTTTGATTGCTAGTGAAAAATGTATCCTGTGAAGACCAACTCAAGAACACATGATAAATTGTTAATTTTCAAAGATTTGAAAAATTGTACTCAAACAATCATAATCATGTAGAGAGACTAAGAATCAAATTAGTTTTGCAAAAGGACTTTTAAAAATAGATCAATTGCATGATTTTCGAAAATCCTTATTATATGCCCTAAAACCGAAATTTTAGAAATCGAAGCCTAAAAATCCGTTAATCAGGAGAATACCTAGCATATAATCAAAACTAATCTACCCAGAGTTCTTATTTCAAAAGAAATTTGACCAAAAACCATTCAAAAACGAAAAAGATAGAAAAATCTCATCACGTTTTGAAGAAAATAGAGAAAAACTGTGAAAAACGGGATTTTGATCAATAAAACTTACTTGTATTCGAAGAACTTGAGTTTGGAAAGCTCCAAGGTGCAATAGTTCTAGAGAGAGAGGCTCTAGAGACTTGAGAACAAAAGATTAAGGTAAAAGAAATCAAAACCCTCTTGTTCTTATTAAAACCCTAGCCGTGATCCGGATCGGATCGAGATTTCGATCCGGATCGGCCAGCCGCAGGAAGAAGCCTGCGTTCGGGATCCGGATCAGCTTGCCCGATCCGGATCGGCTCCAACTTTTTCTTCAGAAAAAATTTAGAAAAATTTCATAAGATCCAGAAAAAGTATGTAAGCACAATCGTGTATCAATTTTAAACAAAAATCATCGTTTCATACAACAAGAATTAGATTATGCCAAATCTATCAATAATATCCAAAAATGAAACGAGAATTTACAAAAATTAAATCCCTAAAAGTTGAACACCTTCAATTACATCTAACTTGATCTTATGAGTAATGCCTTTATCAAATCATCAATTTGGTAAAGAAAATGAAATACAAAGATCAATAGATGTTTGAAATCCCAAATATGGTAGATAATTTATCTAGACAATATGTTGAAGAGAGTGGCTCTTTGAGCATCTTTCTTTAAAATCCCACCTTATACCAACCTTGAAATTTGACGGAGTCAAGTATTTCAACATGCATTTTACTTAATCAAAAATTGAACAACCATGCTTGGTATACATGTGGTAGCTGCACATAATACTCGGACGACCGAGGTGGTAGCTCTTTCCTCCATGTGGTGGTAGTTTTCACACTCCTCATTGGGATGTAACTCTTTCCACATCTTTTGAGCATTTACATTTCTTTGACTCCCCCTCAATTGGCTATCAATTATTTAAGATATAAAGTATTCAACCAAAAATTGATCTCGATTTCATACTCGACTAAGCAGTCAAATAAGATAATGACTATACCAAGAGATCATTGAGAGAGAAATTGACTTTGATCACTTAGAAGATGATTTAATTAACATAAATGATCATTGCAACAGTGAAATATTATGATGGCAAAAGCATAATAAATTTCTAAATGTGCGAAAAGATGCAATTAAAGTCAATTATGATCTATGCTCAATTAATGTCCTATGTACAAACATAGATAATGAACAAAACAAAACAAAAACAAAACCTATCCTAAGCAAAGGTTTCAAAAAGAAGTTTATTTCAAGGAAAGCATTCCAATTGCTTTTCGCAAATGAATAAAACGTTTTTGATCCAAAGGTTTTGTTAAAATGTCAGCTAATTGATCCTCAGTTGAAATATATGAAAGTTGAAGAGTATTTGATTCAACTAGCTCTCTAAGAAAATGATATCTAAGTTCAATATGTTTTGTTCTAGAGTGCAACACAGGGTTTTTAGAAATGTTAATTGCACTTGTGTTGTCACAAAGAATTGTTACCGAAGATGCTGAAATCCGGAAGTCGCTCAACACACTTTTCATCCAAATGAGTTGGGTTGAACAACTACCCGCTGAAATGTATTCCTCTTCGGCAGTCGAGAGTGCTATGCAATTCTGCTTTTTACTGTGCCATGCAACAAGGCAATGGCCAAGATAGAAGCATGCACCACTCGTGCTTTTCCGATCATCCGCTGATCCTGCCCAATCGGCATCTGAGTATCCAACAATATCCAAACTAGTTCCCATAGGATACCAAATTCCGAAATTAATTGATCCTTTGATGTACCGGATGATCCTTTTCACCGCTTTCAGGTGAACCTCCTTTGGTGCTGATTGATATCTCGCGCAAATCCCAACACTAAAGGATATATCCGGGCGACTAGCCGTGAGGTAAAGTAGACTTCCAATCATACTTCGATACAGTTTCTCGTCTACATTCTCACTTTGTGAATCACTTCCAAGTCCCTTGTGGCTAGTTCCCATTGGAGTCGGAAAATCCTTCGAATTTTCTAAGTCAAACTTCTTAACCAACTCCATTGCGTACTTGGATTGACACAAGTGAATACCTTCATCATTTTGTTTAATTTGCAATCCAAGAAAATAAGTCAATTCGCCCATCATGGAGATCTCAAATTCGCTTTCCATGGTCTCCGCGAATTTAGAAGCATCATTATCTCTTGTTGCGCCAAATACAATGTCATCGACATAGATTTGTGCTACAATGAAATTGCTTTGATAATGCTTCACAAAGAGAGTCCTGTCAGCTCCCCCTCGAGTATAGCCCTTCTCCAAAAGGTGCTTTGTCAACCTTTCGTACCATGCTCGCGGTGCTTGTTTCAGACCGTAAAGAGCCTTTTTCAAACGAAAAACATGGTTAGGTTGTTTATGGTCTACAAAACCTTTCGGTTGAGCCACATAAACTTCCTCATTTAAAAACCTATTTAGAAACGCGCTCTTAACGTCCATTTGAAATAATTTGATTTTAAAATGACAAGCAATAGCAAATAGTATACGAATGGACTCGAGTCTAGCTACAGGGGCGAATGTTTCATCAAAGTCTATACCTTCTACTTGAGAGTAGCCTTGAGCAACTAATCGTGCCTTGTTCCTGATGATAGTACCATCCTCATTTTTCTTGTTCTTGAAAATCCATTTGGTACCTATCACATTATGTTGCTTTGGAGGCTTCGTTAATTCCCAGACTTTGTTTCGCTCAAATTGATGGAGCTCTTCCTGCATTGCTTTAATCCAGTAGTCATCCTGAAGAGCTTCATCTATGTTCTTTGGTTCGATTAAAGATACGTAGCAAGCGAATCCACAAACCAACTGCCTCCGAGTTCTAACTCCTTCTTGTGGATCTCCAATAATATTCGATTCCGGATGATCCTTGGAGATTCGTAGCGTTTGTTGAAACGGAGTACTCGGAGGTATATGAGATGATTCCTGCACATCAGATAAACTTGAAGAACCATTAGATGCATCATTAATATTGGAAGTATTATTATGAGAAGATGCAATGGCAGGTGAATCATCATCTAGAGAGATATCGAGGGTAGATTTTCCAGATCCAAAGTGAAAAGCTTCATCTACTTTAACATTTAGAGATTCTATGATCGTCTTAGATTCCAAGTTAAATACTCGATATGCTCTACTATTTGTAGAATACCCCAAGAATATCCCTTCGTCACTTCGAGAGTCAAACTTTCCAAGATTTTCACGGTCACGTAAAATGTAACACCGACTCCCGAAGATGCGAAAATATTTGATGTTGGGTTTTCTACCACACCATAGTTCATATGGTGTATTTAACGTTCCCGGGCGCAAATAAACTCGATTAATTACATAGATTGCAGTGTTCACAGCTTCAGCCCAAAAATGTAGCGGTAAATTCCGGCTGTGAAGCATAACACGTGCCATCTCTTGAACAACCCTGTTTTTGCGCTCGACAACACCATTCTGTTGAGGTGTATAGGGTGCAGAGAATTCATGCTTAATACCGTTTGAAGTGCAAAAGTCAATGAATTTAGAGTTAACGAATTCTCCACCTCTATCACTTCTAACACGAATGATCTTTTCATTCTTTTCAATCATAATACGAAGGCAAATCTCGTGAAAAGAATCAAAAGTATCAGCTTTCTCTTTTAAAAATGCTACCCAAGAATACCGAGAGAAATCATCAATCATCAAGAAAATATACCATTTACCTCCCAAAGATGGTTGACGAGTTGGCCCCATTAAATCCATGTGTAAAAGTTCCAAAGGCCGTTTTGTACCAACGTGGTTCAAGTTCTTGTGTGCAGTCCTGGACTGTTTTCCCTTTTGGCAACCACCACACACAATGTTTTGTTTAAATAAAAGTTTTGGAACCCCCTTGACCACGTCCTTGTTTGAAATTCTAGCAAGTTCCTTAAAATTTATGTGACCTAGCCTTTCATGCCAAATTGTTTCATTAATCAAAGAAACTAGATTACATTTTTCTGAAATTTTATTAGGAACAACATAGCAATTGTTTTCAGATCTAACCCCTTTTAAAAAGAAGACATGGTCCTTATCAGTTACAACATATTCAACAGATGAAAAGTTAACTGAAAAACCATTGTCGCAAAGTTGACTTATGCTTATGAGGTTAGTCTTAAGACCATCAACAAATAACACATTATTTAGAACCGGGCCATCTGGAATAGCTACTGTTCCTTTTCCAACAATTTTGGAAGATCGACCTTCTCCGAAAACAACGAGTCCTCCGGAGATTTTCTCAAGATTTTGAAAACTATTTTTGTCACCGGTCATGTGACGGGAACACCCGCTATCCAGATACCAAGACGAACTATCATATGCATGCAAGGAAACATTGGTAACAAGACAAGGGAAGATTTCACCTTTGCGCACCCAAACCTTTTTGGAATGCGTCGGTAATGGTCGTGAAGTTATATGCCTAGGTGAAAGCGTCTTGTTAAAACGATTGCTGCTCCTTGATGAAGTCGTCTTGCGCGGTAAACTACCAAGGTTCTTTTCCTTCAATTGATTTGCAATTGATTTCCGAGGAATCACCTTTGTGGTAGTCATTGCAAGAGGTGTTTGAGGTGAGCGTTTGACTCCCGTCTTGCAATATCTTCTTATGTGCCCTGAAACACCACAACGAAAACATACCTTAGATCTTGACGATCCCAAAGAGGATGAAGTAGGTTTGTTGTCGTTGTTTGTCTTGAATTCCGGTGTCGGAGGAGGAGATACCGACTGAGGCACAAAAACTGTCCCACTCGAACTTGGACTGTTTCCAGTTTGAGTGTACCCGAGGCCGAACCGATTTGTTTGACCAAGACCAAGAAGCCTATCCAACTTACTCCTTCCTGAAGAGAATCGCTGCAAGTCATCCTTGAGTTGAAAAATGGTCTTTGTCATTTCCAGGTTATCCTGTCGAGCCTCGTTGTAGAGCTTTGAGAAGTGATCCGCTTTATCTACCAGATTTGTATGTTCCTTCTCAAAAAGCTCATTGGACTCTTGAAGGGAAACATTTACTTTTATCAGATTTTCCCTTTCCACTTCAAGAGCGTTTGAGAGAGAAGTTGCCCTTTTCGATTCTTCTTCGAGATCATGCAATCTCCCTCTCAAACTCTTGTTTTGCTTAGCCACTTTCTTTGAATCCCTCAAAAGTCTGTAGTAGGCTAGAGCAAAATCTTCACCTTCCGAATCATCCGATTCGTTGTCCGTTGCAATCTTTTCAACAGTGGAGTTGGACAATGACTCGGACGTACTTGCCATAAAGCACATGAAGGGTGAAGATGTGGACGCGTGGAATGCCGTGGTGCTCTTTTCTTCATCACTTGAAGACGACTCATTTGACGTTGAGTTGTCATCCCAAGTGACGACTTGCATCTCCTTCTTCTTTGCCGGATACTTGTTGGGACACTCCGTTGCAATGTGGCCGTAGCCTCGACATTTGAAGCATTGTAGTTGTCCCTCTGAACTTTTCTTATCCTTTGAGAAGTTCTCTTGCTTTCTTGACTTGTAACTTGAAGTACCCTTGCCTTTGTTCGACTTTCCGAAGGATGGAGATTTACTTGAATTACCCCTTCGAAAGTTGCGGCGAAACTTCCTTGTCAAGAGAGCGAGCTGCTTCTCAAATTCCTCCATAGAAAGGTTCTCATCATCGTCTGAGGAGGATGTATCCGCGTCTTCTTCCTTAGTTGTTTTCAACGCATAACCTGAAGACTTAGAAGGGGATGCTTTTCCAGAAGAATTGTTAGTAGTAAATGTCATTTCATATGTTTGTAATGAACCAACTAATTCTTCTACACGTATTTCGTCCGGGTGTTTAATAGTTTCAATGGCTGTAACCTTTGGGCGAAATCGTTCAGGAAGAGTTCTTAAGATCTTTCTTACAACCTTAAATTCTGGAATCTTCTCTCCCAGGTTAGCACATGAGTTTACGATGTCTTGCAATCGTGTATAGTAGTCCGTGAAAGATTCATTTTCTGCCATCAAGATAGAGTCAAACTTGCTCGTAAGCATTTGCAGTTTCTGAATCTTCACGAGGTTAGTTCCCTCATGTGTAACCTGAAGAACATCCCAGATTTCTTTCGCAGTCTCACATGCCGAGACGCGAGAGAATTCAGTTTGAGATAAGGCATTAAAAATAGCATTAATTCCCTTGCCATTGTAAGAAGATGAATCTAACTCTTCCTTGGTCCATTTCGACCTAGGTTTTAAGGTGCGAACATCAGAGATAATTTCAGTTGGATTAGTCCATCCTAATTCAATTGATTGCCACACCCTTTCGTCGATGGAAATTAAAAAGGCTTTCATCCGTACTTTCCAGTACGCATAATTTGTTCCATCAAAGAAAGGGGGTCGATTGATGTTTCCACCTTCAACCATTGTTTACAACCCTATTCCCGCTCTGATACCACTTGTTGGGTTATATGTAATATAGATCTAAATAGGGGAAGAAACACCTAGAGGGGGTTGAATAGGTGTAAACGTATAAACACTCAAAAATCGTTGCGATAAAAAACCCAATGCGGAAATAAAAGTAACACGCAAGATTTTTACGTGGAAAACTCCAAACCGGAGTAAAAAACCACGGGACCGATAACACGGCGAAATCCACTAGAATTAAAACACGTACAAGGTGATTTACCGTACACACTTACGACTCAACCTTTTCCATACGCTCCTAGAGGATCTTCTCCGCTCGCTCCACGACGCTTCTCGAATCCACGATCTGCGCCCAACGCCGAATCCATGGCGTCCAACGTCGAATCCACGACGTCCGACCGAATCTACGGTTTTCACCCAGTAGCACCCTTCGAATCCACGAACGTGCCTCGCTCCGAATCCACGAGAGCGGTTGAACCTTGAATCCACAAGGACACGCGAATCCACGCGCCGATTTTGGGGTAAATCGTTGTTTTTGGGTGGTGATGATCCGCCGAATACTTAGATCAAAGATAGATCGGAAATACCATCTTAGTATTCATTAGTTTGATTCAACTCAAGATGTGAGTATGAAAACCTAGAATCAAACTAATCAATATAGATGAAGAAACATAGAGTATTATCTAATGATTTCCTTTCTTCTCTATATGTGGATCTTAGGCCGTATATAAGATGACGGCTTTTAGGTTTTGCGGCTTTTCCTAGAAAAATGAATCATAGGGTCTATTTATAGGTTAGAAACCCTAGGAAGGAGATAAGAATAAAAAAACTACCATTTCTGAAAATTTTACGGGCGGCGATCCGGATCGGATTTGGGCGATCCGGATTGCAGTAGCAAGAAAGACGGTTTCTAGAAAAACAACCGTTCGGGATCCGGATCGGAATGCCTGATCCGGATCGTTCATACAATTTAGAAAACTCAACATTCGGGATCCGGATCATGAGATGCTGCGATCCGGATTGAAGTAATGTATGAAACAACAACCGTTCGGGATCCGGATCGCTGGCTCTGATCCGGATCCTGAACATGTCCGAACACCAGTTTTTGATTTTTATGCAATTAAAAATTCTTCCAGGTGTTTCTACACTACAAGAAGTATTCGGATCACCAATAATCTTTAGTTAAACATACCTGATCCTTTTGAATTCTTCTTTCTTGAGATTGAGTTAAATGATCCAACCTTCTTCACCTTCAATCTTCAAGACTTGAACCTTTCACGAAACTACGCCAACTCAAATTCCATAACAAAACATCCCCAAAAATCTCCGAATAAATCCGCGGTAAATCTAACGGCTAAACCGTTGATCCACGAACAACCAAAACATAAATCGGAACCCCGATCGAATTTTCGACCAAGTCCGATAAAAAGAAACCGACTAAAAATCATCGATTAAACTCGATAAAAACCATCGATCACCCTCGATCAAGAACGAGAATAAAACATGGATCAAAACCCGACGAAAATCCGCGATCGATGTACTAATTAATACGACCTTACGAGAACACGGAAAACCCCCGATTAATTCTACAGAAAGATTAACGACCACTAACCTCAATCTATCAGAATTAAAGAACCGATCTTGTTTCCTTTCGGCGTTGGAGACCCGGATCCGCTCCCCGTAGACGATGGCGTCTCGTTCTCCGATCTCCGGCACGTGAATCAGGGCGATCGGGTTCCTCCGCTTCCTCCTTCTTTTCCTCTTTTCTCCTCCGGTTAGGGTTCCGTCTTTTCTTTTCTTTTTCTCTTCTCACCGATTAGGGTTTTTATTTCTTTCTTTTCTTTTCTTTTCTTTTCTTTAATCGGGATCCCTTATCTCTAATTAATTTCTCTTTAATTCGTACGTAAGAGAATTATTATTTTCCGTCTGGGATAATTAATTAACTAATTAATTATCCCCTACGAGATAACCCACCTTATCTCTAACGGGTGCAAGATATTTTGCACGGATTCCGATGCACGACTAATCACCGTATCACTTTGAATCCCGTTCCGGGGGATCCCGATATCGGATTTCAGATCCGATCGCACCGTCGGTTTTCTTTTTCCGCGCTCTATCGCAGAAAAATACTAGCACCCCACAATGACCAACTTTTAAGAATTGAATAATTTTATTTCACTTAAAGGCTTAAATGACTACACGTAAGTCAAAAATACCCCGAAAGGCCGGATCACTACACCACTCACACTTTATAAAAAGTTTCGTCCCGAAACTTAAATACAAACCCCACTAATCAATTCGGGAAAACATTCCCTCATCTTCGATTCCAGTTCCCAAGTCGCCTCGCGCTCTTCATGGTTGCTCCACTGGACCTTTACATAGGGGATTGTTCGTTTGCGCAACTTCTTGTCCTCTCTCGCCAAAATCCGCACCGGCGTCTCCTCAACGCTTAAATCCTCTCGCAACTCGATGGTGGAGGCATCCAAGGCATGAGAGGGATCGGCTAGGTACTTCCGGAGCATTGAGACGTGGAACACGTTATGGACTCGTTCGAGATTTGGCGGCAGGGCTAATCGGTACGCCACCGGTCCTATGCGTTCTAGGATCTCGAACGGTCCTACGTACCTCGGGCTTAACTTTCCCTTTATGCCGAAGCGTCGGTTCCCCTTGGAGGGCGAAACTCGGAGCAACGCGTGTTCACCCACCATGAACTCTAAGTCTCGGCGTCTGTTGTCCGCGTAGCTTTTCTGTCTGCTCTGGGCGGTCAGTAGTCTTTGTCTAATCAATCGCACCTTTGCTTCGGTCTCCTCCACCAGATCTGGGCCCAGAAACTTACGCTCACCCAAGTCGTCCCAGCATATTGGAGACCGACAGCGGCGCCCGTACAGGGCCTCGTATGGTGCCATCTGAATGCTGGCCTGGTAACTGTTATTGTAGGCAAATTCCACTAGGGGCAGACACCGTGCCCACCCTTCGCCCAGGTCCAAAACGCATGCCCGAAGCATGTCCTCCACAATTTGTATCACCCGCTCTGATTGTCCGTCGGTCTGCTGGTGAAACGCCGTACTGAAGTGCAACTTGGTTCCCATTTCTCGCTGCAGGCTCTGCCAAAAGTTTGACACAAATCGCGTGTCCCTGTCCGACGTGATGGATGTCGGCACCCCATGCAACCTTACTATCTCGTTGATGTAGGTTTGTGCCAGTCGTTCCCGCGTCCACGTCGTGTGTATGGGCAGAAAGTGGGCCGATTTCGTCAGACGGTCCACAATTACCCATATTGCATCGTGTCCCTGTGACGATCTCGGGAACCCGGTCACAAAATCCATGGTAATCATGTCCCATTTCCACTTGGGCACCGGTAAGGGTTGCAATTTTCCTGCTGGTTGCTGGTGCTCGGCCTTCACTCGTTGGCACACCCGGCAGTGTGCCACAAACCGAGTCATGTCTCCCTTCATTTTGGGCCACCAGAAGGTCTGTTTGACGTCCTTGTACATCTTCGTTCCCCCGGGATGCGCTGTATATGGAGCGGTATGCGCCTCCCGCAGGATTTCCTCTTTGAGTTCCGGTAGATCCGGCACGCAGATTCGTCCCCGAAATCGTATCGTGCCGTCGGAGTTTACTGTGAAATCACCTTCTTGGTCGGCAGTTACTCTACTTCGCACCAGCTGGAGTTGGTCATCAGTCGACTGCCCCTCGAGAATTCTGTCAAGCAGGGTAGGTCTGACCACCAGTGTCAGAAGTTGTTCGACTGTACCCGCTGGTACTACTTCTAGTCTTAATCGCGAAAATTCCGCAATCAGACTATCTTGCTGGGTGATGGCACTTACCCCTGCCTTCTCGGCCTGCCCCTTACGGCTCAGGGCGTCGGCCACCACATTTGCCTTTCCCGGGTGGTAGTGGATCGTTAAATCGTAATCCTTCAGTAGCTCGAGCCACCGTCTTTGTCGTAAATTTATCTCCCTTTGGGTGAAAAGGTACTTATGACTTTTATGATCTGAGTACACATTGTGGTGTGCCCCATACAGGTAGTGTCTCCAAAGCTTGAGGACGAACACAACCGCTGCGAGTTCCAAATCGTGCACGGAGTAGTTTCGCTCGTATTCCTTGAGCTGCCTTGACGCATAGGCTATAACCTTTCCCCGTTGCATGAGTACTCCACCCAGTCCGTTTCGCGACGCATCGCAGTACACTTCATAATCCTCCCTTGGTTCTGGCAGGGCGAGAATCGGGGCTCGCGTCAATCTATCCTTGAGCTCCTCGAAGCTCCTCTGACATTTGTCCGTCCAGATGAACTTTTCCCCCTTTTTAGTCAAGCGGTTTAAGGGGGTGGCTATCTTGGAGAAACCCTCCACGAAGCGCCGGTAGTACCCGGCTAATCCCAGGAAGCTTCGAATCTCCGTCACCGTCGTCGGTTGGGACCAGTCTGTCACCGAATCTATCTTCTTCGGATCGACTGCGACTCCAGCCGCTGAGATTACGTGCCCCAAGAAGCCAACCTCTCGGAGCCAAAACTCACACTTTTTGAGTTTGGCGTAGAGTTTCTGTTCCCGTAGGGTCTGGAGGACTGTGCGCAGATGTTCTTCATGTTCCTCGTCTGTACGGGAGTAGATAAGGATATCGTCGATGAAGACCACCACGAATAAATCCAGGAAGGGTTTGAATACCCTGTTCATCATGTCCATGAACACCGCCGGGGCATTCGTGAGCCCGAACGACATTACTGTAAATTCGTAATGACCGTAGCGAGTCCGAAAAGCCGTTTTGGGGATGTCCTTCCCCTTGACCTGGACCTGATGATAGCCCGACTGCAGGTCAATCTTTGAAAACACCGTCGCCCCCTGTAGTTGGTCGAAGAGGTCGTCGATCCTTGGCAGGGGGTACTTGTTCTTAACGGTGACCTTATTTATCTCCCGGTAGTCGATGCACAACCGGAGACTTCCGTCCTCCTTTCTCACAAACAGGACGGGCGCGCCCCACGGTGACGCGCTAGGTCTGATGAAGCCCTTATCCAAAAGGTCCTCCAACTGTGCCTTGAGTTCCTTCAACTCCGCGAAGGCCATCCTGTACGGTGCCTTGGTGATGGGTTTGGTGCCGGGAAGTAGTTCAATAGGGAAGTCGACTTCTCGTTCCGGCGGCGCTCCGGGGAGCTCCGCCGGAAACACGTCCGGAAATTCCCTTACCACGGGACCGCTGATCCTTATCTGGGGAGCGGCCCTGAACTACCTATCGGCCCATTGGGTTCTCGGCTGCAAGGCATAGGGTGGAGCCTATTTATTCCTTGCATGGCCCTTAACGGGCCCCGAGTACACAAGGTTCTCCTATGCTTCGAAGCTCGCCCGCGCACATCGGCCGGGGGAGGCTTCACCTAGTACTTAAGGATTCTAGAGAGAGGGAGTGAGAGAGAGAGTCTAACAGGGGTAGCAGGTTAAGGTGTGACCGGTGCTCCTAATCTAAGAGGGAAAAGTGAAACCAAAAAAATTTACCTGCCGTTACTAGGTTTGGGACGTCGCGTCCTCCACTGCAGTATCCCGGGGAGCCCGTCCACAGCCCTTGGGCCAGCGTCGTACGGCGTGCTGGGGAAGGGACTTGACGTCTGAGGAGTCTGCGGATTGCTGGTCGTCAGGCGAATCCTTTGGCTGAACGGGGGCCGCAGCACTCTCTGGTCCTTCCTGCTGTGGTGGCGCGGCGGCGGCGGAAGTGGGCCTCTGAGGGCAGAAGGCACGGGAGTGGTCCGGTAAGCCGCACTGATTGCAGTAATGGTACCTCCACGTACATTCTGCCACCGGGTGAGCACCCTCGCAGATTACGCACGGTCCCTGAGGTGGTTTCGCGTCCCTTGCTGGTGTCGGTTCGTCCTTCCGCGCTTTCTCCGGACGTCCTCCTCCTTGGCCCTCCGGGGCGGGGCCTGTAGAGTTATTAATCCCAAAGGATCTAAATAGGTACTATCAAACAACTAGAGGGGGGGTGAATAGGTGTAATACTTAAAAACTCAATCTCAGTGCAAAATAAAAACCAATGCGGAAAATAAAAACAGCACACCAAGATATACGTGGAAACTCCAATCCAGGAGAAAAACCACGGGACCAACACGCAATAACAATCCACTAAGAATAGAAGAATAACAAGGTGATTACCGACTCCACGGACTCAACCCCTCCTTCAGCTTCTTCGGACCTCGCGCTGACCGGTTGGATATCCACGCAATAACAATCCCTAAGAAAAGAAGAATAACAAGGTGATTACCGTCTCCACGGATTTAACCCCTCCTTCAATTTCTTGGACCTCGCGCTCCACCGTTTTGCCCGTCCACTGCTCACGTTCGAATCCACGAACGCACGCTTCGAATCCACGAAACGCCTTTAGCACACCGAATCCACGATGCCACGTCGAATCCACGACGCAAACTCAGTCGATAAGAATATTGACTTCGATGGTGATCCTTCGCTTAGATTCTCATTGAGGAACCGTAGAAAAAATCTCTAAGCAAAGATTAGATCAATTCGACAAAAGATATGTTCTTGAAAGAACCGTCGAATTGACCTAAAAGAGGCTATGAAGAAGATCGATAAAAACCTAGCCTCTAGGGTTGCTCTCAAGAGTTTTATAAAAAGATCGGCCGTAGCTCCCACGTTTTTGAGAAACCCTAAGTGTCTATTTATAGTTTAGAAACCTTTGGAAAGAGATAAGAATCAAAAACATACCTTATCTGGAAATTTTCAGGACGGCGATCCGGATCGGATTTACTGCGATCCGGATCGTCGTAACGAGATTGACGATTCCAGAAAACCAAGGGTTCGGGATCCGGATTGCAAGGTCCGATCCGGATCGTTCATGTATTCCAGCAAATACCCATGTTCGGGATCCGGATCAAAATGGCCATGATCCGGATCGGATTTGCCAATGAACAATCACCCTTCGGGATCCGGATTGGACTGTCTGATCCGGATCCTGAACATGACCCATGTCCAGTTCTTGATTTTTATGCAATTAAAAATTCATCCAAGTGTTTCTACACTATAAGAAAGTATTCGGATCACCACAATTATTTAGTTAAACATACCTGATCCTCTTGAATACTTTCTTCTTGAGATTGATGTAACTGATCCACAATTCTTCAACTTCAATCTTCAAGACTCAAGACACTAAGTGTCAACTTGAGCTCTTGTTGAATCTTCTCTAAGTCTTTGATTGCTGATTGACAATTTGATCACTTCAAGACTCCGACTCAACTCACTGACTTGACTCACGAAATATGCCAATACCAAAATGCCGTAACAATCTCCCCCTTTGGCAATTTCGTGAGAAAACCCAAAAATACATAAAAGCGCTCAAGTCACTCATCTTAAACCAAAAAATCGAAATTCAATGTTATCACCAAAACATTGATTTTCTTTGCGTGAAAGATCCAATAAATACAAAATTACATTTGAACCAAACAGTCCTAGAACATACTCTATGACTTAGGACTTGGAGTCTTAAAGTGATGTAATTCCTGCAAAACCAAAACTCCAAACAAAATCAAACGTTAGTCGTTAGAAATTAGAATCCTACATTTGATCCGTCTTCCTTTTGGTTCTTTTGTTTTTTCTTTGTCTCCCCCTATCTTGAGCATCTCTAACATGTTCTCCATGTTCTCCCCCTTTGTGATACGATCATCATTTTCCGTTCTCCCCCTATCTCGAGCATCTCTAACATGTTCTCCATGTTCTCCCCCTTTGTGATACGATCATCATTTTCCGTTCTCCCCCTATCTCGATGATCTCATCTCTGTCTCCCCCTATTTCTCTTCTCCCCCTTTTTGTCACAAATTGTCAAACAGTGAACATACTAGACAAAAGGAAATCACTAACAACATTAGTTCATGAAGAAGGAGAGATAAAAGCTCAGTTCCGGTATATAACAAAAATGCAGATTGCGTACCGGTACCAGAAAGCAAAAATCAAATAATTTCTTGAAACAAATCCAGATTTTGAAATAATTGAATTACCGATTTGTATTCCATCAAGAAAACAATTTAAGTGCTTGAAAATAATATGAGATCACATAGATGCCATTCAATCCAATTAATTTTACAAAAATTAAAAAGATTTACTCCGAAATCATGAAAAATAAAGGTAAAACATTATAAACCGTTTTTCATGTTATATTCATCAAACACAAGTCATCAAAAATAATCTTGAGATCAAAAGTCTATCAAGATGTAACGGATGTACAAAGATGACTTACAGAGATTTCCAAATGACATCAATTTGATTTCTTACCCTTTCAAATTTGAGATAAGCACTAAAATACCTAAGGGTGGCTCTTTGAGCATCTTTCAACTATCCCACCTTATACCAACCAGGAGATTGTTCAAAATATAAGAGTTTTGCATATAAATCTCCAAATGCTTCAACTAAAGATTTTCTCATAAAATACTATCAAGCATCCATAACATGTGGTAGCTTCACACACAAACCGGACGACCGGGGTGGCAGCTCTTTCCAACATGTGGTGGTAGTTTTCACACTCCTTTCGGATGTAACTCTTTTCACATCTTTTGCAAATTATTTCAATACCCTTGTAAGAATGCAATCTCTTACGTGAAAGAATTATATCCCAAATTTTAGTCTATCGGTTGTCTCACGTTTATCACAATGAATTCACACAACCGAGATAGATTAAGCATCTAAAGATCACACATGATTTCTAAAATTTGATGCTTATAATATCAAAAACTCCTATAATGAAGTATCTTCAAGATTATGATTAAGGAGTAAAGTTGATAATCCAAATAAAATTAATTTGGAGTGAATAAAAGTGAAGCCCTTTTTATTCAATGCACTTGTTCAGTAAAAACCCTTTTGTTCAGTATAAAAACGAAGAGCATTGAAAAACATGTAATGCAAAGATTAAGAAAGATATGAAGGGAAAACCAATCAAAGCATTACATACAGTCATAAGCTATTTAGAACTTAAGACAAGGAAAGATATCACCTTTCCAAATCCAAAATCGCTGGATTTTGGGTTGTCCTAATTCGTTGTGGCCGGGGGTTGTCCGCTTTGACTGTTGGTCCACCTTAGGTCTTTGCCTCGCAGTGATCCACTTGTATGATTGATGTTGTGGCTCGGACCTTTGGTGGTTTGAGTGAACTCCTTTGACTTGATGTGTCTTTTGATTCCGTTGAGTTCGCTCCGTAGATGAAGTTGCCGAAGAATTCTTCTTTCTCTTTTTCGGGCAATCCTTCACCAAATGTCCTTCAAGTCCACATAGGTGACAAGTTCTTCCTTTCAATTTAGTTGTGGAACTTGAAGCCTTCACAGTTTGGTTCTTTTTAAATCCCAAACCAACCTTGCTTGTTTGACCTAATCCGGACATACAATCAAGTTTATTCGAACCGGTTGGAATCCTTTGTATGTCGGATTTGAGTTGATGAACTTGCTTGGTCAAAGCTTGATTGGTGACATGAATCTCCTCAAACTGTTTTTCTAGAAAACCAATCTTGTCCATATATGATTTAGCGTTTGTCTCCGATTGGTTTAGCTTTTCTTGGAGGATTTTATTGTTATCCAATAAACGTCCTTGTTCCTCCTCGAGATCATGAAGTTTTATCTTTAAAGCTTGATTCTCGTCTTGAACTTCAAGTCGTTGCTTCCTCAACTTCTTAATATGTTTGGCCATCTTCTTTGATTCCGTAAGAAGTAGTTGATATGCCTCAACGAGTTCTTCCTCGTCCGACTCCCCCTCACTTGATGACTCTCCGCCGGTTGTTGATGTTTCATACAAAATCAAAGGAGTAGAGTCAGTGACTAATGATGATAAACAATTATTAGAAGAGGGAAAATGAGAGGCATGAGAAGCAACGATTTTTTCCTCTTTACTTGAGGTCGATTCATTAGAAGTAGAATCGTCCCAAGTTTTCGCTTGCAAAGCCTTCTTTTTATATGATTTCGGAGAAGGACAATCCGTTGAAAAATGGCCGTAGCCTTTGCATCGATAGCATTGGATTTCCCCTTCGAAATCATCTTTTTCTTTTTCTTTAGAAGGTTTTGCAAAGCTTTTGAGGTTAGAGGATTTAGAACCCGATGATCCTTTAGAAGGTTTCGTGGATGAAGATCCATCGGTTCGATTCTTCCAAAATTTCCGACGAAATTTCTTTACGATCCGCGCCAATTGTTCTTCAAAATAGGCAAAAGAGATTTCATCGTCGGAACTTGATTCGCTATCTTCTTCCTTTGTTGATTTGAATGCAATACCTGTAAGCTTAGAAGAAGACTTGGAAGAAACTTGATTAGTAGGAAAAGTCATTTCATAAGTTTGCAAAGCACCTACTAATTCCTCTACTCTCATCTCATCCGGATGACTAACGGTTTCAATGGCGGTAACCTTTGCCCTAAACCGTTCCGGAAGAGTCCGAAGTATCTTTCTTATAATTTTCGACTCCGGGATCTTTTCTCCTAAATTAGCACAAGTATTTATTACATCTTGAAGTCTAGTGTAATAATCTGTAAACAATTCATGCTCTTCCATATGAATAGAGTCAAATTGACTTGTAAGCATCTGGAGCTTTTGAATTTTTACAAGATCAGTACCCTCATGTGTAATTTTGAGAATATCCCAAATTTCCTTTGCGGTTTCACACGCGGAAATTCGTGTGAACTCAGTCGAGGAAAGAGAATTAAATAAAGCGTTCATACCTTTCCCATTGTAAGAAGATCTTTCAAATTCCTCTTTGGACCATCTAGAGCGAGGTTTTGGGGTAGTAGAATTTCCTACTTCCTCAGCAGGATGCACCCAACCGCATTCCACGGATTGCCATACCCGCTCATCAATTGCGATGAGAAAAGCTCTCATCCGCACTTTCCAATAAGCATAATTAGTCCCATCAAAAAGAGGAGGTCTATAAATATTACCACTTTCACCCAACATGATAGATAAACCTAAAACCCTCTCTGATATCAATTGTAGAGTTATTAATCCCAAAGGATCTAAATAGGTACTATCAAACAACTAGAGGGGGGGTGAATAGGTGTAATACTTAAAAACTCAATCTCAGTGCAAAATAAAAACCAATGCGGAAAATAAAAACAGCACACCGAGATATACGTGGAAACTCCAATCCAGGAGAAAAACCACGGGACCAACACGCAATAACAATCCACTAAGAATAGAAGAATAACAAGGTGATTACCGACTCCACGGACTCAACCCCTCCTTCAGCTTCTTCGGACCTCGCGCTGACCGGTTGGATATCCACGCAATAACAATCCCTAAGAAAAGAAGAATAACAAGGTGATTACCGTCTCCACGGATTTAACCCCTCCTTCAATTTCTTGGACCTCGCGCTCCACCGTTTTGCCCGTCCACTGCTCACGTTCGAATCCACGAACGCACGCTTCGAATCCACGAAACGCCTTTAGCACACCGAATCCACGATGCCACGTCGAATCCACGACGCAAACTCAGTCGATAAGAATATTGACTTCGATGGTGATCCTTCGCTTAGATTCTCATTGAGGAACCGTAGAAAAAATCTCTAAGCAAAGATTAGATCAATTCAACAAAAGATATGTTCTTGAAAGAACCGTCGAATTGACCTAAAAGAGGCTATGAAGAAGATCGATAAAAACCTAGCCTCTAGGGTTGCTCTCAAGAGTTTTATAAAAAGATCGGCCGTAGCTCCCACGTTTTTGAGAAACCCTAAGTGTCTATTTATAGTTTAGAAACCTTTGGAAAGAGATAAGAATCAAAAACATACCTTATCTGGAAATTTTCAGGACGGCGATCCGGATCGGATTTACTGCGATCCGGATCGTCGTAACGAGATTGACGATTCCAGAAAACCAAGGGTTCGGGATCCGGATTGCAAGGTTCGATCCAGATCGTTCATGTATTCCAGCAAATACCCATGTTCGGGATCCGGATCAAAATGGCCATGATCCGGATCGGATTTGCCAATGAACAATCACCCTTCGGGATCCGGATTGGACTGTCTGATCCGGATCCTGAACATGACCCATGTCCAGTTCTTGATTTTTATGCAATTAAAAATTCATCCAAGTGTTTCTACACTATAAGAAAGTATTCGGATCACCACAATTATTTAGTTAAACATACCTGATCCTCTTGAATACTTTCTTCTTGAGATTGATGTAACTGATCCACAATTCTTCAACTTCAATCTTCAAGACTCAAGACACTGAGTGTCAACTTGAGCTCTTGTTGAATCTTCTCTAAGTCTTTGATTGCTGATTGACAATTTGATCACTTCAAGACTCTGACTCAACTCACTGACTTGACTCACGAAATATGCCAATACCAAAATGCCGTAACAGGGCCCCCTTGCGGAACGGGTGCAGCAGTCTTCCCTGTCCCCTCCGGTCGCGGTGCCGGAGGCCTGGTGGTGCCCGGTTTCCGTGGGCACTCGAAGCGTGCGTGTCCTGGTTTACCACACCGGTAGCAGTGGTCGTGTCTCCATGGACAATCAGTCACCTGATGCGCCCCACTGCATATGGGACACGGCTTCCTCTGCGGTTTGGATCCTCCTCTCTTTGCCTTTCTAAAGTTTCCCTCTGTCCTCGGGCGTTTGAGTGCCGGGCCCTGCTGGAAAGGGTCCTCTGCCGGACTAGGGTAGGGATAACTCTGCCGAGCGCGTGTCTCGGCCAGCTCTTGCTCTGCCCGCCGGGCCAACATAACCGCTTCGTTAAAAGTAGGGAACCCTGCCGGTGGCATTCCCCGATAGGCGCCGTCCCTGGCGTCCCGCCGTATGCGGTCGACACCCTCGAAATCCTGAGTCAGTATGCCTAGGCGCTCAGTGAGAGTTAGCATTTGCCCCGCTATATCGCGTAGCTGGTTGCGGAGTAGGCGGTTGGCTGCGGCTACGGGATCCATCCTGTCCATTGAAAATGGTTAGCGCTCGGTGGCCGGACCCTGGCCGTTGTCTGCTGTGATACAAAGAAACCTCGTTAACCCTAAGGTTATAACCCTAACACCCTGTCTTACGATTACACCTACATTACGTTCCCTTTTCCCCGTACTCTCACGTACTACGCACCTATACCTTGGTTATCTCATGTCTAATTTGCTTGTGGTACCCTACACTGTGGATGTGGATCACGTCTACTATGGTTATGGTTGTTTTTTCTCTGATACCATTTAATCTGTCACGCCCCCGGGGGTTTTTGAGTCTATCAAAGCGGAAAATTGCGTGTACCTTTTTTTTTTCTTTCTTAACAAGGTATTTTAAACCTCATCCCCGGTGCGTGCCAGACCGCCACATACACAAATTCTCCCTGCCCGCGGACAGGGTCTCCTTTGTATATGCACGACGTCTCATTTACAACAACATACATCAAACACCAACCATCAACCATACAATAGACATACATCATCAAGCGGAATATTAAAGCGGCATCAGTGTTTAGAAAGGATAAAGCCAGCGGTTGCAAAACCCGTGTCCACACGGCACTTCGTTTTGAGAAAACCTTTTCGAAGTCATTTGGTTTATCATGAAAACGTGCCGCATAAGAAAACATCACCAAAAGAACCGAAATATAAAAGTACACCTCATCCACAGCGCTAAGTAATACATGTCCACGAATATTACGACCCACAAGCAAATTAACTAAATTAAGCGTAAGAGAAATGAGATAATAAAAACCAAGTGTTCTGACTACGGTTCTCGCGACACAGTCTCACCGCCCTCCCGGCTAACGCACCTCGTAACACCTGTCACGGAGTGGGTAATGTTAGTGACAAACAAAGTAGATGTCTAATATCAATAAGGAAATAAGGAGCAAATCGAATACACCGGAACCATTTCGCTAAAACCCTGCACATATTAAGCTGGGCCCCAACCCCAGATTTATCAATTAAATTGGGCACCAACCCCAGAATTATCAATTAAATTGGGCACCAACCCCAGAATATTTGTCGGAGAGACTAAAGTCTCCCCTCGTGCGCAAACACCTACTTTGATGCTTTTAACCTCTTCGCGGTGCTGGTGTGCTATTTTCAGCGGGCGCGAAGAGGTCCTCACGGCACCCACACTTTTGTGAGGAACACGGGTCATAAGAGACCACTCTTCCGGAAAAGTACACCCATGCGGAGGCCAATCCGCCTGTGTACGTGCAGCATCCGAAAACGGATTTGCTGAGATCGGCGTGTCATGAGCACCGCGACCGTAGCCGTTTCAATTGTTAGACAAAAACACAATTATGCGAAAGGTTAAACTGTCCATCTACTTTGTTAGATAAATTAAGAGCACTTTAATGATGATAGATGCACTTACTGCACTGGTTGTATTTACAGCAACCGTACCCACCTATTTGAAGAGAGATCGGAACACCCGAATCCTTCGCGCACCCCCGCTGCGCGTCTGGACCTAAAGAAAGTCCGCACGGATAACTATAGTCAAAAGCGTGTACTAACATCCGAAAACACAAGACCCAATTTACTCTTTTCGACGGAAAAGTCCAACAAAACTCAATCCTCAACCGGTAGCCCACTCGGGACGTCAATGGTTAGACCAAGAAGGCCCCGGCGGCGAAAATGATGAGAGAAGAGACCCGACGGCGCGCCCCCGACAATTTCGTCGAGGCGCGGAGCGTCGGCGAAATCGGCACCCAACAAAATAAAACAGTGACCAAAAAGATCCCAAGTTGCCATGCCAAGAAAACCGCGGAGATTGTGATCCCAACGGCGAAGACGGCGCTCAAAACGGTGGAAAAACGGACAAAAACGGAGCAAATGAACTTCGGGCTGTCGGTTGGTGCACGGGGGCAACCGTGCACCGGGTTCACGGCGTCAGGCGGCGGCGGCATGCGCCGGGTGCACGCAGGAGGCGTCCACCGCGCATCTCGGGCCGGGCCGGTGCACAACCCGAGATTGCACCGGGTCCTTGCCCTTCGGCCGCAAGCGCGTGCGCCGGGTGCACGCATGAGGCGTGCACCGCGCGCCTTGGGCCGGGCCGGTGCACGAAACCGTGCACCGGGTCTGGTGCTTCCGACGCTGCGGGCATGCACCGGGTGCTCGCCTGGACCCGTGGACCGTGCTGTACGGACAAGCACAGTAAACCCTAATTTCGCGGTTTTCTTCGCCGTTTTCGCTCCCGTTTCGCGATTTCTTCTCCGTTTTCGCTCCCGTGCGACTCCGGCGAAGACCCCGCGACCATGGTAACGACGGCGGCGGCCTCCCGTTTAACAACGGCGGCGGCGGCCTCCCGTTAACCCACTATGTTCCAACGAAACATCCCCAAAAATCTCCAAATAAATCCGCGGTAAATCTAACGGCTAAACCGTTGATCCACGAACAACCAAAACATAAATCGGAACCCCGATCGAATTTTCGACCAAGTCCGATAAAAAGAAACCGACTAAAAATCATCGATTAAACTCGATAAAAACCATCGATCACCCTCGTTCAAGAACGAGAATAAAACATGGATCAAAACCCGACGAAAATCCGCGATCGATGTACTAATTAATACGACCTTACGAGAACACGGAAAACCCCCGATTAATTCTACAAAAAGATTAACGACCACTAACCTCAATCTATCGGAATTAAAGAACCGATCTTGTTTCCTTTCGGCGTTGGAGACCCGGATCAGCTCCCCGTAGACGATGGCGTCTCGTTCTCCGATCTCCGGCACGTGAATCAGGGCGATCGGGTTCCTCCACTTCCTCCTTCTTTTCCTCTTTTCTCCTCCGGTTAGGGTTCCGTCTTTTCTTTTCTTTTTCTCTTCTCACCGATTAGGGTTTTTATTTCTTTCTTTTCTTTTCTTTTCTTTTCTTTAATCGGGATCCCTTATCTCTAATTAATTTCTCTTTAATTCGTACGTAAGAGAATTATTATTTTCCGTCTGGGATAATTAATTAACTAATTAATTATCCCCTACGAGATAACCCACCTTATCTCTAACGGGTGCAAGATATTTTGCACGGATTCCGATGCACGACTAATCACCGTATCACTTTGAATCCCGTTCCGGGGGATCCCGATATCGGATTTCAGATCCGATCGCACCGTCGGCTTTCTTTTTCCGCGCTCTATCGCAGAAAAATATTAGCACCCCACAATGGCCAACTTTTAAGAATTGAATAATTTTATTTCACTTAAAGGCTTAAATGACTACACGTAAGTCAAAAATACCCCGAAAGGCCGGATCACTACAGGAACTCAAAGAGGAAATCCTGCGGGAGGCGCATACTGCCCCATATGCAGCGCACCCCGGGGGAACGAAGATGTACAGGGACGTCAAACAGACCTTCTGGTGGCCCAAAATGAAGGGAGACGTGACTCGAATTGTGGCACACTGCCTGGTGTGCCAACAGGTGAAGGCCGAGCATCAGCGCCCGGTGGGAAAATTGCAACCTTTACCGGTGCCCGAGTGGAAGTGGGACATGATTACCATGGATTTTGTGACCGGATTCCCGAGGTCGCCACAGGGACACGATGCGATATGGGTGGTTGTGGACCGTTTGACGAAATCGGCCCACTTTCTGCCCATACACACGACGTGGACGCGGGAACGACTGGCACAAACGTACATCGACGAGATAGTAAGGTTGCATGGGGTACCGACATCTATCACGTCGGATAGGGACACGCGATTTGTGTCAAACTTTTGGCAAAGCCTGCAACGAGCAATGGGGACCAAGTTGCACTTCAGTACGGCTTTTCACTCGCAGATCGATGGATAGTCAGAGCGTGTGATACAGATTGTGGAGGACATGCTTCAAGCATGCGTTTTGGACTTGGGCGAAGGGTGGGCACGGTGTTTGCCCCTAGTGGAATTTGCCTCCAATATGATGGGACGACTTGGGCGAGCGTAAGTTTCTGGGCCCAGATTTGGTGGAGGAGACCGAAGCAAAGGTGCGGTTGATTAGGCAAAGGCTACTGACCGCCCAGAGCAGACAGAAAAGCTACGCGGACGACAGACGCCGAGACTTAGAGTTCATGGTGGGTGAGCATGTGTTACTCCGAGTTTCGCCCTCCAAGGGGAACCGACGTTTCGGCATAAAGGGAAAGTTAAGCCCAAGGTACGTGGGACCGTTCGAGATCCTAGAACGCGTAGGACCGGTGGCGTACCGATTAGCCTTGCCGCCGAACCTCGAACGAGTCCACAACGTGTTCCATGTCTCAATGCTCCGGAAGTACCTCGCTGACCCCTCTCATGCCTTGGATGCCTCCACCATCGAGTTGCGAGAGGATTTGAGCGTCGAGGAGACGCCGGTGCGGATTTTGGCAAGAGAGGACAAGAAGTTGCGCAAGCGAACTATCTCCTACGTAAAGGTCCAGTGGAGCAATCACGAAGAGCGCGAGGCGACATGGGAACTGGAATCGAAAATGAGGGAATACTTTCCCGAATTGTTTAAGTGAGGTTTGTACTTAAGTTTCGGGACGAAACTTTTTCTAAAGTGTGAGTGGTGTAGTGATTCGGCCGTTGGGGGTATTCTTGACTCACATCCAAACTATTTAAGCCCTTAAGTGGAATAAAATTATTTAATTGTTAAAAGTTGGCCGGTGTGTGGTGCTGGTATTTTTCTGCGATAGAGCGCGGAAAATGATGACCGACGGTGCGATCGGATCTGAAATCCGATATCGGGATCTCCCGGAACGAAATTCTTAGTGATGCGGTGATTAGTCATGCATCGGAATCCGTGCAAAATATTATAGAGTTATTAATCCCAAAGGATCTAAATAGGTACTATCAAACAACTAGAGGGGGGGGTGAATAGGTGTAATACTTAAAAACTCAATCTCAGTGCAAAATAAAAAACAATGCGGAAAATAAAAATAGCACACCGAGATATACGTGGAAACTCCAATCCAGGAGAAAAACCACGGGACCAACACGCAATAACAATCCACTAAGAATAGAAGAATAACAAGGTGATTACCGACTCCACGGACTCAACCCCTCCTTCAGCTTCTTCGGACCTTGCGCTGAACGGTTGGATATCCACGCAATAACAATCCTCTAAGAAAAGAAGAATAACAAGGTGTCAACCCCTCCTTCAATTTCTTCGGACCTCGCGCTCCACCGATTGCACGTCCACTGCACACGTTCGAATCCACGAACGCCACTCGAATCCACGAGCACACGTTTCGAATCCACGAAACGCCTTCAACACATCGAATCCACGATGTCACGCCGAATCCACGACGCAAATAGCCGATATAGAATATAGGCTTCGATGGTGATCCTTTGCTTAGATTATCATGAAGGAACCGTAGAAGAAATCTCTAAGCAAAGACTAGATCAATTCGACGAAAGATAGATCATGGAAGAACCGTCGAATTGACCTAATAGAGGCGAAAGAGAAGAACGGTAAAAACCAGCCTCTAGGGTTGCTCACGAGTGTTTCGTATTGGTCACCCTCGTTTAGAAACCCTAAGTATCTATTTATAGCCCTTGGAAAAAGATAAAAGTCGGTTTAGGAAATTTATCCCGAAGGGGCATTGTGTACCGGTACCAAATATCACGTTCCGGTACGCAATGGTGCAAACCACAGATTTTTCTATTGTGTTCCGGTACGCGAGTCCGTGTTCCGGTACGCAGTGCAATTTACAGAAAATTCTGTGTCGGGTTAGAGGAACTTCAAGTGTGGTTCCGGTACGTAATGTAAAAACTGATTTTTCCAAGATAAGCTTTATCCAAATCAAACCAAGTACCGGAAACCAAACTTAAAATAGATTGTAAGTTAAATCCAAGTTCCTAAAACCAAGTCTAAACCGGTTTTCACTAAGTTCCTGATTCCAATGGTTATAAATGAACTTAAATCACCATGGTTTAATTAACCATACCTGAGTGTTATCTTGAGCTCATGTTGAATCTTCAATGAGTCTTCGAAAGCCGATTTGACAATTTGTTCCCTTTAAGACTCCGACTCAAACTCACGAAATGTGCCAACACAAAATGCCGTAACAATCTCCCCCTTTGGCAATTTCGTGACAAAACCCAAAAATACATAAAGTCGCTCAAGTCACTCATCTTAAACCAAAAAGACGAAACTCAATGTTATCACCAAAACATTGATTTTCTTTGCGTGAAAGATCCAATAAATACAAAATACATTTGAACCAAACAGTCCTAGAACATACTCTATGACTTAGGACTTGGAGTCTTAAAGTGATGTAATTCCTGCAAAACAAAACTCCAAACAAAATCAAACGTTAGTCGTTAGAAGTTAAAATCCTACATTTGATTCGTCTTCCATTTGGTTCTTTTGTTTTTCCAGCTTTTGTTTTGTGGCTCTTTCAATCTGTTCTTTATCTCCCCCTATCTTGAGCATCCAAGAGCATCCATGTTCTCCCCCTGTCTTGAGCATCTATATCCTCCCCCTTTGTGATGCAATCATTATTTTCTGTCTCCCCCTTTTTGTGATATGTCCATCATTTCCGTTATTTCCTTTCTCCCCCTTTTTGTCACAAATTGTCAAACGGTTAATATAAACAAAAAATAGAAATACTAGGAGGATAAGTTCTTAGTTACAAGACGATTAGAGTTCTTGTTCATCATAACGTGAAAGGAAACTGAAAACCAAAAACAAGAAGGAAAAGAGATCACTCATCCTCATTTGAATCATCATCATCATCATGTGATGTTGGTCCATGCGATGTACTCGGTGCAGTTGCTCCAGTGACCACATCATCATGTTTGCATCCAAGGATATCGAAGATTTTCTTTAAACCATCCTCAAGTTTCTTGAAGCCTTGCTCCATCCTTTGCTCCATCCTTTGCTTTAATGAACGAACATCCCGATGCAAGGTTTGAAGAGTTATGACCTCATCTGGTTCAGGAGATTCTTGACGAGGTGGTGCACTCACTGTCGCTTCACTTGCATAGGCTTTTGTATGCCCAAAAGTCTTCAAAGTGCTGATTGACTTGGCTAAAGTGATTCCATCAATTGCCCCCAAGCCATAATCATATTTGGCACAAGAAATGTCAACTCCGTGATCTTCCAGAATACTAGTAATCAAGATTGGATACGGTAGAAGGTCACGTTGCCTTGATCCTTCAATGACATGTACCATTTGCTGCCAAATGAGAAATGGAATGTTTGTGTTAATTCCATTTGCACTTTCCGGGTGACCGAGGACAAAGAGAAGTAACAATCGATCCCATCGAATCCTTTTGGTCCCCAGTGTGGGCAATAGGTTGTAGCATACAATCAAGGACAAAATATGATACTCTGGTTTTAGGTCCTTTGATTCAACATATGATCTGTTCGTGCGCGTCCCTGTCTTGCAAATAGAGTCCACAACCATATCCCAATGGGTATCATGTTGGAAATTACCCTCAGTGAAATATAGACCAGAAGTGTCAACAGCTAATCCAAGGTTTGCCCCAATTACTGCTGGAGTAATGTCAAACTTGACGTCTCTAACTGTTGTTTCAAAGACGAAAGCTCCGGTTTCATGGTCTTTTTGAAGTATGTTACCTCGCATGTAAAACTCCCTGATGATCTCCACACAAAAACCCATCTTAGGTTGAACTCTGCCAAGTGGCCGAATATGGCTTCGTTCCAAAAGCCTTGCAAAGTCTGGCACCTCACGACATAGCTCGTTAAAGTTCACGTGTCGCTCTCCAATGCATGTGCGGTTCGCAAATCTGGCACGGCGTTTTGCACTCACATGCGGTTCACTTTCATCAACATTTGATCTCCGTTGAGAGCGCTCGCGTATTACCGGTCCACCGGTACTTCTACGCGGAGGAGAATCCGCACCCTTCTTTTTCCTTGAAGCCAAAGGTGCTTTCCCCTTTCCTTGAACTGATTCCTCTTCATATTCTGAGGAATGTTCAGAATCTGAGCTAGTTGAATCCTCGTTGCGTGATCGCTTGGTAGCCTTTTTCTTTCCAGAACCGCGACCACGTCCACTTCCAGTGGCCATCAAAACCACTAGTGCAAGAAGCCATGAAAATGCCATTTCCTACAAAGAACACAATGCAGTATGATTTGATCGTATAGGAAGGGTTAAACATGTCTAAGAAACATTCTAAACATGTCACAATTGATGATTCATCATTTAAAAATCATTTACATTAAAAGCCCCAATTTTCAATTTTTTCTATGTCAAGAACACATGTTAGATTCAATCACATAAGCATGGAAACATGAATCTAATTAGATAGAAAGCAACCAAATATGTTCTAAACATGAATTAAGAGTGATTTAAGCAAGAGATTTCATTTGGAGTAAGGATCAACTCAAAAATCTCAAAATAAAACATCAAAACCTAAAACTAGGGTTTTGAAACAAGAGTAAGCAAGATTAATGAAGAAACTTACAAATCAAAGCAACAAATCACTTGATCTTGATGAAAAACCCCTTAGAGATGTTTTAGAGAGAGAAAGGAAGGGTTTTGAAGTGGGAGAGATGAAATAAAACATTGTAGTCTCGGAATATAAGGAATCCCAGATCGCGTACCGGTACCAGAAGCCGCGTACCGGTACGCAGTGTAAAAGCCGAAAAGCCATCGTTCGGGATCCGGATTGACAGGCAGGGGGATCCGGATCCGCAATGTAGTTCCGGTACTAAAAGTGTAGTACCGGTACGCAAGTGAAAAACCAGAAAACTTCACATTCGGGATCCGGATTGGATTTTCTAATCCGGATTGGATTTTCGGGTACCGGAACAACAGAGCCAAAAAGCAAAAATTTCTTGAAACAAATCCAAATTTTAGGAACTTTTCAAATACCGATTTGTATTCCATCAAGAAATCAATTTAAGTGCTTTAAACAGTGAATTCACATAGATGTCATTCAATCCAATTAATTTCACAAAATTAAAAAGATTTACTCCAAAATCATGAAAAATAAAGGTAAAACATTATAAACCGTTTTTCATGTTATATTCATCAAACACAAGTCATCAAAAATAATCTTGAGATTCAAAGTCTATCAAGATGTAACGGATTTACGAAGATGACATACGGAGATTTCCAAACGACATCAATCTTGAATTCTACCCTTTCAAATTGAGATAATCACTAAAATACCTAAGGGTGGCTCTTTGAGCATCTTTCAACTATCCCACCTTATACCAACCAGGAGATTGTTCAAAGTATAAGAGTTTTGCATATAAATCTCCAAATGCTTCAACTAAAAATTTCAAGAAATATTTTTCAAGCATCAAAACATGTGGTAGCTTCACACACAGACCGGACGACCGGGGTGGCAGCTCTTTCCAACATGTGGTGGTAGTTTTCACACTCCTTTCGGATGTAACTCTTTCCACATCTTTTAAAATTCATTTATTTACCCTTGTAAGAATGCAATCTCTTACGTGAAAGAATTAAATCCCAGATTTTAGTCTATCGGTTGTCTCACATTTATCACAATGAAATCACACAACCGAGATAGATTAAGCATCTAAAGATCACACATGATTTCTAAAATTTGATGCTTATAATATCAAAAACTCCTATAATGAAGTATCTTCAAGATTATGATTAAGGAGTAAAGTTGATAATCCAAATAAAATTAATTTGGAGTGAATAAAAGTGAAGCCCTTTTTTATTCAATGCACTTGTTCAGTAAAAACCCTTTTGTTCAAAAACAAAGTATAAAAACGAAGAGCATTGAAAAACATGTAATGCAAAGATTAAGAAAAATATGAAGGGAAAACCAATCAAAGCATTACATACAGTCATAAGCTATTTAGAACTTAAGACAAGGAAAGATATCACCTTTCCGAATCCAAAATCGCTGGATTTTGGGTTGTCTTGATTCGTTGTGGCCGGGGGTTGTCCGCTTTGACTGTTGGTCCACCTTAAATCCAGTGATCCACTTGAATGATTGATGTTGTGGCTCGGACCTTTGGTGGGTTGAGTGAACTCCTTTGACTTGATGTGTCTTTTGATTCCGTTGAGTTCGCTCTGTAGATGAAGTTGCCGAAGGACTCTTCTTTCTCTTTTTCGGGCAATTCTTCACCAAATGTCCTTCAAGTCCACATAGGTGACAAGTTCTTCCTTTCAATTTAGTTGTGGAACTTGAAGCCTTCACAGTTTAGTTCTTTTTAAATCCCAAACCAACCTTGCTGGTTTGACCTAATCCGGACATACAATCATGTTTCTTGGAACCGGTTGAAATCCTTTGTATGTCGGATTTAAGTTGATGAACTCGCTTGGTCAATGCTTGGTTGGTGACATGAATTTCCTCAAACTGCTTTTCTAGAAAACCAATCTTGTCCATATATGATTTAGCATTTGTCTCCGATTGGTTTAGCTTTTCTTGGAGGATTTTATTATTATCCAATAAACGTCCTTGTTCCTCCTCGAGATCATGAAGTTTTATCTTTAAAGCATGATTCTCGTCTTGATCTTCAAGTCGTTGCTTCCTCAACTTCTTGATAAGCTTGGCCATCTTCTTAGATTCCATAAGAAGTTGTTCATATGCCTCAACGAGTTCTTCTTCGTCCGACTCCCCCTCACATGATGACTCTCCGCCGGATGTTGATGTTTCATGCAAAATCAAAGGAGTAGAGTTAGTGACTAAGGATGATAAACACAAATTAGAAGAGGGGATTTTAGAGGCATGAAAAGCAACGGCGTTTTCCTCTTTACTTGAGGTCGATTCATTAGAGGTAGAATCGTCCCAAGTTTTCGCTTGCAAAGCCTTCTTTTTATATAATTTCGGAGTAGGACAATCCGTTGAAATATGGCCGTAGCCTTTGCATCTATAACATCGGATTTCCCCTTCGAATTCATCTTTTTCCTTAGAAGGTTTTGCAAGGAATTTGAGGTTAGAGGATTTAGAACCCGATGACCCTTTAGATGGTTTCGTGGATGAAGATCCATCGGTTCGATTCTTCCAAAATTTCCGACGAAATTTCTTTGTGATCCGCGCCAATTGTTCTTCAAAATCGGCAAAAGAGATTTCATCGTCGGAACTCGATTCGCTATCTTCTTTCTTTGTGGATTTGAATGCATACCTGTAAGCTTAGAAGAAGACTTGGAAGAAACTTGATTAGTAGGAAAAGTCAATTCATAAGTTTGCAAAGCACCTACTAATTCCTCAACACTCATCTCATCCGGATGACTAACGGTTTCAATGGCGGTAACCTTTGCCCTAAACCGTTCCGGAAGAGTCCGAAGTATCTTTCTTACAATTTTCGACTCCGGGATCTTTTCTCCTAAATTAGCACATGTATTTATTACATCTTGAAGTCTAGTGTAATAATCTGTAAACAATTCATGCTCTTCCATATGAATAGAGTCAAATTGACTTGTAAGCATCTGGAGCTTTTGAATTTTTACAAGATTAGTACCCTCATGTGTAATTTTGAGAATATCCCAAATTTCCTTCGCGGTTTCACACGCGGAAATTCTTATAAATTCAGTCGAGGAAAGAGAATTAAATAAAGCGTTCATACCTTTCCCATTGTAAGAAGATCTTTCAAATTCCTCTTTGGACCATCTAGAGCGAGGTTTTGGGGTAGTAGAATTTCCTACTTCCTCAACAGGATGCACCCAACCGTATTCCACGGATTGCCATACCCGCTCATCAATTGCGATGAGAAAAGCTCTCATCCGCACTTTCCAATAAGCATAATTAGTCCCATCAAAAAGAGGAGGTCTATAAATATTACCACTTTCACCCAACATGATAGATAAACCTAAAACCCGCTCTGATACCAATTGTAGAGTTATTAATCCCAAAGGATCTAAATAGGTACTATCAAACAACTAGAGGGGGGGTGAATAGGTGTAATACTTAAAAACTCAATCTCAGTGCAAAATAAAAAACAATGCGGAAAATAAAAATAGCACACCGAGATATACGTGGAAACTCCAATCCAGGAGAAAAACCACGGGACCAACACGCAATAACAATCCACTAAGAATAGAAGAATAACAAGGTGATTACCGACTCCACGGACTCAACCCCTCCTTCAGCTTCTTCGGACCTTGCGCTGAACGGTTGGATATCCACGCAATAACAATCCTCTAAGAAAAGAAGAATAACAAGGTGTCAACCCCTCCTTCAATTTCTTCGGACCTCGCGCTCCACCGATTGCACGTCCACTGCACACGTTCGAATCCACGAACGCCACTCGAATCCACGAGCACACGTTTCGAATCCACGAAACACCTTCAACACATCGAATCCACGATGTCACGCCGAATCCACGACGCAAATAGCCGATATAGAATATAGGCTTCGATGGTGATCCTTTGCTTAGATTATCATGAAGGAACCGTAGAAGAAATCTCTAAGCAAAGACTAGATCAATTCGACGAAAGATAGATCATGGAAGAACCGTCGAATTGACCTAATAGAGGCGAAAGAGAAGAACGGTAAAAACCAGCCTCTAGGGTTGCTCACGAGTGTTTCGTATTGGTCACCCTCGTTTAGAAACCCTAAGTATCTATTTATAGCCCTTGGAAAAAGATAAAAGTCGGTTTAGGAAATTTATCCCGAAGGGGCATTGTGTACCGGTACCAAATATCACGTTCCGGTACGCAATGGTGCAAACCACAGATTTTTCTATTGTGTTCCGGTACGCGAGTCCGTGTTCCGGTACGCAGTGCAATTTACAGAAAATTCTGTGTCGGGTTAGAGGAACTTCAAGTGTGGTTCCGGTACGTAATGTAAAAACTGATTTTTCCAAGATAAGCTTTATCCAAATCAAACCAAGTACCGGAAACCAAACTTAAAATAGATTGTAAGTTAAATCCAAGTTCCTAAAACCAAGTCTAAACCGGTTTTCACTAAGTTCCTGATTCCAATGGTTATAAATGAACTTAAATCACCATGGTTTAATTAACCATACCTGAGTGTTATCTTGAGCTCATGTTGAATCTTCAATGAGTCTTCGAAAGCCGATTTGACAATTTGTTCCCTTTAAGACTCCGACTCAAACTCACGAAATGTGCCAACACAAAATGCCGTAACAAATATCTTGCACCCGTTGGAGATAAGGTGGGTTATCTCGTAGGGGATAATTAATTAATTAATTAATTATCCGGTGACGGAAAATAGAATTTCCTTACGTACGAATTAAAGAGAAAATTAATTAAATATATATAATTAAATAATAGGGATTATATAAGTGATCCCGATTATCGGAGGGAAAGAAAGGAAAAATAAAACCCTAACCGGTGAGGAGAGAAAGAAAGGGAAAGAAAGGAAAAAGACGGAACCCTAGCCGGAAGGAAGGAAAAGGAAAAAGTGAAAGAGCCCGATCCTCCCGAACACCGAACCGAAGGCAAGAACGCGACCGGGCGACCTTTCCGTCGATCTTCGGTGAGTAAAATAATTTTTGGAATTTTTCGGGATTATTCCGTCGTCCTTTTTGTTGAGTTTCGGGCTTCTCCGTTGTCTCCGTTACCGTCGCCGTCACCGCCGTCGTGCTAGGGCGCGGAACGGGCGACGGAGACGCGCGATGCCGCTAGGGCATCACGCGGAAGATTACGCGGATGGCCGGTCGCCACCGCGAGCGGCGACGGAGAAGACCGCGCGGGCACCCAACCGCGCGGGCACCGCGCGGACGCCGCGCGGCTGCCGCGCGGGCGGCACCCGCGCGGGCATCCCCCGCGCGGGTGCCGCGCGTGCACCGCATGGGTGCCGCGCGGGCAGCCCCCGAGCGGGCTCCGCGCGGGCGCCGCGCGGGCCCGCACCCGCACGGGGCACCACGCGGGCCCGCACCCGCGCGGGCGCCGCGCGGGGCGCCGCGCGGGCCCGCACCCGCGCGGGCGCCGCGCGGGCACCGCGCGGGCGCCGCGCGGGGCTGCACCCGCGCGGGCAGTACCCGCGTGAGGCGCCGCGCCGCGTCGCGTGGGCCGAAACCCACGCGGGCGCCGCCGCGGAGCAGCGCCGCGCGGTTCCGAGCTGCGCGGGGCTCCGACGGGCAGCGACGGCGGCGTGGGGTTCCGGTTTCCGGCGAATCGGACAGTGTTGGACTTTTCCGTCAAAATAAGTAATTTGGGGTTTTCCGTTTTGAGATGTTAGTATGTGTTTTTGACCATAGTTTATCCTTGCGGACTTTTCTTAGGTCCGGGTGCGTAGCGGGAGTGTGTGAAAGATCCGAGTGCTCCGATCTTCCCACAACAAGGTGGGTACTGTTGCTATAAGTGCAACAAGTGCAGTAAGTGCATCTATCATCGTAAAAGTGTTCTTAATATGCCTAACAAAGTAGATGGACTATCTAACCTTTCGCATGATCATATTTTATCTTATGTAATAATTGTTGCGGCTACGGTCGCGGTGCTAAATACACGCCGATCTCGGCAAATCTGGTTTCGGATGTTGCACGTACACTGGCGGCTTGGCCCCCGCATAGGTGTACTTTTCCGGAGAAGTGGTCTATACGACCCGTGTGCCCCACGAAGTGTGGGGACCTCCTCACGCCTGCTACAGGTATCGCACTAGCCCCGTGAAGAGGTTAAAAGCATCAAAAGTCCCGCGGGAGAGATCGTTGACTACCCTGTCGGGACGGTGTCACTAAAGTAAATAAAGTGAGTAAAGTAAGTTGCAGGGTTTTAGCGAAAGGTCCCGGTGTAATCGGTTTGCTCTTCTTTCCTTGTTGTTATTTAAACATCTACTTTGTTTGTCACTGACTTTACCCACTCCGTGACAGGTGATACTAGGTGCGTTAGCCGGGATGGCGGTGAGACTGCGTCGCGAGGACCGTAGTCAGAACTCTTGGATATATCTCATTTTCCTTTATGCTTTTATTAGTTAATTTGCTTGTGGTCTATATTAGTTGTGAATATGTATTAGTTAGCGCTGTGGATGAGATGTACTTTTACGTTTAGATACTTTTAGTGATGTTTCATATGCGCCACGTTTTCATGAAAAGCCAAATGATTTCGAAAATGCTTTCCCAAAACGAAGTGCCATGTGGGCACGGGTTTCGCAACCGCTGGTTTTATCCTTTCCAAACGGTGACGCCGCTTTAATAGATTGCTTGAAAAAAAAAATAAGGTGTCGAGTGGACACCGGTCTTTTAAAACAGTAGTTAAATCAATGTACTCTGATTGGTGATGTATGTCTACTGTATGGTTGATGGATGATGGATGATGTTGTAAATGAGACGCCGTGCATATACAAAGGAGACTCTGTCCGTGGACAGAGAGAATTTGTGTATGTGGCGGTCTGGCACGCACCGGGGATGAGGTTTATGTTATTATATTAAGAAAAAAAAATATACACGCAATTTTCCGCTTTGCTTGACTCAAAAACCCCCGGGGGCGTGACACGCGGGCAGGCGTGCAGGTGAATGCGGTGCACGGGGGCGGCGTGCCACGTGGAGGCTTCTCGTTGGTTTGTACTGGACATGTGGCAGCATGGCAGTGGTTGGCGCAGCAGGCGCGGTCCACGGAGCTGGGCAGTAGGCCTCGAGAAGCGTGCGTGGCAGGTGGGCGCAGGCGGCGCTGGCGCGCGCACGTGGGCACGACGACCAACGTGTTGACGCGCGGTTCCGGCGCGTGGGTGCGCCACGCGTCAGCCTCCGCGCGGGCCACGTGGGGCTTGGTGGTTGGCGGTTTTTGCTGTCGCCTGTTCGGGGGTGACGTGGCGCCTCCTGGCGGATTTGGGCGCGGTCGGACGAGCTTCATCCGACCGGGTTTTCGGCGCCCGAATGATTCGGGCGCCCGAAACCGGGGACACCCCGGTCGTTTCTTGATTTGTTCTTCCCGACCTATAAATAGGCCTTCCTCCCCTCCGTTCCTCCGTTTTCGAGTTTTTCTGAGGCTTTATCTGAGAGAGCTCCTCTGTGGAATTCCTCCCCTCCCTCTTCCCCACCCTTGGTTGGATTCTCGAGATTTTTGGAGGCCTCGGCATCGGCTTTTTCTGCGACGCGGCGCACTTCGACGCTCCTTCATTTTTGGGCTTTTACCGTTGCTTTTCAGTCCAAGAGATCCCCTGGACTACCCCATTGGACTTTTGAGCCGATTTTTGCGGCAGCGCGTTCATAAGAGGTACGCCTTCGATTTTTATGTTGATCACTTCACCTCATTTTAGGTTTTTGGCATGGTTCCTGAGGCTTTTCTGTGACCCTTTGTACTGCTGCGAGGTACGGGACAGTGGTGGAGTATTGTTGGGATTTCTCGGTCTACGAGCATCGGAATGAGGCGTTTAAGGACTCGATTGATATCTACGCTTCGAGAGAAATGCACCTGTATTTTTATCGAAGTTTTTGGAGGACTCTTCAAAGGTGATATTTATGCTTCTTTCGGACTGGTTTCCTACAGATTTCTGTTTGTGATAATTCGGCATACCCGCATTGTTGTATTTATATCTTGGCCTACAGGTGTCGGAACGGGACGTATAAATACTTGACTTGGATCTACTCGTCGTGAGGATCGCAACCGTGATTTTTCTGGGATTTTTGGAGGACTGTACGCAGGTGAGAATCCCCCTCTTCTCTGCTGGTTTGTAAAACAGCGTGTGCTGTTTGGGTATTTCGGGTATTTGATTGTTGTATGTGGTTGCATATATTGTTTGTTGAGGCAGAGGCTTCTGCGACTGAGTACCGAGGGTGCAGTTTCGGCGGATTTTGGATAGCGTGTGACTACGCACTTCACCAATTTCGGCTTTGCCTGCGGAAAGCGTTTCAGGTAGGTTGCTTCATCTCCAGAACCGGTGGACGGTTCTCTAATTAATTCTGTATGTTAGAATGCATGCATGTTTAGGGTACAATATTTGTGATTAAGGGGTAAGCTTAGGAATGATAATTGTACAAGAAATTGCAAGTGAATGTTCATGTTAAATATCATTGAGGACTTGCATGATTTGGATATCTATGATAATGAATAGTGAAAGCTTACCTAAGGGAATTTACCCTATGTGATTGTTAGCATGCATGTTTAATTGTACAATACTTAGCATCGAGATGGAAGCTTGAGGAATGGCCTAGATCATGCAGATTGATATACTATAGTAGTGATCTTTTAGCATACCATGTTGCACATAGTCTTTTATGATATGATTACTCGGTGGAGTAGGAGGCTATATCTATGTGTGGCTATTATTCTGATCATTCTTTTTGATGGACCATGGATTATGGACGGGTATAGCGGATTAATGGATTTGGCAGGTGGTGCTACTAATTGTTATATTTGTTTTATCTTCCTTGAGGACATTTGCATGCTTGTATGGACATCTAGATAGGCCATCATTTATTGCTACACTATCATGTTGGAATCTGATTTAGGAGAAACCATATTTGTTCTTTCTCATTTCTTTCTAGATTCAGGTTGCTTGGGTTTGAGCAGGGGTTTGGGATAGTGTAGTCGAGACTTTGGGTCTGAGGCAGGCTGGACTTGATTGTGGGTTGTGGGTGTTGCGGCGACCGCGGATATTGGGCGGTTGACCGAATATGTACTTGTGCATCAGATCGGGTATCAGATTTCCTTTAGTGGATGGAGTTTCCCACTTATTGTTTACTGTTGTATCAGATTGGGGATCGGGTTTTCCTTTAGTGGATGGGTTTTCCCACTTTGATCAGAGTCATGATCCAGTCCTGCTATATTATGATACTTATAATACTTGTTACAGTGATACTTTACTCGTGTGGGTCGCTCCCCTCGAGTGCCACTCCGGAGTGTGCGACCGTGCCGGTCAGGAGCCGGTCTGTTACTTATTTTGGGATGCGACCGTGCCGGTCTGGAGCCGATCTGTATCCCGCGGATGAGTTCTTGAGTTCGACAATAGAGCAGGCAGTACCAGTTTTTACTGGTGATTGGATTGGGTTTATTCAGGCCGGTACTTTTGTTGTTGCACTCGTGTCAGGGGGCCGAGTGGAGTCTGGTAGCTGTGTTTAGACCAGTGCTAGTGTTGTCGGGAACCGTTTGGGGTTAACGGTGGTCCCGTGGTCGTTGTGAGTTTTCGACCGTTGTGCGAGAGGTTGAGGATCTTGAGTCCATCCGTTCTGAGAGAGAGCGTGGATTTCGACTATAGCCCGCATGAGCCACTATTCGATAGCGAGTTAGTCCGTTTGGACTCCCTACGTAATTCCTGCCCGGCAGTGGGAGGTGGCTGTAGGTAGGCGCAGGCTTGACTGGACCAGATGTGACAATCAGCTCGATTGGGTCGATTGTGCACTTCATGTGCTAGTGGTTGCATACCTTTCTTTGGTTCTCCCCTTTTGAGCATTTAGATAGAGGCATGGTAGCTGTTGAGTACTTCCAGCTTTCTTGTTCAGTTTTTACTGCATTGTTATCTTATGCCTCTAGTGGACTTAGTGGGCAGATCGTCGGGCCTGGCGGTGGTACCCACTGAGAACTCCCTCTTTGGTGTAGTTCTCACACCCTTTGGGGGTTTTCCCCCTCATTTTTCTTTCTCTCCTTTGTTTTGCAGAGTCTTAGCGGATGTTGCTGATTCTGGGGTTGCTGTACGAGGCGAGAGAGTCGCGAGCTAGATCCCTACCCGTCTGTGGAGAGTAGCGGTACCCCTACATTGGAGATCCTGAGTACAGTCAGTAGATTATTTATTTTCCGCTTTTGAGAGATCATTGTATTGTGAGGATCTGACTTGTACTGAGAGCCTGTACACTGATGTATTATTTCAGGTTACCTCCCTGTTGAGTTCTGGTTTATTGTATTTGAGGATATTGTATGATTATCATTTCTGGGAGATGGATATTGTATCATTATTTCCAGTTGTACAGATGATTGGTTTTAGTTCTACAACACTTTTATTTTATAGCTCTGATATCTGTTTAGCTAGAGTCCCTTTTCTTGTAGGTAGGACGCTTCGCCTATGCGGGGTTTTGTATAGGCGGCGGATCTGTTGGCGAGCCCGGGTCGCAGTTTCGACCCCGGGGCGTGACAAAAAGCCCCTATGGAACCAATTTCAATGAAAAGAAAAAGTGTTGCACGGAGGAAAAGGAGATCTCGTGGAATTGAGATCGAGGAGCCACTTGCTAGTGAGCCACCTCCTGTTGAATAGGACATTGTTCATATCAACTCTCAAAGAATGAAGGATTTTGAGAATCAGGAATGTATTGGTGAGAGAAATGTGAATGTTGTAGCTCTCAGAGATCGCTCTGCGGCTTTCGGAGTTTTGTTTGATCGAGTCGGTTTTTCACAAATTTGCAAGTTTTCAGAGACCACTGGATATTGTTTGCATCTTGCCGGAACCTTTTACACATGTGCTCATCAGCTTCAAGAACAAGAAGGTGGACCAATGGAGTTTCACACCGCGGTCCGAAACAAAAAGCTGAAGATAACGCCTCAGGTGATTGGAGAGGTGTTAGGTATGACTGCTCAGCTTGATGGGACCCATTACATGAAGGGTCAGATTATGACATCAATTGTTTGGAGGACTGTGGTGGATGGCATATGCATGCCGGACACACGCTCGGCAGGAAATTCAGTATTTTCTAAAGAACTTAAACGAGAATACCGATTTCTTAATTTTATTGTCTGTTACAACATATTGCCGAACATGCAAACGAAGGTCTTGCGATGGGATAGGATGCTATATTTGTATCTTTTAGGACATCCTACCGCTGCTCGGGGTTTGAACATAAATATTCCATACCTCATATGGTCAAGAATGGCGCGATATATGGAATATGCTCATCCTACGGAGCGACTTCCATTCCCAATGATTATAATGCGGATTTTAAGGAAATATGACATGGACATTCGTTCGTTAACTTATATGCATAGCTTGGGAACAATCAATGTCTCTACCATTGTAAAGTCTCTTCCTCACCAACCAGATGAGATCCCGACCCCACCAAGAGGCAAGTGACCTTCCACCTCCTCTCGACAAACAGTGGCAACAGCAACACCAACAGCAGCAACAGCAACACCAACAGCAGCAACAGCAACACCAACAGCAGCAACAGCAACACAAACAGCAACAACAACGGCAGCAGCACCAACAACAGCTTCAGCACCCGGAGTATTTGAGACCTCAGAGAATGAAGCCTCTGTTACTTCTATTTATCGGGAGCAACAACGGCTTTCGTTGGAATAAGAGAGGATTTCTGTGGAACAGGAACGTATCTCTCTCGACCTTCAAAGGATTACGTCAGTTCAAGAAGATTTAAAGAAGAAATACAAGACACCGACGAAGCTGGCCAAGAAGATCTTTACTAAGCTCGGATGCAGCAGCTCCAACGACTCCGATTCTGAGTAAAAATATTTTTTTTGAAAACATATTTTTTTTTCTTTTCACTTGCATGCATGGGACTTTTATTTTTTTTGCATTACTTTGCATTTGCAGTTAGGCATGTCTTCCCCACATTATCTTTTTGGCATTTTTGTTGACAAAAGGGGGGAGATGATTCTAGAACTTTAAAACTTTGAGTGATACTTGCTCTGAATTTTAACTCTAACTATTTGGGCATGTAAATAAGCTAACTGCTAACAAGTGATCAAGTGAACTGGAATCGAAACATGTAAGTTTCGATCTTGAACTCTGAACAATTTGAACTTGTTGAATATTTTGATAATCGATATGAGAATTTGAATGCTTATCATTATGCATATCAAGACAAATATAAACTCTCTGATTTTTTATTCAATTAAATTCTTGAGGTACTAATGATTTCTTTTTCTCAAGAATTATTTCTTTTGCAGAGAGTACAAGATTTGAACACTCCTAGTTGCGTCTAAGTCTAGAGTTTGTATTATGAGTTTATCTCTTGTATTTACATTTATTTGGATCGTTCATGCGTATTTTTGTTGTATAGTGATAGCAATAAAAATTATTTTTCTATATTTTTTGTGGATTATATGTTTTGTCACGAAACCGCCAAAGGGGGAGATTGTTAAGGATTTTTGTATTGGCGTATTTCGTGAAGTAGATTGAGTATTGAAGATTGAATGTGAAGACTGAAAGATCACATACATCAATCTAAAGAAGAATGGATTCAAAATGTTCAGGTACGTTAAATTAAATATTTTTGGTGATTTGAATACATTCTTATAGTTTAGAAACACTTGGAATAATTTTCATTGCATAAAAATAAAAAACTAGACATTTTCAGTGTTCTGGATCCGGATCAGGAAGATCCAGTCCGGACCCCGAACATGGTTTGGTTCATGCGAAATACCAGTCCGGATCAACCCTCTTTCAGTCCCGACCCCGAACATTATTTTTGTTATATCGCATGAAACAAACCATGTTCGGGGTCCGGACTGGATCTTCCTGATATGGATCTAGAACACTGAAAATGTCCAGTTTTTTATTTTTATGCAATGAAAATTATTCAAAGTGTTTCTAAACTATAAGAATTTATTCAAATCACCAAAAATATTTTATTTAACGTATCTGAACATTTTGAATCCATTCTTCATGAGATTGATGTATGTGATCTTCCAGTCTTCACCTTCAATCTTCAAGACTCAATCTACTTCGCGAAATACGTCAATACAAAAATCCTTAACAATCTCTCCCTTTGGCGGTTTCGTGACAAAACATATAATCCACACTGGGGACTCTCCCTGCCCAACCCCGAGGTCGGGAAGTCGCCGGTTGGCCGGCGGTGAAGTTGCACCGCCGGAAAACCACTTCTTGCTCCGCCTCGGGCAACCGCCACTCTCGATGATTTTTTCGGGATCAAGCATGACCAGCAACTTCTGCTGGGCCTCTTCATTCTTCCCACGAAGTTTGGGAAGGATTGGTGGAGTGTGGAGTCCGCTAGTCTATGCCCTAGTTTTGGGATTTTTGTGGCTCGGCCGAGCTCTTTGCTCCGGGGCCGCCACTGCTCCCCGACGCCGGGGATAGTTATGAATCACTTCACAAGGCCAAGGGGAACCCATTCTTGTCTTTGCATGTGACCCATGCGGCCTGAATAAAAATATGCCATTAAAGGTCCATGGTTGGCCGCGTTCATGGTGGTCGGCCATCCGCCGCCTTCTACCGGCGGGGAGATACCCAGAACTTCCCTATTTGATAAGGCAAAGCTTCGGGTGTTGTCCTTTGCACCTGAAAGCTGCTGGTTTGTGATGGCTCAAACTTGAAGCTCCAAGTTGGCCGCAAGTGTTTGTTCCGGCCACCCATCGCCGCCGCTTGCCGGAGTTAAGTCTAGAGGTGCGCCTGGAGGTGCCCTCGATCCAGTGATACTAGTGCTTGCCTTGGAAATGCTTAGTATCTTGAGTTAGAGCAAAGTGCTCCAACTCGGGCATAAATGGCGTAGGTTTTGGCCGAGGTTGCTACAGCAAGGATTCCGACCAACCTGCACCATCCAAATGGTGAGCCCCTGACTCCACATGGTCCCCTGAGCTTGATGCTCACTTCAGAACCAATTATGATTAAGTGGATTTATATGTGAAGTCACCTTGAACCATTTAGAGTGAGGGTACTGTCACTTTGTTCCAGCAACTTTGGGGCTGCACCAGGGTGAGCCTTCGAGTCTCTTTGACATGCTAAACATGATGCTCAACTTGGATTCAAGTTTGCACAGGTAAATTAATAGTTCTAGCAATTAAGGGCTCTAAGTAGCTTGGTTGTTTCCTTATGCTGTTCTAGTAGCTATGGGGTTGCACTAGGGTGAGCCTTTGAGCCCCCTCGACCTACTGAGCATGGTGCTCACCCTAAACTTAGGTTTGGTCAAGTGGTTGGATGACTATTAGCAACTTAATCTTCTTTACATAATAAATGTTGACCTGAAGTTATCCTAGGATTCCGCACTACTCCCAAATGGTGAGCACGGCATTCAGTGTGTCGAGGCCCACCTACTTGTGGCCTCGAATCAGTTCAAAAGTGTTATGAGAAGAAGTGCAAGCTTAATAAGCCTTAAAATGCATGTTTTTATGCAATTTTGTGAAACCCTAGGGGTCTGATTGCAATTGTAGCCTTATGGGCTGTATTGGGCTGTGTGCCCATGATCTCTAAATCCTTCGTTGGAGATCCGATGCCTTTCGTTGAGCGGAAATCGGTTATCGAACCGTAAATCGGCAAAATCGTCGGTCTATCGGTGATTCGATGTGAAATCACGCAATACGAGCAATTGTGGTGATTAATTGTAGATGCCAGATGTCCTTGGTTATTCATGACACTGTCCTGGCAGGCGCAGTGACTTTGGTTTAGCGTTGGTGATTTTCGAAGCCGAAATCGGCTTTTCCGGTGGTGTTATTACAGTATATTTAAACCATGTTGAGAACTATAATGGATGACGCTATATCGGCTAAACCAAAACCATTCGACGGAACAAATTTTTGTCTGTGGCGGAATCAAATACAATTCTGGTTCACCACTTTGGGATTAATCTTAGCCATTTCTGATCCGGCCGAGGTGACCTCGAATCCAGGTCATTCTGAGGCACCTCCAGTAGTAAACAGCCGTAGAGGTCAAAGAAGTGCCCCAATAATATCTCCCACTGCGAGGCCGCACCATCCACCCCCACCCTCACTCCTGACACAATTAATTATCATTGTTTGAATAGAATATTATGTGCTTTACATGAAAAATTATATGACATATATTGTCATATTACTTCAGCTAAAGAGTTATGGAAGACCTTAGAAGCTAAATATGGTAAATCAGATCCTAGACAAAAAAGGTTTAAAGCTTATGATTTTATCAAATAAAAAATGGCAGAAAAATAAATTCGTAATTGATCAATTAAGTGAATTTGAATTAATAGTGGAACAACTTAGGTCGAGTGGTGTGACCTTAGATGAAAATTATGATGTAGCTAGTCTAATTGATAAATTACCACCTTCATGGTCAACTCATGTCCATAACCTAAATCATATTCAAGGTGAATTAACTTTAAATTATGTCGTAAATTCTATTAGAATTGAAGAGAAAAATCGAAGAAAAGATAAGAAAGAAGAAAAACAACATTTGATAAATAATTTGGAAGAAAATCTTAAATCAAGTAAAAGTCAAAATAGAAATAATTTCAATAAAAAGAAAAGATTTAATAAGAGGTGATTCAATAACAATAATACTAATAATTTTAGAAATAATAATAACTATAACTATAATCATAATAAAAACTATAATAATAAAAGAACACGAGCTGAGGGAAAAAGTGGGGGTCGGTGCTGCTACGTGTGTGGCAGGACGAACCACTTTGCCAAGGACTGTTTTTACAAGAAGACTTCTCCCTCAGCATCAAAACAAAGAACATCTAATACTGAGCACCCTCAAGTCAACATGCTGACGGCTGGACCTAGTACCATTGAGATGGCATCCAGGTCTGTTTCTTATTTTTCAGAAATAAATATGACTTTAGATACTAATGATTGGTGGATTGACACCGGGGCTAATGTACATGTGTGTGCTAATCGCTCTTGGTTTTCGACCTATCAGGTCTCAAGTGGAGGAAATGTGACTTTGGGCACATACGCTATAACAAATGTGTTGGGAATTGATCGAGTTGATTTAAAGTTGACTTCTGGCAAGTCCTTAACCCTTCACGATGTTTATCATGTGCCGGAGATAAGAAGAAACATAATTAGTGGATCCCTACTTGTACAGAAAGGTTTTAAGCTAGTTTTTGAATGTAATAAAATTGTAATTAGTCGAGGAATAAATTTTGTAGGGAAAGGATTTTTATGTAATGGTTTATTTAAATTGAATGTAATTTCTTTGCATGTGAATATAAATTCTCAAGTTTTAAATGTCGAGTGCTCTTCTCAAATCTCGCATGCTAGGCATATAAATTTTAAATCATTAAGAACTATGATAAAATTAAAATTAATTCCAAAAGTCGAAATAAATCAAGATAAATGTCAAATATGTGTACAAGCTAAACTCCCTCGTCAACCCTTCAAAAGTGTAGATAGGGACTCTAAATTACTTGAATTAATTCATAGCGATGTATGTGATACAAGTCGAGCATCTCGAGGAGGAAATAAATATTTTGTAATATTTATAGATGACTTATCCAAATATTGTTATGTATATTTAATGAAAACGAAGACAGAATTATTAGATAAATTTAAAATATATAAAGCAGAAGCTGAAAATCAACCACAAAATAAAATAAAAATTCTTAGATCCGATCGAGGGGGAGAATACACCTCTAATGTTGTCACATTATTTTGCCAAGAGTATGGCATTATACATGAGGTAACTGCTCCATATTCACCTCAATCAAATGGGATAGCTGAAAGAAAAAATAGAACTTTAATGGATATGGTAAATTCAATGATCTTAAATTCAGGTGTACCTGAAAATTTGTGGGGGGAATCAGTAATTTCTGCCTCTATAATTTTAAATCGAGTCACTATAAAACAAATTAATAAAACTCCATATAAGTTATGGAAAAATAGAAAACCAAATTTAAATTTTCTTAAAGTGTGGGGATGTTTAGCGAAAGTAAAAATACCTGAAATAAAAAGAAACAAAATAGGACCTAAAACAATTGATGCAATTTTTGTAGGATAAGCAACAAATAGCAACGGTAATAGATTTTTATTAGTGATTAATTCTGAAATAAGTGAAATATCAAATAACACAATTATAGAGTCTAGAGATGCAATTTATTTTGAAGATAAATTTCCATATAAAATTAATATAAATAATAATATACATGCAAATATTCAAATTCCAAAATCGAGAATAAGACCTAGAAATCAAAACGAGGATGAAGAAGGAGAATCTAGGAGAAGTAAAAGAGTTAGAATACCTAAAGATTATGGAGAAGACTTTTATATAATGTTGCTAGAAAATACACCCATAACTTATGAAGAAGCAATGAAATCCATGGATGCTGAATTTTGGAAAGAGGCTATAACAAATGAAATTTAGTCAATTAGAGAAAATCAAACTTGGACTTTAACTACTTTACCTCCTGGATGTAAACCAATAGGTTGCAAATAGATATTTAAAAAGAAATTAAAACCAGATGGTACAGTAGAAAAATATAAAGCTAGATTAGTAGCTAAGGGATTTAACCAAAAATCTGGAGTTGATTATTTTGACGTTTATGCTCCCGTTGCTAGAACTACAACTATTAGAACTTTATTAGCTCTTGCATCGATTCATAAATTAATAATACATCAAATGAATGTTAAAACTGCATTTTTAAATAGAGAATTAGAAGAAGAAATCTATATGATGCAACCAGAAGGATTTATAATATCAGGCCAAGAAAATAAAGTATGTAAGTTAAGTCGATCTTTATATGGTCTCAAACAAGCTCCTAAACAATGGCATAAAAAATTTGATAATTTAATTATTTCAAAAGGATTTGAAACTAATATGTCCGATGAATGTGTTTATAGCAAAAGAATAGGGGATCAAGTTGTAATTATGTGCTTATATGTAGATGATATATTAATATTTGGAACTAACAAGGATGTGATCCAATATGTTAAAAGTTTATTAACTCAAAACTTTGATATGAAAGATTTAGGCGAAGCCAAAGTAATCCTAAATACAAAAATTATCAAAAAGAATAATATGATAATTTTATCACAAGAGCATTATGCTGAGCAATTGTTAAAGAAATTTGGGTACTTAAATTTAAAATCTGTCAGTACTCCTTATAACCCTACAACATATCTAAAGAAAAATGCAGGTGATCCTATGTGTATTGAGAAATATGCACAAATCATAGGGTCATTGGGTTTTTTAGTTAGTTTTACTAGACCTGATTTGGCTTTTGTTGTAAATAGGCTAAGTAGATATTTGTGTAACCCAAGTAGAGCGCATTGGATGGCACTTGAAAGAGTACTTGCTTATATCAAAGGCACTCTTTCATATGCATTACATTTTAATGGTTACCCTTCAGTCTTAGAAGGTTACAGCGATGCAAATTGGATTAGCGACACCTTAGATGTCAAGTCCACAACAGGATATGTTTTTATTTTAGGTGGTGCAGCAATCTCATGGAAATCAACTAAGCAAACACTAATAGCTAGAAGTACTATGGAATCTGAAATGATAGCACTTGACCTTACTGTTTGTGAGGCAAAATGGCTGAGAGAATTCCTACATTATATTTCACTTGGTGAACATCCAATTCCACCAATATCAATACATTGTGATTGTAGAGCAGTGATTGATAAATGTGCACAGAAAAATTCAGAAGTAAAGATGAGCAGACATATGAAAATGAGACATAAATATATTAGAGGATTAACTAAAGAAAATATGATATCATTATCATTTGTGAGATCCATAAAGAATATTGCTAATCATCTGACTAAAGTTTAGCTAGGACAGTGGTCCTAGAGTCGTCGAGGGGGATGGGGTTAAGCCCACAATAGAAGTCATCGGTGGTGGGAACCCAACCTAAATGGTTCAATGGGTAGAAACAAACCGAATGTATGACTAAGGTGAGGAGCACCCTTATTTTTTCCTATCCCTATGGCGATGGTGCTAAAATTATAAAAGGTAAGAGATGAAGGAAGAGCTAATGTAATATCTGTAATTTTAAATTTTTGAATTTGAATCTTGAAATTTGAATTTGAATTTTTGGGTCTAATGGTTTGAGTCTTTTAGCTTGGGGACTTGGTTAGGTTTATCTAAAATGTGGAGTGGCAGGGGTATCCATGCGGGTTTTGGGATTAGGGCTAAATCCTAATTAGCTCTCTAACCCTTTTCTTCCTCCTCCACAGCCGACAGGGTGAAGAGCCCCAAACCCCTCTCTTCCTCCTCCCCTTGATCCATCGTCGTCGCGCAGTCGTCAGAGACGTAGTGGTGAAGGCTCTGGGCTCGAGCGCCCTTTTCTTGCTGCTGCCGCCCACCTGAGCCCGCACGCGCGCGGCGTGTGGACGCCGTCGTCGCCGCTCAAGGCTGTGCGGGCCATGCGAGGGACCTCGCCTGGGGCGCGTCGGGGCTGGAACCCAGCGCCCACTGTGGCCAGCCGCCTCACGCGGCTGAGCGGGCCAGCGCGCGCGCATGGCCCAGACCGCGGGGGCCTGTGCGCGTGAGGAGCCGCGCGCCGCCCCCTGCTTTGTCCCTCCGGAGTTCGGGCGCCCCCTTCCTCACCAGCAGCTTGGGGTGGTTCGTGCCTGCCCCTCTCCGTCGTGGATGTCGCAGCAACGCCGCCGAGCCTCGATTTCGCCGTCGGTTGCGGTAACGAAATAACTAATTAATTTAATTATTTTAGTTATTTTAATTATTTTGTATGCAACTGTCGGAGCGTTTGGGACCCTAAAACGCGAATCGACCGCACGGGTTGCCTCGAGCAGTGTGCGGACCCTTTGGACTGCTCGTCCATGATTCGAGGTCCTCGTAAAGCACAATTGAGGTTCTGGCAGTATCGGGGGCCTATTTTTTTCGTCACATTAGCACTTATTTATGTTGTTATTCGTGAAATTACTGGTTGCTATTCGGGCTCCTTTCTTTGTGCGTTTTAGGACAGGGGGTAACGTAATTTTGTGTTGGAGACTCTTTGGAGCGGTTTGGAGGTTCCGGGGGTGTCCCGGGATTTTTTCGGTGGGTTCCGGAAGTCCGGTTTACGATCTGTTTCTTCTGTCGGTTTTGGGTGTTGTTGGGTCGTGGAAGTCAATCTTGACTCAGTAGATCTTGTGCAGGTACGGTCGGTGAGCAGGAGCATCGCGGGAGTTAGGTGTTTCGCCAAATCAGGTGGGTACTTTGACCCGGAGTCGGTACAGTGGTGCTAGCTCGGTGATGTTCCTTTTTACTCTTTTTACGCATTATACACACGTTGCATGTTGAGCACGCATCACCGTCTGACTTCACACTTGATTGCTCTATGGGTATTCCTTTTACATTCATCATGACTTAGTAGTAGAGCGGTACTTGATTAGATGTTATCATCATATTCAGTTGACCTGTTTGGTCAGTACGTTACTTGAGGACTTATCATTGGCTATTTGCCGGTAGTTGGCTTTTGATCATGTTGCATCGATCGTCGTAGCGTGTTTTGCGAATTTCGCGTACACCAGCGGTCTAATCCACCGCAAGAGGGTGTTCTTTTTCGGAGAAGTGGTCGCACTTCCGACCCGTGAGCCCGATGCGGTCACTGCTAGGGTTATATGCCAGGTTGAGCATAGCGTGACATTTGCCTGAGGTCTCTTGACCTATATGGTGGTTTGCCTGAGGTCTTTCGACCAACATAGTGGTTGATTGGGTTTTTATTGTTGGACTGTTCGTCCTGTTGATGCATTCATAGTATTACGGTAGCTACAGTTGTTTACCTTATCGTCTTTCGTTTCCTGTAATATCATGCTATTGTAGTATTACTATTTACCCTTTATTATTATCTTTCGGCTACCAGTGAGTGCAGCTCGCCTTCGTCGGCTTGCGGGACCCACTGTCACGCCCCGGGGGTTTCATTCAGCGGAAACAATCATCAAAAAGGGGTTCGTTTTACATGTAGAAAATTTTTTTTTTGAAAATCCTTTCTTCCCCAGAGCGTACCCAGATCCGCCGCATACACAGATTTACTCTACAAACGGGCAGAGTCTCCTCTGTATATGCACGGCGTCGCGGCTGATACAACATCATAATTCATTCAATCACAACAATTCCCAGACATACACCACAAACAGAACTGAACAATTTTCAAGGCCGATTGGTTTGAAAGGATAAATCCACAATTTTGAAAGCGATGCCCACCCGGCATCCAAATTTCTAAAACAGTTTCGAAAGACCATAAATCCACAGGGTTTTTAAAACAGTGCCCACACGACACTTAGGTTTTGAAACTCATTTTCGAAATCCATAAATCCACAAGGTTTTGAAAACGGTGCCCACACGACACCTAGGTTTTTTAAAAACGGTTTTCGCAATCCTTTTTGTTTTGCTTTCTTGTTGTTTTCTCAAAGCGGCCAACAGAGAGAGAAAAAGAAACTCAATAAATAAATGGTAATATGCCGACATCCACACCGACCCCACGAGGGTATCGAGAACCACACAGTAGGCTACAAATAATAAATGAAATACGAAAGGAAAGGGAAAATACTGTCCGGGATCCGCCTGGACCCGAAAACTCCCGTCTCGACCTCACTGTCGCCTAGCTCTCACCCCTGAAGGAACCTATCACGGAGTGGGAAGTCAGCGACACGATAATACCAATAATAAAGCAGGAAAAATAGTAAAGCCAACCGTCAGACGATCCGGAGCAACCACCATCTCAAGAGGGGAAAAGAACCACGAACACCTGTAAAACCTGACCACGTCGAGCATCTACGTCGACGGGTCGCACCGCTCACAAAGAGCCACGAACACCTGTAACACCTGACCACGTCGAGCATCTACGTCGACGGGTCGCACCGCTCACAAAGAGCCACGAACACCTGTAACACCTGACCACGTCGAGCATCTACGTCGACGGGTCGCACCGCTCGCACCTTCGCGCCTCAAAACCCCACAACTACGGGGGCCCCACTACGTCACCTCGTGGGTTTACACGGGTCATGGACCACTTTTCCGAAAAAGCGCACCTTTTGCGGTGGCCAAACCGCGGGTGCGCGTGCTGCAGCCTCGAGCATAGTAACCAAGAATACCGTACATAATCAAGTAACGAGGATCATAGAGACTATCAACCACATAAAATCAAATAACGAGAACCATAATGACTATCAACCACATATAATCATATAACACAAACCATAATGACTGTCCATAATATCGCAGTTAACCGTACAAAAAGAGTTAATCACAAGTGTCGGAAATGCCATGCTAAGTCTCCCAATAAAACCCACCTCAAACACGAAGGACAAGACGTGCGGAAGCTCCAACAAAAAAATACCCTCGTCGTGTGCCCGAACAGCTACAATAAGAATTATTTGTTAAAAACCATCGTCGTGGTTAAAAACACTCAAAAACGGGGCGAAACGGGCTAAAAACGGAGCTTCTGGACCCTTTTCTGAAGACAGGTGCACGGATCCAGGCGTGGACCGGGTCCACGACGGCAGGCGGCAGCGGCGCAGACCAGGCGCACGCCGCAGCGGTAGACCGCTGCGGCATGGGCCGGGCCGCGCACGAGCTGAGGCGCGCGCCGGGTCCACACCGTTCGGGCTACGGGGTGTGCACCGGGTGCACGCCTCAGCGGTGGACCGCGCGGGCTGGAGCACGCCTTCGTGCGCCGGGTCCGCGCCCCTGGGCCCGGGAGCCGTGCGCCGGGTGCACGACGGGTCCCATGGACTGCGCGGCGGCCTGGCCGTACCAGGTGAACAGTGCCGCCCCCTTTTGCCCCCCCGCGGCTCCGATTGCGACCCCGCGACCCCGGCGACTGCGGCGACGACCCCGTGGACACGATAACGGCGACGGCAGCCTCCCGTTTAACAACGGCGGCGGCGGCCTCCCGTTCAATAACTCGTATCGCCCGCGACACCGACGAAAAAGGAAAACCTCATACCGAAAAGAACGGAAAAACCTAAACCGCTCACCTCGTTTTCGCCGGTAAGGGAGGAAGGAGGAGGATCGTCCAGCTCTCGTTCGCCGGATTCCGCAGGAAGTGCGATCGTCCTTCCTTCTCCCCGTCTCGTCGCCTCGGTTCTTCACGCAAACCGATAGAGGGGAAAAGCTAGGGATCGGGTTCCTCGCACGCGCTCGGGTGGGAAACTACGCACCGGAAATGAGAAGTGGGGAAAAACCCTACGCCCCCAACCAAAAATGTAAAATGATCATACGAGTGTGAATGGGGGGTGGGATTGAACCCTAAACCCCCAAATTCAAAACTTAGCGATCGGGTGCGGATCAGGGTCCACTTACCTCGAAAAGCGTGCCGATCTCCCGCACGCTTTTTGACGCACCCGGGACCGCTGGTTTACCTCGAAAAGCGTGCCGATCGCCCGCACGCGTTTTGATGCACCCGGAACCGCTGGTAACCTTCCGAAATTTATTCTGGGAGATCCCGGGGTCGGAATTCGAATCCGATCGCGCCACCGATCTCCGTTTCGCGAGCTTTATTGCCTAAAAATACCCGCGAGCCCCGACGGTCTGCCCAGAAACAAAGAATTATTAGCCCACCCTTCGGACCCCTAAAAGGGATGCGGAAAACTAAAAACTGAAAAACCCTTTTTACATGTGGTTACTACACCCACTGGGAGACCCTAGATGGTTTCTCACTACCCCCCAGTTGCAGGTACTGCAGGAGGTGACGGTCGGGACGGTATGTGAGGCGACGATAGAGCTAGAGAGCTTTCTCGAGAGTTTCTTTCTGTACCTTGCAGTCTACTTTTCCTTTATCATTTATTTATTTGTTATTGAGTTTAGACGTGGTGGTTCAGTGAGTCTTATTATTTGATTGAATTAACAACATGATGATTTAATAAGTGAATCCTGACTTTATGATTTTGTGGTTTTATGTAAAAATATTTTCTACCCCTCATGGTAGTCGGTTTTCAAAGGATTATGTTTACGTGTGGGAAACCATTTTTTTTAAAAGAATTTTTGGTTTTCATCACACTCGTAGATTTCATGTGATGATCCGGACTCCCGCAGGAACTGTGCAACTTTAAATAGTGACTGTAGGGAGCTTATTCGGTGAAACAGAGCTTGTAGAATCAAAATTGGACATTTAATATAGACTCTGCGCGAAAATCGGAGCAAATGGAATTTTCCGGGAGCTTTCGACAAAATTTCGGATGAGAATTTGGCGAAATGGACGTCGTATTTGGACTCAGCGCGCGAAAACGATCGAAACGGTATATTTACTTTAATTTTTCGGCACCTCGGTACTGTTCACGCCGGAACAGTGACTCCGGCCGCCGGAATTACTGTTCCGGCGACCGGCGAGCGGCGGCGGGCGGCGGCGCACGGCGGCGGGCAGCGGCGCAGCGGCGGCACAGCGGTAGAGGGCGGCGGCGCAGGCGCGGGCGGCGGGGCTCGGGTGCGCGGTCCATGGGCCTGGCGTGCACCGGGAGCACCGAATACCCCCCGTGCCACGTGGCGGCTCCCGATTGGTTGGCTGGCTTCTAGAAGTCCACGGGGAATGTGACACGTGGCACACCCGGATTGGCTGACAGGATCCGGAAGACCCGGCGCGGGGACCGGGCCCGTGCTCCACGTGGACACGTGGCGTCTTCTGAGTGGCCCTTGCACAGGCTGTTCCCTGTTTTGTGGACACGTGGCGCGTTTTGGTTGGCCCGTTTCGGTGTTTCCTGTTCGGATCCGATCCTGTGTGGAGCCTCAGCCCATTATAAATAGGGCCCCCCACCCCCTCTCTTTGCACCTCGGTTTTCGATCCCTTAGAGAGAGAACCAGAGAAAGTGCCCTCTACGAAATTTCTTCCTCTCTCTCTCTTCTCTCTCTCCTCCAAATCTCAGAATTTTTGGAGTTACAGTTAGTGAGTTATCTGCGACGCGGCGCACTGCGACGGTTTTCTTTTTCGGCCCATTTCCCGTCGCAGTTCCGTCGAAAATTCCCTGTGGGCTAACCAGGAGGAATTTTTGGACGATTTTTGCGACAGCGCGTTCCTAAGAGGTAAGGCTTCGATTTCCCTGTTGATCACTTTGCTCCATTTCGTACTTTTGGCACGTTTCCCGAGGTCTCTTTGACCCCCCTTTTTGCTGTGGAAATTTCTGGACAGTGTCAACTTCTCCGATTTTTATCTTGGCGTAGGAGCATCAGATCGAGGCGTTCAAAGAGTCGATTTTGATCTACTCTTCGCGAGGAACGCAAACGTAATTTTTCTGGATTTATCTGAGTACCATACAGAGGTGAAAAACTCCTCTCTTTTCGTGCTATTTGAAAAACAGCAAAAGCTGTATTTTTATGAATAATATAGTTACACCCTGTGCAATGTGTGTTGCTGTAGGGCACCGTTCTCGGCAGACAGCAGTTCTAGGGGACTGTGGACAACCAGGAGACTATCTGGGTGTGATTTGAGCTGTTCGAGGTGGGCGGTTGTTGCTTACCTCATTTTTGACAAGCTCACTGGGATTACTGGAACTCCCCTAAAATTCAATTGATAAGAACAATTGGGACAAACTAATATGACAATTGATGAGAACAATTGGGATAAACTAATATGACAAATGATGAGAACCATTGGGACTACTAACAGGACTACTAACAGGACTACTAACAGGACAACTAACAGGACAATTGATGAGAACCGCTGGGACGAACTCTCCTAAAATTTAATATAACCCCACCAATTATATGATGACTTATATTGGGACACTGTGATTGGGACAAAGGTTATAATCTCGCATGCAATAACTTTCATAACAATCAATCTTTTTATAAATATTTGACACTTTTCTACAGCTTTTAAATAATGGCATGCTTTCTTGCTCATCTAGTTAGCCACTATTTATTGCTACACTATCATCTTGGGAATTGTACATGTTTCATTGTGGTCCTGTGCATCCAGAGGCTTGTTGCTCAAGTGTGAGCAGGGGTTTGGGATAGTGTAGTCGAGATTGCATTAGATTATGGATTTGTGGGGTATTGCGGTGACCGCGGACAGTAGGCGGTCGACCAGATATTTATCCTTGCATCAGATTAGGGATGAGTCTGGTCTATTTTGCATCAGCTGAGGATCGGGTTATCCTAGTGGATGGTTTTCCCACTTGTTAAGTACTATGGCATCAGATCGGGGTTTTCTTTAGTGGATAGTTTTTCCCACTTTGATCATAGTCATGATCCAGTCCTGCTATTTTATGGCACTTCTGATACTTATTACTGAGATATTTTACTCGTGTGGGTCGCTCCCCTCGAGTGCCACTCCGGAGTGTGTTACAGACAGACTTTGAGTCCTTGAGACTCCTATCCCCTATCGGTGTTATGCGTTGACCAGCATACCCAATTTGGCAAACACTATTCCCTATCGGTGTTATGCGTTGACCAGCATACCCAATTTGGCAAACACTATCCCCTATCGGTGTTATGCATTGGCCAGCATACCCGATTTGGCAAGGCACAGCAGGCAGTACCAGTGACACAAGACTGAGTTATTTCAGGCAGGCATGTTTGGTATTGTTGCATACAGTCATTTCATGCTACATGACATTTAGAGGCATACTAGTGGTGGTTTCCCTTTATTCAGCAGTTCTGTTTACAGCTTTACCACTTATTCCTTTCTGGCCTCTAGTAGTCCTAGTGGGTGCGTCAGAGTTGAGGTTTTTGCCCACTAGGGGAGGCTACTGGTTTATCTGGTAGTTCTCACCCCCATTGTTCTTTTCTGTTTCTTTCTTCTCCTTTATTTTTGCAGAGTCGTCTGCGGGAGCTGCTAGGCCATCGGCAGCTGATCGAGGTAAGGGGATCGCTGAATAGATAGATCTCCTGGGAGACTGAGAGATATTAGATAGATGCTGCACCCTTTACTCAGACTGTGGTATTCTTCTTTTATTCTAGGTCTGGCTTTCGCCAGCTGGATGTACTATTTTGGTGAGCTGGGAGATTATTGTACTTATTACAGCTTTATTAGTAGTTCCAGTCTGAGATACTATGTGGTTCTTCCACTTCAGCTCTGTATTATGCTCTTTTATTGTTTATATTATATCGGAGCAGGTTACCAGCGCTTCGTGTACTCGGGAAATCCCATGTGCACGGCGGATCTGTTGGCGAGTCCGGGTTCCGGGGCGTGACAGATTGAGTTGGTATCAGAGCTTAGGGATTGGTCAGTTGGGACTTAGGAAACCCTAGGCTTTTGGTAGACCCTAGGATAATAGGGTACGAGAGACGTGATATTTGCGAAAGTCGTTGATTTATTGTTTGACTCTTCCAGTGAGAGAAGAGGGATCGACATGCCTAATTTCTGGTGAACCGTTATGTTGGCTGCAGACAACATAAAGTCACCAAAATATGGGGATGTCTTTGACTTTCGATAGATTGGGTCGTGTGGGGATATGATACTGAGTGTGGTTTCTTGTGATAGGATGCCTCCGCGACGTAGAATGTTGATGCGTTCTCAGCCTGAATCCCCTGAGCCCGAGCCGGAGGAGTCCGAGCAGGGCCAGCAGAGTGAGGTGCAGGAGCTTCAGGCTCAGATGGCCCAGATGGCAGAGGCCGTGCAGCGTCAGGAGGAGGCCATGGGTCGGCTGACGCAGATGTTAGAACAGAGGGCGCAGCCTGTTGTTGCACCCCCGGAGAGTTCTCCCGTACCACCCTCCCCTGCTGTGGCTTCCCCAGTTGGACCGGTGACCTCGGCATCCCCTGTTGCTCAGGGGACAATCCGGCCATTGACTCCTGCGGAGGAGCAGGAGATTGCTGACAAACTTACTCAGTTCTGTAAGCGGGGACCGCCCAGGTTTTCAGGGCGGAATACCCAGCCGTGGGAGATCGGGACTTGGCTTTCGTCAATGGAGAAGTTATTTCGGGACTTCTTCATTGACCAGAAGTACAGGGTACATATGGCTGTACACTGCTTAGACGGGGACGCTGATGCATGGTGGCGTCGGGTAGAGCCTCTGGAGTTCCAGATTACTCGACAGCTACCCTGGTCAGAGTTCAAGAAGATGATTCTGGATACGTACTTTTCCACGAGTATGAAGAAAAAGTTGGAAGATGAGTTGAAGAATCTTCAGCAAGGCGACCGAACGGCATTAGACTATTTTCAGGAGTTCACGCGGTTACTCAACTGCGTACCCTATGTCGCCAGGGATGGACCGCACCAGGTGGAGCTCTTTGAGTCGGGCCTGCGCCCAGAAATCTATACTCTGGTGCATGCTCAGAGACTACAGACCTTGGAGGAGGCAGCAGAGCATGCCCAGTGGGTTGAGAGGGGAGACCACGTCGTCACCAGACGTGGGGGCCTGGTCGCTCAAGGCGCAGACAGGAAGCGACCAGCGCAGGACGACGGGGGACAGGCCAGTTCTTGGAGGCCGCCACGACCGCCACGGCCTCAGTTTTCCGGCCGTGGGCGTTCTGAGCGGCGAGGGCCTGGGGGATCCCAGAGGCCACCGCAGCATCAGCAGCAACAGCATTCGCATCAGCAGAGATCGCAGTCGCGGCAGCAAGGGCCTCCGCGACAGATGCAGCAGGCGAGGCAGCCCCAGGCTACGGTTAGGTGCATTTTCTGCCAGGGATAGCATAACTATGATGCTTGTGATCTGAGGTTTGGCCGCTGTTATCGGTGTGGACAGTCTGGCCACCTCCGAGCTGCCTGCCCATATGCACCATCGACGGCTCCTTCTTCAGCATCTGCTCCTTCTTCGTCTCAGCAACGGTCGACGGCTCAGCGGCCATATGCTCCAGCAAGCTGGCCATCTTCTTCCCATCCCACGGAGTATCGCCCTCCAGCTCAAAGTGGGCGAGTGTATGCTGCACAGGTAGAGGACTCTTCGGCAGCAGATCACGTGGTGGCAGGTATCACCTTACTTTCTGGCATTAGGACTCGTACATTATTTGATACTGGAGCATCGCATTCTTTTATTAGTAAATCATTTGCATCATTACATGGGATAGAGGTAGGACTTTTGCCACGTGCACGAGAGGTTCAGATTCCCGATCACACCTTGCACGTGGAGGAGTGTTGTTGGTCCTGCCCGATCCAAATCGAGTCCTGGATTATGCCAGCTGACCTGTTGGTCCTGAGACAATTGAAGGACTTCGATGTGGTCCTCGGGATGGACTGGCTGGCTCGGTATTTCGCGACTATTGACTGTGCCGCAAGGACGGTCACTTTTAGAGAACCAGGCCAGGAGATGATGGTATACCGGGGATGTCAGAGTGCTTTCTTTGCCTCTATGGTTTCGACTTCCCGAGCAAGGCAGATGATCCATCGAGGATGTGTAGCCTTTTTGGCTAGTGTTGTTGAGGGGCCTACGGCGGCACCGGAACTCGGGGATATCCCTATTGCCCGCGAGTTCCCGGATGTTTTCCCACCTGAGCTGACTCGCATGCCGCCAGATAGGGAGATTGAGTTTGTGATTGACGTAGTTCCGGGAACTGCGCCAATCTCAAAGGCTCCTTACCGGATGGCACCGGCTAAGTTGCGAGAGCTTAAGGCGCAACTTCAGGATTTAATGGATAAGGGCTTTATTAGGCCGAGTGTGTCGCCTTGGGGAGCGCCGGTGCTATTCGTGAAAAAGAAGGATGGGTCACTTCGATTATGTGTGGACTATAGGGAATTAAATAAAGTGACCATCAAAAACAAGTACCCTTTGCCGTGCATCGATGATCTTTTTGATCAGCTGCAAGGGTCTTGTGTCTTCTCTAAGATAGATTTGCAGTCCGGTTACCACCAGTTAAAGGTGAAGGCCGAGGATATTCCGAAGACGGCATTCAGATCACGGTACGGGCATTATGAATTCACAGTTATGCCTTTTGGGCTAACTAATGCCCCTGCCGCATTCATGGATTTGATGAACCGGATCTTCCGACCTTATTTGGACCGGTTCGTGGTGGTGTTCATTGATGATATCTTGGTCTACTCCCGAAGTGATGCTGAGCATGAGGAGCACTTAAGGATTGTGCTGCAACTTCTGCGAGAGAAGAAGTTGTTTGCCAAGCTAGCAAAATGCGAGTTTTGGCTTCGGGAGGTAGTCTTCTTAGGCCATGTGATTTCCGCCGCAGGTGTGGCAGTAGACCCAGCAAAGATTGAGGCAGTCCGTGATTGGCCCCGACCGACGACGGTTTCTGAGGTACGTAGCTTTATGGGTTTAGCTGGGTATTACCGTCGGTTTGTGGAAGGCTTTGCGAAGCTCTCCACACCCCTCACTCGCTTGACGCGTAAGGGAGTGAAGTTTATCTGGAGTGAAGACTGTCAAAGGAGCTTTGAGGAGCTGAAGAATAGACTGATGACCGCTCATATCCTTTCCCTTCCTGTTATGGGAAAAGGATATGTAATCTACAGCGACGCATCACACAGTGGACTCGGTTGTGTGTTGATGCAGGAAGGGAGGGTAATTGCATATGCATCTAGACAACTCAAAGAATATGAGAAAAATTACCCTACCCATGACTTGGAGCTTGCAGCTGTAGTGTTTGCACTAAAGCTCTGGCGCCATTATCTGTATGGGGAGCATTGTGAAATCTACACCGACCACAAGAGCCTAAAGTACCTGTTCACGCAAAAGGAGCTGAATTTGAGGCAACGTAGGTGGTTAGAGCTATTAAAGGATTATGATGTAGATATTCTCTACCACCCAGGCAAGGCTAATGTGGTCGCTGATGCCTTGAGTAGGAGAGCGGTGCAAAGTTTGTCTTTGTTGATCACAAACCAGGCACCGCTATTAGAGGAAATGAGACGACTCGAGATAGAGGTTGTGTCCCCTGGGGTCACTGCTAGACTGACATCTTTAGTCTTGCAGCCCACTCTGCTGGACAGGATCAAAGAGAAACAGAGTGAGGACCCCTACTTGGCCAGGATTAGAGATCATATTCCGAGTGATCAGTCAGGGGACTTTACGATAGATGCCTCGGGAATACTGAGGTACAGGAACCGAGCATGTGTGCCAATAGATGTGGAGATTAGAGAACAGATATTGCGAGAGGCCCATTATACACCTTATACCCTACATCCTAGTGGGACTAAGATGTATAAGGACCTCAAGGCACACTTCTGGTGGAAAGGCATGAAAAGGGATATTGGGAGATTTGTGGCGCAGTGTTTAACCTGTCAGCAGGTGAAAGCTGAGCATCGAGTGCCAGCTGGCAAGTTACAAAGTCTCCCAATCCCCGAGTGGAAATGGGACCACATTACGATGGATTTCGTGGTCGGACTACCTAGGGCACAGGGAGGAGCTGATGCTATCTGGGTAGTTGTAGATAGACTTACCAAGTCGGCACACTTTCTGCCTATGCAGACTACGTGGCCACTTGAGCGACTAGCCCAGCTATATCTAGATGAGATAGTTAGATTACATGGAGTACCAGCCTCCATTGTATCAGATAGAGACCCGAGATTTGTTTCGCGTTTCTGGATGAGTTTGCAGACAACCTTGGGAACTCAGCTTAGGTTCAGTACTGCTTTTCATCCGCAGACGGATGGACAGTCAGAACGGACGATACAAATCCTGGAGGACATGCTGAGGGCTTGTGTCTTGGATTTCGGCGGAGGGTGGATTCGACACTTATCCTTGGCTGAGTTCGCGTACAACAATAGCTTTCAAGCGAGCATTCAGATGGCTCCGTTTGAAGCGTTGTATGGACGCAAGTGTCGATCACCGCTTTATTGGAGTGACGTGGGTGAGAGGCGGACCTTGGGACCAGATGTCTTGATAGAGGCAGAAGAGAAGGTCCGGGTGATTCGAAAGCATCTTCAGACCGGCCCAAAGCCGACAGAGGAGCTATGCCGACGTTCGGCGACGAGATTTAGAATTTCAGGTTGGAGATCATGTATTCCTGAAAGTCTCGCCGTCCAAAGGAATCAGGAGGTTCGGCATTCGTGGGAAACTTAGCCCCCGATATATTGGACCCTTTGAGGTATTGGGGCGTATCGGGCCAGTTGCCTACCGACTCGCACTTCCTCCAAGGCTTGCTGGTGTCCATGATGTATTTCATGTTTCTACTTTGAGGAAGTATATCTTCGACCCATCGCACGTCATCGACTTCACACCGCTTGAGATCAGCGAGGATTTGAGGTATGAAGAACGCCCACTGCGAGTTCTGGATCGAGAGGTGAAAGAATTACGCAGTCGGGCCATTCCCTATGTGAAGATCCAATGGAGCAATCATGACGAGCGCGAGGCTACATGGGAGCTCGAGTCGGAGATGAGGAATGCTCACCCCTACTTATTCGAGACATCGGACTGAGGATTATTGTTTAGTCTCGTTTCGAGGACGAAACTCTTTTAGTGGGGGAGAATGTGATGATCCGGACTCCCGCAGGAACTGTGCAACTTTAAACAGTGACTGTAGGGAGCTTATTCGGTGAAACAGAGCTTGTAGAATCAAAATTGGACATTTAATATAGACTCTGCGCGAAAATCGGAGCAAATGGAATTTTCCGGGAGCTTTCGGCAAAATTTCGGATGAGAATTTGGCGAAATGGACGTCGTATTTGGACTCAGCGCGCGAAAACGATCGAAACGGTATATTTACTTTAATTTTTCGGCACCTCGGTACTGTTCACGCCGGAACAGTGACTCCGGCCGCCGGAATTACTGTTCCGGCGACCGGCGAGCGGCGGCGGGCGGCGGCGCACGGCGGCGGGCAGCGGCGCAGCGGCGGCACAGCGGCAGAGGGCGGCGGCGCAGGCGCGGGCGGGGGGCTCGGGTGCGCGGTCCATAGGCCTGGCGTGCACCGGGAGCACCGAATACCCCCCCCGTGCCACGTGGCGGCTCCCGATTGGTTGGCTGGCTTCTAGAAGTCCACGGGGACTGTGACACGTGGCACACCCGGATTGGCTGACAGGATCCGGAAGACCCGGCGCGGGGACCGGGCCCGTGCTCCACGTGGACACGTGGCGTCTTCTGAGTGGCCCTTGCACAGGCTGTTCCCTGTTTTGTGGACACGTGGCGCGTTTTGGTTGGCCCGTTTCGGTGTTTCCTGTTCGGATCCGATCCTGTGTGGAGCCTCAGCCCATTATAAATAGGGCCCCCCACCCCCTCTCTTTGCACCTCGGTTTTCGATCCCTTAGAGAGAGAACCAGAGAAAGTGCCCTCTACGAAATTTCTTCCTCTCTCTCTCTTCTCTCTCTCCTCCAAATCTCAGAATTTTTGGAGTTACAGTTAGTGAGTTATCTGCGACGCGGCACACTGCGACGGTTTTCTTTTTCGGCCCATTTCCCATCGCAGTTCCGTCGAAAATTCCCTGTGGGCTAACCAGGAGGAATTTTTGGACGATTTTTGCGACAGCGCGTTCCTAAGAGGTAAGGCTTCGATTTCCGTGTTGATCACTTTGCTCCATTTCGTACTTTTGGCACGTTTCCCGAGGTCTCTTTGACCCCCCTTTTTGCTGTGGAAATTTCTGGATAGTGTCAACTTCTCCGATTTTTATCTTGGCGTAGGAGCATCAGATCGAGGCGTTCAAAGAGTCGATTTTGATCTACTCTTCGCGAGGAACGCAACCGTAATTTTTCTGGATTTTTCTGAGCAATATACAGAGGTGAAAAACTCCTCTCTTTTCGTGCTATTTGAAAAACAGTAAAAGCTGTATTTTTATGAATAATATAGTTTACACCCTGTGCAATGTGTGTTGCTGTAGGGCACCGTTCTCGGCAGACAGCAGTTCTAGGGGACTGTGGACAGCCAGGAGACTATCTGGTGTGATTTGAGCTGTTCGAGGTGGGCGGTTGTTGCTTACCTCATTTTTGACAAGCTCACTGGGATTACTGGAACTCCCCTAAAATTCAATTGATAAGAACAATTGGGACAAACTAATATGACATTGATGAGAACAATTGGGATAAACTAATATGACAAATGATTGAGAACCATTGGGACTACTAACAGGACTACTAACAGGACAACTAACAGGACAATTGATGAGAACCGCTGGACGAACTCTCCTAAAATTTAATATAACCCCACCAATTATATGATGACTTATATTGGGACACTGTGATTGGGACAAGGCTATAATCTCGCATGCAATAACTTTCATAACAATCAATCTTTTTATAATATTTGACACTTTTCTACAGCTTTTAAATAATGGCATGCTTTCTTGCTCATCTAGTTAGCCACTATTTATTGCTACACTATCATCTTGGGAATTGTACATGTTTCATTGTGGTCCTGTGCATCCAGAGGCTTGTTGCTCAAGTGTGAGCAGGGGTTTGGGATAGTGTAGTCGAGATTGCATTAGATTATGGATTTGTGGGGTATTGCGGTGACCGCGGACAGTAGGCGGTCGACCAGATATTTATCCTTGCATCAGATTAGGGATGAGTCTGGTCTATTTGCATCAGCTGAGGATCGGGTTATCCTAGTGGATGGTTTTTCCCACTTGTTAAGTACTATGGCATCAGATCGGGGTTTCTTTAGTGGATAGTTTTTCCCACTTTGATCATAGTCATGATCCAGTCCTGCTGTTTTATGGCACTTCTGATACTTATTACTGAGATATTTTACTCGTGTGGGTCGCTCCCCTCGAGTGCCACTCCGGAGTGTGTTACAGACAGACTTTGAGTCCTTGAGACTCCTATCCCCTATTGGTGTTATGCGTTGACCAGCATACCCAATTTGGCAAACACTATTCCCTATCGGTGTTATGCGTTGGCCAGCATACCCATTTGGCAAACACTATCCCCTATCGGTGTTATGCATTGGCCAGCATACCCGATTTGGCAAGGCACAGCAGGCAGTACCAGTGACACAAGACTGAGTTATTTCAGGCAGGCATGTTTGGTATTGTTGCATACAGTCATTTCATGCTACATGACATTTAGAGGCATACTAGTGGTGGTTTCCCTTAATTCAGCAGTTCTGTTTACAGCTTTACCACTTATTCCTTTCTGGCCTCTAGTAGTCCTAGTGGTGCGTCAGAGTTGAGGTTTTTGCCCACTAGGGGAGGCTACTGGTTTATCTGGTAGTTCTCAGCCCCATTGTTCTTTTTTGTTTCTTTCTTCTCCTTTATTTTTGCAGAGTCGTCTGCGGGAGCTGCTAGGCCATCGGCAGCTGATCGAGGTAAGGGATCGCTGAATAGATAGATCTCCTGGGAGACTGAGAGCTGTTAGATAGATGCTGCACCCTTTACTCAGACTGTGGTATTTTCTTTTATTCTAGGTCTGGCTTTCGCCAGCTGGATGTACTATTTTGGTGAGCTGGGGATTATTGTACTATTACAGCTTTATTAGTAGTTCCAGTCTGAGATACTATGTGGTTCTTCCACTTCAGCTCTGTATTATGCTCTTTTATTGTTTATATTATATCGGAGCAGGTTACCAGCGCTTCGTGTACTCGGGAAATCCTATGTGCACGGCGGATCTGTTGGCGAGCCGGGTTCCGGGGCGTGACATTTCAAATAAGGTTTTCCGTGTGGGAGATACTTTCAAAAGAATAGGAATGTTTGGTGATCGTGCATTGCATCATCTGCGGTAAGGACGTTGTGAGAGCATTAAAGCATCATGTTTAAGGATCATTTAGTCTGTTTTGGCATCCTTTATGAATGCGGTGTATGTGTGTGAGTTGGAATTGGATGGTTGTGAAAACTGTACTGTGTGCGACGCGGTGCAAATACAGGGAAGGTCTGTCCGTGTGAACAGAAAGTTATCTGTATTTGGCGTGTCTGTGCGCGTCTCGGGTGTATTCAAAAAAAAAAAGAAAAAGATCTACCTTTTCCGCTGGTCTTATTCTTTAAAGATATTTACAAAAGATCCCGGGGGGACAGCTAAGTTTGTATGGTTTCGAGGCCTGTGAGGCAGGGTGTTATCTTACCTACAACCTATTAGGACTACTAAGTGCGTGGAGTCGTGAGGCCGCGACTATGGAATTTGGGTGATTCCTAAACCATACATGATTTGATACTTGCATATGGCCATCAAAAGCGAACATTCGCTATGAACAAAACTAGCTTGTACTGTGTGTGTACTTGTTAAAAATCTGTTTCATCAGTCGATTCAAGGCCTAGTCCATCGAGTCCCGCCGGATATGTATACAATCCACACAAACTGAGGTTTCAAACCGAAAGGTAACTTTAGCCAAATGCACAGTATAAAGATCTCAACTAATTTTGATGTTTTGTTAATTTTCTTGTGATCTTTATTAATGTTTGATTGTTTATAATTTTTTCTATTTGTTTTTAATTTTAAATTAAGTAGGGGAATGTTGTGAATTTAAAAGATTTAAATTAATTAAAGATTATTTAAAATTTAATTTAAGTATATTAATATGAGAGAAAAATACCCACGTATTTTATTTTTTTTCATCTATGGAAAAAAGGGGTAACGCACCTAGTTTCTCAGGGGACGTGGGATCGTGTATTTCCGCTTTAGTGGAAAGCCTAAACAGACTTTTGGCGTCCATTTATTGTAAAATAAAAAAATCAATACGATAGAAAGAGGAAGATATGGAAGATATCAAGATCATCACCAACATATCATTTTTACTTTCGTTTTATATTATCTTGAGTTGAGATTTTGAAAAACTGGATTGCGTTCAATCAAAGCACTCCTTTGAGAC
>CM055075.1:9713292-9751940 GCA_029204045.2 Tillandsia leiboldiana
GACGTGATATTTGCGAAAGAAGTCGTTGATTTATGGGTTGACTCTTCCAGTGAGAGAAGAGGGATCGACATGCCTATTTCTGGTGAGAACCGTTATGTTGGCTGCAGACAACATAAAGTCACCAAAATATGGGGATTCTTGACTTTCGATAGATTGGGTCGTGTGGGGATATATCCTATACTGAGTGTTGGTTTCTTGTGATAGGATGCTCGCGACGTAGATGTTGATGCGTTCTCAGCCCTGAATCCCCTAGGCCCGAGCCCGGAGCGAGTCCGAGCAGGGCCAGCAGAGTGAGGTGCAGGAGCTTCAGGCTCAGATGCCCAGATGGCAGAGGCCCGTGCAGCCGTCAGGAGGAGGCCATGGGGGGTCGGCTGACGCAGATGTTAGAACAGAGGGCGCAGCCTGTTGTTTGCACCCCCGGGAGAGTTCTCCCCGTACCACCCTCCCCTGCTGTGCTTCCCCAGTTGGACCGGTGACCTCGGCATCCCTGTTGCTCAGGGGGACAATCCGGCCATTGACTCCTGCGGAGGAGCAGGAGGATTGCTGACAAACTTACTCAGTTCTGTAAGCGGGGACCGCCCAGGTTTTCAGGGCGGAATACCCAGCCGTGGGAGATCGGGACTTGGCTTTCGTCAATGGAGAAGTTATTTCGGGACTTCTTCATTGACCAGAAGTACAGGGTACATATGGCTGTACACTGCTTAGACGGGGACGCTGATGCATGGTGGCGTCGGGTAGAGCCTCTGGAGTTTCCAGATTACTCGACAGCTACCCTGGTCAGAGTTCAAGAAGATGATTCTGGATACGTACTTTTCCACGAGTATGAAGAAAAAGTTGGAAGATGAGTTGAAGAATCTTCAGCAAGGCGACCGAACGGCATTAGACTATTTTCAGGAGTTCACGCGGTTACTCAACTGCGTACCCTATGTGCGCCAGGGATGGACCGCACCAGGTGGAGCTCTTTGAGGTCGGGCCTGCGCCCAGAAATCTATACTCTGGTGCATGCTCAGAGACTACAGACCTTGGAGGAGGCAGCAGAGCATGCCCAGTGGGTTGAGAGGGGAGACCACGTCGTCACCAGACGTGGGGGCCTGGTCGCTCAAGGCGCAGACAGGAAGCGACCAGCGCAGGACGACGGGGGACAGGCCAGTTCTTGGAGGCCGCCACGACCGCCACGGCCTCAGTTTTCCGGCCGTGGGCGTTCTGAGCGGCGAGGGCCTGGGGGATCCCAGAGGCCCACCGCTAGCATCAGCAGCAACAGCATTCGCATCAGCAGAGATCGCAGTCGCGGCAGCAAGGGCCTCCGCGACAGATGCAGCAGGCGAGGCAGCCCCAGGCTACGGTTAGGTGCATTTCTTCTGCCAGGGATAGCATAACTATGATGCTTGTGATCTGAGGTTTGGCCGCTGTTATCGGTGTGGACAGCTGGCCACCTCCGAGCTGCCTGCCCATATGCACCATCGACGGCTCCTTCTTCAGCATCTGCTCCTTCTTCGTCTCAGCAACGGTCGACGGCTCAGCGGCCATATGCTCCAGCAAGCTGGCCATCTTCTTCCCATCCCACGGAGTATCGCCCTCCAGCTCAAAGTGGGCGAGTGTATGCTGCACAGGTAGAGGACTCTTCGGCAGCAGATCACGTGGTGGCAGGTATCACCTTACTTTCTGGCATTAGGACTCGTACATTATTTGATACTGGAGCATCGCATTCTTTTATTAGTAAATCATTTGCATCATTACATGGGATAGAGGTAGGACTTTTGCCACGTGCACGAGAGGTTCAGATTCCCGATCACACCTTGCACGTGGAGGAGTGTTGTTGGTCCTGCCCGATCCAAATCGAGTCCTGGATTATGCCAGCTGACCTGTTGGTCCTGAGACAATTGAAGGACTTCGATGTGGTCCTCGGGATGGACTGGCTGGCTCGGTATTTCGCGACTATTGACTGTGCCGCAAGGACGGTCACTTTTAGAGAACCAGGCCAGGAGATGATGGTATACCGGGGATGTCAGAGTGCTTTCTTTGCCTCTATGGTTTCGACTTCCCGAGCAAGGCAGATGATCCATCGAGGATGTGTAGCCTTTTTGGCTAGTGTTGTTGAGGGGCCTACGGCGGCACCGGAACTCGGGGATATCCCTATTGCCCGCGAGTTCCCGATGTTTTCCCCACTGAGCTGACTCGCATGCCGCCAGATAGGGAGATTGAGTTTGTGATTGACGTAGTTCCGGGAACTGCGCCAATCTCAAAGGCTCCTTACCGGATGGCACCGGCTAAGTTGCGAGAGCTAAGGCGCAACTTCAAGGATTTAATGGATAAGGCTTTATTAGGCCGAGTGTGTCGCCTTGGGGAGCGCCGGTGCTATTCGTGAAAAAAGAAGGATGGGTCACTTCGATTATGTGTGGACCTATAGGGAATTAAATAAAGTGACCATCAAAACAAGTACCCTTTGCCGTGCATCGATGATCTTTTTGATCAGCTGCAAGGGTCTTGTGTCTTCTCTAAGATAGATTTGCAGTCCGGTTACCACCAGTTAAAGGTGAAGGCCGAGGATATCCGAAGACGGCATTCAGATCACGGTACGGGCATTATGAATTCACAGTTATGCCTTTTGGGCTAACTAATGCCCCTGCCGCATTCATGGATTTGATGAACCGGATCTTCCGACCTTATTTGGACCGGTTCGTGGTGTGTTCATTGATGATATCTTGGTCTACTCCCGAAGTGATGCTGAGCATGAGGAGCACTTAATGATTGTGCTGCAACTTCTGCGAGAGAAGAAGTTGTTTGCCAAGCTAGCAAAATGCGAGTTTTGGCTTCGGGAGGTAGTCTTCTTAGGCCATGTGATTTCCGCCGCAGGTGTGGGCAGTAGACCCAGCAAAGATTGAGGCAGTCCGTGATTGGCCCCGACCGACGACGGTTTCTGAGGTACGTAGCTTTATGGGTTTAGCTGGGTATTACCGTCGGTTTGTGGAAGGCTTTGCGAAGCTCTCCACACCCCTCACTCGCTTGACGCGTAAGGGAGTGAAGTTTATCTGGAGTGAAGACTGTCAAAGGAGCTTTGAGGAGCTGAAGAATAGACTGATGACCGCTCATATCCTTTCCCTTCCTGTTATGGGAAAAGGATATGTAATCTACAGCGACGCATCACACAGTGGACTCGGTTGTGTGTTGATGCAGGAAGGGAGGGTAATTGCATATGCATCTAGACAACTCAAAGAATATGAGAAAAATTACCCTACCCATGACTTGGAGCTTGCAGCTGTAGTGTTTGCACTAAAGCTCTGGCGCCATTATCTGTATGGGGAGCATTGTGAAATCTACACCGACCACAAGAGCCTAAAGTACCTGTTCACGCAAAAGGAGCTGAATTTGAGGCAACGTAGGTGGTTAGAGCTATTAAAGGATTATGATGTAGATATTCTCTACCACCCAGGCAAGGCTAATGTGGTCGCTGATGCCTTGAGTAGGAGAGCGGTGCAAAGTTTGTCTTTGTTGATCACAAACCAGGCACCGCTATTAGAGGAAATGAGACGACTCGAGATAGAGGTTGTGTCCCCTGGGGTCACTGCTAGACTGACATCTTTAGTCTTGCAGCCCACTCTGCTGGACAGGATCAAAGAGAAACAGAGTGAGGACCCCTACTTGGCCAGGATTAGAGATCATATTCCGAGTGATCAGTCAGGGGACTTTACGATAGATGCCTCGGGAATACTGAGGTACAGGAACCGAGCATGTGTGCCAATAGATGTGGAGATTAGAGAACAGATATTGCGAGAGGCCCATTATACACCTTATACCCTACATCCTAGTGGGACTAAGATGTATAAGGACCTCAAGGCACACTTCTGGTGGAAAGGCATGAAAAGGGATATTGGGAGATTTGTGGCGCAGTGTTTAACCTGTCAGCAGGTGAAAGCTGAGCATCGAGTGCCAGCTGGCAAGTTACAAAGTCTCCCAATCCCCGAGTGGAAATGGGACCACATTACGATGGATTTCGTGGTCGGACTACCTAGGGCACAGGGAGGAGCTGATGCTATCTGGGTAGTTGTAGATAGACTTACCAAGTCGGCACACTTTCTGCCTATGCAGACTACGTGGCCACTTGAGCGACTAGCCCAGCTATATCTAGATGAGATAGTTAGATTACATGGAGTACCAGCCTCCATTGTATCAGATAGAGACCCGAGATTTGTTTCGCGTTTCTGGATGAGTTTGCAGACAACCTTGGGAACTCAGCTTAGGTTCAGTACTGCTTTTCATCCGCAGACGGATGGACAGTCAGAACGGACGATACAAATCCTGGAGGACATGCTGAGGGCTTGTGTCTTGGATTTCGGCGGAGGGTGGATTCGACACTTATCCTTGGCTGAGTTCGCGTACAACAATAGCTTTCAAGCGAGCATTCAGATGGCTCCGTTTGAAGCGTTGTATGGACGCAAGTGTCGATCACCGCTTTATTGGAGTGACGTGGGTGAGAGGCGGACCTTGGGACCAGATGTCTTGATAGAGGCAGAAGAGAAGGTCCGGGTGATTCGAAAGCATCTTCAGACCGCCCAAAGCCGACAGAGGAGCTATGCCGACGTTCGGCGACGAGATTTAGAATTTCAGGTTGGAGATCATGTATTCCTGAAAGTCTCGCCGTCCAAAGGAATCAGGAGGTTCGGCATTCGTGGGAAACTTAGCCCCCGATATATTGGACCCTTTGAGGTATTGGGGCGTATCGGGCCAGTTGCCTACCGACTCGCACTTCCTCCAAGGCTTGCTGGTGTCCATGATGTATTTCATGTTTCTACTTTGAGGAAGTATATCTTCGACCCATCGCACGTCATCGACTTCACACCGCTTGAGATCAGCGAGGATTTGAGGTATGAAGAACGCCCACTGCGAGTTCTGGATCGAGAGGTGAAAGAATTACGCAGTCGGGCCATTCCCTATGTGAAGATCCAATGGAGCAATCATGACGAGCGCGAGGCTACATGGGAGCTCGAGTCGGAGATGAGGAATGCTCACCCCTACTTATTCGAGACATCGGACTGAGGATTATGTTTAGTCTCGTTTCGAGGACGAAACTCTTTTAGTGGGGGAGAATGTGATGATCCGGACTCCCGCAGGAACTGTGCAACTTTAAACAGTGACTGTAGGGAGCTTATTCGGTGAAACAGAGCTTGTAGAATCAAATATTGGACATTTAATATAGACTCTGCGCGAAAATCGGAGCAAATGGAATTTTCCGGGAGCTTTCGGCAAAATTTCGGATGAGAATTTGGCGAAATGGACGTCGTATTTGGACTCAGCGCGCGAAAAACGATCGAAACGGTATATTTACTTTAATTTTTTCGGCACCTCGGTACTGTTCACGCCGGAACAGTGACTCCGGCCGCCGGAATTACTGTTCCGGCGACCGGCGAGCGGCGGCGGGCGGCGGCGCACGGCGGCGGGCAGCGGCGCAGCGGCGGCACAGCGGCAGAGGGCGGCGGCGCAGGCGCGGGCGGGGGGGCTCGGGTGCGCGGTCCATAGGCCTGGCGTGCACCGGGAGCACCGAATACCCCCCCGTGCCACGTGGCGGCTCCCGATTGGTTGGCTGGCTTCTAGAAGTCCACGGGGACTGTGACACGTGGCACACCCGGATTGGCTGACAGGATCCGGAAGACCCGGCGCGGGGACCGGGCCCGTGCTCCACGTGGACACGTGGCGTCTTCTGAGTGGCCCTTGCACAGGCTGTTCCCTGTTTTGTGGACACGTGGCGCGTTTTGGTTGGCCCGTTTCGGTGTTTCCTGTTCGGATCCGATCCTGTGTGGAGCCTCAGCCCATTATAAATAGGGCCCCCCACCCCCTCTCTTTGCACCTCGGTTTTCGATCCCTTAGAGAGAGAACCAGAGAAAGTGCCCTCTACGAAATTTCTTCCTCTCTCTCTCTTCTCTCTCTCCTCCAAATCTCAGAATTTTTGGAGTTACAGTTAGTGAGTTATCTGCGACGCGGCACACTGCGACGGTTTCTTTTTCGGCCCATTTCCCATCGCAGTTCCGTCGAAAATTCCCTGTGGGCTAACCAGGAGGAATTTTTGGACGATTTTTGCGACAGCGCGTTCCTAAGAGGTAAGGCTTCGATTTCCGTGTTGATCACTTTGCTCCATTTCGTACTTTTGGCACGTTTCCCGAGGTCTCTTTGACCCCCCTTTTTGCTGTGGAAATTTCTGGATAGTGTCAACTTCTCCGATTTTTATCTTGGCGTAGGAGCATCAGATCGAGGCGTTCAAAGAGTCGATTTTGATCTACTCTTCGCGAGGAACGCAACCGTAATTTTTCTGGATTTTTCTGAGCAATATACAGAGGTGAAAAACTCCTCTCTTTTCGTGCTATTTGAAAAACAGTAAAAGCTGTATTTTTATGAATAATATAGTTACACCCTGTGCAATGTGTGTTGCTGTAGGGCACCGTTCTCGGCAGACAGCAGTTCTAGGGGACTGTGGACAGCCAGGAGACTATCTGGGTGTGATTTGAGCTGTTCGAGGTGGGCGGTTGTTGCTTACCTCATTTTTGACAAGCTCACTGGGATTACTGGAACTCCCCTAAAATTCAATTGATAAGAACAATTGGGACAAACTAATATGACAATTGATGAGAACAATTGGGATAAACTAATATGACAAATGATGAGAACCATTGGGACTACTAACAGGACTACTAACAGGACAACTAACAGGACAATTGATGAGAACCGCTGGGACGAACTCTCCTAAAATTTAATATAACCCCACCAATTATATGATGACTTATATTGGGACACTGTGATTGGGACAAAGGCTATAATCTCGCATGCAATAACTTTCATAACAATCAATCTTTTTATAAATATTTGACACTTTTCTACAGCTTTTAAATAATGGCATGCTTTCTTGCTCATCTAGTTAGCCACTATTTATTGCTACACTATCATCTTGGGAATTGTACATGTTTCATTGTGGTCCTGTGCATCCAGAGGCTTGTTGCTCAAGTGTGAGCAGGGGTTTGGGATAGTGTAGTCGAGATTGCATTAGATTATGGATTTGTGGGGTATTGCGGTGACCGCGGACAGTAGGCGGTCGACCAGATATTTATCCTTACATCAGATTAGGGATGAGTCTGGTCTATTTTGCATCAGCTGAGGATCGGGTTATCCTAGTGGATGGTTTTCCCACTTGTTAAGTACTATGGCATCAGATCGGGGTTTTCTTTAGTGGATAGTTTTTTCCCACTTTGATCATAGTCATGATCCAGTCCTGCTATTTTATGGCACTTCTGATACTTATTACTGAGATATTTTACTCGTGTGGGTCGCTCCCCTCGAGTGCCACTCCGGAGTGTGTTACAGACAGACTTTGAGTCCTTGAGACTCCTATCCCCTATTGGTGTTATGCGTTGACCAGCATACCCAATTTGGCAAACACTATTCCCTATCGGTGTTATGCGTTGACCAGCATACCCAATTTGGCAAACACTATCCCCTATCGGTGTTATGCATTGGCCAGCATACCCGATTTGGCAAGGCACAGCAGGCAGTACCAGTGACACAAGACTGAGTTATTTCAGGCAGGCATGTTTGGTATTGTTGCATACAGTCATTTCATGCTACATGACATTTAGAGGCATACTAGTGGTGGTTTCCCTTTATTCAGCAATTATGTTTACAGCTTTACCACTTATTCCTTTCTGGCCTCTAGTAGTCCTAGTGGGTGCGTCAGAGTTGAGGTTTTTGCCCACTAGGGGAGGCTACTGGTTTATCTGGTAGTTCTCAGCCCCATTGTTCTTTTTTGTTTCTTTCTTCTCCTTTATTTTTGCAGAGTCGTCTGCGGGAGCTGCTAGGCCATCGGCAGCTGATCGAGGTAAGGGGATCGCTGAATAGATAGATCTCCTGGGAGACTGAGAGATGTTAGATAGATGCTGCACCCTTTACTCAGACTGTGGTATTCTTCTTTTATTCTAGGTCTGGCTTTCGCCAGCTGGATGTACTATTTTGGTGAGCTGGGAGATTATTGTACTTATTACAGCTTTATTAGTAGTTCCAGTCTGAGATACTATGTGGTTCTTCCACTTCAGCTCTGTATTATGCTCTTTTATTGTTTATATTATATCGGAGCAGGTTACCAGCGCTTCGTGTACTCGGGAAATCCTATGTGCACGGCGGATCTGTTGGCGAGCCCGGGTTCCGGGGCGTGACATTTCAAATAAGGTTTTCGTGTGGGAGATACTTTCAAAAGAATAGGAATGTTTGGTGATCTGTGCATTGCATCATCTGCGGTAAGGACGTTGTAGAGCATTAAAGCATCATGTTTAAGGATCATTTAGCTGTATGTGCATCCTTTATGAATGCGGTGTATGTGTGTGAGTTGGAATTGGATGGTTGTGAAACTGTACTGTGTGCGACGCCGTGCAAATACAGGGAAGGTTCTGTCCGTGTGAACAGAAAGTTATCTGTATTTGTGGCGTGTCTGTGCGCGTCTCGGGGTGTATTCAAAAAAAAAAAGAAAAAGATCTACCTTTTTCCGCTGGTCTTATTCTTTAAAAGATATTTACAAAAGATCCCCGGGGCGTGACAGCTAAGCTTTGTATGGTTTCGAGGCCTGTGAGGCAGGGTGTTATCTTACCTACAACCTTATTAGGACCTACTAAGTGCGTGGAGTCGTGAGGCCGCGACTATGGAATTTGGGCTGATTCCTAAAACATACATGATTTGATACTTGCATATGGCCATCAAAAGCGAACATTCGCTATGAACAAAACTAGCTGTACTGTGTGTGTGACTTGTAAAAATCTGTTTCATCAGGTCGATTCAAGGCCTAGTCCATCGAGTCCCCGCGGATGTATACAATCAACACTAAACTGAGGTTCAAACCGAAAGGTACCTTTAGCCAAATGCACAGTATAAAGATCTCAACTAATTTTGATGTTTTTTTTAATTTTCTTTTGATCTTTATTAATGTTTTGATTGTTTATATATTTTTTCTATTTGTTTTAAATTTTAAATTAAGTAGGGGAATGTTGTGAATTTAAAAGATTTAAATCTAATCTAAAAGATTTAATTTAAAATTTAATTTAATATATTTATTTAATATGAGAAAAATACCCACGTATTCTATTTTTTTCTCATCTATCCGGAAAAAGGGGTAACGCACCCCGCTTTCTCACGGGACGTGGGATCGTGTATTCCGCTTTAGTGGAAAGCACTACAACAGACATTTTGGACCGTCAATTTATTGTAAAATAAAAAATAATGGATACAGATAGAAGAGGAGATATGGAAGATATCAAGAATCATAACCAACATATCATTTTTACTTTCGTTTTATATTATCTTGAGTTGAGATTTTGAAAACTGGATTGCGTTCAATCAAGCACTCCTTTGAGACCGTGCAATCAAGGAGATCGGGATAATCCGAGGTGTTGTATCGCTAGAGAAACTACGCCAGAGACTCGCACGTGGAGGGCCTAAAGTTAATCTAGGACAGTGCATTGCATGCCTCACCAGACTATTTCTCGAAACCCTTTATCTTTTGATTTATATTTATTCATAATTTAATATTTATATGTTAATAGATTTAATCAAATATTAAGAAATAAAATCAAATTCTAGAATTTATCCCAACAAACATCATGCCTAAACGGGGGATCGAGTTTGTGGTTTGTGACACCCCAATAATCCCATCCGAGAGTTTGTGACGAGAACGTCAGGCCTAAACGGAAGGAGTTTGTTGTTTGTGACACCCCAATAATTCCATGACAAGAACGTCAGGCCTAAACGGGGGAGTTTGTGACACCCTAATAATCCCACATAGGATGAGAATATTTATAAGACATGGATACTAGTAATAATAACTGGGCTTAAATATTTTGGGTTGTAGTTTGGGTCCAACGAGTTATTATTGCTAGTGGTTTGGACCCAACAAATTATTATTGCTAGTGGGCCGGGTAGTTAATCACGGATTATATACTTAACCGTAGTTAATGAGTAAAGTAAATTTATCTTTTTACCCTTTTTAATATTATAACCTATTAAGATAGTTTCCTAGCACTTGAAGAACGAACGACTCCAGCAACGACCATGTTGCAAGCCTATCGTCTCGCGATCAAAATCCTAATAATGGTGCCTCTTCCTCTTTCCCTTCTTCTTCCTCTCTCTCCTTCGTGCTAGTTTCGAATTCATAATTAGAATTTTTCGTTCTGATTCATCTACAATAAAAAATCCTGGCAATGAGACATCTTCCTCTTTCTTTTCCTCTTTCTCTTTCTCTTTCTCTTCCTTTTCCCCTCTCCGTCGTGCTAGCGGAAGAAGATGACCGTTGGGTTTTTTTTTTTTGGAGAGAGATATTTTTGCTCTATTTCTAACCGTTTGTCTTTTGGAGAGACATATTTGTAAAGTCAAAATTGATCTTTCATTTATATTTTCTTAAAAAATAAACCGTAAACAAAGTAGAGTGATAAATATGAATAACTTAAGACTTTTGAAAAGATAAATATGAAAAGTTAAATTTTATAGCGATATATCTGCTATTCGATATGTTTATATGGATATATATGAAATTAACTCTTAAATTTGTGTGCATTTTTTTTTTTCAAACCTTGCCTTTTAACTTACCACTAATTGAATTATATATTTTTTTCTCTATTAGAAATTACACCGTTGTATTGAAATAAGAGATGAATGAAAATTAATAGATTCGCGGTGTACAAACATATGGATGACTTAGGTACAAACAATAATTTTTTGTCCTAAATAAAAATAAAAATAAAATATTAATAAAAATTTAGAAATTAAAATAAAAATATTATTGAAAGTTCAAAAACTGAATGAAACTCAGAGATAAAGTTTAGGAACTAGTAGTACAAAACTACGCTTCCAACATTATTATTATTGTTTGAGTGTATTTGGAAACTGTAATACTTAGCGTTAAATTTGACTATTTTATTACTCAAACAAAATGGAGAAGCTCTATAGTTATTAAATTTTGAGATATTATTCATGTGAAAATATATTTTGAAAACTAAATTATATAATTTGGTGTTGATCACCGAACGTAGTTATGTCTTAAATTAGAATCAATTTGATATCAAATAAATTAACTTGATCTATTGTTAGATTTCTAGAAGTAGGATTTCTATGCAAAATTGCCATTCTTTCTCCTTGACAACTGGGCTTCTTATGGAGGCCCAATACTACGTTTTGATACATGTATGATGTGTCCCCATGCTGCACCATGCATGAGCTTAATTAATGGGCCTTCTTGTATCTCTCTCTCTCTCTCTCTCTACCGTAGAAAAGAAGAAGAGGGAGGACTGGGAGGATGAGAAGTAGTGAAGAATTATTCCTTGAACCAGCAGGTACAGTAATTTTATACATCACTATAGGTAATTTGGGCCTTACTTTAAATTTAGTGCTCATTATGCTTGATTTGAGCTTCGGTTTAGCCTAACAGGCTTGATACTATCTGCCGGGCCAAACTACAATTTTAAAAAATTGCTGGATTTAATTGCAAGCATGCTGTGACATTCTTGTTATAGGATTTTGGAACGTAGGATGCAGGTTCCTAAACTTGATGTAAAGAGCAATGTGGTTCAGGGTGCAGAACCTGATCCGAGGTTCCAGAACCAGCTTGTGTTTTGGAATTAACTTTGCATTCATGGCTCTGGAACCTAGCTGCCGTAGTAGCTGGGGCAGTGGTATTTTGGTGAGTTTTTTTTTTCCTCCTACCATTAAATACATCCCCAAACTTGTGACTTGAACCTCTTTCACACTCTCTCAGTCGATATTTTTTTTTTTATAAATAATTATATTTAATTTTATAATTTTAAAAATAATTTTTAATAAAAAAATTATAAATATAATTATAAGCAGTAAATAATTCACCGCATTCATATATGCGGTAAATCATTAATCGCACTGACAATTATAAAAACGGTGAATGATTTACTGTATTTAAAAATGGTAAATCATTCATAGTTTGGTATTGAGATCCATTTAACGCGATTAGATAAAATATAGTTGGGATATATAATAATTCTGTATTTTCCGGTGGAATCACAAAAAATATATCATAATCGACTCATCACAATATACCGCGGTATTACGTAACGATATTACATAACAAACAATATATTTTTCCATCCTACATTTGTGACACCCTAGTAGTCCCACATCGGATGGGCGCGCATAAGATTGTGATTGGATTTATAAGAGGCAATGGACACTAGTAATAATAACTGGGCTTAAGCATTTTGGGCTGTTGGTTGGATCGTTATATTTGGTATTATTGCTAGTGGGCCGGATCGTTATATTTGGTATCGGAGCTAATAACCGGCCGGAAGTGTGTGACGAGTCTCGACTGAGCCTAGGTCTAGATGACAGGAGTTATTATTGCTAGTGGGCCGGATCGTTCTATTTGGTATCAGAGCCAATAACCAACTAGAAGTATGTGACGAGTCTCAACTGAGCCGGGATCTAGATAACAGGGCTAGCAAGACAAGTCTCACATAGCCTAGTGATCTTGGGTTGTGTGTGTTTCTAACGAGAATGTCAGGCCTAAACAGGAGGAAGTTTGTGACAAAGTTTGTGACATCCCCACATCCGATGGGTTTATAAAAGGTTTGGGCTGACGAGTACGTTAGGCCAAAACGGGGAAGCGATTGGGGATGGGAATAAGATTGTGATTGGGGATGGGAATAGGGATGGGCTGACGAGAACGTTAGGCCAAAACGGAGGAGTGATTGGGGATGGGAATAGGGATTAGGCCAAAACGGAGGAGTGATTAGGGATGGGAATAGGGATTAGGCCAAAACGGAGGAGTGATTGGGGATGGGAATAGGGATGGGCTGACGAGTATGTTAGGCCTAAACGGATAGAGTCTCTGACACTCCAATAGTTCCATATCGGATGGGGATGGGAATAAGATTGTGATTGGGTTTATAAGAGACAATTGGCAATAGTAATAATAACTGGGTTTAAGTATTTTCAATCCAACGAGTTATTATTGCTAGCATGTAACGCGCAATTTTCATACAATCTCATCATTCACCCAACGAGTTATTATTGCTGACACGTAATACGCAATCTCCATGCAATCTCGCCATTCACTGTCTTTAAAAAAATGGTGAATGATTCACCGCCATCGTACCTAGTCAGGCCTATCTTTATAAAAAATTAAAAAATTTAGAAGTCTAATTTTAGAATAAAATTTTTGATGAGATTTAATTTGCTAAAATCTCTCTGTCGGTTTCACCTCCATCCTCTTCAGTCGACTCCTCCCCCAAGCGCTTGAAGTGTGGAGAGGAGCTTCTTCTTCTTCCCCCTCTTCAACGAAAGATCGTGTTGGAAGCTTCAACGTGAAGATCTCGGCCTCCTTGAGCTCCTCATTTGAAGAAAACTCTGAGATCAAGGCTAGTGTAGCTCGATCCTTGACCTAGTTGAGAGATTATTGTAACGTCTTGGGTATTTCTTGGGTTTTGAGTTTTTAATGGAGTTTTTGGAGTGAATTTGGGAAATAGGTTTGAAACCCACAGATTTTTAAGTGATTTTTTGTGCAAACTCACAATAGCCAAGCATGCAAACTTATTGGAGCCTATCCTTGCCTCCTTGGAAACTTTCTAGACATCAATGAAAGTTTTCTTTGGTGAGGTTCATGAAGATGCATCGTTTTCGGTTTAGCCTTGAAACTCTAGAAATTGTTCTAGGAGCTTTGCTTTTCCACCCTTCCTTTACGTCACTGTGGAGCCTCTTCCTTCTCGAAAGAGGATAGGAATTGATTCTAGTTGAATCAACATCGAGGCTTCACGAATTTCGCGAACTTGCCGTAGCTGAAATGCAGTTTGGGAGAACTGGTTCTGGAACCTGGTCACTTGGTTCCTAAACCAGCTTCCATTTGGATTTTTTTTTTTCTTTTGTATTTAGCTCCCAATTTTTTTTTTAAAAAATTAATTTTAAACAAAATAAATTTATAAAAATAATTCTATATCTGTAACGTGTGTGCCACATGAACGCCACATGTACGTGTTGGGTGCGGGTTGATTAGTTGAACACGGTAAAAATTATTTACCGTGTTTAGACACAGTAATTAATTTTCCGTGTCTAAGTACGAAAAATGATTATCCTTATCTAGTCTAAATTATTTATTATTTTTATTTTATTTAAATTATTTTATTTTAATATTAAATATTTTATTTAAGTTTAAATACTTTATTTATTAGAATATTTCTAATTTCTATTTTAATAATAAAATAATTTTTTTTTTATTAAAATAGAATAATATAATAAAATAAATAATAATAATAAAATTAAATAAGATTAAATAAATAAAAATAAAATTTAAAAAAAAATGAAGAGAAGAAGGTGAATTTTTATCGATCTTTATTTCACGCATTATATACAATTTATTATATAAATAGTATAAATTATTTACCATTTTTATTTTATTTAAATTATTTTATCTAAATATTAAATATTTTGATTAAATTTAAATAATTTATTTATTTGAATACTTTAGAATATTTCTAATTTCTATTTTAATAATATAATAATATTTTTTTTTATTAAATAGAATAATATAATAAAATAAATAATAATAATAAAGTTAAATAAGATTAAATAAATAAAAATAAAATTTAAAAAAAAAATAAAGAGAAGAAGATGGATTTTTGTCGATCTTTATTTCATGTATTATATACAACTTATTATATAATTATTTTTAGAGGTCCAAAATCAGAAACAGTTAAAATTCGCTTTTTGAAAACTGGTTCTAATTTTGAACCCAAATTTTAAATTTTTACTTTTATTTTAGATTCAAATTTTAATTTTAAATTTAATTTTAAATTTTAAATTTTAACTTTTTAATTTAAATTTTATAATTTTAAAATTTAAATTTAGATATTAAATTTTAAATAAATATTTAAAATTTTAAATTTTAAATTTTATATTTCAAATTTTAAAAAAAATGGATGGTCAGAAAGAAAGGCTCTATACATGGGAAGAAGCCAGATGGAATGAGGGAGCAACGCATGGCTATTGCAAAACTCAAGATTCATTATATTTATTGATTATTGATAGATTATAGATTATAGATTCGAATTGCTTGGTTACTTGCAACTGAGGTATAATGATAATAATAATTATTATTATTTTTATTTTTTTTTTGTTTAAATGTAACTTAATTATTCCTATTATAAAGAAATGGTTGTTTCCTTTACATTTCGCCTCCTATTGGAGCTAATATATACAGATTGCTTCTATCGGCAGCAGTGTTCACTAAAAAATTCTAGAAGCTTTTCATCCCGTTATTTTTATCTTATTAATTTACAGATCCAACTATCAGCGAGGATGAGCGGGGAGCTACCACACAAGGAGATTTAGCGGATATATATATATATATATATATATATATATATATATATATATATATATATATATATATATATATATATATATATATATATAAAATTAGGTTAGAATATTATCCATAGCACCAAGTTATTGGTGCTATCAAGTTTTTAGCCGTTGGATGAAAAAATATACGGTGGGGATTATAGTAGTTTTTTAGGATTTACTAGGTGGTTGGTTGAATAGTAAAAATTTTAGGGGATCACTATAATCTCAACCGCATATTTTTTCATCCAACGACTGAAAATTTGATAGCACGGTCGGTAGTATTCTAGCCGGACTCATATATATATATATATATATATATATATATATATATATATATATATATATATATATATATAAAGTTAATTAATTAGCTCGAGTTATATCTATTTTGTTAGGCTCATCATTTTCGGCAATTATATATATTCTCAACTATTCAAACAATCTCTACATTTTCTTCTACCAAATAGCTAGATAAATATCTCGTAATTTCTAATTTTTTCCCACTAGGTTGTATTTGGAATCAAGAATTAATAAATGGTGGCACCTAAGACATTAAGGATTCTTTCGATATAAAATGTGTGGTCCTGGTAGATAAACAAATTATTAATTAGTTATAATTTTGAGTTACTTCTGCAATGAATAAGGCATCAGTCGTGACAACTAAAATGAGGGTTCTTTTATGAGAAAATAGGTGGTCTTAGTGGGCCTTTCACTATCTGCGGGTGACATTGCTAGAGTCACTACGTTTAATTAGTGGACATCCATGTCACGAGTAATGAATCCGTGCTGTAAATATAAATATTCTTTAATATATAAATAATAAAATTTTACTATCGACATATTACATACAATTCTTCATCGGTTGTCTTTATTTTTTTTATAGTTTTCATCACTATCTTTCAAATTTTAAACTAAAATATATACACCAAATTTTAAAATTAAGAATGTAAAATTTAAAGCATATATATGTTAAACTAAAGCAAAAAAATTTGTTTGTTTTTCATAAAAAGCTGAAATTAAAATTAATTTTCCTTTTCAAATAATTTTACAAAATTAGTTCAAAAAATTTGATTTCTATAAAACTCGAGTTAAACACTCTTCAGAGCATCATAGCACAATACCGGTTCAAAATCTTACATATTCTGTTATGTCACTCAATTTTCAATACTATTTTTTTTCTTCTTACACTAAATATATTAGTGTTGAGACCAGAATTTTCGCCACTTGAAAAAATGACACGTCACGTTTACCATTGGTTAAAGGTATCAGCCGACAGGGACTTGAGTCAACAAAAAGGGACTCGCGTCCCGTTCGGGACTAGTCCCAAGGACGGAGGCGCCCGACGCGCGGCATATTATCAAATGAAGGCATCAATCGACGGGGATTGAGACTAACCCCAAGTACGGAAACTTGTAGCATGCGATACATTATCGGGTGAAGGCGTCGGCCGATGAGAGAAGCAGCCGATGCAAAGACTATCACATCGTTCAGTATCGATTGCGGTGAGAAGGATGAGATCCGACTTCCCCATTCATACGGCAAAGCAAACAGAGTCGGAGTCAACCTTTGGTTTATCAAGTCGAAGAAGGAAAGACCTACGTCTTATTTCAGAGCGGTTTTGGGTGCGAGACGTGCACCATCGGACGAAAACACCAGCCATCAGAGGGACGGGTCAGCCGAAGAAGGGCCTACGTCCTGATCCTGACCGATCCTAGTCAAGACGGCCATCGGCTGAGGACATCAGCCGACGAGAGAACCAGCCGATGGGAGAGACGGTCGACCGAAGGATTACCATCTCATCCAGGACCATTTCTCGGCCGAAGACAGATGTCAGATCGCCTCAGTCAAACGACAAAAGAGGCGAAGTCAAGGTTGATCCTCAGCTGCCCTGGGTCGCAGAAAGAAAGATCTTGAATGGAATGAAGGCAAGATTCAGGCGCGAATCTCGCGATGGACTCGAAAACGGCAAGCGGCGTCCAGCATTGGAAATCGCCGAGGATTACGTACGTTACGGCGCAATGATCAGTGGATGAACCTAAACGGGAAAATGACCACTATCCCTTTAAGTGTCATCGACCCAAAAGAAAATAGTTGAGCAATTCTCAGCAATCCCCCTTCAGTTATGCCGATTTCTAAAATCGACGGTTATACACCTTGGTTCGAAACTGTATAAATAAGCAAACCAACGAAGAAAAAGGGGTCCGACAACCTCGTAAACTTGATACCACCCCGGCTTCTTCATTTATCTAGGAGTAGGGTAACTTAACTTTTCGTACCTGCATTTACTACTTTCCTAGGAGTAAGCTTACTTTTAATCATTCTATCCCTACCATCTTCCTTGTATCCCCTTCTATAAATCAATATAAAGTGTAAACCGGCCCATTCGGTCGTGTCTTTATTTGTGCATTTAGAGTGTAAACTGACTCATCGGCCATGTCTTTATTTGAATTTCTTGTGCTTTAAAGTTATAATCGGCTCCTTAGCCGTACCATTATCTCTTTACCCGATCCAGCTATTGTAAGTCAAAACCGGCGATCCCTCCCTACCTCCATAAACCCGATTCAGTTGTCACCGACCGAGCAGTCGTGAGAGTTACTAGAGGAGAACCCAGCCGAGCAGATCACTCCTCGGCCCGATCGCTTGATTGTTGGCACGCTGCGCATTCGACTTCTCTGAGGGTCACCACTCAGGGGCCGATCGCAGTGCATCTACCTTTTGGCCCCAACAACTTTCTTGGCATGCCCGGTGGGACACACAGGTAGTTTTTATCTAATCCTACCGCAAGTGTGGTGTCCCGGTTGCCCGTGTGGCTTGACCGCATGTTTGGTGGAGAGAAAACACCTATTATTGGTGTAGCGAGTGCGTTGTGCATCAAACAGATGCCAAAAACGGGCTCAGCGCGCGAAAACTGTCAAAAATGGCTATTTTTCGGATTTTTGGGCGTAACGGACTGATTTTCCAAGCGGATTGGTCCACGGCCCAACTGCGCTGCACCGGGAGCACCGAATCCCCGCGATGCCACGCGACAGCAGAGGAGTGGGCGCCACGGCCACGCGGTGTCCCCGCGTTGTGCAGCGCACGCACTGTCCCCCAGCGTGAGCCGTGTGGCGTCGCGCCAGTGGTTGGCGCCCGCCAACCACATAGCGCGACACGGCGCCATCCGGGCCGTCCTCCCGTTTTGCGGGGGGCGACCGGATGGCCGCCATGTGGCACTGGGGGGTGGGCCGGGCAACTACTGTAGCACCGACCCCCCTCTTCTCCTTTTTTTTTTCTTCTTCTTCTTCTCCTTCTTCTATTTAGCATCTTCTTCTTCCTCATTCTCCCTCTTTTGAAGGATTTCTCACCTGAGCTTCTTACAGAGGACTCACACCCTCTTCCCCTCCATCTTCATCAACAAAAAGGTGGACCCAAGAAGCTCCATCTCCATCATCTTCTCCAAGAAGCAAGAACCACCATTGTTGCAGTTTGTGATCGTCTCCGTCGCGTTTCAGTGCAAAAATTTTCCTGGGCTCATTTGTTGGAGTTTTAAGCTCATTTTTTATTCCGCGTCTTCACAAGAGGTAGGCCTACGTATTCAACTCTCTCCTTGGATCATGAAATTTTACAGAGTTTTTAAGCCATCTTTGGGACCCTTTGTTCCAGTCTGGAGCTTTGGTTAGTTTTTAGTGTTTTGGCTTTTCTGTACAGTAGGATGGGAGTTTTGGAATGATTTTTGTGGAAAAATCTTTAGGACTCGAAGATCTACAATATAGGTTTGTATCATCTCCCCTAGATCTGAGTTTTTATTAGAGTTTATATATCATCTTTGGAACACCTTGCTGCATTCGTGCACAGATTGAACTTGTTGAATAGTTCATAATATTTATGGATTTTTTTCTTCATACGTGCATGGATTTTAAAGTTCTTTAGCTCGATTTACATCTACTCTCGACAAGGAATCCAACGACACCTCTATTGCTGGATTTGGAGCACATTTGATTAGGTAACATTATTGATCTTCTCAGCTCTGTTTTAAGGGTTACTGCAGTGCATATTTTGGTTGCTTCTTTGAGCATTCAGCCTTTGTTTGAGGATAACTTTGGAAATATTGGGTTTTTTTTCAGAATTTCAAGTTGTTACATCTTCTTAACTTCAAGGTGAGTAAGTTATCTTTTGTGATATGTGGATAGTTCCCTGTGGAAAAGCCTCTAATTAAGCTGGGAAGTTCAAGCTATGTTTATGTTAATAGTTTTGGGACAACATGTAATGTTTTGTTATTTTGTTTATTAAAGAAAATTTATGATAGATTTTTGGAGCTTTAAAGATGTTCATGTGATTGAGGACACTTCATTTTGCTATGGGAAGCTTCATTTTGAGGTATTGGGTTTTACTTGTGCATTTTAATTAGCCTAAGACTACATGCTGAAATTCTGGAATTTAATCGCACAGCATGTAGTGTTTCGGCGATTGCACTCAATCCAGAGGGCGGATGGAGTTGATTCTTGCGGCATCAGATTTTTTAGAGACTAATATTTCTACACGCCAAAATTCAGCTTGATCGGGCTTTTGGATCGACAGTTTTCAGGTGGCTTGATTTGGTCTCCAAAAATCAGCGAACGGTTCTCTAACTCTAATTGTTAGTAAGCATGCATGTTAAATGTACAATTTGTATGATTTGAATGTAAGCATGAGGAATGTTCTAAGTTATGATAGAGAGCTTCATATTGAGATAAACCATGCTTATGATTGAGAGCCTACATGCTAAGTTGAATCATGCTTATGATAGAGAGCTTCCTATTGAGATAAACCATGCATATGATTGAGAATCACATATTGTTTGTGTAGCAAACTAATATGATAGAGTTAGTAGTTTAATCAGTGCTCTTAACAATGATTTTATTGGAACTTTGACCTAGCACCCTATCATGTGTTGCATGTGTAAACCAAACTAGTAGAGAACCCTCACTTGGGCTAGGTTCTTTTATGCTTTAGACATCCTCACTTTACATTCTATCCCTCGACATAGTATTTTCCTCGCCCGGATAGTGGGCCGAGTAGTCATGATTTCTTTTAGTGTAGGATGCATGTTGCACTCGTGCTTGGGGGCCGAGTGGAGTCTGGTAGCTGTGGCTAGTTTTGTATTAGTGTCGGAAGCCGTTTGGGTAAACGGTGGTCCCCGGTTGTCGAGTTTTCTCTGATCTATTTGTCGTCACTGTGTTCGTGGCAGTAGTGTACTAGTGATAGCAGGATCTTCAACCCATAATCTTTTTGGACACACATGATCTCTGTAAACCAATATTTTCCTTCCAAATGTCGAAGGGTCGCCGGAGTCTGTTCTTGTCTGATTGGGCGAAGGCATTAGCTCTTTGGGGTTTGGGAATAAATCTTGTTTTCTAACTGATTTTCCTAAAAGAGCTAAAATTCATTAAAATGGATTTTCTTAAATCAAGATGGTTTTATAAAAAGCAACTACTTTTAGTCCTCACCCCGAGTGGGTTCGAGTGAAAATGGTTTTCAGTAATAAATATCACCTTTTCTTGTAAACTTTCTCACCCGAGAGGGTTCGAGTGATCTGGGATTTAAAGGATGTTTTCTTCTTTGGGTCGAGAACAACGAGAGGTTATGCCTAGAGCCTGTTCTTGTTTGATTTGGGTTGTGGGTTCTAGTCTTTTGGGGTTTTCGGACCCTTCGTTGTCGTCCGCTGTGGAGTATCTCCAGCCAGTGAGTTTAGCGTGGTGAGGTTGATGTCCTGTTTTGGGAGTCGTTGGGTTGACGGCGGTCCCGGCTGTTGAGTACCTCCGGTCAGTGGGTTAGCGTTGTGAGTTGGATATTGTCGATCTGATTGATCGTGGATTTGGACTATAGCCTGCATGAGCCATATTGAGCTCGACAGAGATGCGCGGATACTTCCTTGGTGGGGTAGTTCCCCTCGAGTGCCGCTCCAGAGCTGGGCCTGTTACTTTGCTATCGCGACTGGTCGACGCAGTCTGTATGGGACGCCCTACGTAAGTCCAGTCCTCCGTGGATGTAATGACAGTAGGTGGGCGCAGGTTTGACTGGACCCTATGTGGCAGTCAGTGTGATTGGGTTGATTGAGTATACTGGGTTAGAGTCGATGCATCATTTTCATTTGTATCACCCATTAAGCATTGTAGATAGAGGCATGATAGTTATAGATTTCTTTCCGGCTTATCTTTTCATTATTACAGTTTTTCTGTTATCCTATACCTCTAGTAAACTTAGTGGGCAGACCGTTGGTCTTGGAGACGGCACCCACTGAGAACTATTGTAGCATGTAGTTCTCACACCCTCTGTCGGTGGCAGGTTTGCCAAGACCTTTCCCTCCGTTCCTGCTCTAGCTGGCGTGACGTATCGAGGACAGGGAGTCACGAGATAGATCCCTACCAGTATAGTTCATTTTGGTGAGATAGATGCACCATCCCGGATTGTGGGATTCCATTGTACACTTATGTATTATTGTTTTAGTTTACCTCCCTTTTTGGATTCATAGATGATGTATAGGAGGATTTTTTACTTATACTATTCCTGTGGATCAGATTATGTATTATTTTTATTAGGGAGATGGATCTTGTACTTTATTCTAGTTGTACAGTGGTTTGGATTTTTATTTATAGCAGTTTATTTTCTCGCTCTGATATCTATATAGCTGTAGTATTATCTTTTGCAGGTTAGACACTTCGTCTATGCGGGGTTTCCCGTATGGGCGGCGAATCTATTGGCGAGCCCGGGTCGCAGTTTCGACTCTGGGGCGTGACAGATTAGAGTGCTATCAGAGCCTAGAATGTAGGTCATTATGGACTTAGAAACCTTAGGCTTGTGGATGGACCTTAGGATGACTACGTGAGAGTCGTGACTAATAGCGAGAGTCCTGATTGAGTTTTATACCTCTCCTAAGGGACGTGATGAGTGATTGGCATGTTTATTCTCCTAAGCGATTATGTTGGCTGCAAAAAACATAATGCTATGGAATGGATGACATGTTCTAGACTTTCGCTGGATTGGGTCGAGTGTTTGTTGTGTGTTTTGCCGTGCTGTTGTGTCATGGTGAGCGGTGTCTCCCCGACGTTGTGTTCCGACCCGTGTGCACCCGTCTTGGCAGAGGAGTCAGAATAGGTAGATTCGGGCCGAATACCCAGGTTGAGGTCAGAGAGCTCCGGACCCAGATGATAGGATTTTCAGTGGCATACCACCGGCGGAGTGAGCAGCTGGATAGGATGATACAGTTGTTTGAGCAGTGAGCACCCTCGACAGCACTTTCCGCTGAAACCACCCCTGTTGCAGTGTACCCAGTGGCACTGATTGAGCGAGCAGCCCCCTCCGTGCCAACGATTAGTGCTGAGGCATCGAGTCAGTGTGGATAGCTGACAGCAGATGAGCAGTGGGACATTATTGATCGATTAAGCCAGCTCCGGCAGTTTGACCCACTCCGATTCGCAGGATTGAGTTTGGAGCCTTGGGAGGCAGAGTCGTGGACGGCGGTGATGGAGAGACTGTTTGAGAGCCTCTTTGTGCCAGAGAGTTTACACAGTCGGATGGAGGATGCCATAGCAGCAAACTACGCCGTCGCAGAGCAGTTACATCTCTGCATGGACTGGAGGTAGGACCATTACCACGTGAACTTGAGGTACTGATTCGTGGTCATGTTGTGCATGTGGAAGAGGCTGGAGGATCATGTCAGGTGCAGTTGAGGCCGTGGATTATACCGGCAGACTTGTTGGCCTTGCGACAGCCCTCCGACCTTGTTGGAGTGTTATGGATTGGTAGGCACGGTATCATACGATGATGGACGGTGGGGAGAGGACCGTGACCTTCTGCGAGCCGAACAGGGGGAGTATACCTATAGAGGCAGCCTGGGTACACTATATGCAGTACAGTTTCATCGGCGAGAGACAGTCAGATGATGAGCCGAGGATGTATTGCCCTTGCAGCGACAGTGATAGAGATGCCTACGGCGGCATCGGGACTCAAGGGTGCCCCTATTTGCCCGCGAGTTTTCGGGTGTGAGTCCACTAGAGCTGATGATGATGCCGCCAGACATGGAGATGAGTTGCGATTGACGTGGTGCTGGGAACCGCGCCGATCTCGAAGGCACCTTATTGGATGGCACCAGTAAAGCTGAGAGAACTGATGGCATAGTTGTTGGAACTGATAGGTATAGGGTTGTTAGACCCAGTGCCTTACCTTGGGGAGCACCTTCATTTTTTTTGTGGATGAGATAATGGATTACTTGGCCTGGCAGCAGAGGTTGACTTGCAGTGACACCCCCACAGTGGCCTTGGATGTGTGCGGATGCCTTGGATAGGACGACAGCGCAGAGTTTGAGCATGATGATCGCGCGACAGACACCGCTACTAGAGTAGATGCGATGACGAGGGCTAGAGGTTGTGTCCCTAGGGGTCGCGATTAGATTGTAGCCTTTGTTTGTGCAGCCACAGAAGGAACAGCTTCAACACTTCTCTTCCTTTTTCACGTCTTTACACCGAGGCTCACGAACGGGATAAAAACTTCGAAAGGCTACTCCAGAAATGGAGACGGTGCCGGAGCCTGTTCTTGTTTGATTGGGGTGAAGGCATTGGCCTTTCAGAATTTTTGCACTTTTCGCTGTTGTCGGCGATTTTCAAAAACTGAGAGTTGGGAGTTGATGATGTTCCTGATGTTGGGCTCTTTTCTTTCTTGGTTGGTTGTGAGGGTGTACTTCGAGTTGTTTTGGATGAGTTGGTATCGAGGGTGAGATGTTGGAGGTGTTGTTGCACTTGTTGCTTTCCCCCGCAATTTGTTGGAGTCCTCATTGTTTTTCGCGTCTCAGCTCAGAGCTGTTATGTTTGGATACCCACCATTCTGGTTTGAGACTCCCATTGAGATTTGTTAGTTTCGAGGATGAAACTTTCTTTTAATAGGGGAGGATATGGTGTCCCGGTTGCCCGTGTGGCTTCACCGCGTGTTTGGCGGTGAGAAAACACCTATTATTGGTGTAGCGAGTGCGTTGTGCATCAAACGGATGCCAAAAACGGACTCAGGGCGTGAAAACAGTAAAAAATGGCTATTTTCCGAATTTTTGAGCTTACCGAACTGATTTTCCAAGCGGGCCGGTTCGCGGCCCAACTGCGGTGCACCGGGAGCACCGAATCCCCTCGACGCCATGCGTCAGCAGGGGAGTGGGCGCCCCGGCCACGCGGTGTCCCCGCATTGGGCAGTGCGCGCGCACGTAGGCGCACGGTGCGCTGTCCCCCCACGTGAGCCGCGAGGCATCGCGCCAGTGGTTGGCACCCGCCAACCACATGGTGCGACACAGCGCCATCCGGGCCGTCCTCCCGTTTTGCGGGGGGCGGCCGGATGGCCGCCATGTGGCACTGGACGGTGGGCCAGGGTGGGCCGTGCTACTACTGTAGCACCGAGCTCCCCTCTCCTCCTTTTTTTCTTATTCTTCTCCTTCTTCTATTTAGCATCTTCTTCTTCCTCCTTCTCCCCGTTTTGAAGGATTTCTCCCTTGAGCTTCTTACAGAGGATTCACACTCTCTTCCCCTCCATCTTCATGAGCAAAAAGGTGGACCCAAGAAGCTCCATCTTCACCATCTTCTCCAAGAAGCAAGCACCACCGTTGTTGCAATTTGAGATCGTCTCCGTCGCATTTCAGTGCAAAAATTCCCCTAGGCTCATTTCTTGAAGTTTTAAGCTCATTTTTGGTTTTGCGTTTTCACAAGAGGTAGGCCTACAACTTTGGTATTCAACTCTCTCCTTGGATCATGAGATTTTATAGAGTTTTTAAGCCATCTTTGGGACCTTTTGTTTCAGCCTAGAATTTTGGTCTGTCCTTTGTGTTTTGGCTTTTCTGGACAGTAGGATGGGAGTTTTGGAATGATTTTTATGGAAAAATCTCCAGGACTTGACGATCTACAATATTGGTATGTATCATCTCCCATAGATCTGAGTTTTTATTGGGGTTTATATATCATCTTTGGAACACCTTGCTGCATTCGTGCACAGATTGAACTTGTTGAATAGTTCATAGTATTTATGGATTTTCTGCTTCATCAGTGCATGTATTTTGTACTTCTTTTGCTTGATTTATATCTACTCTCTACAAGGAATCTAATGGCACCTCTTGCTGCTTTTGGAGCACATTTGATCAGGTAACATTATTGATCTTCTTAGCTCTGTTTTAAGGGTTACAACAGTGCAGATTTTGGTTGCTCATTTGAGTATTGAGCCTTTGTTTGAGGATAACTTTGGAAATATTGGATTTTTTTTTTAGAATTTCAAGTTGGCACATCTTCTTAACTTCAAGGCGAGCAAGTTCTCTTTTGTGATATGTGGATAATTCCTTGTGGAAAAGCCTCTAATTAAGCTTGGAAGTTCAAGCTATGTTTATGTTAACAGTTTTGGGACAGCATGCAATGTTTTGTTATTTTGTTTATTAGAGAAAATTTATGATGAATTTTTAGAGCTTTAAAGATGTTCATGTGATTGAGGACACTTCATTTTGCTGTGGGAAGCTTCATTTTGAGGTATTGGGTGTTACTTGTGCATTTTAATTAGCCTAAGACTACATGCTGAAATTCTGGAATTTAATCACGCAGCGTGTGGTGTTTCGGCGATTGCGCTCAATCCGGGGGGCGGATTGAGTTGATTCTTGCGGCATCGGATTTTCAAGAAACTAGTCTTTCTACATGCCAAAATTCAGCTTGATCGGGCTTTGGATCGACAGTTTTCAAGTGGGTTGATTTGGTCTCCAAAAATCGACAGACGGTTCTCTAACTCTAACTGTTAGTAAGCATGCACGTTAAATGTACAATTTGTATGATTGGAATATAAGCATGAGGAATGTTCTAAGTTATGATAGAGAGCTTCATATTGAGATAAACCATGCTTATGATTGAGAGCCTACATGCTATGTTGAATCATGCTTATGATAGAGAGCTTCATATTGAGATAAACCATGCATATGATTGAGAATCACATGTTGTTTGTGTAGCAAACTGATATGATAGAGTTAATAGTTTAATCAGTGCTCTTAATAATAATTCTATTGGAACTTTGACCTAGCACCCTGTCATATGTTGCATGTGTAAACCAGACTAGTAGAGAATCCTCACTTGAGCTAGGTTCTTTTATGCTTTAGACATCCTCACTTTACATTCTATCCCTGGACATAGTGTTTTCCTCGCCCGGGTAGTGGGCCGAGTGGTCGGAATTTCTTTTAGTGTAGGATGCATGTTGCACTCGTGCTTGGGAGCCGAGTGGAGTCTGTTAGCTGTGGCTAGTCTTGTACTAATGTCGGGAGCCGTTTGGGTAAACGGTGGTCCCGCGTTGTCGAGTTTTCTCTGATCTATTTGTCGTCATTGTGTTCGTGGCAGTAGTGTACTGGTGATAGCAGGACCTTGAACCCAGAATCTTTTTGGACACACATGATCTCAGTAAACTAATATTTTCCTTCCAAATATCGAAGGGTCGCCGGAGTCTATTCTTGTCTGATTGGGCGAAGGTGTTAGCCCTTCGGGGTTAGTATTGTGTGTTGGACATTGTCGATCGGATTGATCGTGGATTTGGACTATAGCCTGCATGAGCCATATTGAGCTCGACAGAGATGCGCGGATACTTTACTCGGTGGGGTTGCTCCCCTCGAGTGTCGCTCCGGAGCTGGGCCTGTTACTTTGCTATCGCGACTGGTCGACGCAGTCCGTGTAGGACGCCCTACGTAAGTCCAGTCCTCCCTGGATGTAATAGTAGTAGGTGGGCGCAGGTTTGACTGGACCCTTTGTGGTAGTCAGTGTGATTGAGTTGATTGAGTATACTGGGTTAGAGTCGATGCATTATTTTCATCTGTATCACCCCATTGAGCATTGTAGATAGAGACATGCTAGCTGTAGATTTCTTTCCAGCTTATCTTTTTATTATTACAGTTTTCTTATTATCCTATGCCTCTAGTAGACTTAGTGGGCAGACCGTTGGTCTTGGAGACGGTACCCACTGAGAACTATTGTAGGATATAGTTTTCACACCCTCTGCCGGTAACAGGTTTGCCGAGTCCTTTCCCTCCATTTCTGCTCTAGCTGGCGTGACGGATCGAGGACAGGGAGTAACGAGATAGATCCCTACCAGTGTAGTTCATTTTGGTGAGATAGATGCACCATCCCGGATTGCGGGATTCCATTGTACACTAATGTATTATTGTTTTAATTTACCTCCCTTTTTGGATTCATAGATGATGTATAGGAGGATTTTTTACTTGTACTATAACTGTGGATCATATTATGTATTATTTATATTTGGGAGATGGATCTTGTAATTTATTCCAGTTGTACAATTGTTTGGATTTTTATTTACAGCAGTTTATTTTTTCGCTCTGATATTTATATAGCTGTAGTATTATCTTTTGCATGTTAGACGCTTCGTTTATGCGGGGTTTTTCGTATGGGCGGCGGATCTGTTGGCGAGCCCTGGTCACAGTTTCGACCCCGGGGCGTGACAGCAAGCATGTCACAACTCCCAGAGTTGTATGGTGAGTCGCACTACCTGAGCCGTCCTTGTCAGAGTTGTATAGGCAACTAGCTAAAATGATGAGGTCCCTCGAAAGGAGAGCCCTAGCCTGGGACGCCATTGTGGCAGCCTCGGATAAAAACTTCGCTTGATTCAAGCTGTTCTTGTCTACCCCGCCGCTCCCTGTTAAGGATTTTAGTTTTGGCGTATTTCGTGAAAGTGTTTAAGTCTTGAAGATTGAAGATGAAGAAGCTTGGATCATATACCTCAATCTCAAGAAAGAAGAATTCAAAATGATCAGGTAAGTTTAACTAAACATTAATGGTGATCTGAATACTTCTTATAATGTAGAAACACTTGGATGGGTTTTTAATCGCATAAAAATCTAAAACTGGACAAGTTACATGTTCAGGATCCGGAACAGGGGACTACAGTCCGGACCCCGAACGTTGGTAGTTCATGCACAAATCCAGTCCTGAACATCCCTGTTTTGTTCCGGACCCCGAACGTGGATTTTGGTGAAACTGCATGAATAGTTCGGACCGTAGGATTTTGTTCCGGACCCCGAACGTGGTGTAAAGTACCGGGGCTTTGGATAGCGCGCCGACCACACAGATGGCTTGGAGCAGAGAATTGCCTTGGGCATGTTGTATCTGAGTTTTCAGTTGATGCCGGGTTGATTCGGATCAACGCGGAAGCTCCAGCTCGATTCGGGGTTTTCCGGGCTTTGTAGGCCGATTGAGGATGAGATTGGGAATTTCAGACTTCACCGTGGAGTGCCGGAAATTCGGGAAAACTTGGAAGGAGTGTACTTTCAGATTACAGCGAGGTTCGGGAAGTTCCGGACTGACGCGGAGGACCCGGAGTCAAAAGTGAGTCGGAACTGGCAATTTTGGAGCCGGTAACTGATTTGGGCACCCCGACTCAACGGATAAGCTTTTTGAGGAGAAAAAGCTGTGGACACGCGTACTTTTGATTTACAGCGAGGTTCGGGAGGTTCCGGACTGACGCGGAGGACCCGGAGTCAAAAGTGAGTCGGAACTGGCAATTTTGGAGCCGGTAACTGATTTGGGCACCCCGACTCAACGGATAAGCTTTTTGAGGAGAAAAAGCTGTGGGCACGCGTACTTTTGATTTACAGCGAGGTTCGGGAGGTTCCGGACTGACGCGGAGGACCCGGAGTCAAAAAGTGAGTTGGAACTGGCAATTTTGGAGCCGGTAATTGATTTGAGCACCCCGACTCAACGGATGAGCTTTTTGAAGAGAAAAAGCTGTGAGCGCGTGTATTTTCGATTTACAGCGGAGTTCGGGAAGTTCCGGGCAGCGGCGGAGAGCCCGAAGGCAAAAAGTGAGTTGGAGTTGGATTATTGGAATTAGTTAATTAATTAATGGATTTAATTAATAAAGCTTTTGCTTTATAAAAGCTGCCTCCACCCTCCTCTGCAGCAGGAAGAAAGAAAAAGAAAGAAAGAAACAAAGAAAGGAAAAGAAAAGAGAGGAGAAGGAAAAGAAAAGAAAGAAAAAGGGATTGGAGCTTCTCGGATTTTTGGACTCGCCGTTGAAGGCCGAGTGGATGCTCGTGGGCGTGCGGCGTGCGACAACGAGGTAAGCAATTTCTCTTTTATGCAGTTTTTTGGAGTTTTTGAGCTTTAGGGATTTTTATAAGTGGATTTTGATTGCTAAAATGGTTTTATTGAGCAATTTGGATTTTCCTTGGGATTTGCGGATTTTTCGGGGCCTTTTTCTGTTTTTGCCGTCGCCGTCGGCCGCGCCGCGCGCGCAACGGCGCACGCGCGGCGCCAGGGTTGCCGCTGTCGGCAGCACCCTACGGCGAGGTGCCGCTGGGCGCGGCGCCGCGTGCAGCAAAGTGCTGCACGCGGCGCTGCCAGGCCGCGCGCAGGCGCGCGCGGCAGGCCCTGCCTGGCCGCGCGCAGGGGCGCGCGGCACTGCTGGGCCGCGCGCAGGTGCGCGCGGCACTGCTGGGCCGCGCGCAGGTGCGCGCGGCACTGCTTGGCCGCGCGCGGGCCTGCGCGGGCGCGCGGGCGCGCGCTGCTGCGCGCAGCGCTGCGGGCTGCGCGCAGCGGCCGCGCGCGCGCGGCGGGCTGCGCGCGGGCGCGCGCGGCGGGCTGCGCGCGGGCGCGCGCAGCGCCGCTGGGCGCCGCGCGCAGCGCCGCTTGGGCACTGCGCGACGCGCTCCAGCGCCGCGCAGCAGCCCCTGCGCCGCGCGGTTTGGCTTGGCGCCGCGCGGTGGGCCTCCCTCGTCGCGCGGCAGGGGTTGTCGACGCTCGGCGTGCTCCCGGACAGCGGGCTGCACCTCGGGTTGCGTGCCGGCGCTGTTTTTCGCCGTCGGGCGTCGTCTTCGCCGTCGGCGCTGTTTTCGCAGAGTTTTTCGCGAGCGGTTTCGCGAGCTGTTTTTCGCGAGCAGTTTTCGAGCTGTTTTTCGCCGACGGAGCAGGTTTTTCGCCGCCGCGTGCTGTTTTTCGCCGTCGGGCGCTGTTTTTCGCCGACGGAGCAGTTTTTCGCCGCCGCGTGCTGTTTTTCGCCGTCGGGCACTGTTTTTCGCCGACGGAGCAGTTTTTCGCCGCCGCGTGCTGTTTTTCGCCGTCGGGCGCTGTTTGTCGCCGACGGAGCAGTTTTTCGCCGCCGCGTGCTGTTTTTCGCCGTCGGGCGCAGTTTTTCGCCGACGGAGCAGTTTTTCGCAAGCTGTTTTCGCAAGCCGGTTTTGAGCAGTTTTTGCAAGCAGTTTGTGAGCCGTTTTTTGAGCGGTTTTTCGCGAGCAGTTTCGCAGGGTTTTCGCGAACTGTTCCGCTAGCAGATTTTGTGCTGTTTTCGCCGTCGGGCGCTGGTTTTCGCTGACGGAGGCTGTTTTTCGCCGTCGGATGCGCGGTTTTGACCGTTCTGATTGTTTTGCGATTTCTTCGCTTCTGGCAGCTTGCGGTGCGGTTTTAGCTTCCGCGGAGCGCGCGGTCGTGTGGTTGGTCGCCGCGTGCTCCGATTCGCGTGCGGATTCTGGCATCGGGCTTCGTGTTGCGTGCGGACCCCTTGGAGGCCAGGTAAGCCCGCTGAGCCAATTGCAAGTGTCGACAAGCAATTGGTGGCTTGCTGAGGTGGGTTGGTTTTCTCTCCAAGTCTACGGACTTCCTTCTAATTCTATTGTGATAGGATTGCATGCTAGTTTAAGTGTTTTCTTGGAACTTAACTAGCACCCCCGTCATATGTGCATGCGTTGACCAGACCTATTGTGAACCTTAATTGAGCTAGGTTCTTTTATGCTTTAGACATCCCGCACTTCGCATATCCCTCTGGATTTAGAGTTCCTCGCCCGGGTAGTGGGCTGAGGGGTCAGAGCGTTGTGGGACGGGTGTTGCACTCGGGCCCGGGGGGGGCCGAGTGGGGTCTGGTGGCTGGGTTAGGCCAGTGTTAGCGTTTTGGGGAACCGTTTCAGATAAACGGTGGTCCCGGGGGTTTTCCTTTCCGCTGTTCTTCTCGTCACCACCAGGTTGGGATCGTGGTGCACGTGTGTTAGCAGGACCTTGAACCCAGAACCTTTTTGGATGAATACATGATTTTAGTCAGCCAATGTTTCTTCCAAGCCTCGCAAGGTTGTCTGAGTCTGTGCTCGTCTGTAGGGACGAAGGCATCAGCTCTTCGAGGCTTGGGCATAAAACTTGATTTCAAAGGGTTTTCCTAAAAGAGACTAAAAATCATTGAAAAGATAGATTTCTTTCAGACTGAATGGTTTTCTGAAATAAATGACATAGGTTTTTATAAACTTATCCACCCGAGCGGATTCGAATGATCTGGGTTCTAAGGGCTGCTTTCTCTCTTGGGGACGTAGATGTTAGTCCCCCGGGGTTTCGGACCCTCGTAGATCTGGCCGTGGAGCATCTCCGGCCGTGAGTTGTGTGTTGATTTCAGCGGAGTGTTGTTGTGGGAGCCGTCGGGAGAGACGGTGGTCTCAGCTGTGTAGTACTTTCGTTGAGTGGGTCAGTGTTGTGAGATTGAGTCGTGGAGGGTTCTCCGACTGAGTTGTGCTTTGAGCATCGTGATACCGATCTGTTTGATCGAGGACCATAGCCTGCAGGAGCCACTTGTGAGACAGTGATACTGTTGAGATACTTGAGTTCGGTGGGGTCGCACCCCTCGAACCACGCCCCGGGTGCGTTGATGATTCCGAGCTTGATGAGGCGGCGAGGATGATACCGAGCCTGACGAGGCTGCGATGATGCGCCTAGTTTATATACTAGAGGTCGCTTGATACCCCTGGCCGAGCTACCATGGGGTCACTGTGTGAGATATCGAGTTAGTCCGTTTGGACACCCTGGTTGATACACCAGGGGGCGCAGGCTTGACTCGACTGGACCCTGTGGGGCAGTCGCTGAGATTTGAGATACTCTGAGAGAGTGATGGCGCAGCATGTGTCATAGTAGAGCGTCTTGGGCTTAGTACTTGTGACATGTTGTCAGCAGTGAGTGACTGCATACCATCATCCATAGTCTCTCCTTATTGAGCATAGTAGATAGAGGCATGATAGCTGTAGATTCTTTTCCAGCTTATTTATATTATCATCAGTCTTTTCTCTATCTTATGCCTCTGGTAGACTTAGTGGGCAGACCGTGGTTCTTGGAGACGGTACCCACTGAGAACTACTGTAGGATGTAGTTCTCACACCCTCTGTCGGTGACAGGTTGCTGAGGCTTTCTTCCGTCCCTGCTGGGCTTGATTGGACGGACCGAGGACAGGGAGTCGCGTGATAGTTCCCTACCAGCATTGTTACTTTAGAGAGAGGTAGATGTACCATCCCGGATTGTGGGAGCTGGTTTATTTTTTCCTGTTTAGCTATCTCCCATTTGGATTAGTAGATGTCGTATAGGGCGACTTCTATTTGTATCATCTGATTTTGGGGAGATAGGCTATGTGTTGTTGCAACCTTGCAGAGAAAATTTTATAGTACAGCTTTTTATCCGCTCTGATATCTGTGTAGCTGTAGTTTTGATCTTTGCAGGCTTGACGCTTCGTCTGTACGGCAGTTTCCGTACAGATGGCGGATCTGTTGGCGAGCCCGGGTCGCAGTTTCGACCCCGGGGCGTGACAGATTAGAGTGGTATCAGAGCCTAGGATATAGGTCATTGAGGACTTAGAAACCCTAGGCTTGTGGTTGGACATTAGGATGACTACGAGAGAGTCGTGACTTTTAGCGAGAGTCCAGATTGAGTTTTTACCTCTCCCTTGGGTTGGGATGAGTGATTTGCTATGTTATTCTCTCAAAGTGATTATGTTGGCTGCAGACAACATAATACTTTCGGAAGGGATAACAAGTTTTAGACTCTCGCTGGATTGGGTCGTATGGCTGTTGTGTCCTGATGTTCTTTTTTGTTTCAGTTACCTGCGATGCCGCCGAGACGTCGTGCAGCGACGAGCGGGCGTTTGACCTCAGCTGAGGAGCCCGGACGGCGGGCTGCCGAGCAGGCTTGGCAGAGTGAGGTACAGGATCTGCGGGCTCGGGTGGCCCAGATGTCGGAGGCGTTGCGGCGCCAGGAGAAGAACATGGAGCGGGTGTTGCGCATGTTCGAGCTGAGAGCATCTCCCGGGGTATCACCAGTAGTACTCCAGCCGCGACATTGTCGATTTCGACCCTGGTCGCATCACTGATGGTGCAGGAGCAACGAGAGGTTGCCAGCTGGTTATTTTTTTTACTTCATCCAGTCCCATCCCCTGCAGATTTTGGGATTAAGTTGGGGCCTTGGGAGGCCGAGAACTGGATCGTTGCTTTGGAAAGGCTGTTCAAGGATTTGTTCATCCAGGAGAAGCTTCAGGGCGCTTGATCTTGCGCCTTTGGTTAGGGACGCCGAGAGTTGGTGGCGTCGGGTTCGTCCGGTTGGACCACCGAGAGCGAGTTTCCACGATGGTTGAGCAGTGGGCCCCTTGTCACCCAGGATGAGGTTTAGAGGTTGATTGTTGAGAGGGGACTGCACCTGGATATCTATCTCATTGTGTATCCTCGGCGAGTGCCGACCGTAGACGCAGCGATTGGGCATGTGCGATGGATTGACCGTGGATCACTGATCACGTCCAGGAGGGACGGAGACCGAGGGACCAGCTCCAGAGGGAGAGTCTTCCAGTATTGCCTGATTTCGGGATAGTGGAGTGGATCGAGGTTGCCATGGTGCCAGCCTCAGGATCATGTGTCTCAGAGGAGACAGAGACCTGGAGGTTCTCGGCGGTTGAGGCGCCAGGATAGTGGATTGGAGACCGAGGTAGTGGTCGACTTGGTTATGGAACCTTGCAGCCGAGGTTGTGCCTGGTTAGTGTTCAGAACCCGGTAGGGGCTTTCTGAGCTTGCCTTGCGGTCAAGTGGATTGACTGAGGCCTGCGAGTGTTGTATTTGAAGAATCGAGTTCTCCAGCTGTGTGTGAACGGGTTAGCAGCCGGGCCGTCGTGGACATTTGGATTTATTTCCGAAGTGGCTTAGAGCTTCAAGATCACTGGAGGTTAGTGCAGCAACTCCTAAGAGGGGAGATGTTGGTTGCCTGATCGAGAGATGTACCTGCGGGACTTGATTGTTTTGGTTGCTAAGGAGCAACGGAGGAGTTTTGCCTTTTTGGAGACTTCGATTTTTGGAAGCCACCAGCCGCAGAGGTTTATGTTTATAGACTTGAGTCTGCGCGGGGAGTTTGGACCGTGATTATTCGTCTGATAGGAGGAGGTGTATTTGAATCCTCGCACTTTATCGGCTTTTCTTCGTTGGAGTCGAACAAGGATTTGAGCTATCAGAAGCAACCGAAGAATTTCTTGCTTGTGAAGTTATGGAATTTACGGTTGGGTTTACCCAGTGAAGGTTCGGTGGTGCCGGTTTGCTGAGTTAGAGCGACCACCTGAGAACCGAGAGGATGAGTTTGGGTTGCCGATTGGTGGGCGCCAGGTTAGCGGATCGCTTGGTACTTGGTTTGATTTCCTTTCCTTGTGGTTGAGATCAGAGTTTTGCACCCCTACGTGGTTGAGTTGGCGGATTGGGGCTTTGTGTTGCGGCCACACCAGGGACAGCTTCAACATCTCTCTCTCCTTGTTTCCTGTGTTCGCCGAAAAGTAGCAGGCAGAGCGAAAAATTTCGAAGGACTACTCCAGAGATGGAGGCGATGCTGGAACCTGTTCTTGTTTTGATCGGGGCGAAGGCATCGGTCCTTTGAAAATTTTGAACTTTTCGCTATTTTCGGCTGCTTTTCTTTTGAGAGAGAGTTGGAGTTGATGTTAGTCCTGATGTGGGTTCTTGTGGTAGGGTGTGTGTTTTTGGTTTCGAGGACGAAACCTTTTGAAGGAGGGGAGAATGTAAAGTACCGGGGCTTTGGATAGCGCGCCGACCACACAGATGGCTTGGAGCAGAGAATTGCCTTGGGCATGTTGTATCTGAGTTTTCAGTTGATGCCGGGTTGATTCGGATCAACGCGGAAGCTCCAGCTCGATTCGGGGTTTTCCGGGCTTTGTAGGCCGATTGAGGATGAGATTGGGAATTTCAGACTTCACCGTGGAGTGCCGGAAATTCGGGAAAACTTGGAAGGAGTGTACTTTCAGATTACAGCGAGGTTCGGGAAGTTCCGGACTGACGCGGAGGACCCGGAGTCAAAAGTGAGTCGGAACTGGCAATTTTGGAGCCGGTAACTGATTTGGGCACCCCGACTCAACGGATAAGCTTTTTGAGGAGAAAAAGCTGTGGACACGCGTACTTTGATTTACAGCGAGGTTCGGGAGGTTCCGGACTGACGCGGAGGACCCGGAGTCAAAAGTGAGTCGGAACTGGCAATTTTGGAGCCGGTAACTGATTTGGGCACCCCGACTCAACGGATAAGCTTTTTGAGGAGAAAAAGCTGTGGACAACGCGTACTTTTGATTTACAGCGAGGTTCGGGAGGTTCCGGACTGACGCGGAGGACCCGGAGTCAAAAAGTGAGTTGGAACTGGCAATTTTGGAGCCGGTAATTGATTTGAGCACCCCGACTCAACGGATGAGCTTTTGAAGAGAAAAAGCTGTGAGCGCGTGTATTTTCGATTTACAGCGGAGTTCGGGAAGTTCCGGGCAGCGGCGGAGAGCCCGAAGGCAAAAAGTGAGTTGGAGTTGGATTATTGGAATTAGTTAATTAATTAATGGATTTAATTAATAAAGCTTTTGCTTTATAAAGCTGCCTCCACCCTCCTCTGCAGCAGGAAGAAAGAAAAAGAAAGAAAGAAAGAAAGAAAGGAAAAGAAAAGAGAGGAGAAGGAAAAAGAAAAGAAAGAAAAGGGATTGGAGCTTCTCGGATTTTTGGACTCGCCGTTGAAGGCCGAGTGGATGCTCGTGGGCGTGCGGCGTGCGACAACGAGGTAAGCAATTTCTCTTTTATGCAGTTTTTTGGAGTTTTTGAGCTTTAGGGATTTTTATAAGTGGATTTTGATTGCTAAAATGGTTTTATTGAGCAATTTGGATTTTCCTTGGGATTTGCGGATTTTTCGGGGCCTTTTTCTGTTTTTGCCGTCGCCGTCGGCCGCGCGCTGAGCGCGCAACGGCGCACGCGCGGCGCCAGGGTGCCGCTGTCGGCAGCACCCTGCGGCGAGGTGCCGCTGGGCGCGGCGCCGCGTGCAGCAAAGTGCTGCACGCGGCGCTGCCAGGGCCGCGCGCAGGCGCGCGCGGCAGGCCCTGCCTGGCCGCGCGCAGGTGCGCGCGGCAGGGCCGCGCGCAGGTGCGCGCGGCACTGCAGGGCCGCGCGCAGGTGCGAGCGGCATGGCCGCGCCGCTGGCGCGCGCGGCAGGGCCTCGCGCAGGTGCGCGCGGCACTGCTTGGCCTGCGCGCGGGCCTGCGCGGGCCGCGCGGGCCGCGCGCAGGCGCGCGCGGGCCTGCGCGGGCGCGCGGGTCGCGCGCTGCTTGCGCGCAGCGCTGCGGGCTGCGCGCAGCGGCCGCGCGCGCGCGGCGGGCTGCGCGCGGGCGCGCGCAGCGCCGCTAGGCGCCGCGCGCAGCGCCGCTTGGGCACTGCGCGACGCGCTCCAGCGCCGCGCAGCAGCCCCTGCGCCGCGCGGTTGGCTTGGCGCCGCGCGGTGGGCCTCCCTCGTCGCGCGGCAGGGGTTGTCGACGCTCGGCGTGCTCCCGGACAGCGGGCTGCACCTCGGGTTGCGTGCCGGCGCTGTTTTTCGCCGTCGGGCGTCGTCTTCGCCGTCGGCGCTGTTTTCGCAGAGTTTTTCGCGAGCGGTTTCGCGAGCTGTTTTTCGCGAGCAGTTTCGAGCTGTTTTTCGCCGCCGCGTGCTGTTTTTCGCCGTCGGGCGCTGTTTTTTTCGCCGACGGAGCAGTTTTTCGCCGCCGCGTGCTGTTTTTCGCCGTCGGGCACTGTTTTTTCGCCGACGGAGCAGTTTTTTCGCCGCCGCGTGCTGTTTTTCGCCGTCGGGCGCTGTTGCCGCCGACGGAGCAGTTTTTTCGCCGCCGCGTGCTGTTTTTCGCCGTCGGGCGCAGTTTTTCGCCGACGGAGCAGTTTTTCGCAAGCTGTTTTCGCAAGCCGTTTTGAGCAGTTTTTGCAAGCAGTTTGTGAGCCATTTTTTGAGCGGTTTTTCGCGAGCAGTTTCGCAGGGTTTTCGCGAACTGTTCCGCTAGCAGATTTTGTGCTGTTTTCGCCGTCGGGCGCTGGTTTCGCTGACGTAGGCTGTTTTTCGCCGTCGGATGCGCGGTTTTGACCGTTCTGATTGTTTTGCGATTCTTCGCTTCTGGCAGCTTGCGGTGCGGTTTTAGCTTCCGCGGAGCGCGCGGTCGTGTGGTTGGTCGCCGCGTGCTCCGATTCGCGTGCGGATTCTGGCATCGGGCTTCGTGTTGCGTGCGGACCCTTGGAGGCCAGGTAAGCCCGCTGAGCCAATTGCAAGTGTCGACAAGCAATTGGTGGCTTGCTGAGGTGGGTTGGTTTTCTCTCCAAGTCTACGGACTTCCTTCTAATTCTATTGTGATAGGATTGCATGCTAGTTTTAAGTGTTTTCTTGGAACTTAACTAGAACCCCACGTCATATGTGCATGCGTTGACCAGACCTATTGTGAACCTTAATTGAGCTAGGTTCTTTTATGCTTTAGACATCCGCACTTCGCATATCCCTCTGATTTAGAGTTCCTCGCCCGGGTAGTGGGCTGAGGGGTCAGAGCGTTGTGGGACGGGTGTTGCACTCGGGCCCGGGGGGGCCGAGTGGGGTCTGGTGGCTGGGTTAGGCCAGTGTTAGCGTTTTGGGGAACCGTTTCAGATAAACGGTGGTCCCGGGGTTTTCCTTTCCGCTGTTCTTCTCGTCACCACCAGGTTGGGATCGTGGTGCACGTGTGTTAGCAGGACCTTGAACCCAGAACCTTTTTGGATGAATACATGATTTTAGTCAGCCAATTTTTCTTCCAAGCCTCGCAAGGTTGCCTCTGAGTCTGTGCTCGTCTGTAGGGACGAAGGCATCAGCTCTTCGAGGCTTGGGCATAAAACTTGATTTCAAAGGGTTTTCCTAAAAAGAGACTAAAAATCATTGAAAAGTGATAGATTTCTTTCAGACTGAATGGGGTTTTTCTGAAATAAATGACATAGGTTTTTATAAACGACTATCCACCCGAGCGGATTCGATGATCTGGGTTTCTAAGGGCTGCTTTCTCTCTTGGGGCGTACTGCTGTTAGTCCCCCGGGGTTTCGGTACCCTCGTAGATCTGGCCGTGGAGCATCTCCGGCCGGGAGTTGTGTGTGATTTCAGCGTAGTGTTGTCTGTGGACCCGTCGGGAGAGACGGTGGTCTCAGTGTGTAGTACTTTCGTTGAGTG
>CM055075.1:9752040-9904144 GCA_029204045.2 Tillandsia leiboldiana
GTTTGACACCCTGGTTGATACACCGGGGGGCGCAGGCTTGATCGACTGGCCCGTGGGGCGTTCGCTGGGCTTTGCGATACTGAGAGAGTGAGGCGATGGTGTCTAGTAGGGTCTTGGGCTTAGTACTTGTGAGTTCGTCACGCAGTGAGTGACTGCATACCCTAATCCATAGTCTCTCCTTATTGAGCATAGTAGATGAGGCATGATAGCTGTAGATCTTTTCCAGCTTATTTATATTATCATCAGTCTTTCTCTATCTTATGCCTCTGGTAGACTTAGTGGGCAGACCGTGGTTCTTGGAGACGGTACCCACTGAGAACTACTGTAGGATGTAGTTCTCACACCCTCTGTCGGTGACAGGTTGCTGAGGCTTTCTTCCGTCCCATGCTAGGGCTTGATTGGACGGACCGCGGACAGGGAGTCCGCGGATAGTTCCCTACCAGCATTGTACTTTAGAGAGAGGTAGATGTAACCATCCCGGATTGTGGGAGCTGGTTTATTTTTTCCTGTTTAGCTATCTCCCTTTGGATTAGTAGATGTCGTATAGGGCGACTTCTATTTGTATCATCTGATTTTGGGGAGATAGGCTATGTGTTGTTGCAACTTGCAGAGAAAATTTTCTAGTACAGCTTTTTATCCGCTCTGATATCTGTGTAGCTGTAGTTTTGATCTTTGCAGGCTTGACGCTTCGTCTGTACGGCAGTTTCCGTACAGATGGCGGATCTGTTGGCGAGCCGGGTCGCAGTTTCGACCCCGGGGCGTGACAGATTAGAGTGGTATCAGAGCCTAGGATATAGGTCATTGAGGACTTAGAAAACCCTAGGCTTGTGGTTGGACATTAGGATGACTCCGAGAGAGTCGTGACTTTTAGCGAGAGTCCAGATTGAGTTTTTACCTCTCCCTTGGGTTGGCTATGAGTGATTTGCTATGTTATTCTCTCAAGTGATTATGTTGGCTGCAGACAACATAATACTTTCGGACGGGATAACAAGTTTTAGACTCTCGCTGGATTGGGTCGTATGCTGTTGTGTCTGATGTTCTTTTTGTTTCAGTTACCTGCGATGCCGCCGAGACGTCGTGCAGCGACGAGCGGGCGTTTGACCTCAGCTGAGGAGCCCGGACGGCGGGCTGCCGAGCAGGCTTGGCAGAGTGAGGTACAGGATCTGCGGGCTCGGGTGGCCCAGATGTCGGAGGCGTTGCGGCGCCAGGAGAAGAACATGGAGCGGGTGTTGCGCATGTTCGAGCTGAGAGCATCTCCCCGGGTATCACCAGTAGTACTCCAGCCGCGACATTGTCGATTTCGACCTGGTCGCATCACTGATGGTGCAGGAGCAACGAGAGGTTGCCAGCTGGTTATTTTTTTACTTCAATCCAGGTCCCATCCCCTGCAGATTTTGGGATTAAGTTGGGGCCTTGGGAGGCCGAGAACTGGATCGTCTGCTGTGGAAAGGCTGTTCAAGGATTTGTTCATCCAGGAGAAGCTTCAGGGCGCTTGATCTTGCGCCTTTGGTTAGGGACGCCGAGAGTTGGTGGCGTCGGGTTCGTCCGGTTGGACCACCGAGAGCGAGTTTCCACGATGGTTGAGCAGTGGGGCCCTTGTCACCCAGGATGAGGTTTAGAGGTTGATTGTTGAGAGGGGACTGCACCTGGATATCTATCTCATTGTGTATCCTCGGCGAGTGCCGACCGTAGACGCAGCGATTGGGCATGTGCGATGGATTGACCGTGGATCACTGATCACGTCCAGGAGGGACGGAGACCGAGGGACCCAGCTCCAGAGGGAGAGTCTTCCAGTATTGCCTGATTTCGGGATAGTGGAGTGGATCGAGGTTGCCATGGTGCCAGCCTCAGGATCATGTGTCTCAGAGGAGACAGAGACCTGGAGGTTCTCGGCGGTTGAGGCGCCAGGATAGTGGATTGGAGACCGAGGTAGTGGTCGACTTGGTTATGGAACCTTGCAGCCGAGGTTGTGCCTGGTTAGTGTTCAGAACCCGGTAGGGGCTTTCTGAGCTTGCCTTGCGGTCAAGTGGATTGACTGAGGCCTGCGAGTGTTGTATTTGAAGAATCGAGTTCTCCAGCTGTGTGTGAACGGGTTAGCAGCCGGGCCGTCGTGGACATTTGGATTTATTTCCGAAGTGGCTTAGAGCTTCAAGATCACTGGAGGTTAGTGCAGCAACTCCTAAGAGGGGAGATGTTGGTTGCCTGATCGAGAGATGTACCTGCGGGACTTGATTGTTTGGTTGCTAAGGAGCAACGGAGGAGTTTTGCCTTTTTGGAGACTTCGATTTTTGGAAGCCACCAGCCGCAGAGGTTTATGTTTATAGACTTGAGTCTGCGCGGGGAGTTGGACCGTGATTATTCGTCTGATAGGAGGAGGTGTATTTGAATCCTCGCACTTTATCGGCTTTCTCTTCGTTGGAGTCGAACAAGGATTTGAGCTATCAGAAGCAACCGAAGAATTTCTTGCTTGTGAAGTTATGGAATTTACGGTTGGGTTTACCCAGTGAAGGTTCGGTGGTGCCGGTTTGCTGAGTTAGAGCGACCACCTGAGAACGAGAGGATGAGTTTGGGTTGCCGATTGGTGGGCGCCAGGTTAGCGGATCGCTTGGTACTTGGTTTGATTTCCTTTCCTTGTGGTTGAGATCAGAGTTTTGCACCCCTACATGGTTGAGTTGGCGGATTGTGGCTTTGTGTTGCGGCCACACCAGGGACAGCTTCAACATCTCTCTCTCCTTGTTTTCCTGTGTTCGCCGAAAAGTAGCAGGCAGAGCGAAAAATTTCGAAGGACTACTCCAGAGATGGAGGCGATGCTGGAACCTGTTCTTGTTTTGATCGGGGCGAAGGCATCGGTCCTTTGAAAATTTTGAACTTTTCGCTATTTTCGGCTGCTTTTCTTTGAGAGAGAGTTGGAGTTGATGTTAGTCCTGATGTGGGTTCTTGTGGTAGGGTGTGTGTTTTGGTTTCGAGGACGAAACCTTTTGAAGGAGGGGAGAATGTAAAGTACCGGGGCTTTGGATAGCGCGCCGACCACACAGATGGCTTGGAGCAGAGAATTGCCTTGGGCATGTTGTATCTGAGTTTTCAGTTGATGCCGGGTTGATTCGGATCAACGCGGAAGCTCCAGCTCGATTCGGGGTTTTCCGGGCTTTGTAGGCCGATTGAGGATGAGATTGGGAATTTCAGACTTCACCGTGGAGTGCCGGAAATTCGGGAAAACTTGGAAGGAGTGTACTTTCAGATTACAGCGAGGTTCGGGAAGTTCCGGACTGACGCGGAGGACCCGGAGTCAAAAGTGAGTCGGAACTGGCAATTTTGGAGCCGGTAACTGATTTGGGCACCCCGACTCAACGGATAAGCTTTTTGAGGAGAAAAAGCTGTGGACACGCGTACTTTTGATTTACAGCGAGGTTCGGGAGGTTCCGGACTGACGCGGAGGACCCGGAGTCAAAAGTGAGTCGGAACTGGCAATTTTGGAGCCGGTAACTGATTTGGGCACCCCGACTCAACGGATAAGCTTTTTGAGGAGAAAAAGCTGTGGACACGCGTACTTTTGATTTACAGCGAGGTTCGGGAGGTTCCGGACTGACGCGGAGGACCCGGAGTCAAAAAGTGAGTTGGAACTGGCAATTTTGGAGCCGGTAATTGATTTGAGCACCCCGACTCAACGGATGAGCTTTTTGAAGAGAAAAAGCTGTGAGCGCGTGTATTTTCGATTACAGCGGAGTTCGGGAAGTTCCGGGCAGCGGCGGAGAGCCCGAAGGCAAAAAGTGAGTTGGAGTTGGATTATTGGAATTAGTTAATTAATTAATGGATTTAATTAATAAAGCTTTTGCTTTATAAAAGCTGCCTCCACCCTCCTCTGCAGCAGGAAGAAAGAAAAAGAAAGAAAGAAAGAAAGAAAGGAAAAGAAAAGAGAGGAGAAGGAAAAAGAAAAGAAAGAAAAAGGGATTGGAGCTTCTCGGATTTTTGGACTCGCCGTTGAAGGCCGAGTGGATGCTCGTGGGCGTGCGGCGTGCGACAACGAGGTAAGCAATTTCTCTTTTATGCAGTTTTTTGGAGTTTTTGAGCTTTAGGGATTTTTATAAGTGGATTTTGATTGCTAAAATGGTTTTATTGAGCAATTTGGATTTTCCTTGGGATTTGCGGATTTTTCGGGGCCTTTTTCTGTTTTTGCCGTCGCCGTCGGCCGCGCGCGCGCGCGCAACGGCGCACGCGCGGCGCCAGGGTGCCGCTGTCGGCAGCACCCTGCGGCGAGGTGCCGCTGGGCGCGGCGCCGCGTGCAGCAAAGTGCTGCACGCGGCGCTGCCAGGCCGCGCGCAGGCGCGCGCGGCAGGCCCTGCCTGGCCGCGCGCAGGTGCGCGCGGCAGGGCCGCGCGCAGGTGCGCGCGGCACTGCAGGGCCGCGCGCAGGTGCGAGCGGCATGGCCGCGCGCGGGCGCGCGCGGCAGGGCCGCGCGCAGGTGCGCGCGGCACTGCTTGGCCGCGCGCGGGCCTGCGCGGGCCGCGCGGGCCGCGCGCAGGCGCGCGCGGGCCTGCGCGGGCGCGCGGGCGCGCGCTGCTGCGCGCAGCGCTGCGGGCTGCGCGCAGCGGCCGCGCGCGCGCGGCGGGCTGCGCGCGGGCGCGCGCAGCGCCGCTAGGCGCCGCGCGCAGCGCCGCTTGGGCACTGCGCGACGCGCTCCAGCGCCGCGCAGCAGCCCCTGCGCCGCGCGGTTTGGCTTGGCGCCGCGCGGTGGGCCTCCCTCGTCGCGCGGCAGGGGTTGTCGACGCTCGGCGTGCTCCCGGACAGCGGGCTGCACCTCGGGTTGCGTGCCGGCGCTGTTTTTCGCCGTCGGGCGTCGTCTTCGCCGTCGGCGCTGTTTTCGCAGAGTTTTTCGCGAGCGGTTTCGCGAGCTGTTTTTCGCGAGCAGTTTTCGAGCTGTTTTTCGCCGCCGCGTGCTGTTTTTCGCCGTCGGGCGCTGTTTTTCGCCGACGGAGCAGTTTTTCGCCGCCGCGTGCTGTTTTTCGCCGTCGGGCACTGTTTTTCGCCGACGGAGCAGTTTTTCGCCGCCGCGTGCTGTTTTTCGCCGTCGGGCGCTGTTTGCCGCCGACGGAGCAGTTTTTCGCCGCCGCGTGCTGTTTTTCGCCGTCGGGCGCAGTTTTTCGCCGACGGAGCAGTTTTTCGCAAGCTGTTTTCGCAAGCCGGTTTTGAGCAGTTTTTGCAAGCAGTTTGTGAGCCATTTTTTGAGCGGTTTTTCGCGAGCAGTTTCGCAGGGTTTTCGCGAACTGTTCCGCTAGCAGATTTTGTGCTGTTTTCGCCGTCGGGCGCTGGTTTTCGCTGACGTAGGCTGTTTTTCGCCGTCGGATGCGCGGTTTTGACCGTTCTGATTGTTTTGCGATTTCTTCGCTTCTGGCAGCTTGCGGTGCGGTTTTAGCTTCCGCGGAGCGCGCGGTCGTGTGGTTGGTCGCCGCGTGCTCCGATTCGCGTGCGGATTCTGGCATCGGGCTTCGTGTTGCGTGCGGACCCCTTGGAGGCCAGGTAAGCCCGCTGAGCCAATTGCAAGTGTCGACAAGCAATTGGTGGCTTGCTGAGGTGGGTTGGTTTTCTCTCCAAGTCTACGGACTTCCTTCTAATTCTATTGTGATAGGATTGCATGCTAGTTTAAGTGTTTTCTTGGAACTTAACTAGCACCCCCGTCATATGTGCATGCGTTGACCAGACCTATTGTGAACCTTAATTGAGCTAGGTTCTTTTATGCTTTAGACATCCCGCACTTCGCATATCCCTCTGGATTTAGAGTTCCTCGCCCGGGTAGTGGGCTGAGGGGTCAGAGCGTTGTGGGACGGGTGTTGCACTCGGGCCCGGGGGGGCCGAGTGGGGTCTGGTGGCTGGGTTAGGCCAGTGTTAGCGTTTTGGGGAACCGTTTCAGATAAACGGTGGTCCCGGGGGTTTTCCTTTCCGCTGTTCTTCTCGTCACCACCAGGTTGGGATCGTGGTGCACGTGTGTTAGCAGGACCTTGAACCCAGAACCTTTTTGGATGAATACATGATTTTAGTCAGCCAATGTTTCTTCCAAGCCTCGCAAGGTTGTCTGAGTCTGTGCTCGTCTGTAGGGACGAAGGCATCAGCTCTTCGAGGCTTGGGCATAAAACTTGATTTCAAAGGGTTTTCCTAAAAGAGACTAAAAATCATTGAAAAGATAGATTTCTTTCAGACTGAATGGTTTTCTGAAATAAATGACATAGGTTTTTATAAACTTATCCACCCGAGCGGATTCGAATGATCTGGGTTCTAAGGGCTGCTTTCTCTCTTGGGGACGTAGATGTTAGTCCCCCGGGGTTTCGGACCCTCGTAGATCTGGCCGTGGAGCATCTCCGGCCGTGAGTTGTGTGTTGATTTCAGCGGAGTGTTGTTGTGGGAGCCGTCGGGAGAGACGGTGGTCTCAGCTGTGTAGTACTTTCGTTGAGTGGGTCAGTGTTGTGAGATTGAGTCGTGGAGGGTTCTCCGACTGAGTTGTGCTTTGAGCATCGTGATACCGATCTGTTTGATCGAGGACCATAGCCTGCAGGAGCCACTTGTGAGACAGTGATACTGTTGAGATACTTGAGTTCGGTGGGGTCGCACCCCTCGAACCACGCCCCGGGTGCGTTGATGATTCCGAGCTTGATGAGGCGGCGAGGATGATACCGAGCCTGACGAGGCTGCGATGATGCGCCTAGTTTATATACTAGAGGTCGCTTGATACCCCTGGCCGAGCTACCATGGGGTCACTGTGTGAGATATCGAGTTAGTCCGTTTGGACACCCTGGTTGATACACCAGGGGGCGCAGGCTTGACTCGACTGGACCCTGTGGGGCAGTCGCTGAGATTTGAGATACTCTGAGAGAGTGATGGCGCAGCATGTGTCATAGTAGAGCGTCTTGGGCTTAGTACTTGTGACATGTTGTCAGCAGTGAGTGACTGCATACCATCATCCATAGTCTCTCCTTATTGAGCATAGTAGATAGAGGCATGATAGCTGTAGATTCTTTTCCAGCTTATTTATATTATCATCAGTCTTTTCTCTATCTTATGCCTCTGGTAGACTTAGTGGGCAGACCGTGGTTCTTGGAGACGGTACCCACTGAGAACTACTGTAGGATGTAGTTCTCACACCCTCTGTCGGTGACAGGTTGCTGAGGCTTTCTTCCGTCCCTGCTGGGCTTGATTGGACGGACCGAGGACAGGGAGTCGCGTGATAGTTCCCTACCAGCATTGTTACTTTAGAGAGAGGTAGATGTACCATCCCGGATTGTGGGAGCTGGTTTATTTTTTCCTGTTTAGCTATCTCCCATTTGGATTAGTAGATGTTGTATAGGGCGACTTCTATTTGTATCATCTGATTTTGGGGAGATAGGCTATGTGTTGTTGCAACCTTGCAGAGAAAATTTTATAGTACAACTTTTTATCCGCTCTGATATCTGTGTAGCTGTAGTTTTGATCTTTGCAGGCTTGACGCTTCGTCTGTACGGCAGTTTCCGTACAGATGGCGGATCTGTTGGCGAGCCCGGGTCGCAGTTTCGACCCCGGGGCGTGACACGTGGAGTTTGCTGAAACTGCATGAACAGTCCGGACAGTAGGATTTCGTTCCGGACCCCGAACCTTGATTTTTCAGGAATTCTCTGAAAAACAACGACAGTCCTGAACGAGCCTAATCCGGTCCGGACCGTCGTGCGGGAAAAATTCTGTTACAATCAGTTTTTGATTCTTATCCTCTTCCAATGGTTTCTAACCTATAAGTAAACCCTAATTTCATCTTTTAGGGTAATCCACACTAAGTTTTATCTCTGGGAAATGACAGATAAAAATTAACGGAGAAAAACTTAGAGATCTGTTACGGAATTTGAGTTGGCGTATTTCGTGATTTCGGTTAAGTCTTGATGATTGAAGGTAAAGGAAGTTGGATCATATAACTCAATCTCAAGAAAGAAGAATTCAAAAGGATCAGGTATGTTTAACTTAATATCTTTGGTGATCCGAATACTTCTTATAGCGTAGAAACACTTGGATGGATTTGTTATTGCATAAATATCAAAAACTGGACATGGGACATGTTCAGGATCCGGATCAGACTGTTCAATCCGGATCCCGAAGGTGGTTCGTTCATATACCAGTTCAATCCGGATCGTAGCTTCCCTTGATCCGGATCCCGAACATTGAGTTTACCATTTTATTTGAACGATCCGGATCAGGCTACTGCAATCCGGATCCCGAACGTTGATGTTTGGTGAACTATATGAACGATCCGGATCAAGCACTTCGATCCGGATCCCGAACCTTCGTTTTTCTGGAATCTGTTTTTCTCGCTACTGCAATCCGGATCGCCAATCTCCGATCCGGATCGTCGTCATGTAAAAACTCCAGAAAAGGTTAGTTTTTGATCCTTATCTTCTTCCAAGGGTTTCTAACCTATAAATAGACCCTATGATTCTTTTTCTAGGGTAAGTCCACAGAATAGAAAAAAGTAGCCGTCATCTTTTATACGGACTAAGATCCACATATAGAGAAGAAAGGAAATCATAGATTCTATCTTATGTTTCTTCATCTATATTGATTGATTTGATTCTAGATTTTCATACTCACATTTTGAGTTGAATCAAATCAATGAATACTTAGATGGTATTTCCGATCTATTTCTAATCTAAGTATTCGGCGGATCATCACCACCCAAAAACAACGATTTACCCCAAAATCGGCGCGTGGACTCGCGTGGCCTTGTGGATTCAAGGTGCAACCGCTCTCGTGGATTCGGAGCGAGGTACGTTCGTGGATTCGAAGCGTTCTACTGGGTGAAGACCGTGGATTCGGTCGGACGTCGTGGACTCGACGTTGGACGCCGTGGATTCGGCGTTGGACGCACATCGTGGATTCGAGAAGCGTCTGGAGCGAGCGGAGAAGATCAACTAGGAGCGTATGGAAAAGGTTGAGTCGTCTGTGAGTACGGTATATCACCTTGTACGTGTTTAATTCTAGTGGATTTCACCGTGTTATCGGTCCCGTGGTTTTTTACTCCGGTTTGGAGTTTTCCACGTAAAAATCTCTGCGTGTTATTTATTTTTTCGCATTGGGTTTTTATATCGCAAAGATTTTTGAGTGTTTATGGTTTACACCTATTCACCCCCCTCTAGGTGTTTTTTCCCATACTTAGATCCTATTATTCATATAACCCAACAAGTGGTATCGGAGCGGGAATAGGGTTGTAAACAATGGTTGAAGGTGGAAACATCAACAGACCCCCGTTCTTCGATGGAACAAATTATGCGTACTGGAAAGTACGGATGAAAGCCTTTTTAATTTCCATCGACGAACGGGTGTGGCAATCAATTGAATTAGGATGGTCTAATCCAACTGAATTTATTGGTAATGTTCGCACCATCAAACCTAGGTCGAAATGGACCAAGGAAGAGATTGAAATATCTTCTTACAATGGCAAGGGAATAAATGCTTTATTTAATACCTTATCACAAACAGAGTTCTCTCGCGTCTCGGCATGTGAGACTGCGAAGGAAATCTGGGATGTTCTTCAAGTTACGCATGAGGGAACTAACCTTATGAAGATTCAGAAACTGCAAATGCTTACGAGCAAGTTTGACTCTATTTTCATGGCAGAAAATGAATCGTTCACTGACTATTACACACGATTGCAAGACATCGTAAACTCATGTGCTAACTTGGGAGAGAAGATTCCAGAATTTAAAATTGTAAGAAAGATCTTAAGAACTCTTCCTGAAAGATTTCGTTCCAAGGTCACAGCCATTGAAACTATTAAACACCCGGACGAAATCCGTGTAGAAGAATTAGTTGGTTCTTTACAAACTTATGAAATGACATTTCGTACTAACTATTCTTCGGAAAAGGCATCCTCTTCTAAGTCTTCAGGTTATGCTTTGAAAACAACAAAAGAAGAAGACGCGGATTCATCCTCCTCAGGCGATGACGAGAATTTATCTATGGAGGACTTTGAGAAGCAGCTCGCTCTCTTGACAAGGAAGTTTCGCCGAAATTTTCGAAGGGGTAATTCAAGCAAAACTCCATCCTTCGGAAAGTGGAAGAAAGGCAAGGGTTCTTCAAGTTACAAGTCAAGAAAGCAAGAAGGTTTTTCTAAGGATAAGAAAAGCACAGAAGGACAAGTCCAATGCTTCAAGTGCCGAGGGTACGGCCATATCTCAACGGAATGTCCAACTAAGAATCCGTCTAAGAAGAAGGCGATGCAAGCCGTCACTTGGGATGACACCTCATCGTCAAATGAGTCATCATCAAGTGATGAAGAAGACAACGCAACTGCGTTCCACGCGTCCACATCTTCACCCTTCTTGTGCTTAATGGCAAGTACATCCGACTCATTGTCCAACTCCACTGTTGAAAAGAATGCAACGGACAATGAATCGGATGATTCGGAAGGTGAAGATTTTGCTCTAGCCTACCACAGACTTTTACGGGATTCAAAGAGACTGGCTAAGCAAAACAAGGGGTTGAGAGGGAGATTGCAGGATCTCGAAGAAGAAGTAAAAAGGGTAACTTCTCTCTCGACCGATCTTGAAGTGGAAAGGGATAATCTGATAAAAGCAAATGTTTCCCTTCAAGAGTCCAACGAGCAACTCGAGAAGAATTATATAGATATGGTTAACAAAGCGAATTACTTCTTGAAGCTCAACGGCGAGGCTCGACAGGAAAAATTGGAAATGACAGAGACCATTCTCCAACTCAAGGATGACTTGCAGCGATTTTCATCAGGAAGGAGTAAGTTGGATAAGCTTCTTGGTCTTGGTCAATCAAACAAGTTCGGCCTCGGATACAATCGAACTAAAGACGATTTTAGTTCGGTTGGGACAGTTTTCGTGCCTCAGTCGGTATCTCCTCCTCCGACACCGGAATTCACGACAAGCAACGACAACAAGCCTACTTCACCCTCCTCGGGATCATCAAGCACTAAGGTATGTTTTCGTTGTAATTTTGCAGGGCACATTGAAAGAAATTGCAAGATTGGAGCTCAAAGATCAAATCAATCACATCTTGCAACTGCTACCAATGAGTTCACTCCCCACAAATCAAAGAAGGACTTTTCAAAAGAAAAGAACATTGGTAGTACTTCAAACAAGACGATGACAAAAGAAAAAGATCAATCATACAAGACGTCTTCATCAAGGAAAATTTCTCAAACATTGCCAACATACTCTAAAACTCAAAAGGTTTGGGTATGCAAAGGTGAAATCTTTCCTTGTCTTTAATCTTTCTACGATTAAATGTTGTGTAGTTTATGTAGACTATTTTTCTTTCTTTGGGCCAACACGTCAACCATCCTTGGGAGGTAAATGGTATATTTTCTTATTGGTTGATGATTTCTCTCGGTATTCATGGGTAGCATTTTTAAAAGAGAAATCTGATACTTTTGATTCTTTTCACGAGATTTGCCTTCGTATTATGATTGAAAAGAATGAAAAGATCATTCGTGTTAGACGTGATAGAGGTGGAGAATTCATAAATTCTAAATTCATTGATTTTTGCACTTCCAACGGCATTAAGCATGAATTCTCTGCACCCTATACACCTCAACAGAATGGTGTGTCGAGCGCAAAAACAGGGTTGTTCAAGAGATGGCACGTGTTATGCTTCATAGCCGGAATTTACCGCTACATTTTTGGGCTGAAGCTGTGAACACTGCAATCTATGTTATTAATCGAGTTTATTTGCGCCCGGGAACGTTAAATACACCATATGAACTATGGTGTGGTAGAAAACCCAACATCAAATATTTTCGCATCTTCGGGAGTCGGTGTTACATTTTACGTGACCGTGAAAATCTTGGAAAGTTTGACTCTCGAAGTGACGAAGGGATTTTCATGGGGTATTCTACAAATAGTAGAGCATATCGGGTATTTAACTTGGAATCTAAGACGATCGTAGAATCTATAAATGTTAAAGTAGATGAAGCTTTCCACTTTGCATCTGATAAATCTACCCCTGATATCTCTCTTGATGATGATACTCCTGTAAGTGCATCTTCTCATGATAATACTTCCAATATTAATGATGCGTCTAATGGTTCTTCAAGTTTATCTGATGTGCAGGAATCATCTCATGTACCTCCGAGTACTCCATTACAACAAACGTTACGCATCTCCAAGGATCATCCTGAATCAAACATCATTGGAGACCCACAAGAAGGAGTCAAAACTCGGAGACAGTTGGTTTGTGGATTCACATGTTATGTTTCCACGATCGAACCAAAGAACGTAGATGAAGCTCTTCAGGATGACTACTGGATTGAAGCAATGCAGGAAGAGCTCCATCAGTTTGAACGCAACAAAGTCTGGAAATTAACGACGCCTCCGAAGCAACACAATGTGATTGGTACTAAATGGATTTTCAAGAACAAGAAAAATGAGGATGGTACCATCATCAGGAACAAAGCACGTTTAGTTGCTCAAGGCTACTCTCAAATAGAAGGTATAGACTTTGATGAAACGTTCGCCCCTGTAGCTAGACTCGAGTCCATTCGTATCTTATTCGCTATTGCTTGTCACTTTAAAATAAAACTCTTTCAAATGGACGTTAAGAGCGCGTTTTTAAATGGGTTTTTAAATGAGGAAGTTTATGTGGCTCAACCGAAAGGTTTTGTAGACTGTAAACTACCTAACCATGTTTTTCGTTTGAAAAAGGCTCTTTACGGTTTAAAACAAGCACCGCGAGCTTGGTACGAAAGGTTGACAAAGCACCTTTTGGAGAAGGGCTATACTCGAGGGGGAGCAGATCGGACTCTCTTTGTGAAGCATTATCAAAATAACTTCATTGTTGCACAAATCTATGTCGATGACATTGTGTTTGGAGCAACAAAGGATAATGATGCTTCTAAATTCGCAGAAATCATGGAAAGCGAATTTGAGATGTCCATGATGGGCGAACTGACATACTTTCTTGGATTGCAAGTGAAACAAAATGGTGAAGGCATCCATCTGTGTCAATCCAAGTATGCAAAGGAGTTGGTAAAGAAATTCGGATTAGAAGATTCTAAAGATTTTCCTACTCCTATGGGAACTAGCAATAAGCGATTAGGAAGTGAATCTCTTAGTGATAATGTAGACGAGAAACTCTATCGCACCATGATTGGAAGTCTACTTTACCTCACAGCTAGTCGCCCGGATATATCCTTTAGTGTTGGGATTTGCGCGAGATATCAATCAGCACCAAAGGAGGTTCACCTGAAAGCGGTGAAACGGATCATCCGGTACGTCAAAGGAACTGTTAATTTCGGAATTTGGTATCCTATGGGAACAAGTCTAGATACTATTGGATACTCAGATGCCGATTGGGCAGGATCTGTGGATGATCGGAAAAGTACGAGTGGTGCATGTTTTTATCTTGGCCATTGTCTTGTTGCATGGCATAGTAAAAAGCAAAACTGCATTGCACTCTCGACTGCCGAAGCGGAATACATCTCAGCGGGTAGTTGTTCAACTCAACTTATTTGGATGAAAAGCGTGTTGAGCGACTTCCGGATTTCAGCAACTTCGGTAACTGTTTTATGTGACAACACAAGTGCTATAAACATTTCAAAAAACCCTGTGTTGCACTCTAGAACAAAACACATTGAACTTAGATATCATTTTCTTAGAGAGCTAGTTGAATCAAATATTCTTCAAATTTCCTACATTTCAACTGAAGATCAATTAGCTGACATTTTAACAAAACCTTTGGATCAAAAACATTTTATTCATTTGCGTAAAGCAATTGGAATGCTTTCCTTGAAATAACCTCTTTTTGAAACTTTTGCTTAGGTTAGGTTTTATTTTTGTGTTTTTGTTCATTATCTATGCTTAGACATAGAATATTAATTGAGCATTAGTTTGATTGACTTTAACTGCATCCTTTTATATATTTAGAAATCTATTATGCCTTAGATATCATAATATTTCATTTGATGCAATGATCATTTATGTCAATTAACTCATCTTTGTTTTGATCAAAGTCAATTTCTCTCTCGATGATCTCTTGGTATAGTTTTTATCTTATTTGACTGTTTAGTCGAGTATGAAATCGAGATCAATATTTGGCTGAATACTTTATATCTTAAATAATTGATAGCCAATTGAGGGAGAGTCAAAGAAAAAGTATTATGCTCAAAAGATGTGGAAAGAGTTACATCCCAATGAGGAGTGTGAAAACTACCACCACATGGAGGAAAGAGCTACCACCTCGGTCGTCCGAGTACTGTGTGCAGCTACCACATGTATACCAAGCAAGGTTTTTCAAGTTTGATTAATTAAAATGCATGTTGAAATACTTGACTCTGTCAAAATTTCAAGGTTGGTATAAGGTGGGATTTTTAATGTAAGATGCTCAAAGAGCCACTCTCTTCAATAAATTGACTAGATATATTATCTAACTTATCGGGGATGTTAGACATCTATTGATCTTTGTATTTCATTTTTTTTACCGAATTGATGATTTGATAAAGGCATTACTCATAAGATCAAGTTAGATGTAATTGAAGTTGTTCAACTTTAAGGGATTTAATTTTTATAAATTTTCGTTTCATTTGTTGGATGTTATTGATAGATTTGATATAATCTATTTCTTGTTGTATGAAACGATGGTTTTCGTTTAAAGTTGATACACAAAAGTGCTTACAATCTTTTTCTGGTTTTTCTAGAATTTCTCTGAAATTTTCTAAAGAAAAAGTTGGAGCCGATCCGGATTGGACCTGCCGATCCGGATCCCGAACGCAGATATACTTCTGCGGGCAGACGATCCGGATTGGACCTGCCGATCCGGATCCCGAACGCAGTTTTTCACTGCGGGTAGCCGATCCGGATCGTAATCACGAACTGATCCGGATCGCGGCTAGGGTTTTATATAGAACAAAAGGGTTTTGATTTCTTTTACTCCAATCTTTTGTTCCAAAGTTTCCAGAGCTTCTCTCTCTAGATTTCATCCATCTTGGAAGCTTTCAAACTCAAGTTCTTCAATTCCAAGTAAGTTTTATTGATCAAAATCTCGATTTTTCACAGTTTTTCTTATTCCTCCTCAAAACGTGATGAATTTCTCGTATCAATTTCATTTGTGGATGGTTTTTGATCAAATTTCTTTTGAAATAAGAACTCTGGGTAGATTAGTTTTGATTACATGCTAGGTACTCTCAAGATAAACGGATTTTTGGTCTTCGATTTCAAAAATTTCGGTTTTAGGGCATATAATGGGAATTTTCCAAAATCATGCAATTGATCTATTTTTAAATTTCCTTTTGCAAAACTAATTTGATTCCTAGTCTCTCTACACGATAATGATTGTTTGGGTACAATTTTTCTAATTTTTGAAAATTAACAATTTTTTCGTGTTCTTGAGGTGTTGCTCACAGGATTTCTTTTCACAAGAAACCAATAGCAATGGTGATCACGTGGATCATTCTCCTTCTGGCTGCTATGGTACATACGAGAGACACTGTCAAGCCCAAGAGGGCTAAAAAGGATGAAGTCAATTGGGATGAGTTGTCAGATGATGAAACACATCCAGGAAAATCTCCACAGAAAACCTCTGTTGCATCGAAAGGGAAAGCCCGTGCAGAGACATCAAAGGAAAAGGCTCCGCCCACTGCTACGGAAAAAGGAAAAGCACCAATGACCTCTTCATCCATACTAAAAAGAAAAAGACTCGCTCGACGACCTGGACGAGCTCGAGGTATTGAAATAAATGAACCATGTCAAGAGAATCCAAAGAATATCTCTCAAATTGACACTGAATCTGAAGACGAAGAAGATCGGGACACATTTCTTGATGAAGTACAACAAGGTATTGATGAAGAAAATAAGGTTTACCTAAAGAACAAGAAGCTACTAAAGTCTTCCTCAATACTTAAGCAGCAAGCAAGGAAAAAGAATGTGCCAAGCAATGAACCTCTTGACAATTCACCTTCTTTGCGAAGAAGATCTCCTCGGAATGAAGGACAGACTGCTCCGTCAATCGTCACACAACGTTCTTCAACTTCCAGAAGAATTGACCAAAAGGGAAACCTGGAGTCTTCCATCAAACAAGAACAAGACAAAATGGCTCTAGGACTCAGAAAGATGTCCAAGGACATACATCAGATGAAACAAGAGTGTTCTACGATTTCGGGATTGCTTAAAGGAATTTTGAAAAAGCTGGGTTGCACGAGCTCTGAGGACTCCGCCTCGGATGACTCAGATTCAGATGCTTGAATTGTTTGCTTAATCCTTCTCTTGTGCAGGAACTTCATTTTGTTTTACTTTTTCTTGTGTGCAGGTTCTTTAAGTTTTAGTTTTAAGATTTAGCTTCTCAAACTTGTGGTACTTGAACTGTTAACCATTCTCTCCATTTTGGTATTTTTTGGCTAATTTCTGTGACAAAAAGGGGGAGAGAGAAGTATAAACAATGATACTATGATACAATGGTTACTGAGAACACTTGAAACTATAGAGGTAAATATAACCTCAACTTGAAAGGTAAGTAGAACTTCAACTTTCGGTTTTCATTTGTGTTTGAATGCATGCCTCGACTAACTATTCGACTAACTATTTGGGCATGTAATATAACTAACAAGTTGATGTTCACTAACATGACATTTGGTGATTGATTGCATAAAAGATATGTTGGTGTTTTAACTATGATCAGTTTACATATCTGAATGTATAAATGTCATGGTAAGTATAAATGAGTATAAACTTCATCTCTGTATGTGGTTTTTGAATGATATAAAATTCTTGAGGTATCTAACGATCTCTTTTGTCAAGAATGACTTCTTTTGCAGAGAGTACAGATGTCTAAGTCTAGAGTCTGTTTTAGAAGTTTAACTCATGTATTTTAATTTTGGATCTCCATTGTAAATTTTTGTTGTATGGTGATAGCAACAAAAATATCTTTTTGAATTTTCTTGAGTGGATCTATGTTTTGTCACGAAACCGCCAAAGGGGGAGATTGTTACGGAATTTGAGTTGGCGTATTTCGTGATTTCGGTTAAGTCTTGATGATTGAAGGTAAAGGAAGTTGGATCATATAACTCAATCTCAAGAAAGAAGATTTCAAAAGGATCAGGTATGTTTAACTTAATATCTTTGGTGATCCGAATACTTCTTATAGCGTAGAAACACTTGGATGGATTTGTTATTGCATAAATATCAAAAACTGGACATGGGACATGTTCAGGATCCGGATCAGACTGTTCAATCCGGATCCCGAAGGTGGTTCGTTCATACACCAGTTCAATCCGGATCGTAGCTTCCCTTGATCCGGATCCCGAACATTGAGTTTACCATTTTATTTGAACGATCCGGATCAGGCTACTGCAATCCGGATCCCGAACGTTGATGTTTGGTGAACTATATGAACGATCCGGATCAAGCACTTCGATCCGGATCCCGAACCTTCGTTTTTCTGGAATCTGTTTTTCTCGCTACTGCAATCCGGATCGCCGATCTCCGATCCGGATCGTCGTCATGTAAAAACTCCAGAAAAGGTTAGTTTTTGATCCTTATCTTCTTCCAAGGGTTTCTAACCTATAAATAGACCCTATGATTCTTTTTCTAGGGTAAGTCCACAGAATAGAAAAAAGTAGCCGTCATCTTTTATACGGACTAAGATCCACATATAGAGAAGAAAGGAAATCATAGATTCTATCTTATGTTTCTTCATCTATATTGATTGATTTGATTCTAGGTTTTCATACTCACATTTTGAGTTGAATCAAATCAATGAATACTTAGATGGTATTTCCGATCTATTTCTAATCTAAGTATTCGGCGGATCATCACCACCCAAAAACAACGATTTACCCCAAAATCGGCGCGTGGACTCGCGTGGCCTTGTGGATTCAAGGTGCAACCGCTCTCGTGGATTCGGAGCGAGGTACGTTCGTGGATTCGAAGCGTGCTACTGGGTGAAGACCGTGGATTCGGTCGGACGTCGTGGACTCGACGTTGGACGCCGTGGATTCGGCGTTGGACGCACATCGTGGATTCGAGAAGCGTCTGGAGCGAGCGGAGAAGATCAACTAGGAGCGTATGGAAAAGGTTGAGTCGTCTGTGAGTACGGTATATCACCTTGTACGTGTTTAATTCTAGTGGATTTCACCGTGTTATCGGTCCCGTGGTTTTTTACTCCGGTTTGGAGTTTTCCACGTAAAAATCTCTGCGTGTTATTTATTTTTCCGCATTGGGTTTTTATATCGCAAAGATTTTTGAGTGTTTATGGTTTACACCTATTCACCCCCCTCTAGATGTTTTTTCCCCTATTTAGATCCTATTATTCATATAACCCAACAAGATCCACATATAGAGAAGAAAGAAAATAACTAGATTTAATTCTATGTTTCTTCATCTATATTAATTAATTTGATTCTAGGTTTTCATACTCAGATTTTGAGTAGAATCAAATTAATGAATACTTAGATGGCATTTCCGATCTATCTTTGATCTAAGTATTCGGCGGATCATCACCACCAACAAAACAACGATTTTCCCCAAAATCGGCGCGTGGATTCGCGTGGCCTTGTGGATTCAAGGTGCTACCGCTCTCGTGGATTCAGAGCAAGGTACGTTCGTGTGATCGAGACGTACTACCTGGTGGAGACCGTGGATTCGGTCAGACGTTGTGGACTCGACGTTGGAAGCCGTGGATTCGGCGTTGGACGCAAATCGTGGATTCGAGGCGCGTTGTGGAGCGAGCGGAGAAGATCAACTCGGAGCGTATGGAAGAAGGATGAGTCGTCTGTGAGTGCGTTATATCACCTTTGTACGTGTTATAATCTTAGTTGATTTCACCGTGTTATTGGTCCCGTGGTTTTTTACTTCTGGTTTTGGAGTTTTCCACGTAAAAATCTTGCGTGTTATTTTCATTTCCGCATTGGGTTTTTATTACGCAAAGATTTTTGAGTGTTTATCGTTTACACCTATTCACCCCCCCTCTAGGTGGTTTTTCTCCTATTTAGATCCTTATTATAGTATAACCCAACAATTGGTATCAGAGCAGGAATAGGGTTGTAAACAATGGTTGAAGGTGGAAACATCAACAGACCCCCGTTGTTCGATGGAACAAACTATGCCTACTGGAAAGTACGGATTAAAGCCTTTTTAGTTTCCATCGACGAACGGGTGTGGCAATCTATCGAGTTAGGATGGTCAAATCCAACTGAAGTTATTGTTGATGTTCACACCATCAAACCTAGGTCGAAATGGACCAAGGAAGAGATTGACTCATCTTCTTACAATGACAAAGGAATTAACGCCTTATTTAATGCTTTGTCGCAAACTGAGTTATCTCGCGTCTCGGCATGTTAGACTGCGAAAGAAATCTGGGATGTTCTACAAGTTACACATGAGGGAACAAACCTTGTGAAGATTCAAAAACTGCAAATGCTTACGAGCAAGTTTGACTCTATTTTCATGGCAGAAAATGAATCTTTCACAGATTACTATACGCGATTGCAAGACATCGTGAATACATGTGCTAACTTGGGAGAGAAAATTTCAGAATTTAAAATTGTAAGAAAGATTTTAAGGACTCTTCCTGAAAGATTTCGTTCTAAGGTTACGGCCATTGAAACTATTAAACACCCGGACGAAATCCGTGTAGAAGAATTAGTTTGTGCACTTCAAACATATGAAATGACATTTCCTACTAACTATTCTTCTGGAAAAGCATCTTCTTCTAAGTCTTCAGGTTTTGCGTTGAAAACAATAAAAGAAGAAGACGCGGATTCATCCTCCTCAGATGATGACGAGAACCTATCTATGGAGGATTTCGAGAAGCAGCTTGCTCTCTTGACAAGAAAATTTCGCCGAAACTTTCGAAGGGGTAATTCAAGTAAAACTTCATCCTTCGTAAAGTCGAAGAAAGGCAAAGGTTTTTCAAGCCACAAGTCAAGAAAGCAAGAGAGTTTTTCAAATGATAAGAAAAGCTCGGAGGGACAAGTCCAATGCTTCAAGTGCCGAGGATACGGCCATATCTCAACGGAGTGTCCAAATAAGAATCCATCGAAGAAGAAAGCGATGCAAGCCGTCACTTGGGATGACACCTCAACGTCAAATGAGTCATCTTCCAGTGATGAAGAAAACAACGCAACGGCATTCCACGCATCCACAACTTCACCTTTCGTGTGCTTTATGGCAAGTACATCCAATTCCTTGTCCAACTCCTCCCAAGTTGAAAAGAATGCAACGGATAACGAATCGAGCAACTTCGAAGGTGAAGACTTTGCTTTTGCCTACCATAAACTTTTAAAGGATTCAAAGAAACTAGCAAAGCAAAACAAGGGGTTGAGAGGGAGATTGCAGGATCTCGAAGAAGAAGTAAAAAGGGCAACTTCTCTCTCAACCGATCTTGAAGTGGAAAGGGATAACCTGATAAAAGCAAATGTTTCACTTCAAGAGAAAAATGAGCATTTCGAGAAGGAACATGTAAAAATGGTTGATAAAGCTGGTTACTTCTTGAAGCTCTACTCCGAGGCTCGACAGGAAAAAATGGAAATGACAATGACCATTTTCCAACTTAAAGATGATTTAAAGAGATTTTCTTCTGGAAGGAGCAAGTTGGATAAGATGCTTGGTCTTGGTCAAACAAACCATTTCGGCCTTGGATACAATCGAACTGAAGACAATCCTAGTTCGGTTGGAACAGTTTTTGTGCCCAAGTCGGTAACTCCTCCTCCGACGACGGAATTCACTGCAATCAACGACAACAACCTTACCTCACATACTTCGGGATCGTCAAGTACAAAGGTATGTTTCGTTGTGGTTATGCATGGCACATAAGAAGAAATTGCAAGATTGGAGCGAGAAGATCACATCAAGCACCTCTTGCAACTACTACCAATGAGTTCACTCCCCGGAAATCAAAGAAGGATTTTTCAAAAGAAAAGAACATTGGTAGTACATTAAACAAGACGACGACGTCAAGAAAAAGCGATGAATCAATCAAGACGCTTTCACCTAGGAGAATAACTTCACATTCATTGTCGACGCAGTCCAAAAAGGTTTGGGTGCGCAAAGGTGAAATCTGCCCTTGTCTTGTTGTTCATACTTCTTTACATGCTTATGACAACTCGTCTTGATATCTGGATAGTGGATGTTCCCGTCACATGACCGGTAACAAAAACAGTTTTTAAACTTTAGAGAAAATCTCCGGAGGACATGTTGTTTTCGGAGACGGTCGTTCTTCCAAAATTGTTGGAAAAGGAACAGTAGCTATTCCAGATGGCCCGATTCTAAATAATGTGTTATTTGTTGATGGCCTTAAGACTAACCTCATAAGTATCAGTCAACTTTGTGACAATGGTTTCTCAGTTAATTTTTCATCTGCAGAATGTATTGTAACTGATAAGGACCATGTATTCTTTTTGAAAGGGGTTAGATCAGAAAATAATTGCTATGTTATTTCAAACAAAATTTCTGAAAAGTGTAACCTAGTTTCTTTAGATAATGAAACTCTTTGGCATGAAAGACTAGGTCACATAAATTTTAAAGAACTAGCAAGGATTTCAAATAAAGACGTGGTTAAGGGGGTTCCTAAACTTTCTTTTAAAGATAACATTGTGTGTGGAGGTTGTCAAAAGGGAAAACAATCAAGGGCTGCACACAAGAACTTGAACCACGTTGGTACCAATTGGCCCTTAGAATTACTGCACATGGACTTAATGGGGCCGACTCGTCAACCATCTTTGGGTGGTAAATGGTATATTTTTCTTTTGGTTGATGATTTCTCTAGATATTCATGGGTAACATTTTTAAAAGAGAAAGCGGATACTTTCGACTCTTTTCATGAGGTTTGTCATCGTATTATGATTGAAAGAAATGAAAAGATCGTTCGTGTTCGAAGTGATAGAGGTGGAGAATTCATTAATTCTAAATTCATTGATTTTTGCACTTCCAATGGCATAAAACATGAATTCTCAGCACCCTATACACCTCAGCAGAATGGTGTAGTCGAGCGCAAAAACAAGGTTGTTCAAGAGATGGCGCGTGTGATGCTTCATAGCCGGAATCTCCCGTTACATTTTTGGGCTGAAGCTGTGAACACCGCCGTCTATGTAATTAATCGAGTGTATTTGTGCCCGGGAACTTTAAATACACCATATGAGCTGTGGTTTTGTAGAAAACCGAATATCAAATATTTTCGTATTTTTGGGAGTCGTTGTTATATTTTGCGTGATCGCAAAAATCTTGGTAAATTCGACTCTCGAAGTGACGAAGGGATTTTCATGGGTTATTCTACAAACAGTAGAGCATATCGGGTATTTAACTTGGAATCTAAAACGATGGTAGAATCTATTAATGTTAAAGTAGATGAAGCTTTTCATTTTGCATCTGATAAATCTACCCCTGATATGTCTCTAGATAATGATACTCCTGTAAATGCATCTTCTCATAATAACTCTTTTGATAAAGTTGATGCATCTAATGGTTCTTCTAGTTTATCTGAAATACAGGAATCATCACATGTACCTCCGAGTACTCCGTTACCTCAAACGCTACGGATCTCCAAGGATCATCCGGAATCGAACATTATTGGAGACCCACAAGAAGGAGTCAGGACTCGGAGACAGATGGTTTGTGGAGTCGCATGTTACGTCTCCATGGTAGAACCAAAGAACGTCGATGAAGCTATTCAGGATGACTACTGGATTGAAGCAATGCAGGAAGAACTCCATCAGTTCGAAAGAAACAAAGTCTGGGAACTAACGAAGCCACTGAAGCAACACAACGTGATTGGTACTAAATGGATTTTCAAGAATAAGAAAAACGAGGATGGTACCATCATCAGGAACAAAGCACGTCTAGTTGCTCAGGGCTATTCACAAATAGAAGGTATAGACTTTGATGAGACGTTCGCCCCAGTTGCTCGACTCGAGTCGATTCGTATTTTGTTCGCGATTGCTTGTCATTTTAAAATCAAACTCTTTCAAATGGACGTTAAGAGCGCGTTTTTAAATGGGTTTTTGAACGAGGAAGTTTATGTGGCTCAACCGAAAGGTTTTGTAGACTATAAACAACCTAACCATGCATGTTTTTCGCTTGAAAAAGGCTCTTTACGGTCTAAAACAAGCACCGCGAGCGTGGTACGAAAGGTTAACTAAGCACTTATTGGAAAAGGGCTATACTCGAGGGGGAGCAGATCGGACTCTCTTTGTGAAGCATTATCAGGATAATTTCATTGTAGCACAAATCTATGTCGATGACATTGTATTTGGTGCAACAAGAGACAATGATGCTTCTAAATTCGCTGAAACCATGAAAAGCGAATTTGAGATGTCTATGATGGGCGAACTGACATACTTTCTTGAATTGCAAGTGAAACAAAATGAAGAAGGCATCCATTTGTGCCAATCCAAGTATGCAAGGGAGTTTGTGAAGAAATTTGATTTAGAAAACTCTAAAGATTTTCCGACTCCAATGGGAACTAGCAATAAGGGATTAGGAAGTGAATCTCTTAGTGAAAGTGTAGACGAGAAGCTTTATCGCAGCATGATTGGAAGTCTACTCTACCTCACGGCTAGTCGCCCGGATATATCCTTTAGTGTTGGGATCTGCGCGAGATATCAATCAGCACCAAAGGAGGTTCACCTGAAAGCGGTGAAAAGGATCATCCGGTACGTCAAAGGAACACTGAACTTCGAAATTTGGTATCCTATGGGAACAACGCTTGCCATTATAGGATATTCAGATGCCGATTGGGCAGGATCTGTGGATGATCGGAAAAGTACGAGTGGTGCATGTTTTTATCTTGGCCATTGCCTTGTTGCATGGCATAGTAAAAAGCAAAACTGCATAGCACTCTCGACTGCCGAAGCGGAATATATCTCAGCGGGTAATTGTTCAACTCAACTCATTTGGATGAAAAGCATGTTGAGCGACTTCCGAATTTCAGCAACTTCGGTAACTATTCTTTGTGACAACACAAGTGCTATAAATATTTCTAAAAATCTTGTGTTGCACTCGAGAACAAAACACATTGAACTTAGATATCATTTTCTAAGAGAGCTAGTTGAATCAAATTTACTTCAAATTTCCTATATTTCAACTGAGGATCAATTAGCTGACATTTTAACAAAACCTTTGGATCAAAAACGGTTTATTCATTTATGTAAAGCAATTGGAATGCTTTCTTCGAAATAACACTTTTTGAAATCATTGCTTAGGTTAGGTTATGTTTTGTGTTTTTGTTTCTTATCTATGTTTGTACATAGAACATTAATTGAGCATATGTAATTGACTTTACTTGCATCCTTTCATATATTTAGAAATTTATTATCCTCTGGATATCATAATAACTCATTTGATGCAATGATCATTTATGTCAATTAAGTTATCTTTAATTGATCAAAGTCAATTTCTCTCTCATATGATCTCTTGGTATAGTTTTTATCATATTTGAAAATTGAGTTAAGTATGAAACTCAAGATCAATTTTTGGTTGAATACCTTATATCTTAAATAATTGATAACCAATTCAGGGGGAGTTTGTTAAAATATTAATGCTCATAAGATGTGGAAAAAGTTACATCCCAATGAGGAGTGTGAAAACTACCACCACATGGAGGAAAGAGCAACCAGCTCGGTCGTCCGAGTACTGTGTGCAGCTACCACATGTATACCAAGCATGGTTTTTCAAGTTGATAAGATAAAATGCTTTTTGGAATACTTGACTCTGTCAAATTCCAAGGTTGGTATAAGGTGGGAATTTTATTGAAAGATGCTCAAAGAGTCACTCCTTACAATAAATTGATTAGATATATTATCTAACTTATTTGCGATTTCAAACATCTATTGATCTTGGTACTTCATTTTCTTTACTATGTTAATGATTTGATAAACGCATTACTCATAAGATCAAGATAGATGTCATTGAACTTGTTCAACTTTAAAGGTTTTAATTTTCATAATTTTTCATTTCATTACTTGGATATTATTGATAGATTTAGCATAATCTATTTCTTTTGATGTGAAATGATGACTTTTGTTTAAAGTTGACATGCAAAAGTGCTTACATACTTTTTCTGAATTTTCTGGAATTTTCCTAAATTTTTCTGAAGAAAAAGTTTGGAGCCGATCCGGACCGGAATATCCGTTCCGGATCCCGAACGAAGAAATTTCTGCGGGTAGCCATTCCGGACTGGATTCTTGATCCGTTCCGGACCGCGGCTAGGGTTTTATAAGAAACAAAAGGGATTTGATTTCTTTTTACAACAATCTTTTGTTTCCAAGTCTCCAGAGCTTCTCTCTCTAGAAATCAACCAATTTGGAGCCTTTCCAACTCGAGTTCTTCGGATTAAAGTAAGTTTCTTTGATCAAAACTTCATTTTTCCACTGTTTTGCATTGTTCTTCATAAACGTGAGTGGAAATCATGGGTGGAATTCAATTCTAGATGGTTTTTGGTCAAATTTCTTTTGAAATAAGAACTCTGAGTATATTACTTTTGATTATATGCTAGGTATTCTCCTGATTAACGGATTTTTGGGTTTCGATTTCTGAAAATTCGATTTTAGGGCATATAATAAGAATTTTTGAAAATCATGGCATTGATCTATTTTTAAAATTCTTTTTGCAAAACTAATTTGATTCCTAGTCTCTCTACATGATAATGATTGTTTAGGTACAATTTTTTAAATTTTTGAAAATAAACAATTTTTTCGTGTTCTTGAGTCTTTGCTCGCAGGTTTCTCTCGTTCACAGGCAATAGCAAAAATGGTGTTCTCATTGATCATTGTGCTTCTAGTTGCCATGGTTCATACAAGAGCAACAAACAAGCCTAAGAAGGCTAAGAAGACTAAGAAAACTCGGGATGATTCTGAGACGGAATCGGAGACAGAGTCCATTGATTGGGATGAGCTGTTGATAGAAGCGACTGCTCCTACTGCTTCAAAGGGGAAAGCCCCTGCTGCATCCTCAAAGGCGAAGACTCCGCCAACCGCTGCAGAAAAGGGCAAAGCTCCAATGGAAGAAACTCCTCTTAAAACAAAAAGAAAGAGCGTTGCACGCAAAAGAGGGAGTGCTCGAGGAATATCAATTGAAGAGCCACTAGCAAGCCAGCCTCCTCCACAAGACTTTATAAGCTCGGAAAGAATCAAGGATTTCGAAAAGAGGGAATGCATTGGTGAAAGACATGTCAATGTCAAAGCTCTGAAGGAGCGATCTGCACTTTTTGGCACTCTTTTTGACCATGGGGGTCTTGCCCCCATTTGTCATTTCCCCGAGTCTACTGGATATTGTCTTCACTCGGTGAGGATGTTTTATCAGAATGCATCAAGGTTGGTTGATCTAGAGGACGGAAATCGAGAGTTTCTAACAATGGTTAGAAATATTAAGATTAAGGTCACACCTCAATTGATTGGAGAGGTGTTAGGGATGAAGACTCGGGTTGAAGGAGCACATTACCTGAAAGGTCATATCTTCTCCACCACCTCATGGAGAGTGGTCGTGGATGGAATTTGTCTTCCAGATACTCAGTCGACGGGAAACTCAGTCTTTTCAAAAGAACTTCGACCGGAGTATCGCTACTTGAATTTTATTGTTTGCTACAACATTCTTCCTAACATGCAAACAAAAATTCTTAGATGGGATAGGATGTTATTTCTTTATCTTATTGGAAACCCCACAGCGGCTTTGGGATCAAACTTAAACATTCCTTATCTCATCTGGTCGAGGATGGCGCGGTATGTGGAACATGCCCATCCTACAGAGCGACTTCCCTTCCCAATAATAATTATGCGAATTTTGAAGAAATTCAAAGTCGATATTTCATCATCGGCTTACATGCATAGCTTGGGAACTATCAACGATACAACTATCGTAAAGTCCCTCTCAACAAGACAAGATGAGCCTCCTTCACCTCCTCGCAGACGCCGACCCTCAACATCAACAGCAACAGCAAAAACAGCAGCTACAGCTTCAGTACCACCAGCACTAGCAGCACAACCTGTACCTCCTTCAACTTCAGAGGATGATGCTTCAGTTACCTCTATTTATAGAGAGCAACAACGACTTTCCTCTGAACAGGAACGAATATCGAATGAATTCATTGAAATGAAGGAAGAAATACGAGAAGTAAAAAAGGAACAGGTTTCTATGAACAAGCTAATAAAGAAAATCTTTCAAAAACTCGGCTGTACCAATTCTGAGGATTCTGAATAATCCTTATTTTGTTGTTCTAACTTTTAATCTGTTTTGCAGGTTTTTAGTCTTAGTTCTTACATTTTCTTTTTGAACTTTTACCTCTCTTTTATTTTGTAATTTTGGCTACTTTAGTGACAAAAAGGGGGAGAGAGATCTGAACAATGGAACAATGGTTACAATGGTTTGTGAGAACTTTGAACTTTGAATTCGGGAAGGTAAGTATCAAAACAACTTTTGGTTTTGTATTGTGAATGAATGCATGCCTCGACTAACTATTTGACTAACTATTTGGGCATGTATTATTACTAACAGGTTGTTTGATTACTAACAAATTTATGACATTTGGATTTTAATGCTTAGAAGATATGTCTATCTCTGATTGATATTTTAATACATATCTGAGTTCATAAATGTCATGGCGAGTATAAACTCTATCTCTCTGTTTGGTTTTTGAATGCAAAAAATTCTTGAGGTATCTAATGATCTTTTTTGTCAAGAATTACTTCTTTTTGCAGAGAGTACAGATGTCTAAGTCTAGAGTCTGTTTTAGGAGTTTATCTCATGTATTCATTTTTATTTGGATCTCAAATGTAAATTTTTGTTGTATGGTGATAGCAACAAAAATTTCTTTTTGAATTTTCTTAAGTGGATCTATGTTTTGTCACGAAACCGCCAAAGGGGAAGATTGTTAAGGATTTTAGTTTTGGCGTATTTCGTGAAAGTATTTAAGTCTTGAAGATTGAAGATGAAGAAGCTTGGATCATATACCTCAATCTCAAGAAAGAAGAATTCAAAATGATCAGGTAAGTTTAACTAAATATTAATGGTGATCTGAATACTTCTTATAATGTAGAAACACTTGGATGGGTTTTTAATCGCATAAAAATCTAAAACTGGACAAGTTACATGTTCAGGATCCGGAACAGGGGACTACAGTCCGGACCCCGAACGTTGGTAGTTCATGCACAAATCCAGTCCTGAACATCCCTGTTTTGTTCCGGACCCCGAACGTGGATTTTGGTGAAACTGCATGAACAGTCCGGACCGTAGGATTTTGTTCCGGACCCCGAACGTGGAGTTTGCTGAAACTGCATGAACAGTCCGGACCCCGAACCTTGATTTTTCAGGAATTCTCTGAAAAACAACGACAGTCCTGAACGAGCCTAATCCGGTCCGGACCGTCGTGCGGGAAAAATTCTGTTACAATCAGTTTTTGATTCTTATCCTCTTCCAATGGTTTCTAACCTATAAGTAAACCCTAATTTCATCTTTTAGGGTAATCCACACTAAGTTTTATCTCTGGGAAATGACAAATAAAAATTAACGGAGAAAAACTTGGAGATCCACATATAGAGAAGAAAGGAAATAACTAGATTTAATTCTATGTTTCTTCATCTATATTAATTAATTTGATTCTAGGTTTTCATACTCAGATTTTGAGTATAATCAAATTAATGAATACTTAGATGGCATTTCCGATCTATCTTTGATCTAAGTATTCGGCGGATCATCACCACCAACAAAACAACGATTTTCCCCAAAATCGGCGCGTGGATTCGCGTGGCCTTGTGGATTCAAGGTGCTACCGCTCTCGTGGATTCGGAGCGAGGTACGTTCGTGTGCTCGAGACGTACTACCTGGTGGAGACCGTGGATTCGGTCAGACGTCGTGGACTCGACGTTGGACGCCGTGGATTCGGCGTTGGACGCAAATCGTGGATTCGAGGCGCGTTGCGGAGCGAGCGGAGAAGATCAACTCGGAGCGTATGGAAAAAGGAAGAGTCATCTGTGAGTGCGTTATATCACCTTTGTACGTGTTATAATCTTAGTTGATTTCACCGTGTTATCGGTCCCGTGGTTTTTTACTCCTGGTTTTGGAGTTTTCCACGTAAAAATCTTGCGTGTTATTTTCATTTCCGCATTGGATTTTTATTAAGCAAAGATTTTTTAGTGTTTATCGTTTACACCTATTCACCCCCCCTCTAGGTGGTTTTTCCCCTATTTAGATCATTATTATAGTATAACCCAACACTCCCGACGGCAACGGCGATACCACCGGCACAATCGCAAGAAGCGGTGCAACCAGCAACGCCCGTCTACATGGCCCAACCACTAGAGGAGGGCCAAGTGTCGGTGATGGCACAGCAGTTTGTCCTCCGCGAGCCGCCGCCTCTCCCGACGCAGCCAGCGACTCCGGTAACCCAGAGCGGACTCACCAAAAATGGCTGGGGGTAGGGATGTTGGGCGTGCCCTTCCACTGGTACCGCCTCAGTACTAGATCGGCCATGACGGGCCAGCTTAGACGGCGCCAGGTACAATGATGGCGCAGCAAGCCGCGCTGCCCAGGTGACACAAACCCTGGGGGCAGTACAGCTGCAAGTAGTCCTGCGACAGACGGGAATGGAGCCGACAGGGCAGAACATCGGTCGTCAACAGGAGGGTTTCGGGGGGATTCATCTGCCCTCCCTACCATCGTTCGTCCAAGCCTCAGATTAGGGGCAAGAATGACGAGCAGATCCCTCCGCAGGGACCACTTTAGCAGCAGGTTGGCCACCATAGACCGCCATCGCCACCAGCACAGCCGGCGGCTCCGATACCTAAGATCGGGCTTGCCAAAAGCGCTGAGGGCAGGAGCAACAAGCAGGTCCCTCCGCAGGGGCCGCCCAAGAAATCGATCGGCCAATACGAGCCGCCACTTCCACCGGTGCATCAGACGATCCCAGCACCTCAAGTGGGGCTCGTCAATGTCCACGCTCGCATGGAAAAGGCAGATTGGAATGCCTTCGGCACCGAGGCTAGGCCAGTCATGCGGCCAATTCCCAGGTCCCTGCACTCCTCGAACAAGGAGGTGTGTAGGATGGCCATACCAGGCCAACTGTAAAGTGTCAAGGTTTTACAAAATCTCGTTGGAGGTCACCGAGAGCATAGACCTGCCAGGGTCGCATCAAAGGAACCATTGTAGTAATCTAGAAAATTAAAGACTTTATAATTACCTTTGGAATTTATAAAATTGGTAATTTTGGCAAAAATGGGAATTTTTAGTACAATAGTGGCCCTAAAATACCGACTTTTGATCGGGCCTGATCTCGAAAATCCGAGATCACCATTGCGATCGTCTCGACGAAACATGAAAAGTTCATATTCACTTATCGACGATCCAACGGTCGGATCTTCCGCAAAATAGCGAAGAAGAACGGGTCCCACAACTTAAGTTGTGAATAGTAACCCCTGTTTTAAATCCCCTTCGACCACTGTTGGCCGATTCACTATCTGAAACCCTGACATAGGGGTATGAGTAGTCAAACCTAATTAATTTCGACATTCTGAACGCAATGGCACTGACGGTTTTCGCGTTTGGCGATCCGGGTGCATCGAAGTGCGTGCGTCGGTTTGCGACATACAGAACAAGATGGCCCGAGATTTTATACGGGCGCCAAACTAAACAAACACATACGCTACTTGACAGGTCTCGACGAGCCGGACGTCGTGGCGAAGTCTGTTTCGCAATTCGCTGAGCGAATTTTCTCGAATTGCGTGAAAAGTGTCGAAAAATCAATATTTTTCTATAGAACCTATATATTTTATGTACCAAAATTTATGAGGCTTATAAGCTAAGGTTCTGGGTGCAATTATGACCTACAGCAGGGACCTAGATGTTAGAGGCACAAGGTATAGGGGCTAAATGGCATTTTGTTACATTGCAACCTTTGGCTCTTGGTATACTCGTGGGAGGCTACACGAGGGGCCATTATGTGTTGTTTGGGTTTCCAAACCATAGCAGATTATTTCTCTTAATAGCCTGGGCGTTGGGTAAGCCTAGACATCAAACCCCATTGAGAGGAACCGAGAGAGAGTGAGAGGAAGAATAAGGTTGGATCAAACCTTTCCAAAGTTGGGATCTGGAGTCCCTGTGGTGTTTCCCTGTACCTGTGGAGCACCTGGGTGGTTGCCGGGGCCGCGCGAAGAGGGAGGAAGATAACCGGCTTCATCCCATCTTCATCAACTCTGGCAAAGGTGAGGTTTTTAAACCACGGTTTGTTTGAGCCCGAGACCACTAGTAGTAGATTATTTAGGTCCATAGGATGCTTCGAGCCAAGTTTGAGCTCCCCATGCACACTGGTTTGCCGGCGGAAGCAAGATCTCGCCGGAAACCTAAGAAAACTCCACCGCGGCCGTTCTCTTCGACCAATTGGCCAAAATGAGCCAAAGTTGGTAGGCATGGACTGTAGGGGATGGGGATCAACCCCACCAAATTTGGTGTAGTATGATCGAGCGGATCAATGGCAGATTTGTGCCCTAGTTTTCGGGAATATTGCACTTCGGCCGAGCTTTGTGCTCCGGCGCCGGCGAGCCTCCCCACCACCGTGCACATGGCCGAGAAGCTTCATGGGACCATTTAGAGTCCAACCATGCCTTTTCATGGCAGCCATGCAGCCCGAGGGGGGATCCACCATTGTTGGCCCAAGCTCGAGGTCATTAATGGCGGCCGGCCATCCGGCGACCTCCGACGGCGGGGACAAGGCTAGACCTTCCTAAAAGCTTGCTAGGAAGCTTCAGGTGCTGCCCCTTGCACCTTAAAACCAATAGTTGCAAAGTTGCCATTGTTGGTAAAAGCTCCAAAACCGAGCTTGCCACCGCCGCGCCGCCGCCGTGTTCTGTCGCCGGGCACGGGCTCAGGTAAGTTAGTTATGGTATTTAGCAACTTTTTGGTCAAGTTGTTTGGTCCCAGATGCTTTGCTTGAATGGTCATAATTTTCAAGGTTAATATCATCTTCTTCCTCATGCTTGCGGCCAAACCTGGGGGTGCTAGCTTGAAAATAAAATGATGGAAATGCTCCTGCAACTCTATGGAGCATTTCCTTCCAAGTTGGAAAACCCCAGGTGCAGTGGTTGCAGAGAACAAGTAAGAAATGGTGTTTACTACATGTTTCAAGTTTGTGCATGCCATGTGTTTGATAAAATGCCTGAGAGAGGAAAAATGTGGAATTTGGGTTTGCTGTAAATATGAATGATGCTCCAAAAAGTCCCCTGAGCTTGATGCTCACTTCGGATCAAACAGATTCTGTGTGGAACTAAGTTTGGAGCATCGTACACATTGTTAGAGAACAAGGCTTTGGATCTCTTTGATCCAGCAAGTTTTGGGCTGCCCAAAGGTGAGCCCCAGTCCTGGCACTGTCCAGAGGTAGTTTCATATACAAAGTTTTAATAGATGTTAAATGGATTGAAAGTTAGTGTATAAACTAGCTTTAGGTTAAATAGTTGGCTAAAGTCCTGCTTTTGGACTGTTTGAAAAATTGTAACAGTGAGCTTTTGACTAATTTGGGGTCACTGGACGCAATGTTCGCGTTAGATTTAGGTTTCGATGATCCGGAGAAACAAAAATGCAAAAAATGGCTATGTTAGAGGAGTGTTTTATGGCCCAAAGTTTTCCTCGGGTTGCGTGCTGCCACAAATGTGTGAGCACGGTGTTCAGCAAGTTAAAGGTCACCTGCTGGAGGTGACGGCTCGTAAAAATGATTTTCTGTTTAAGAGAACGAGCGAAAACAGTGCTCAAAAAGCATTAAAAGTGCGGTTTTTGAAAACCTTAAGGGTCTAGGTAAGTTGTTGGTCGGGTTTGAGTTTTCCCTGATCAGTATTTTTGATTCAGGTTGGCACAGTTTGCCTCTGGTTCCGAGTGTTCAGTCGATACAGTTTAGTCGCCTGCAAAACGACAGGTGGGTTTATCTTCGGTCCGGGTTTTATCATTTCGGCCCTCTCGGGTACGATATTGGTTGGACCCCTATTTTTGAAGCTTAGTTTCTGCTTTGAGCTATCCTTTCTTCGATTAGTTTCTATTGCTTTACGCCTGATTGATGATCTATAGTTGTCTGTTGCATAGCATGTTTGATCCTTGTTGCTTTCAGAGTTTATACCCTTATTCTGGACATTGCCTTGCCTGATTGGTCACTAGATGTTGAGCTGCTTATCTGTTGATCAATAATACACTGCTGAACACAAGGTTTAATCAATTAATGTTTTACCGAACATCGTAGGGTCGCCTAAGTCTGTTCTTGTTTGATAGGACAAAGGCAAAGCTCTTCGAAGTTTGGATCTAAAACCTGTTTTCAAAATAGTTTACTCAAAAATATGTGGTTAGTTTTGTATTATTGATTGGTTAGTTTTCTTGGTAAATGATTAGTTGATCCTGGAAATATCATGATTTGATACCTGATTAACAGTAATTTTGATTACTCTGTCTATTCGGATTATATCACTGCTACTTCTGCATTGAGATGAGATTTTGTTGAGTAGTCATTGCATTCTTGATCTTTGACATATCATGATTTATAGTTGCTGATGTTGAGATGTTGATTATCATTGTTGCATCCCAGAGGGGATTGATTCTGGCTTTTTGCCGTTTACCGGTCTGTGGACCGTGAGCTTGAGCATTCGCATTGATCGCCCGCATCGCTGTACTTCACGAACATATCCGAGGTCGCTCCTCGTGTGCTTTGTTCTTTGCCGGTAAAGTGGTCTGTTGAAAGGCCCGTGACTCCCAAAGGGAGAATGTCGGCTAGTTTGGTGCTAGTTTGGGCAAATTCCCTGAGGTCTTGTAGACCAATATGGTGGCTTATGATTGGGTGATTTTATTATTCATCTGTTGATGCATATGTTGTTGATTAAAGCCTGTTTTTAACCTATTTCATTGAGTTCCTGATTTAATTTCCTGTTATCAGCCTATGCATGATTGAGATTCTACAAGATGCTTTCGAATACTGATATATTATCCTATTCATCCTTGATTTGATTCCTGTTATTAGCCTATGCATGATTTAGAATCTCTTTGATGATCTTAAATACGGTTGCAAGATTATATCTGATTATTCTAACCCCTGATTATTACTATCCTCTAGTATTGTATACCAGTAGGTACGATCTGCTATTTCTCGGCTCGTCGTGCCCACTGGGATACACTCCGGTATGTCTCACACCCTCGGGTGACTGTTTTTCAGGTCGAGCGGGTGTTGGGATGTCGGGACGAATTGGCGAGGTATCGATATAGAGGTTGACCCTGGACAGCCGAAAAGTTATGTAATAGATGTTTGAGAGAAAGGAAATTGTATTCAGTTGTAAATTTGTAAAGTTAATTTGTATTCTCTGTTTATAGTTACGTAGTTAGTACTCTGATGTTTGTTGCCAAGCTAGCCGTGCATATATAGAAAAGGCTCAATCCCAAAGGGGATTGGGACTCTTCTATATATGTGGCGGTCTGTCATTGCCCTGGTCATTTTTGCGACTCTGATTTTAAAAGGAAAAAAAAAAAATAATAAATAAATAGCCTGCTTTTCAAAACTCGGGGCGTGACAGATTAGATGGTATCAGAGCAATAGGAATACGATGCCTAGGTTTGGTTAGGAACGAACCCTAGGATGACTTGTGTCACGAGAGAGCGATGGGTAGTGTTCTAAGTCTTGTAGTTAGAAACAGAAATTGTGGGTCGGTTAAACTAAAACCTATCCTTGGTATTGCAGTTATGGCTCGCACTAGGCGTGGTGTTGGTGGCAGGCGTAGGACTGGCATTAGTCGGGGGTTGCCCGATGGTAATCTTGATTCACCTTTTGCCTATGCGTCGGATTTAATAAGGAGTAGGAAAAACGTTGAAATATGATTCCAGTTTCTTGTGAATAGACAAAGTGGCATTCCTGACCACGTGATGGTAGTGACCTTTGGTAGAGGGTATATCATCGGCATAGAGACTGTGAAAGAAGGTATGTGATGTACCTTCAGATGTGAGTTGTGTCTCCAACTAGTTGTTGGCGACAGATCTATGGTATTTCATCATTCTTTTGGTAAGCACGTTGGCGGCCGACAACGTACTTTCGAAAGAACTGAGAAATACTCTGCCCTGTAATGGGGAGTATCAGATTAGGTCTAAATTAGTAGCCTTGGAATTGTTGATACCCTGTGACTGATTGTCACTACTACGAACCTGTTAGAGGCTTAGTAGTGGATTAGTTAAGTTTAAGTTTCGAGGACGAAACTTCTTAGAAGTTGTGGGTAATGTAGTAATCTAGAAAATTAAAGACTTTATAATTACCTTTGGAATTTATAAAATTGGTAATTTTGGCAAAAATGAGAATTTTTAGTACAATAGTGGCCCTAAAATACCGACTTTTGATCGGGGCCTGATCTCGAAAATTCGAGATCACCATTGCGATCGTCTCGACGAAACATGAAAAGTTCATATTCACTTATCGACGATCCAACGGTCGGATCTTCCGCAAAATAGCGAAGAAGAACGGGTCCCACAACTTAAGTTGTGAATAGTAACCCCTGTTTTAAATCCCCTTCGACCACTGTTGGCCGATTCACTGTCTGAAACCCTGACATAGGGGTATGAGTAGTCAAACCTAACTAATTTCAACGTTCTGAACGCAATGGCACTGACGGTTTACGCATTTGGCGATCCGGGTGCATCGAAGTGCGTGCGTCGGTTTGCGACATACAGAACAAGATGGCCCGAGATTTTATATGGGCGCCAAACTAAACAAACACATACGCTAATTGACAGGTCTCGACGAGCCGGACGTCGTGGCGAAGTCTGTTTCGCAATTCGCTGAGCGGATTTTCTCGAATTGCGTGAAAAGTGTCGAAAAATCAATATTTTTCTATAGAACCTATATATTTTATGTACCAAAATTTATGAGGCTTATAAGCTAAGGTTCTGGGTGCAATTATGACCTACAGCAGGGACCTAGATGTTAGAGGCACAAGGTATAGGGGCTAAATGGCATTTTGTTACATTGCAACCTTTGGCTCTTGGTATACTCGTGGGAGGTTACACGAGGGGCCATTATGTGTTGTTTGGGTTTCCAAACCGTAGCAGATTATTTCTCTTAATAGCCTGGGCGTTGGGTAAGCCTAGACATCAAACCCCATTGAGAGGAACCGAGAGAGAGTGAGAGGAAGAAGAAGGTTGGATCAAACCTTTCCAAAGTTGGGATCTGGAGTCCCTGTGGTGTTTCCCTGTACCTGTGGAGCCACCTGGGTGGTTGCCGGGGCCGCGCGAAGAGGGAGGAAGATAACCGGCTTCATCCCATCTTCATCAACTCCGGCAAAGGTGAGGTTTTTAAACCACGGTTTGTTTGAGCCCGAGACCACTAGCAGTAGATTATTTAGGTCCATAGGATGCTTCGAGCCAAGTTTGAGCTCCCCATGCACACTGGTTTGCCGGCGGAAGCAAGATCTCGCCGGAAACCTAAGAAAACTCCACCACGGCCGTTCTCTTCGACCAATTGGCCAAAATGAGCCAAAGTTGGTAGGCATGGACTGTAGGGGATGGGGATCAACCCCACCAAATTTGGTGTAGTATGATCGAGCGGATCAATGGCAGATTTGTGCCCTAGTTTTCAGGAATATTGCACTTCGGCCGAGCTTTGTGCTCTGGCGCCGGCGAGCCTCCCCACCGCCGTGCACATGGCCGAGAAGCTTCATGGGACCATTTAGAGTCCAACCATGCCTTTTCATGGCAGCCATGCAGCCCGAGGGGGGATCCACCATTGTTGGCCCAAGCTCGAGGTCATTAATGGCGGCCGGCCATCCGGCAACCTCCGACGGCGGGGACAAGGCTAGACCTTCCTAAAAGCTTGCTAGGAAGCTTCAGGTGCTGCCCCTTGCACCTTAAAACCAATAGTTGCAAAGTTGCCATTGTTGGTAAAAGCTTCAAAACCGAGCTTGCCACCGCCGCGCCGCCGCCGTGTTCTGTCGCCGGGCACGGGCTCAGGTAAGTTAGTTATGGTATTTAGCAACTTTTTGGTCAAGTTGTTTGGTCCCAGATGCTTTGCTTGAATGGTCATAATCTTCAAGGTTAATATCATCTTCTTCCTCATGCTTGCGGCCAAACCTGGGGGTGCTAGCTTGAAAATAAAATGATGGAAATGCTCCTGCAACTCTATGGAGCATTTCCTTCCAAGTTGGAAAACCCCAGGTGCAGTGGTTGCAGAGAACAAGTATGAAATGGTGTTTACTACATGTTTCAAGTTTGTGCATGCCATGTGTTTGATAAAATGCCTGAGAGAGGAAAAATGTGGAATTTTGGTTTGCTGTAAATATGAATGATGCTCCAAAAAGTCCCCTGAGCTTGATGCTCACTTCGGATCAAACAGATTCTGTGTTGAACTAAGTTTGGAGCATCGTACACATTGTTAGAGAACAAGGCTTTGGATCTCTTTGATCTAGCAAGTTCTGGGCTGCCCAAAGGTGAGCCCCAGTGTCCTGGCACTGTCCAGAGGTAGTTTCATATACAAAGTTTTAATAGATGTTGAATGGATTGAAAGTTAGTGTATAAACTAGCTTTAGGTTAAATAGTTGGCTAAAGTTCTGCTTTTGGACTGTTTGAAAAATTGTAACAGTGAGCTTTTGACTAATTTGGGGTCACTGGACGCGATGTTCGCGTTAGATTTAGGTTTCGATGATCCAGAGAAACAAAAATACAAAAAATGGCTATGTTAGAGGAGTGTTTTATGGCCCAAAGTTTTCCTCGGGTTGCATGCTGCCACAAATGTGTGAGCACGGTGTTCAGCAAGTTAAAGGTCACCTGCTGGAGGTGACGGCTCGTAAAAATGATTTTCTGTTTAAGAGAACGAGCGAAAATAGTGCTCAAAAAGCATTAAAAGTGCGGTTTTTGAAAACCTTAAGGGTCTAGGTAAGTTGTTGGTCGGGTTTGAGTTTTCCCTGATCAGTATTTTTGATTCAGGTTGGCACGGTTTGCCTCTGGTTCCGAGTGTTCAGTTGATACAGTTTAGTCGCCTGCAAAACGACAGGTGGGTTTATCTTCGGTCCGGGTTTTATCATTTCGGCCCTCTCGGGTACGATATTGGTTGGACCCCTATTTTTGAAGCTTAGTTTCTGCTTTGAGCTATCCTTTCTTCGATTAGTTTCTATTGCTTTACGCCTGATTGATGATCTATAGTTGTCTGTTGCATAGCATGTTTGATCCTTGTTGCTTTCAAAGTTTATACCCTTATTCTGGACATTGCCTTGCCTGATTGGTCACTAGATGTTGAGCTGCTTATCTGTTGATCAATAATACACTGCTGAACACAAGGTTTAATCAATTAATGTTTTACCGAACATCGTAGGGTCGCCTAAGTCTGTTCTTGTTTGATAGGACAAAGGCAAAGCTCTTCGAAGTTTGGATCTAAAACCTGTTTTCAAAATAGTTTACTCAAAAATATGTGGTTAGTTTTGTATTATTGATTGGTTAGTTTTCTTGGTAAATGATTAGTTGATCCTGGAAATATCATGATTTGATACCTGATTAACAGTAATTTTGATTACTCTGTCTATTCGGATTATATCACTGCTACTTCTGCATTGAGATGAGATTTTGTTGAGTAGTCATTGCATTCTTGATCTTTGACATATCATGATTTATAGTTGCTGATGTTGAGATGTTGATTATCATTGTTGCATCCCAGAGGGGATTGATTCTGGCTTTTTGCCGTTTACCGGTCTGTGGACCGTGAGCTTGAGCATTCGCATTGATCGCCCGCATCGCTGTACTTCACGAACATATCCGAGGTCGCTCCTCGTGTGCTTTGTTCTTTGCCGGTAAAGTGGTCTGTTGAAAGGCCCGGGTGTCACGCCCCGGGGTGGAAACTGCCACCCGGGCTCGCCAACAGATCCGCCATCTGTACGGAAACTGCCGTACAGACGAAGCGTCTAACCTGCAGAAAGAAAGCAACTACAGTAAACAGATATCAGAGCGCTGAAAGCAGACTACTAAAACTGAAGTCCAAACACTGTACAACTGAAAATAATACAATATCCATCTCCCCAAATACTATCATATACAAAGTCCTCTGATACAAACTCAAAAGGGAGGTATCTCCAATGAATACATCAGTGTACAGACTCTCGATACAAGAATATCCTCACTGCAACAGTCTCTCAAACTGTAAAATAAAGTACAACTCTATACCTCACAACAAAGGTCTCTCAACAGAGGAAAAAGAAGAAAACTAATCTACTGAAGCTCTCCTCTGAAGGGGTACCGCTACACTCCAATGATGGGTAGAGAACTAGCTCGCGACTCCCTCGCCTCGGTCCGAAGGATCAGCAACTGGAGCAACAGGAACAGGAGGAGAAGTTCCTGGGGAAAAAGACACCACGACGGGTGTGAGAACTACTTCCCACAGTAGTTCTCAGTGGGTACCGTCAACAAGCCCAACGGTCTGCCCACTAAGTCTACTAGAGGCAAATATAACAGGCAAAGAAATCTGAAAGAAAAGCTGGAAGCTACTCTACAGCTACCATGCCTCTATCTAGACACCGAAAAGTGGAACAGATGAAAGTAAAAGAGACCACTCGCACCCAAGGTGCTCAATCGATCCAAACGAACTGACTACCTCAAAGGTCCAGTCAAGCCTGCGCCCGTCGACTAGGAACGCTCCTGCCCACTACCACACATCCACATGAGGACGGGATTTACGTGGGGCGTCCTGTCCTACTAACTCATCCCTCGCGCAAAACTGCCTCAACAGGCCCATCGTTGCCTCAACTGCGGAAAACTGCCTCAATAGGCCAACCATCGTATCCACAGCGGCATCTCAGGACGCGACTCCAACTGAGTAGAACGGCGCGGCATAGAGTATCAAACATTGGCATATGCAGGCTAGTCAAAATCCACGCTCACTCTCAGAACGGTAGGGCTCAAGATCCCCAAATACCTCGCACAACAGTCGGAGCACTCTCGACGACTCAGCTGCTCGGCTAACTCGAAACACGAGACACTAGCCTCTCCAACGGCTCGCAGCACAAGGCTCACTGGCTGGAGATACTCCACAGCCAAGAACGACCCACAACTCAGGGTAACAAAACAGGTCGGACAACACTCAACGACCTGGGACCACCATCAACCCCAACGGTTCCCAACAAGACGGACCGGAAGATACTCGACGGCCCGGGACTGCCGTCTGCGCAATGGCTCCCTCCACGACGGCACAACAGGGAAACAAGACCTCCCGGGACTACCGTTTACCCAAACGGCTCCCGGCACAGATAAGCAACCCAGTACAACTACCAGACTCCACTCTGCTCCCAGGCAAGAGTGTAAAAGCATCCCACACTAAAAGCAAGTCCCGACCTCTCGGCCCACTACCCGGGCGAGAAAACACTATGTCCAGGGATGAAGGAACAGTGTGGATGTCTAAGTATAAATAACCCTAGCCCAAGTGAGGGTTTTCTACTAGTCTGGTTACACATGCAACATATGACGGGGGTGCTAGGTCAAGTTCCAAGATAACTACTTTAACAGATAATAAAGGGATAGCCATTCCAACAATCTAGCATGCCACACAAGGAAATAAACTATCATGCATAGTCCTACATCAATAGAATTAATGTACATTCCATAAAACTTGGAGATAAGGCCACCCACCTCGATTTGCCACCAATTGCTCGTAGACACTTGCAATTGGCCTCCACGCGATCCGCACGCAAAACGATGTCCGCTGCCGGAGTCCGCACGCAAAACGGAGCACGGTGCCGGAATCCGCACGCCAAACGGAGTCCGCACGCAAAACGATGTCCGCTGCCGGAGTCCGCACGCAAAACGGTGCACGGTGCCAGGATCCGCACGCCAAACGTAGTCCGCACGCAAAACGATGTCCGCCGACTGCGCCGCCGTCGCCGCAACACCCCCATCGGAAGCCTCGCGCGCTCCACGAGGCCCGCGACGCGAAACGCCATCTCCCACAACCTCCTCCCTCACTCTCCCTCACTCTCGGTTGAAGGAGAAAACGAAAGAGGGCCAGAAAAAACGCTTGCGGGGAGGAAGAAGAAGAAGAAAAGGAGGGAGAGGGAAGAGGTGGTCCACGGGGCCGGTCCACGGCCCCGGTCCACGGCACGGGCCAACCAGGGAGCCCCAAACCGTCGGTCCACAGCCGGGCGCGTGCGCCGGGTTCACGCACGCGCCCGGGCGCCACGTGGCGTGCGGCAACGCGCCCGCCACACGGGCGCGTTGCACCGCACCACGCGCAGGCGCGGGACACGCGCCCGTTACACGGGCGCGCGTGCCCCCTCGCCCGCGCGGGCGCCAACGGGGGGCCGCCACGTGGCGGCCCCTGCGCATTCCACGCTGCGCGCCTGCGTGCCCCCTGTCGCGACCGTACGCCTGCCGCGCCCTCGGGATCCGTGCCGCCAAAAGCTGCTTCGGGATCCACACGCCACCTCAAAAAACATGCCGCGATGCCTCGAAAAACGCGCACGTCAACAGGGCTCCAAAACCAACAAGTAAATAGTCCATCCTTAGCGATTTCGCGCGCTGAATCCAAAAACGATGTCCATTTCTCCAAATTCTCACCCGAAAATTTGCCGAATGCCCACTCGATCCGATTTTCGCGCCGGGTCCATTTTTAAAGTCCGATTTGCCAAATTCCAACTCTAAAAATTCCCGAAGGCGACCGGAGAGGTAAACTTTTATCCGGACTTCACCCGGAGTCTAATTTTGACATCTGAATCGCGCGAAATCACTTCTGAACACCCGACGGGTCCTCCAACTTCCCACGGGGTCTCAATTTAAGCCCGAAGTCCACCACTTGTGTCCAAATTGCGCGCAACCCACGCAGGCCTCCAGTGATGCAAGCAAATCCCAAATTGCATCACAAATCCATTTCTGGGCCCCCAACACGCGCACCAACACCCCCAACGGCGACCGAAAGCTGCCCAACAACCAGCAACCCTATGCGGGGGATTCCGGGACCTCACACCGGGACTCCCAAAGGGAGAATGTCAGCTAGGTTGGTGCTAGTTTGGGCAAATTCCCTGAGGTCTTGTAGACCAATATGGTGGCTTATGATTGGGTAATTTTATTATTCATCTGTTGATGCATATGTTGTTGATTAAAGCCTGTTTTTAACCTATTTCATTGAGTTCCTGATTTAATTTCCTGTTATCAGCCTATGCATGATTGAGATTCTACAAGATGCTTTCGAATACTGATTTATTATCCTATTCATCCTTGATTTGATTCCTGTTATTAGCCTATGCATGATTTAGAATCTCTTTGATGATCTTAAATACAGTTGCAAGATTATATCTGATTATTCTAACCCCTGATTATTACTATCCTCTAGTATTGTATACCAGTAGGTACGATCTGCTATTTCTCGGCTCGTCGTGCCCATTGGGATACACTCCGGTGTGTCTCACACCCTCGGGTGACTGTTTTTCAGGTCGAGCGGGTGTTGGGATGTCGGGACGAATTGGCGAGGTATCGATATAGAGGTTGACCCTGGACAGCTGAAAAGTTATGTAATAGATGTTTGAGAGAAAGGAAATTGTATTCAGTTGTAAATTTGTAAAGTTAATTTGTATTCTCTGTTTATAGTTACGTAGTTAGTACTCTGATGTTTGTTGCCAAGCTAGCCGTGCATATATAGAAAAGGCTCAATCCCAAAGGGGATTGGGACTCTTCTATATATGTGGCGGTCTGTCATTGCCCTGGTCGTTTTTGCGACTCTGATTTTAAAAGAAAAAAAAAAAAAAAATTAGCCTGCTTTTCAAAACTCGGGGCGTGACAACCGTTGACTCAGGCCCTACTTGGGCCTGAGGGGCGGAGGTCGGCCAAGAAGGGCCGACCAGGAGAATCTTTTAGCTAACATAGTCAGGGCCGAAAGCAAATAATGAACTCGATCGGTCAAAAAGACCAGGGGTGAGAATCCTGATTCCGATGGGAGGAATCAAAGAGCAAAGCACTCCGATTGGCCAAAAGGCATCGGATCAGGAATGTACTAATTTCAGCCGAAAACGCTAGGCTACATTCGAGTCTGCCAAAGCCGAATATAATGCACATACAACAAACAGATCGGAAAGCGAGCAGCCGATCAAGAAGATACCTAAAATGTAGCTATCGGTTTTGAATGGTGTGAAGCAAAAAGATAAGAGGACTTCATATTTATTAAACCGACCTGCATACAACTTGAGAAAAGAGCAAATACAAAAGTATTTCAGAAAAGGAAGAGTCACAGTCGGAATACTTCATTAAAAGGTTGAGATGCACAGCCGTTTTCAAGCTGGCAGCGATCGAACACCGCTTGCTGGAAATCGAGACGCTTGATCACCTTTGAAGTCGACGGAAGTGGGAGTGAGAGAGAATATAAAGTCTCTCCTAACTCCTTGACTCCCTGCATGCAACGGAAGAAGATCACGCGGTTCCTCCTGGAGAAGAAGGACAACCTGGTAGGACAGCCGGTCGGAGCAGGAGGGCACCCATTCCTCGGTAGGGAAACTGGACGCTGAGCGGCTTGAACTCCTCAAAGGAGGAAGGCCACAGCTACAATGCCCAGTGCATGATCTTTATAAGTACAACCATCTGTAAGCAGGCGAAGACTGGTTAGACCACTGGGTGTAAGATCCCGGATCGGTAGGTAACCCACTTGAGCGGCTCCAGGATGAACACTGTTGGAAGTTCGAAGCATGAGAACTCTTTCATTGGCCGACGCCAAAATAAAGTCAGAGTCGGATTGAGAGGTTGCTTCGGGAGTACCCTCAAGGATGTACACGACCAGAGCACAGTCGTAGCAAAGGCAAAAGGTTCGTCATGAAGGAAGCAGAAGACGTGAAGAGAGCTGCAAGCAAGGGGGGGCTTTTTTATAGGTCAGCGAAAAAGAGCAGAGTGGTAGCAAATGCTTTGAAAATGGCAGCTTTAGATATAGAAACGGCAAATGAAAGATCTGCCAAGAATCGAGAAGAATCAGAGCGTACCCGCGAATCCCTTGGGCAGGGAGCAAGTATCCGCCAAGATACGGGAAAGATCTTGGGTATCGACATCTGCGTTGAAAATTGACTCAATTTCGACTATCACCCAAACGACACATCAGGCGATTGTCGAGAGGGCATTGTTGAGACCAGAATTTTCGCCACTTGAGGGAGTGGCACGTGGCGTTTACTATCGGTTAAAGGTATCAGCCAACAGGGGATTGAGTCAACGAAAAGGGACTCGCGTCTCGTTCGGGACTAGTCTCAAGGATGGAGGCGCCCAGCGCACTGCGTATTATCGAACGAAGGCATCAATCGACGGGGATTGAGACTAAACCCGAGTAAAGAAGCCTGCAGCATGCGTTACATTATTGGGTCAAGGTGTCCGCCGATGAGAAAAGCAGCCGATGCAAAGACTATCATATCATTCAGTATCGATTGCAGTGAGAATGATGAGATCCGACTTCCCCGTTCATACGGCAAAGCAGGGAGAGTCAAAGTCAACCTTTAGTTTATCAAGCCGTAGAACGGAAGACCTACGTTTTATTTCAGAGCGGTTTTGGGTGCGAGACGCGCGCCATCGGACGAAAACACCAGCCATCAGGGTGACGGGTCAGCTGAAGTAGGGCTTATGTCCTGATCCTGACTGATCCTAGTTAAGACGGCCATCAGCTGAGGATGTTAGCCGACAGGAGAACCAGCCGACGGGAGAGACGGTCGACCGGAGGATTACCGTCTCATTCAGGACCATTTCTCGGCCGAAGACAGATGTCAGATCGCCTAAGTCAAACGACAAAAGAGGCAAAGTCAAAGTCGATCCTCAGCTGCCCTGCGCCGCAGAAGGAAAGATCTTGAATAGAATGATGGTGAGATTTAGGCGCGAATCTCGCGATGGACTCAGAAACGGCAAGCGGCGTTCAGCATTGGAAAGCACCGAGGATTATGTTCCAGCGCAACGATCAGCGGATGAACCTAGACGGAAAAACAACCACTATCCCTTTAAGGATCATCGACCCAAAAGAAGATAGTTGAGGAATTCCCGACAGTCCCCCTTCGGTTATGCCGATTTCTAAAATCGGCGGTTATACACCTTGGTTCGAAATTGTATAAATAAGCGAACCAACGAAGGAAAAGGGGTCCGGCAACCTCGTAAGCCCGATACCACCCCAACTTCTTCATTTATCTAGGAGTAGGATAACTTAACATTTCATACCAGCATTTACTGCTTTCCTAGGAGTATGCTTACTTATAATCCTTCTATCCCTACCTTCTTCCTTGTATCCCCTTCTATAAATCAATATAAAGTGTAAACCGGCCCATTCGACAGTCTCTTTATTTGTGCATTTATAGTGTAAACCGGCTCATCAGCCTTGTCTTTATTTGCATTTCTTGTGCTTCAAAGTTATAATCGGCTCCTTAGCTGTACCATTATCTCTTTACCCGGTTCGGCTATTCTAAATCGAAACCGACGATCCCTCTCTACCTTCGTAAACCTGATTCGGCTGTCACCGGCCGAGCGATCGTCAGAGTTACCAGAGGAGAATCCGGCCGAGCGGATCCGTCCTCGGCCCGATCGTTTGATTGTTGGCACGCGGCGCATTCGACTTCTCTGAGGGTCACCACTTAGGGGCCGATCGCAGTGCAGTCACTTTTTGGTCCCAACAATAGGTAAACAGTGTTTTAAGTTCAAAATAAGTAAAAATAAGGAGAGAATAAAAAATCGAGGAGTGGATAGTAACTGAAAGCACGATAATTATGTTCGAAACATAAATGATATATACATACACACGTCAATGCAGAATTGTAAAAAAGAAAAATGGAAGCAAAATTTAAAGTCTAAAAAAATGCGAACAATAAATGCATACACATACACACACATAATTAAAAAAAATGCAATTAAAATTTAAAGTGTAAAGAAATGTAAAAGAATAATATAAGTATAAACATAAACAGATTGCTAAATTTAAAGTGTCCATCTTTTTTGCAGTCCTCTCATTGATTTCCTGCTAAAAAAAGGGGAGGAGAGGGGAAAAACCAACTTGGTGAGGTGTAAGTTCGACATTAAACTTGACCAGGATTTCTTTGAAGTCCTTATTTTATTTATAGGAATTTTGCTTAACAAATACACTTAGGCCATTTTTGTTGCAAAAAAAGATCAAAATAGTTAGTTATTCCAGCCTAATATAAAAATTTAGTACATTATTTGTGTGGCACATCTTTCTTCAAAATAAGTATAATTCAGTTTAATTAACCGAATTTTTTACAAATAAATAAGGACTACTTATGCAAATAGAGATGGAAATTGAAAGCATAATTACTATTAGTAGGAGCAAGAAGATTTAATAGGTTTCTAAAGTCAAACAAAGTGAAGCAATGCTAAAGCAATCATACTTAGTTTTCAAGAGCACAACATCATAGTCTGTTGTTTATATTGCCTCTGAGTTTTGTAGTAGCAAGAAAATGAGACCAAGTTCCAAACAAAATTCACACTCTTAGAGAGGAAATGATGGAACTTAAAATAGGTAACGTAAACATCAAAGTACATAGAAAAAGAATGCTAAAAAAAGGGAGGGAAAAATAAAACTAAAATTATAAGATAGTAGAGAGAACAGAGCGAGAAGGGAAACTTAAATACATTTTGCTCAGACTTCCCTATTAATCAAGCATTATTAGATTTGCCCAAAAACTTTTTGCTTAATAATGTCAAGTAAATTAAAGGCAAAAATATTAATCGAAGCAACCGGTTGCCTGCAAAGCAAGCCATCCAAGGTGTACTCGGCATTAACTAAGAAAATAAGTTCAAAACCTTTTGCTTAGCTGAGCGAACTAAAGTTGTAATCGAGATTCACGATATATATTGTAACACATATGAGAACAATATGAACCATCGAAAGGGATCCAACAAAAAATCTTATATTCAAGGGAAAAGTCATCACATCAAATACTCGAACCCACAAGGAAGAATGAAAGCAATAACGAAGAAATTTAAATATGAAGCTCAGCAAAACAAAGAAGAAGATTCAATATGAAGAAATAGTAGGAAATCAGAGATTCAAGTAACATAAATCCTAAGATAATCAATCTTAAAATAAGATTAGACAATTTGTTCACTATGTTAAACTATTATCATTTCGTGATATCAGAAACAACTCCTCTACGTAAGCATCGACAATACGAAACTTTGCTACCGAAATGAAATGCCTAGAGTAATTCTAATTGTAGGTGACAAAACTAAACAGAATGAAATATTTGATTTGACCTTACATCAAACCCAAGTTAGAATCGAAAGTTCAACAATCCAAACAATCTAAAACACAGACAATCCAAACCTGAAGTGAGTTGAATGCGAAGTGATCTCAATCCAATGCAGCCCACATTTCAAAATAGTTTGAATACAAAACTGAAGTGTTTAAACTCAAAATTACTTTATTATTTATCCCAAAGTTTCCAATACTTGTTAATATAAACACACACTATTCCTTTCCTTCTTTCTTCCATTCCACCTCTCTTTGTGTACCATTATATTTTCCTTTAGACACTAAATAAAAGAGTCCCCAGCAAACATATTAAATCGCAGTGAAGAGAGTTAAATAAACAAATAGTGCAATGTTGGGAAAAAAAATAGTACCAAAAGATAAAGTACAGTAAACTGACCTAAGCAATAGTATAATGCTGGAAATTCAGAAGGCAAGAAGAAAAGCCAAAATTTGGAACACATTTGGTTTTGTAATCTACGATGTGGAAAATTTTCTAGGTTCAAGAAAATTTTCTATCTAATCATGTGAGTTTAGAAGTTTAAGTAAATTTCCATTAAACTGGACTAAAAGAACAAATAGGATTCTAAAATTTTACTTTCTTGTTCTAATTTGCATTGCAAAAGAATGCTAGCAGTAGGTAATTAAAGAGAATGGAATCCACATTAGTCAGTATTTCCACGGAAAGTAGTCACATATTATCGTACATTGAAACAGGGATGTCAAAAGAAAGAAAAAGAAAAAGGTTAAAAATCAACAACGTTTATGTGGAAACCGTAAATTTTTGGATCTCAGAATTTAACTAAAGTCCGGAATTAATTCCAGGAATCTAAAGAGGGTATTAATTTCAGCACTTTGAGGATTAAATTCTCAAAATTTTCTTCACTGTGTTTTTAGTGAATTAGCGCTGGAGGGAGCGGTCAAATCTGTTTTTGAATTCGCTGTGCAGGTTGCATCGAAAAGCGTGAAAAATGGAGTTTGACGAAAAAATTACAGGAATCAGGTTTTTCTTCGAAAAATGACCAACTTTTGAATTTGGTAAGATCTCCTTAAAAAGAAGATTGTCACTTTGACGGCGTCGTCGAACTGAACGCAGTGGTGCGATCGAATTTCAAATCCGATACCCGGATCTCCCGGATCTGCATGTTTTGTGGAATTATCGAAACGAAAGTGCAGATTTTGATAAATTCGGGACAGTTGCAGCATTTTATGCATCGGGATTCGTGAATTGATCATCTTGAGGCATTTTGGCTTTGGACACGTCTTTCGAGGATTATGGGAGTTCGAAATTTCGAATTAGGAATTTCGAATATGTTTATTTGGCTTTGGAGACATTGATGTAATTTATTCAAAAGTTCCCAAAAAGGAGGGTTATAAGTGGAGTTAGAGACTTCTTAATCCAAATTTAACTCTCCTTAATCCCTTCTTCTTCCTTCCCTCAGCCGCAATCCCCCTTTCTTCTTCGTCCGTACACCCTTGAATCCGGAGCCGTCGCCTGAGCCGAGGAAGCAAGATCGGGCTTCCCACCCTTGGATCCGGGTGCCCCCTCCCTGCAGCAGCCGCCGCCGCACACACACGCGCACGCACGCGCGTGGAGGAAGCCGCCGCCTGCCCTGCGCCCTGTGCCGCGCGCCGCCGGGTCGAGCCGCAGGGCCCTTTGCCTCGGGCGCCCGCACCCACAGTGCGCCCACGTGCCGCCAGCCGCCTCGGCCCAAGCCTGCGCCCGAGCGTGCAGCAGGCCGCGCGCTGCCTCAGTGCGTGGCAACCTTAGCGGCCGCGCCCCCATCCCGCGCGCGCAGCCGCCCTAGCCACGCGCCGCGAGCTGTGAAGCCCGCGCACGCTGCCTGCGCGCGCGCCTGCTGCTGCTTACTGCTGGCCGCGCGCCCTGCTGCTTGGTCGTGCGCCTGCTGCTGCTTGCTGCTGGCCGCGCCGCGTGTTGCCCCAGCCCGTGTGCCTCACCCTGCCAGCCCGCGCGTCTTGCGCTATGCCTTGTGCTGCCAGCCTGCGCGCCGTGCGCCGCACGTTGCCCGGGCCCGCGCCGCACGTTGCCCGGGCCCGCGCCGCACACTGCCAGCTGGCCCAGCCCGCGCGCCGCCCGAGCGGGTTGCTTGCAAGCTGTTGCTGCTTGCAAGCTGCTCCGTTTTGCGTGCTGCTCTGTGTTGCACGCCGCTCCGTGTTGCGTGCCGCTCTATTTTGTGTGCCACTTCATTTTGCATGCCGCGCTATTTTGCGTGCCGTTTCATATTGTGCGCTGCTCTATTTTGTGCGTCGTTCTTGTGTGCAGCCACCACGCAGCCCGCACCCCACCGGAGCATCCTGCTCCGAACTGCCACTTTTAGCCTTTGTTGTGGCCGCGCTCCTGTTCCGGCCACCCCGGCCGCCGGTGAGATTGCGCGCAAGGGAGCACGGTGTTCCTAAGGGTGTGTAGATCGCCGTGTTCACTTTCTCCGACATCAGTTTTGTCTCGGTTTGCGTGTTTGACTGTGCTGCCCCCGACAACATTGGATTTTGAGGTTTGGCTTGCCCCGGCGTGCTCTTCGGTGCTCGTTTTTGCTTTGAACAACGAGCATCGCCTTCAGAACGTCGAGACCTGTCGGGCTGTGGTGTTTGTTGAGTTCCAAAGCGTGCGGATTTTGGTAAAATGCTTAAATACTATATTTTTTATGTATTAATCTTGCTTTTTAGTGTATGTTTTGGGGGTTTTATGCAATTTTTGCACATGTGTTATCTCGGAAAGCGTGAATGAGTTGTGTTTGACCTTTGGACTAGTCGTCCTAGGTCCGCGGACTATCGCGGTGCTTATTTTGGAATTCTAGCGCAATTATCGGCCAAATTGGTCGTCTGATCGCGGTTCTATTCTGGAATTCAATTCTCTCAACTTGAACGCTTTTCATCTGTTGTCGAGCTTTGTTGGCTGGTCATCCTTACTTCCTCGTGTGTCTAGAGGTAGTGGATGGGTTGTGGTGGGTTTCGGAGCCGACATTAGCATTATTGGGAACCCATAATTTGGTCGATTTTTGTTAGTCGCACCTGTCGCGTCGTTGTGTGTCTTGCTGCCCGGACACCCAAATCGGTGTGTCTGGGGGAAGTGGGTGATTTTTTGGTGAGTGTTGGAGCTCTCTGGGACACTGTGTGGATTCGGTTGTCTTCCGGTGAGTTGCCGGGGATCTCCGGTAGGTTCCGGGAATCGGTAAGAGGTACCAATGGCCCGAATGGTTCTCGGAGTGTGAGTCGATGTATAGGTTACGGTGGTATTTAATATCGAGTGGTTTATGATTTTTTAGTACCTTCCGTAGGTGCAAGTGACTAGCTGTAGCACTTTTGGCTTTAGGTACTTCATCGGACTTCAGGTGGGTACTTCGATCCGGAGTTGGTTCAGTGGTGTATGCTCGGTGACACTCCTTCCCCTGTGTCTTCTTTCTTGATTATACACTTTGCATAATGAGCACTTGAGCACCACACACTTCGTTTATGTTTGTTCTACTTCCCTATTTGCATCATGACCTAGAAGTAGAGCGGTATTATGTGATTGCTAGAGTTCATATGACGTGATTATAGCACATGATCTCGAGACATAGAATGATTTAGTGACTTCATGATTGCTTACATCTCGTATCGATTGCATGATATTTGGATTATCTGGACTTGATTGGTCGGTGACACTGACATTCCTTCGAGAATAGTGGACTTGATTGGTCGGTGACATAGTGAGACCGGTGATATGACTTGTTGGTTTCGGTCAGTGATTCCTTGTTGATTCTATCTCGGCTACTTGCCGACAGTTGGTTATTGAGCATTTTGCATCGATCGCCACAGCTCAGAGTGCATTTCGCGTACACCAGCGGTTTGGCCACCGCAAGAAGGTGTTATTTTTTAGAAAAGTGGTCGTACTTCCGACTCGTGAGCCCGATGCGGCCTCTGCTAGGGTTATATGCCGGGGAGAGCGGTAGTGGTTTTGCCTGAGGTCTTTAGACCAATATGGCTCATGATTGGGTGATTTGGACTATTCATCGGTTTGATGCATTATCATATTTGTTATTCTCTACCGTAGCGGGTTTTTATGCATTGATTGGTAATTGTAGTTTCTTCCAGTCTTGATTGCTACTGATTAGTAGTATCTTCTAGTTTACAGTAGTGGTTATTCTGATATTATTGTTTGATATATTCTCTTTCTACTGTATTCTTTTTACCTGTTCATTGTTATGCTTTCTTTCATTGATACTATATCTGACCTTGCAACACTTTGTAGTTGTTTGTTTTCTTTCGGTTGTCAGTGAGTATAGCTTGATTTCGTCGGCTTGCGGTACCCGCTGGGAGACCCTTGCTGATTTCTCACTACTCCTCAGATGCAGGTACTGCGGGAGGTGACGGTCGAGACGATACGTGAGGTGACGACATAGCTAGAGAGCTTAGCAGTCCCGAGTTTTGTTCAGTATTCCTTTACCCTATATTTATTTGTCGATGAGTTTAGATTTGTGGTGGTTCAGTTTATGTCTGGTTGTTTGATTGGTTTAACAATTGGATGTACTAACAGTGGATTCTTGTCTTTATAATCTCGTGGTTTTATGTAAAAAATATTTTCTACCCCTCATGGTAGTCGGTTTTCAAAAGATTATGTTTCCGTGTGGGAAACTGTTTCGAAAAGGATTTTGGTTTTATTGCATTAGTAAATTTCAAATAAGGTTTCCGTGTGGGAAACCTTTTTAAAAGAATAGGAATGTTTGATAACCTGTGCATATGCATCATCTGCGGTAAGGACACTGTAGCGCATTAAATCATTATGTTTAAGGATCATTTAGCTGTTTGTGCATCCTTTGTGAATGCGGTAATTCTGTGTGAGTTGAAACTGGTGGTTGTGAAGTAGTACAATGTATTACGCCGTGCAAATACAGGGGAGGTTCTGTTCGTGTGAATAGAGGAATTACCTATATTTGTGGTGGGTCTGTGCACGTCTCGGGGTGTATTCAAAAGTATTTTTTTTTAAAAAAAAATAAAATCATACGTTTTTTCACTATTTTTCTTAAAATGGATTTACAGAAAGGACCCCGAGGCGTGACAGTTTATAGCATAGCAAAGCGTCAAAATCCATTAATTTTTTAGCAATTGGTACAAATTTAAAGCCCTTCATGCACACTCTTAACCCAAAAAGGAAACCAATCTAAGGCCAAGTCTTTCTTCCAGGGTGGTGTTGAGTTATGAATCCCAAAGGATCTAAATAGGTACTATCAAACAACTAGAGGGGGGGTGAATAGGTGTAATACTTAAAAACTCAATCTCAGTGCAAAATAAAAACCAATGCGGAAAATAAAAACAGCACACCGAGATTTACGTGGAAACTCCAATCCAGGAGAAAAACCACGGGACCAACACGCAATAACAATCCACTAAGAATAGAAGAATAACAAGGTGATTACCGACTCCACGGACTCAACCCCTCCTTCAGCTTCTTCGGACCTTGCGCTGACCGGTTGGATATCCACGCAATAACAATCCCTAAGAAAAGAAGAATAACAAGGTGATTACCGTCTCCACGGATTTAACCCCTCCTTCAATTTCTTGGACCTCGCGCTCCACCGGTTTTCCACGAACGCCACTCGAATCCACGAGCACACGTTTCGAATCCACGAAACGCCTTTAGCACACCGAATCCACGATGCCACGTCGAATCCACGACGCAAACTCAGTCGGTAAGAATATTGACTTCGATGGTGATCCTTTGCTTAGATTATCAATGAAGATCCATGGGAAAAATCTCTAAGCAAAGATTAGATCAATTCGACAAAAGATATGTTCTTGAAAGAACCATCGAATTGACCTAAAAGAGGCTATAAAGAAGATCGATAAAAACCTAGCCTCTAGGGTTGCTCTCAAGTGTTTTATCAAATAATCGGCCGTAGCTCCCACGTTTTTGAGAAACCCTAAATGTCTATTTATAGTTTAGAAACCTTTGGAAAGAGATAAGAATCAAAAACATACCTTATCTGGAAATTTTCAGGACGGCGATCCGGATCAGATTTATTGCGATCCGGATCGTCGTAACGAGATTGACGATTCCAGAAAACCAAGGGTTCGGGATCCGGATTGCAAGGCCCGATCCGGATCGTTCATACAAATCAGAAAACTTAACATTCGGGATCCGGATCGGAAATTGCATGGATCCGGATCGAAGTCTTGTATGAAGCAACAACCTTCGGGATCCGGATCGTTGGCTCTGATCCGGATCCTGAACAAGTCCGAACACCAGTTTTTGATTATTATGCAATTAAAAGTTCATCCAAGTGTTTCTACACTATAAGAAAGCATTCGGATCACCACAATTATTTAGTTAAACATACCTGATCCTCTTGAATACTTTCTTCTTGAGATTGATGTAACTGATCCACAATTCTTCAACTTCAATCTTCAAGACTCAAGACACTGAGTGTCAACTTGAGCTCTTGTTGAATCTTCTCTAAGTCTTTGAATGCTGATTGACAATTTGATCCCTTTAAGACTCCGACTCAACTGACATGACTCACGAAATATGCCAACACCAAAAATGCCGTAACAATCTCCCCCTTTGGCAATTTCGTGACAAAACCCAAAAATACATAAAAGCGCTCAAGTCACTCATCTTAAACCAAAAAGTCAAAATTCAATGTTATCACCAAAACATTGATTTTCTTTGCGTGAAAGATCCAATAAATACAAAATTACATTTGAACCAAACAGTCCTAGAACATACTCTATGACTTAGGACTTGGAGTCTTAGAGTGATGAAATTCCTGCAAAACAAAACTCCAAACAAAATCAAACGTTAGTCGTTAGAAATTAAAATCCTACATTTGATCCGTCTTCCTTTTGGTTCTTTTGTTTTTCAGCTCTTTCAATTTTTTTCTTCTTTCAATTTTTTCTTTGTCTCCCCCTATCTTGAGCATCTCTAACATGTTCTCCATGTTCTTCCCCTTTGTGATACGATCATCATTTTCGGTTCTCCCCCTGTCTCGATGATCTCATCTCTGTCTCCCCCTATCTCGATGATCTCTTCTCCCCTATTTCTCTCTTCTCCCCTATTACTCTTCTCCCCCTTTTTGTCACAAATTGTCAAACAGTGAACATACTAGACAAAAGGAAATCACTAACAGCATTAGTCCATAGTGAAAGAGAGATAAAAGCTCAGTTCCGGTATATAACAAAAACACAGAGTGCGTACCGGTAGCCAAAAGCAAAAATCAAATAATTTCTTGAAACAAATCCAGATTTTGAAATAATTGAATTACCGATTTGTATTCCATCAAGAAAATAATTTAAGTGCTTGAAAATAATATGAGATCACATAGATGTCATTCAATCCAATTAATTTTACAAAAATTAAAAAGATTTACTCCTAAATCATGAAAAATAAAGGTAAAACATTATAAACCGTTTTTCATATTATATTCATCAAACACAAGTCATCAAAAATAATCTTGAGATCCAAAGTCTATCAAGATGTAACGGATGTACAAAGATGACTTACAGAGATTTCCAAATGACATCAATTTGATTTCTTACCCTTTCAAATTTGAGATAAGCACTAAAATACCTAAGGGTGGCTCTTTGAGCATCTTTCAACTATCCCACCTTATACCAACCAGGAGATTGTTCAAAATATAAGAGTTTTGCATATAAATCTCCAAATGCTTCAACTAAAGATTTTCTCATAAAATACTATCAAGCATCCATAACATGTGGTAGCTTCACACACAAACCGGACGACCGGGGTGGCAGCTCTTTCCAACATGTGGTGGTAGTTTTCACATTCCTTTCGGATGTAACTCTTTCCACATCTTTTGCAAATTATTTCAATACCCTTGTAAGAATGCAATCTCTTACGTGAAAGAATTATATCCCAAATTTTAGTCTATCAGTTGTCTCACGTTTATCACAATGAATTCACACAACCGAGATAGATTAAGCATCTAAAGATCACACATGATTTCTAAAATTTGATGCTTATAATATCAAAAACTCCTATAATGAAGTATCTTCAAGATTATGATTAAGGAGTAAAGTTGATAATCCAAATAAAATTAATTTGGAGTGAATAAAAATGAAGCCCTTTTTATTCAATGCACTTGTTCAGTAAAAACCCTTTTGTTCAAAAACAAAGTATAAAAACGAAGAGCATTGAAAAACATGTAATGCAAAGATTAAGAAAGATATGAAGGGAAAACCAATCAAAGCATTACATACAGTCATAAGCTATTTAGAACTTAAGACAAGGAAAGATATCACCTTTCCGAATCCAAAATCGCTGGATTTTGGGTTGTCTTGATTCGTTGTGGCCGGGGGTTGTCCGCTTTGACTGTTGGTCCACCTTAGGTCTTTGCCTCGCAATGATCCACTTGTATGATTGATGTTGTGGCTCGGACCTTTGGTGGGTTGAGTGAACTCCTTTGACTTGATGTTTCTTTTGATTCCGTTGAGTTCGCTCCGTAGATGAAGTTGCCGAAGAATTCTTCTTTCTCTTTTTCGGGCAATCCTTCACCAAATGTCCTTCAAGTCCACATAGGTGACAGGTTCTTCCTTTCAATTTAGTTGTGGAACTTGAAGCCTTCACAGTTTGGTTCTTTTTAAATCCCAAACCAACCTTGCTTGATTGACCTAATCCGGACATACAATCAAGTTTCTTGGAACCAGTTGAAAGCCTTTGTATGTCGGATTTAAGTTCATGAACTTGCTTGGTCAAAGCTTGGTTGGTGACATGAATCTCCTCAAACTGTTTTTCTAGAAAACCAATCTTGTCCGTATATGATTTAGCGTTTGTCTCCGATTGGTTTAGCTTTTCTTGGAGGATTTTATTGTTATTCAATAAACGTCCTTGTTCCTCCTCGAGATCATGAAGTTTTATCTTTAAAGCTTGATTCTCGTCTTGAACTTCAAGTCGTTGCTTCCTCAACTTCTTAATATGTTTGGCTATCTTCTTTGATTCCGTAAGAAGTTGTTGATATGCCTCAACGAGTTCTTCTTCGTCCGACTCCCCCTCACTTGATGACTCTCCGTTGGATGTTGATGTTTCATGCAAAATCAAAGGAATAGAGTCAGTGATTAAAGATGATAAACAAACATTAGATGAGGGAATTTGAGAGGCGTGTAAGGCAACGACTTTTTCCTCTTTACTTGAGGTCGATTCATTAGAGGTAGAATCGTCCCAAGTTTTCGCTTGCAAAGCCTTCTTTTTATATGATTTCGGAGAAGGACAATCCGTTGAAAAATGGTCGTAGCCTTTGCATCGATAGCATTGTATTTCCCCTTCGAAATCATCTTTTTCTTTTTCTTTAGAAGGTTTTGCAAAGCTTTTGAGGTTAGAGGATTTAGAACCCGATGATCCTTTAGAAGGTTTCGTGGATGAAGATCCATCGGTTCGATTCTTCCAAAATTTTCGACGAAATTTCTTTGTGATCCGCGCCAATTGTTCTTCAAAATCGGCAAAAGAGATTTCATCGTCGGAACTTGATTCGCTATCTTCTTCCTTTGTGGATTTGAATGCAATACCTGTAAGCTTAGAAGAAGACTTGGAAAAAACTTGATTAGTAGGAAAGGTCATCTCATAAGTTTGCAAAGCACCTACTAATTCCTCTACACTCATCTCATCCGGATGACTAACGGTTTCAATGGCGGTAACCTTTGCCCTAAACCGTTCCGGAAGAGTCCGAAGTATCTTTCTTACAATTTTCGACTCCGGGATCTTTTCTCCTAAATTAGCACATGTATTTATTACATCTTGAAGTCTAGTGTAATAATCTGTAAACAATTCATGCTCTTCCATATGAATAGAGTCAAATTGACTTGTAAGCATCTGGAGCTTTTGAATTTTTACAAGATTAGTACCCTCATGTGTAATTTTGAGAATATCCCAAATTTCCTTCGCGGTTTCACACGCGGAAATTCGTGTGAACTCAGTCGAGGAAAGAGAATTAAATAAAGCGTTCATACCTTTCCCATTGTAAGAAGATCTTTCAAATTCCTCTTTGGACCATCTAGAGCGAGGTTTTGGGGTAGTAGAATTTCCTACTTCCTCAACAGGATGCACCCAACCGTGTTCCACGGTTTGCCAAACACGCTCATCAATTGAGATGAGAAAAGCTCTCATCCGCACTTTCCAATAAGAATAATTAGTCCCATCAAAAAGAGGAGGTCTATAAATATTACCACTTTCACCCAACATGATAGATAAACCTAAAACCCGCTCTGATACCAATTGTTGAGTTATGAATCCCAAAGGATCTAAATAGGTACTATCAAACAACTAGAGGGGGGGTGAATAGGTGTAATACTTAAAAACTCAATCTCAGTGCAAAATAAAAACCAATGCGGAAAATAAAAACAGCACACCGAGATTTACGTGGAAACTCCAATCCAGGAGAAAAACCACGGGACCAACACGCAATAACAATCCACTAAGAATAGAAGAATAACAAGGTGATTACCGACTCCACGGACTCAACCCCTCCTTCAGCTTCTTCGGACCTTGCGCTGACCGGTTGGATATCCACGCAATAACAATCCCTAAGAAAAGAAGAATAACAAGGTGATTACCGTCTCCACGGATGTAACCCCTCCTTCAATTTCTTGGACCTCGCGCTCCACCGATTTTGCACGCCCACTGCACACGTTCGAATCCACGAACGCCACTCGAATCCACGAGCACACGTTTCGAATCCACGAAACGCCTTTAGCACACCGAATCCACGATGCCACATCGAATCCACGACGCAAACTCAGTCGGTAAGAATATTGACTTCGATGGTGATCCTTTGCTTAGATTATCAATGAAGATCCATGGGAAAAATCTCTAAGCAAAGATTAGATCAATTCGACAAAAGATATGTTCTTGAAAGAACCATCGAATTGACCTAAAAGAGGCTATAAAGAAGATCGATAAAAACCTAGCCTCTAGGGTTGCTCTCAAGTGTTTTATCAAATAATCGGCCGTAGCTCCCACGTTTTTGAGAAACCCTAAATGTCTATTTATAGTTTAGAAACCTTTGGAAAGAGATAAGAATCAAAAACATACCTTATCTGGAAATTTTCAGGACGGCGATCCGGATCAGATTTATTGCGATCCGGATCGTCGTAACGAGATTGACGATTCCAGAAAACCAAGGATTCGGGATCCGGATTGCAAGGCCCGATCCGGATCGTTCATACAAATCAGAAAACTTAACATTCGGGATCCGGATCGGAAATTGCATGGATCCGGATCGAAGTCTTGTATGAAGCAACAACCTTCGGGATCCGGATCGTTGGCTCTGATCCGGATCCTGAACAAGTCCGAACACCAGTTTTTGATTATTATGCAATTAAAAGTTCATCCAAGTGTTTCTACACTATAAGAAAGTATTCGGATCACCACAATTATTTAGTTAAACATACCTGATCCTCTTGAATACTTTCTTCTTGAGATTGATGTAACTGATCCACAATTCTTCAACTTCAATCTTCAAGACTCAAGACACTGAGTGTCAACTTGAGCTCTTGTTGAATCTTCTCTAAGTCTTTGAATGCTGATTGACAATTTGATCCCTTTAAGACTCCGACTCAACTGACATGACTCACGAAATATGCCAACACCAAAAATGCCGTAACAGGTGGGATTCTATAGAGCCAATATAGCAAATCTTAAACTAATGGACTTTATCTCATATAAATTTCGTAAGAACTTCTCAACAAAGTTGGCCGAGTTATGGTTTTTAATTGTTGAATATTTCATATCGAAACATGAAGTCATGATTTTAGTTTTTATAAACTTCAAGAACATTCATTCATGTTTAACAATATAGGGTCTTCGACTTAAATACAAAACGTTGATTTGTATAAGAAATACCGATATGTTCGATGCTCCAAAAGGCATGAATTTGGGTAAGAACTTATAACGACCCTCATGAATAGGAAGCACCAAAAGCTTCGTGCATCCAAATAGAATTGCTACGTTTTCTTATAGTGCTCAACCAATCAGTCAAATGCATTGACAGAATAAGAATGCCTACATAAATTAGATCACCGCAATTACTAAGAAGCAAATGAAAGGTAAAATTTTAGAGAAGTACTTTTTCCGCTCCCTGTGTGACACCCCCGGAATTTGGATTAGTCCTCTATATAAATGATATAATAGGACTAAATCTCTAACCCGGCTATAGCATTTTGGATGGTAGCAAGATCCAAGAGGAACATGAGAGTTAAGCGTGCTAGAGCTAGAGTAGTTCTAGGATGGGTGACCCCCTGGGAAGTGGGGCGTCACAGTTGGTATCAGAGCCATTCACCAGCCGGAAATGTGAGATGAGTCTCGGCTGAGCCAGGGTTATATAGCGGGTAGAGCGAGGCTCCCCGGCTAATGACCGTTGTGAGTGGAGTGCAGCTCCTCACAAGGTCGGCTAAGGCTAGCGAGACGAGTCTCACATCGCCTGGTGCTTGTGAATGTGCTTGAGCCTGACGTGGACGTCAGGGCTTAAAGGGGGGAAGAATGTGACACCCCCGGAATTTGGATTAGTCCTCTATATAAATGATATAATAGGACTAAATCTCTAACCCGGCTATAGCATTTTGGATGGTAGCAAGATCCAAGAGGAATATGAGAGTTAAGCGTGCTAGAGCTAGAGTAGTTCTAGGATGGGTGACCCCCTGGGAAGTGGGGCGTCACACCCTGATGTAAGTATAATCGGGTAAAAAAGAGGAGTAAAAAAAAACATTAACTAAAACAGATGTTTTGACACTCAATTGTATTTGGAAAAATTTAGAACAATATTTTAGAATATGGATTAAACTTACTTCTTATGGGAAAATAAGAGACCGTGCACTGGTAATAATAATTGAGCTTAAGCATTTTGGCTGTGGTTTGGGGCCTACGAGTTATTATTGTTAGTGGGCCAGATCGTTACATTTGGTATCGGAGCCAATCACCTACCGAAAGTATGTGACGAGTCTCGGCTGAGCTAGGGCCTGAAAGAAAGGTGACGGGCTATGTCGGGGATCTGAATGACAAGATTAACGAGACAAGTCTCACATTGTCTAGTGATCTTAGGTTGTGTGTGTGTGTAACGTCCCACTTCCTAGGAGGTCACCCATCCTAGAACTACTCTAGCTCTGGCACGCTCAACCCTCTTAACTTCTTGGGCCTAACTACCATCCAAAATACTATAGCCGAGTTAAGAGGTTTAGTACTATTTATACCTTATATATAGACTAATTAAAATCCCGGGGGTGCTACATTTATTCCCTTTTTAATCCCTGACGTTCTCGTCAGGCTCAGGAACATTCCTAAGCACCAGGTGATGTGAGACTCGTCTCACTAGCCTTAGTCGACCTTATGGGGAGCTATACTCCATCCACAATGGTCATTAGCATTTCTAGGATTTGAATTGGTCTTATATATAAGGTATAAATAGGACTAAAGCTCTTAACCCGGCTATATCATTTTTTGTGGTAGTTAGGCCCAAGAGGTTAAGAGGATTGAGCGTGCTAGAGCTAAAGTAATTCTAGGATGAGTGACCTCTTGGGAACTGTGACGTCCCACTTCCCAGAAGGTTACCAATCCTAGAACTACTCTAGCTCTAATACGCTCAACCCTCTTAACCTCTTGGGCCTAACTACCACCAAAATAGCTATAGTCAGATTAAGAGATTTAGTTCTATTTATACCTTATATACAGGACTAATTTAAATCCGTGGATGCTATAGAAATAATAAGAATACAGGTATGCTCACATCTTTTTTTTTTTTTTTTTTTTTTTTTTTTTTTTTTCTTATTTGCTCAGACAAAAATAGCCGCGTAACTAAAAAAAAAAAAACCCTTAATTCCAAACAGTAAACTCTTTTTTCTTTTTTCTTTTTCTTTTTCTTTTTTCTTTCTTTCTTACTTGCTTAGATGGCGGATATTTGAAGGCACCTAGCAAAGCATTAAAAGAATAGCTATTAATTTTTTGCAACTATAAAAAACTAGGAGAGGACTTAGCAGAGCAATAGAAGAGTAGATTTTTCTTCTTTTTTTTTTTTTTTTTTTTTGCAACTATAAAAAACCAGCATATATACAAATTTGTGGCCCAATTCTATATAAATCCTAAAGCAAACCTTGGAATGGGAGGTAATAGGAGTTTAGGCCCTCTCTTCACATATAAGGTTAAGCAAGCCCTAAGACAGTGTTTGGTTTGGGTACAAAGGGGGGATATCCCCCCTTTGTACCCAAACAAGGTTGGGATGGGAGGGGATTCCCCCCCCTCCCCCCCCCCCAACGGGTTGTCCCGGTTGGACAACCCGGTAAGGGGGGGGATATCCCATTCCCCCCCCCCCCCCCCCCCCCCCGAACACCTCTCTTTCCTCATTTGTTTTTGCCCCCCACCTGCCCCTGCACTCCCCCCGAGGCCATATTCTTCTCCCTGCTTGCGTTTCATCTCCTCCAACCGCTCTTTTCTTCTTGCTTCATCTCTACTCCCCCAAGCCCGATCCGAACTCCGCTTCTTCCCCGAACCCGAAGCTCGTCGTCGTCGGCCTCGGTTGCCCGATCTGGTCCATTTCGGTGTCTCGTCGAACCGCGGCCCCCCACCTGCCCCTGCACTCCCCCCGAGGCCATCGTCTTCTCCCTGCTTGCACTTCATCTCCTCCAACCGCTCTTTTCTTCTTGCTTCATCTCTACTCTCCCAAGCCCGATCCGAGCTCCGCTTCTTCCCCGAACCCCAAGCTCGTCGTCGCCAGCCACGATTGCCTGATCTGCTCCATTTCGGTGTCTCGTGGAATCGCGGCCGGCCATCGTGCTTGTGTCCGGTCAGTTTTGCTCCCCGAACCCCCTCCTCGTCGCCGGACTGTGGACGATCGGCTCCTTGTTGGTTTAAGGTGGCCCGAGAGAAAGAGGATCTGTGGTATTTTGTTTGCTCGGCCTTCGTGCTTTACCCGGTCACCTTTGCTCCCAGAAGCTCCTCGTCGTCGCCCGACCGTCAACGCTCTGCTCCTTGTTGGTTTTTTTTTTTTGTTTGCCCGATCTGTGTATTTTGTGACATTGGCCTTCGTGCTTTACCCCGTCACATTTCGTCGCCCAAGCTCCCCTGTACCAAGGTTGATCTCTACTCCCCTCTGCCGAGTTTGCTCTCTGCTCCCCTGTACCGAGATTGCCCCGAGGTTGCTCTCTGCTCTCCTGTACCGAGGTTGCCCCGAGGTTGCTCTCTCCTCCCCTGCGCTTCTCATCTTCCCGTGCTACCCCTGTTTCTGGCATCGAAGGTGCAACCCTTCTTTTTACAGTTCAAATATTATTGTCAATAATGCCTAGTTTGCCTCTCATGATAAATGACTATGCTCTGTCATAACAAATATTTTTTTTGTCGGCTGCGGAATATGTATGTTTGATCAGTTAAGTATGGTGATGAAAATATAAATTTTGGCGATGATGACGGTTGCCATAGGCATTTGATGGATGGCATGGATTTACAATCCACTGCAACCCCATGCTTCTTGGAAACCACTTGAGTCCGTGTACATAATAAGGCAATGATGACGGTTGCCATATGCGTTTGATGGATGGCATGGATTTACAATCCACTGCAACCCCATACTTATTGGAAATCACTTGAGCCCCTGTACATAATAAGTCACTATTCCAATTTTGTGCAAACAATAAAAAATTTGTATAAATCGCATATTTCGTATGCCGCAACCGAGAATTTTCGTGAAATACTATATTATGCAATTCCTTATTTCTCATGCCAATTATGTTATGCCATTATGTTATGCAATTCCAAATATGTTAAGCATCAAATATGTGTTGATATTTGAATGGCAATTATGTTATGCAATTAGGTTAATGCCAAATATGTTATCAAAAATATGTTATGCCAAAATATATAAAGTAGGACGTACATTATGTACAGATGCGTCCTTTTAAGAAAGTGTTTAAGGCCGGTCAACCCAGTCGAGCAGACATGGCCAACCCCCAAGACAATGTAATTGCAAATGAAGGTGCAAGCCGATCTCGCGCCCAACCGTGGACGCGTACACCGAACTGGACCGAGGCATTGGATGCATGTCTCTTATCGTTGCTGACTGAGGAACATACCCTCGGCAACAACGTTAATGGATCATTCACTAACCTTGCGTGGGTTAGGATTGTTAGTGAAATCAATAGTCGAAATAACTTAAACCTAACAAAGGAGCAGGTCAAGAATCGGTTGAAAGTGTTGAAGCGTACTTTCTCGTTGTACCATTGCTTGGTCAACAAGAGCGGTTGGGGATGGGATTATACCCGCCACATTCCCACGACAGGCGATAGTTGTGACTGGGAGGCTGTGATCGCAGTAACGTGATTTCATTTCGCTTTCAACAAATTCTTACCGAATTGATTTCTTATTGCCTTTCTAATATAATTAACCTATGTCCAGGAAAATCCCGCTTATGGCAAATGTAGGGATAAGCCATTTCCTCCGTATAAGGATCTTGAGTTTCTGACGGAGAAGACTACCGCAATCGGTAGATATGGCTTTTCTTCAGTGATGCCATCCACCACAACCATAGTTAGCTCCTCCTCATCATCCCCTGGTGAGGATGATACAATAATAGCTCCAAGATTTTCAGGATTATATCTCTTACCGACTCAATTTGAAGCAGGGTCATCTGGGCCATCTATGAATGAATTCATGCGAGGTCCACCAACGGAAAGGTCACCTAGCACTCACCCTACAAACAAGACTACTAGTGGGTCTGGGCACAGCTCAGCAGGCAAAAGGCCTCGTTCCCCACTACCCGAGCCTAGCCAACGAACAAACCGTACGTCAACCGGTGGACGTCGAAAGAAAACTGATGACATCTCTGAATCCGTGGCAGAGATGGTTCAGCTTGGAAAAGAAAAATTAGATCTAGTACGGCAGATGTATAATAAGGATTCTGAAGCTCGACGACCCATTCCATGCATCGAGGATTGTATGATGCGAATATATTCTCTGCCAGGGCTCACTAGTGAACAGGTTTTGGCTGCCGGCGACGCTTTGAAGGATGCTCAAAATCGTCAACTTTTTATGACAATGAATGACGATCTTGTATTCAAGTGGGTTGAACGGCAGATCGCGAAAGAAAATATGATGTTTCGCCAATATTTCCCCGGCCTTTAGTGGACATTTCTATAGTCAATGTGTAATTTCATTAGTGTAAATACGGGCTTTGTAATATGTAGTATCACAACTTTCAGTACATCAAAATCGCCTTTGTAATTTATTGTCCCGCACTGTGAGTAGTTTAAAACCTAACCTTGTGATATTTAGTATAACATTTTGATTGCCTTTAACTAGACATTACCTGAATGTTTGTGTAACATATCGATACATGTTATCTCATGTCTACTTACTATGATTGTTCGCTAAATTGGTACAATATCATTGAAGATATAATTGATGCTTCAATTTATCAAACTGTATGTTCTTCCACCTTAATTTGTTGCAATGTTGTTGACTATATTAGATGATGATGATGATTATTGGGTGGAAGTTCTAATCATGTTCATTGCCGAAGGATACATCAATGATGATATTTAATTTCCATACAACCATGTAGGGGAGTCGGATAATGTGGACATTTTAATTTTTTCATGTAGTACTTTCTTCTGTAATTGCTTGCTATAATCGGTCAGATGAATGTTTGAGATATATTTAAATAAATATTATATCATGTATGCGTACTATCAAACTTGGCTAACTGGCATAAATCAACTTGCAGTTCTAATGGATGATTCAATTTATCGAAGTGTATTTTCGTCGGCTTTCCAAGCCAATTTGTTCGCTATATTGGATGATGATGATGACTATTGGGTGCAACTCATAATCATGCTTATTGACGGAGGATGTGTAAATGCTACAAGTACAATAAGCAGACAACCATGTCGTACCCGTCCATTTACGGGGCATCAGTTTATTTGTGATATTCTGAATGGTCATCCAGAACGGGAGTACCACTACAACATAATTAGGTTATAGCGACATATTTTGGGGACACTTTTATACAAGTGCCCCATTTATGTCCCAAATCTCCTAAAAAAAAAATTCTACTAAGGCCCAAATAAAAAGCCCAACCCCTGCTCAACCGACCCAACCCTTCTAAAAAATAAAGGGCATATGTACATTCCCACTAGGCCCAGTTAATAAAGAGAGGAACACTAATCTCTCGCTGCTTCATCTCCCCCAAACCCCCAAAACCCTTCTCGACCATGGCGAGCTCTCTCCCGCGATCTCCCATGGTGAGTGCTCACTATGTCCTCTCCGCAGTGTTCTCTCTCATCTCGTGTCGATCTCATCTCCGCAAGACATCTCCGCCTAGGTCGATCTCCACAGAGGAGAGAAGATAATCTCACTGCAATAAAATTAGGGATGCGAGAAGATAATCTAACCACCAATCTCACTACTATTTCTTTGATCTATTGCTCAGATTTGATCGCACTGCTCCAGGGCTTCCTCCTCCTCAGCATCGCGTTGATCGATCGCTCTATGAAGAAGTCAAGGTAATCATCCGATCTCTTCTCGTCTTTTTCATTGGTTCTCTAATGGCGATTTGAGAAAATTAAGTACAGTTAACATGCTTAAGCTCTAGGGTTTTTTGCACAATCCAAGTTCACCTCATGATTTGCTTCAATCTAATACTTAGTTTGAGTGTTTGCCATATTGTAGAGACATACAAATCCAACTGAAATTGTTTCCTAATTTGCAAACATCAAAAGATTTTTTTGGGATTTATTTTGGGGCAAAAATTTGATAAGAGCCCCTCAACTGCAGGACATCTTAAGAAACCCCCTTATTTTTTTTTGAAACATATGGCTGAGCTATGCTTTAAATATTGTGATATTTGAAACAACTTGGCTAATTGGTATCTCTGTCTTCCTACTTATTGCTAAATTTGTTTCAGCATCCAACATCATATATTTTACTCGATGACAATGAAATAGTTTGTTGTAATATATGTTGATTTTGTGGTCCTCTATTACTTTACTGTAGGTATGTGTATAACATAAAAGTTGTCTGATTTATACTTCTTTGCTTTCAGTCATTTCATGTTATTTCTCATTTTCTACTAGTCTATTTAGTTTTGGAAGCTCTAGAAGCAAGTATTGTTGTAGCCTTTGGGATTATTAACTACTCATTTAAATCACAAGAGATTCCAAGGGAATTCTTTCGAAGGCCCAATTCCTTCAAGCCTATCCAATCTTAGTGAATTGACGGACTTGTAAGTGCCTAGAAGGTTTAATGTGCATGAGTTTTCTAATGATTTTAAGTTTGAATGTTAAGGTGTAAGCTTATAGGATTTGTGCGTACAATTGCATAATTTATTGAGCGGCACGTGGTTAAAGATGATTTAATTAAACGGTCTTTCGGATGCAAACGAATAGGTGATATAACGAGTGGGAGCTCTTCTTTGGACTTCTTCAGTAACATGACTTCTTTGAGCAACCTGTATAATTGCAAAACAATGACCTATTCTTAGTAGATATGTATATCTCATCATGTTAGAGTATATTTGATGTTTGATATGTTATCGCAGGGTATTGAGGAACTGCAAAATATTCGATACTATTCCGTCAAGCTTTCGTCAATTCACAAACCTATAGAAATTGTAAGATTTTCTCTCAATAATAGTTGATTTTCACAATAAATGGTTGTATTATGGCAAATAAAAATGTTTGGTGTTGTTACTGTGGTGGTTGGTGGTGGAAAGTGCCTTTTATATGCCTTTTGATTCTCGGCGGAGTGTAAAAACTGATCGAAATATGGGATATAAGAGGCAATATAGTGAACTCAATTCTAAGATCTTTGTTGTGTTTGATAATTCGGGTGGGATTTTAATCCAGTTTGCTGGTTAGTTTGGTCCCCTTTACTCCCCTTGAGAGCTTTTCGCTTTGTTAATTCATAGAGTAGACAACATCTCTGTCACACCCCGGCGTCGAAACTGCGACCCGGGCTCGCCAACAGATCCGCCACGTATAAATACCTTTTAAGGAAAACAGCGGAAAACCGTAGAATTTTTTTCTTGCTTAAATTTATATAGCATATAGAGATGTATGTATCAAATTGTATTTTAAGTTTGATAATCTTTCACTTCAATAATGTCTTGCTCATTGTCAAGTAATGCCATTTTTTTAGGATGAAATGATAATCTAATACTATAAAATATATTCTTTCAAGTTTCAGACGTATCTAATGCTCATAATATTCATCCACAATCTCATTGCCCATCTGGTAAACATTAAACTTAACTTAATTATTTTTTATGTTAAAAGATTATTTGACTAATCCATTATTAACTTGAGTTTTATTGAAATTGCAGTTTCAACATCTTAATTGCGGAGCTCATTAAAACTAGATCTGATATGATATTTTTACTTTTTGTTATCATTTGTTGTAGTAGCCGCTGGTTTAAAATGTTTTTGGGTCTACTTTTGGTTTCTTAATTTCGCAATTCGTTTCGGGGGCCGGAGGGTGATCTAATAATTCCTTGTTCCGGGCAGACCGTCGGGGCTCGCGGGTATTTTTAGTTAATAAAGCTCGCGAAACGGAGAACGGCGGCGAAATCGGTTTTGAATTCCGACGCCGGAATCTCCCGGAATAAATTCCGGAAGGTGGCTAGCGGATCAGGTGGTCAGCGCGGTTTTTCAGGCAGACCGGACCCTGGTTCGCACCTGACTTATTATTACCCGCTTTTGATTTGAAATGGGTTCATTCCCATTCCCCATCCTACCCGCTCCCGCCACCCTAACCGCTCCCGCCACCCTAACCGCTCCCGCCTTTTCCCTGTCGTGCAACTTCCCACAACTCCCCGCAACTTCCCACAACTTCCCACAACTCCCCACAACTCCCCACAACTCCCCGCAACTTCCAACAACTCCCCACAACTCCCCTGCGTACGAAACCCCAAGTGCAAGGAACCCACTTCCCCAACCTTTCAGTTTCCCAACCGATCGAGTGGAGAAGCAAGGCGGAGCGGGTGAGGAGAGGGAAGAGCGCCGGCATACCCTTCGTTACCGGGCACGCAAGAACAGGACGATCATCCCCTAGATCAACCCTAGCCGACAAAACCAAGGTGAGCATAGCTTAGGGTTCTTGATTAGGTTTTCTTGGTTCTCTTGGGCGAAGGGAGGAGGAGGGTCGGCGCCGTCACCGGAGGCGGCGCCGCATGCTCCCGCATGCGGGCGGCATCCGCATGCGGGCGGCGCCGCATGCGGGCGGCGCCGCATGCCCCCGCATGCGGGCAGAGCCGCATGCGGGCGGCGCTGCACGCGCCCGCATGCGGGCGGCGCCGCGTGCGGGCGGCGCCGCGTGCGGGCGGCGCCGCGTGCGGGCGGCGCCGCGTGCGGGCGGCGCCGCGTGCGGGCGGCGCCGCGTGCACGCGGCCGCCCCCGCATGCGGGCAGCGCCGCGTGCGGGCGGCGCCGCATGCCCCCGCATGCGGGCAGCGCCGCATGCGGGCGGCGCTACACGCGCCCGCATGCGGGCAGCGCCGCATGTGGGTGACGCCGCATGCGGACGGCGCCGCACGCAGGTAGTACGCCGCCTAGCCGCGCGGGGCCGGGCGCGTACGTGTACGAATTGTGCGCAAGGTGGGGGGGGGGGGGGCGCCGGGTGTTCTAGTCTTTAATCTTGCGGAGTCTTGAATTTCTGACTCCTGTATGACAGGTTCTTGTAGGTCCGGGCGGGCACCCGAGACGCGGGAGAACCTAACATCGGTCAGGAGCGCGACAACGAAAAGGTGGGTTTTCGGTCGAGGCTTAGTATAGTGTTAGTATTCCGAAAGGGATTTTTATTAAATGTTAATCGGTACTAACGCTGACGGTTTCTATGATGTACTATATTACCCCGTGTCTTGGTTTCTTATGCTCGAGTTGCGACACGCGCACCCGCGATCTGGCCACCGCAAAGGGTGCTCTTTTCCGGAAAGGCGGTCTCCGACCCGTGTTACCCATGAGGGGATGTAGTGGGGCCCCCGTAGGTGTGGGGTTCGAGGCACCAAGGTGTGAGCGGTGCGACCTGTCGGGATTGGTGCCCGACGAGGTCAGGTGTGCGACCTGCCGGGATTGGTGCCCGACGAGGTCAGGTGTTACAGGTGTTACCGGGGTTACAGGTGTCACAGGTGGTACAGGTGGTTGCGAGTTACCGTTATGAGTAGAGTGGTTGCTCCGGCTAGTCTTACTTTTGTGGCTTGGTATTACTTTACTGCTTTAGTATTATTATCATGATAGTGTCGCTGACTACCCACTCTGTGACAGGTACCTCCAGGGGGTAGAGGTAGGTGACGGTGAGGCCGAGGTGGGAGCAGTCGGGCTGTGGGAGCCCTAGTATGCCGTTTTCTTTACTTTCTCTGCATTTCATTTGGTATTGTAGGTTACTGTGTGGTTTTCGATACCCTTGTGGGGTCGTGTGGATGTTGATCACTTTCATTCTGGTTATGCACTACTGTTTCCTTTATTGTTCCCGTTTGGCCGTTTTCTAAACAAACCAACTAGAAAACAAAAGAAAAAGGACTTCGAAAACCGTTTTCAAAAATCTAGGGTCGGGTGGGCCCGTTTTCCAAACCCTGTGAATTTATGCCATTTTCCAAACTGTTTTCGAAACCTAAGGCTGTGTGGGCCTGTTTTCAAAACTGTGAGTTTATCCTTTCAACTTGACTGGCCACGGGTATTGTTTAGTCTTCATGCACCGTACTACTTCGAACTGTTGTGATTAAATGGAAAATGATTGCTTGTGTTTGACTGTTGTAATAGCCGCGACGCCGTGCATATACAGAGGAGACTCTGCCCGATTTTCGAGTGAATCTGTATATGCGGCGGGTCTGGGCACGCGCCGGGGAAGGAGGTTTTAAACAAAAAAAAAAAAAAAAAAAAAAAAAAATTGTACGCACCTTACGCTTGCTGTTGTGTATCGTTTCCGCTAAAAAAAAAAAAAAATAAAACCCCTGGGGCGTGACAGATTAAGATGGTATCAGAGCCTCTGCTTTAATCACAACAGTGACGGCTCAACATCCACCGAGATATCACACTTAACTACGAATAAATGAAATGTGTAGGACGTAAGGGTGTAGGACGCGAGTGAACGTGGGAAGGGGAAATTAGTGTGATTTATTTACGCTCGGTTTTCCTGGGTATGCTGGGACTGATGTATTTCCTTGGTGTGCACAAATAGAAGCCCGATTTTGGGCGGGTAACTGCTGCCGGATATGGACCTTGCGGCAGAGGCGAACCGCTTACTACGCAACCAGCTGCGCGACGTGGCTGGGCAGCTGCTAAATCTCGCGGAGCGCGTGGGTATACTGACCCAGGAGCTTGAGGGTGTCGACCACGCCCAGCACGGCACCGGTGGTGTTAACCCCCGTGAGATACCACCAACTGGCGTTTCCACCTTTCAGGGAGCGGTCAACTTGGCTGTGCGCGCAGAGCTAGAGCGTGCACGACGGGCACACCCCTACCCCGGCCCGACAGGGGACCCCTACCAGAGCGGCAGAGCAACCAAGCGCCAGAGGAAAGGGCCGAAACCCGGGCAGGCGACGAGGGAGGGACCTGAACCACCAACGCCATGCGTCATTTGTGATGGTGCACATCCAATGATGAATTGCCCTTGGCGGGATGAACATTGCTTCCGGTGTGGCAGGCCGGGCCACACACGTTACGAGTGCCCCCGGAAGCCGGGCGTCACCAGACCCTCGGCACCGAGACCTGACGACCTATGCCTGACGGACTCTTCTGATACCGAGTCCCCACCCCGCCACGCCGAACGTGGCTGGCCCAGAGGTTGTGGACGGATCTCCCCAGCCGCCCCGGGGAGCAGTGATGCAGAATCCTAGAACTGGGTATCACAGGTATATTTTTTCTCTTTCCTTTACCTCTTTTTGGTAGGGCCTCGACTTTCATCTTCCGTTTTTGTCTTTTTCTTTCTCCGTGTATTGTGCGGTTGTGCCCGGGGGGGGGGTTTATGGGTTAGGAGTGGGGTTACTCCCCTAGTTCGCCTTAGGAGTTGTGAACGCCATGTAACGGGGAGGGAAGGCGGGTCGGGCGCCAGGTAGGAACCCCTTACAGATGGTTCTGAAGAGAGAACCCTACCTAGTTTGTTAATTGGTCCAAACCCCCGGTGGGGGGGGGGGGGACTTAGCGGGAGTGGTCCCTACAGCGACTGTAGCAGACGAGGTGTCACCACCCCCGACGACGGCATCAGAGGCGGTGGCTTGAGTTACTGAAGGATTACGACCTAACAATCCAATACCACCCCGGGAAAGCAAACGTGGTAGCGGACGCTCTGAGCAGGAAGGGGCGATTGGAAGGAAGATCGGTAGGTGCGATAACTGAGCAGAGCAGCTTGATCGCGGAATTCTCACGACTAGGGTTGGAAGTAGTGCCAGCAGACACGGTTGCGCAACTTCTAACTTTGGTGGTCAAGCCAACACTGCACGAGAAGATTCGAGAGGGACAGCAGGCGGACTCGCACTTACAGCTCGTAAGAGACAAGATCTCACCGGATCAGGAAGGTGACTTTCCAGTGAAAGGCGACGGCACTCTACGGTTCCGCGGGCGGATTTGCGTGCCGGATATCCCGGAATTAAAGAAGGAAATCCTATCTGAGGCACACAGCGCCCTTATGCAGCGCATCCAGGAGGCACAAAGATGTATAGGGACCTTAAGCAGACCTTCTGGTGGCCCAAGATGAAGAGGGATGTGACTCGATTTGTAGCTCATTGCCTGGTGTGTCAACAGATAAAGGCGGAACATCAACGGCCGACGGGAAAGTTACAACCCTTACCGGTACCGGAGTGGAAGTGGGATCATATCACCATGGACTTTGTCACCGGGTTCCCACGTTCACAGCAAGGACATGACACAATATGGGTTGTAGTGGACCGGCTAACTAAGTCAGCGCACTTCCTGCCGATTCACACAACCTGGACCAGAGAGCGGTTGGCTCAAGTCTACCTCAGCGAGATTGTGAGACTGCATGGGGTACCGGCATCGATCACATCAGACAGAGACACGCGTTTCGTCTCAAAGTTTTGGTAGAGCCTGCAACAAGCCTTGGGGACTAAATTGCAGTTCAGCACAGCCTTCCACCCTCAGACAGACGGGCAGTCGGAGCGAGTGATACAGACGCTAGAGGACCTGCTTTGGGCCTGTGTACTCGATTGGGGAGTCGGTTGGGAGCGTTACCTACCACTTGTAGAATTCGCTTACAACAATAGCCACCAGGCCAGCATCCTGATGGCACCCTACGAAGCCTTATACGGGAGACGCTGCCGATCCCCGATCTGTTGGGACGACTTGGGAGAACGGAAGTTCTTGGGACCCGACTTGGTGGAAGAAACAGAAGAGAAGGTGCGCCTCATCAGACAGCGCTTACTAACCGCCCAGAGTCGACAAAAGAGCTACGCGGATCGGAGACGCCGCAACTTAGAGTTCCAGGTGGGAGAACACGTGTTTTTGCGGGTCTCGCCGTCCAGGGAAATCAAGCGATTCGGGTTAAAAGGCAAGCTGAGCCGCGGTTTGTGGGGCCATTCGAGATCCTGGAGCGGATTGGCCCAGTGGCTTACCGCCTTGCCCTACCACCGAACCTCAACCGGATTCACGACGTGTTCCACGTTTCGATGCTCAAGAAATACCTCTCCGACCCGTCGCATGTCCTGGACGTCTCGACACTCGAACTGAAGGAGGACCTAAGCTTCGAGGAAACCCCTATGCGAATACTAGCAAGAGAAAGCAAGACGCTTCGAAACCGAGTCATCCCCTATGTGAAGGTGCACTGGAACAACCATGAGGAGCGGGAAGCGACGTGGGAACTGGAATCGAAGATGAGGGAGGGCTACCCCTATCTCTTCACCGCGAACCAGGATAGAGTTTCGAGGACGAAACTCGTTTTAAGAGGTGAGTGATGTAGTAGCCGCTGGTTTAAAATGTTTTTGGGTCTACTTTTGGTTTCTTGATTTCGCAATTCGTTTCGGGGGCCGGAGGGTGATCTAATAATTCCTTGTTCCGGGCAGACCGTCGGGGCTCGCGGGTATTTTTAGTTAATAAAGCTCGCGAAACGGAGAACGACGGCGAAATCGGTTTTGAATTCCGACGCCGGAATCTCCCGGAATAAATTCCGGAAGGTGGCTAGCGGATCAGGTGGTCAGCGCGGTTTTTCAGGCAGACCGGACCCTGGTTCGCACCCGGCTTATTATTACCCGCTTTTGATTTGAAATGGGTTCATTCCCATTCCCCATCCTACCCGCTCCCGCCACCCTAACCGCTCCCGCCTTTTCCCTGTCGTGCAACTTCCCACAACTCCCCGCAACTTCCCACAACTTCCCACAACTCCCCACAACTCCCCACAACTCCCCGCAACTTCCCACAACTCCCCACAACTCCCCTGCGTACGAAACCCCAAGTGCAAGGAACCCACTTCCCCAACCTTTCAGTTTCCCAACCGATCGAGTGGAGAAGCAAGGCGGAGCGGGTGAGGAGAGGGAAGAGCGCCGGCATACCCTTCGTTACCGGGCACGCAAGAACAGGACGATCATCCCCTAGATCAACCCTAGCCGACAAAACCAAGGTGAGCATAGCTTAGGGTTCTTGATTAGGTTTTCTTGGTTCTCTTGGGCGAAGGGAGGAGGAGGGTCGGCGCCGTCACCGGAGGCGGCGCCGCATGCTCCCGCATGCGGGCGGCATCCGCATGCGGGCGGCGCCGCATGTTTCCGCATGCGGGCGCCGCCGCATGCGGGCGGCACCGCATGCGGGCGGTGCCGCATGCGGGCGGCGTCGCATGCTTCCGCATGCGGGCGCTGCCGCATGCGGGCGGCGCAGCATGCGCCCGCATGCGGGCGGCGCCGCATGCCCCCGCATGCGGGCAGAGCCGCACGCGCCCGCATGCGGGCAGCGCCGCGTGCGGGCGGCGCCGCATGCGGGCAGCACCGCATGCGGGCGGCGCCGCATGCCCCCGCATGCGGGCAGCGCCGCATGCGGGCGGCGCTACACGCGCCCGCATGCGGGCAGCGCCGCATGTGGGTGACGCCGCATGCGGACGGCGCCGCACGCAGGTAGTACGCCGCCCAGCCGCGCGGGGCCGGGCGCGTACGTGTACGAATTGTGCGCAAGGTGGGGTGGGGGGGGGGGGGGGCGCCGGGTGTTCTAGTCTTTAATCTTGCAGAGTCTTGAATTTCTGACTCCTGTATGACAGGTTCTTGTAGGTCCGGGCGGGCACCCGAGACGCGGGAGAACCTAGCATCGGTCAGGAGCGCGACAACGAAAAGGTGGGTTTTCGGTCGAGGCTTAATATAGTGTTAGTATTCCGAAAGGGATTTTTATTAAATGTTAATCGGTACTAACGCTGACGGTTTCTATGATGTACTATATTACCCCGTGTCTTGGTTTCTTATGCTCGAGTTGCGACACGCGCACCCGCGGTCTGGCCACCGCAAAGGGTGCTCTTTTCTGGAAAGGCGGTCTCCGACCCGTGTTACCCACGATGGGATGTAGTGGGGCCCCCGTAGGTGTGGGGTTCGAGGCACCAAGGTGTGAGCGGTGCGACCTGTCGGGATTGGTGCCCGACGAGGTCAGGTGTGCGACCTGCCGGGATTAGTGCCCGACGAGGTCAGGTATTACAGGTGTTACCGGGGTTACAGGTGTCACAGGTGGTACAGGTGGTTGCGAGTTACCGTTATGAGTAGAGTGGTTGCTCCGGCTAGTCTTACTTTTGTGGCTTGGTATTACTTTACTGCTTTAGTATTATTATCATGATAGTGTCGCTGACTACCCACTCTGTGACAGGTACCTCCAGGGGGTAGAGGTAGGCGACGGTGAGGCCGAGGTGGGAGCAGTCGGGCTGTGGGAGCCCTAGTATGCCGTTTTCTTTACTTTCTCTGCATTTCATTTGGTATTGTAGGTTACTGTGTGGTTTTCGATACCCTTGTGGGGTCGTGTGGATGTTGATTACTTTCATTCTGGTTATGCACTACTGTTTTCTTTATTGTTCCCGTTTGGCCGTTTTCTAAACAAACCAACTAGAAAACAAAAGAAAAAGAACTTCGAAAACCGTTTTCAAAAATCTAGGGTCGGGTGGGCCCGTTTTCCAAACCCTGTGAATTTATGCCGTTTTCCAAACTGTTTTCGAAACCTAAGGCTGTGTGGGCCTGTTTTCAAAACGGTGAGTTTATCCTTTCAACTTGACTGGCCACGGGTATTGTTTAGTCTTCATGCACCGTACTACTTCGAACTGTTGTGATTAAATGGAAAATGATTGCTTGTGTTTGACTGTTGTAATAGCCGCGACGCCGTGCATATACAGAGGAGACTCTGCCCGATTTTCGAGTGAATCTGTATATGCGGCGGGTCTGGGCACGCGCCGGGGAAGGAGGTTTTAAACAAAAAAAAAAAAAAAAAAAAAAAAAATTGTACGCACCTTACGCTTGCTGTTGTGTATCGTTTCCGCTAAAAAAAATAATAATAATAAAACCCCTGGGGCGTGACATTTGTCTTTCTCCTGGATTAAAAAACTTGCATTTGTTGGTACTGTGATTTTGTGACTAAATACTCATTTAAAGATATGCATATACTACTTTGAGACATTTTGGTGTTAATTAATATAACTATAAAATTTCTTTTATATTTTTTTTTGTTAAGTAAAATCAAGACAAATCAAATTAAAAATATGCTAAGTATGCTTAATGATAATAAGTTATCACAGAGTGGTATTATATTTTACAAAATGTTATGTATCAAGAAAAAATAGAATAATTTTTTAAGAAATGGGACATTTATTAAGTGTCACTGAAATAAAAAAAAAAAGTGTTGCTAGATTATAATTTTGTAGTATTTTTATGTGCTGCTAAAAGTTTAAACAAGTGTCGGTAATTTAGCAGCACTCATTTTAGGTTATACCGACACTCTTAAAAACTGTCGCTATATACCTAGCGGCCCCACATAAAGCAACACTTTTTAAAAATGTTGGTAAGTTAGCCTGCAGCACTTTTTTTGGCATGTAGCGTCACTTAAAAGTGTCGCTATATACCCTTTTTGTTGTAGTGTACAATCATTTTAGAATGACGACAACTACATTCATTGTTCTCCGCGATGAGCTTGTTGGAAATGGCCTTTTAATTGGCACACGGAATATGACTGCTGACGAACAGTTGGCAATTTTTCTAATTTGTATAGGACACGGTGTTGCAAATAGGGTGATCGCTGAAACTTTCCAACATTCGGGGGAAACGATTAGTCGTCATTTTCACAATGTACTCCGGGCCATTATTCAAATAAAAGATGAATACTTAACTATGCCGCAAAATAATTGTGGAGTGCATCCAAGAATAAGTGAAAATCCGAATTTCCATCCGTTCAAGGTAAGGGACAATAACTTTACAGAAGATAATTTGTACATTTCCTTTGCTAAATTTGTAATGTACCATGTTGTGACATTAACATATGTAGAATGCAATTGGGGCGGTGGATGGTACGCATATTTCTGTTATTGTAGAAAGGGACAAATAACCACGATTTTGGTGTCGCAAAGGATTTACATCGCAAAATATGATGGCTGTTATTTTCTTTGATCATAATTTTTTTTATGTATACACCGGTTGGGAAGGATCTGCCGCTGATATGCGGGTACTCAGATGGGCCTGTGAAAGTGGAGGTTTTACTATTCCTGAAGGTATTATTTAAAGAGAAATTTTTTATAGTTTTCTTCATTATTATTGGTTTAATTTATTTATTACAAGTTGTATACACTTCTGTTATATATACTTATCTGGTCGATTCCGGATACGCGAATATCGATAGATTTCTGACACCGTATAGAGGCGAGCGTTTCCATCTGAGTCAATTTGATAGTAACACACGTGGTCGTATATATCGTTCACCGCGGGACTTGTATAATTATCGACACGCCCAATTAAGAAATGTGGTAGAGAAGACCTTTGAAATTTTAAAGAAGCGATTCAAAATATTAACTATTGCTACACCGTTTCCTTATAGAGTGCAGTGTCACATTGCTATGGTATGTTGTGTGATCCACAATTTTATTCGACGGCAACAAGAAAATGATAGATATTTTAACGAAGCGCTAGACCTAGAGCCTCAAGAGGATGAAGTGGAAGTGCCGAGTACAATTTCTAGTACATCAGAGTCACGGCGGGGAGACGACATTCGCACTCATATTACCGAGCAGTTATGGAATAATAGAAATTAGATAAATTATTAGAAATAACTATAACTTTGTAAAAGTTAGAATTAATGTTGTAATATTATGTTAGTCAGCTTATTAAATAGTTTATGTTGTTTATATGTATTGTTAATTGGACTGTTAATTAAAAACTCGTCATCTCCGTGTATAATGTAATTTGAAATATTATTGTGAGGTGATATTTTGTTATCTACGTTAGTATAGTAATCAGATCGTTATTACTTGCTGATAATATTCTTTATTTAAGTCTTGTATAAATTTCGACTTATATTTTATGTTAATTAAAATTCGCTATAATTATGTTATTGTGTCATAGTTATTTTAATAGATTTTGTGCAAACATTTATTTAAGAATGTATTGAGCAACTGATTTTTAAAAATAAAATTATGCAATTTTAGTATGTAATAATATTTATTTAATATTATTATTGAATTTTTAAAATAATATATTTTTGCAGAATGATAATATTGTAATTATTGGATAATATTATTAATTTTTTTTTTTATAAAAAAAATTAACTCATATTTTATATAGCATTTAATTTATTTTTTTATAAAAAAAATTAACTAAAATTTTATATAGCATTTAATTAATTAAATAATATATATTATAATTATTATATTTAAAAAGTTATAATAAAATCTTTACCTATCAATTTTTAATACATAACAAAAAGCACGGATGTTTTCGTCATTTTACACAAAAGTCAATTCTCTATTCCTCTAATTCTTCAATCCCAATCAAACACTATTTTTCTTATACCTGGTATTAATCTAATACCCAACCAAACACTATTTCACATTAGTTCCAGCTTATACTTAAATTTATATTTATTCATGGTACTACTAATTCTTTCTAATACCCGAACCAAACGAAGCCAAAGAGTAAGAAAGTGACAGAGATGGTGGACCAGTGAAAGTGAAAATTGTTGCATGAACCTGATTCATTAGCACCCTTGCCTAAAGAATCTTGCATGGACTCGGTCCACTGCGTCAGATACCTACTAGTAATCTCTTTCATGTGCCAAAACTCAGCCAAAAAATCACAAAAAAAAAAAAAAAAAAAAAAAAAAAAAAAAAAAAAAAAAAACACTATTTAGGTGTCAATCTTACAACCATCAAAGTAACAAAATTATTTTGTGTACAAATTTTTTTTTATGTAAAAATTATAGTACTCATAAGAGTGTGTATACTTTTTTTTTTTCCTCTGTTTAATTATATTTTTATTATTTTATTATTATTAAACCTACTTTATTGTATTTTTTTAAATTTTTTTTTTTTTACCTCGGCCTCAAGACTCTCTCTCCCATTCTCTCTCTTTGCATCTTTTTTAAGTATACAATTTTTCCTACCTTCTCTGGCCAATGAGAATCCAACCAATTGGACATGTCCCTTCCTAATTGGACATGTCCTATTTGTATTTTGGATGCATTTTTTTAAATTTCTACCATACAATTATCGTTATATATGCATTATCTCTTTATTGTTTTATTTTTTTTCCAATTCAGTTCAATATCATTTCCTCATTCACATTCATTGAGCACCTGTTTGAGCATCACGGGTATTTTAGTAATGCTACATAATAAATTTAACGAAATTGATGATACAAGCAAAAAAATAAATCGCTCTTAATCTAATTGTGATTAAATTATTTAAAAAAATTATGAATAAATAAAATTAGAATAACTCACAGCTTAAACGCTAAGATAATTCTAGAAAATTGTTGAAAAATGAAGTCGAATAAAATTAATCCGGAAGCGTCTGAGGCACTGTCCTAAGACGTATTTCCGTTCGTCGTGCGGATTAATCGGAGACACCACTCCAAGATACAACCAGAACTTTCTTTCCTACGAGCACGACCGCAGAAGAGGTTTTACGAAATTTCTTTTAACACCCGATATTAAATCAAAATATAAATCAAATATTTCTAAAGCTTTTTTTTTTTTTTCTTATTGAGTATGTGTATGAGTGTGTGTGTAATAATCGTGAATTTGAAATTGAATTTTTTAGATTTAAATAATTTTCTGGATTATTTAATTAGCAAAAATAGATAATTAATAATATAAATGTGGTCCAAAAATATTGACTTTTGATCGGAGTCTGATCTCGAAAATCTAAGATCACTAGTGCGACAGTCTCGTCGAAACAAGAAAGATTGATATTCACATGTTTTCGATCCAACGGTCGGATCTTCCGCAAATCAGCGAAGAAGTTGCGGGACCCACAACTTAAGTTGTGAATAGTAACCCCTGATTTAATTCCCCTCTCGACCAACGTCGGCTGTTTCGCCGTCTGGACCCCAAACATAGCAGTATGAGTAGTCAATTCTAGCTAATTTTAATGTTCTGAATGCAATGGCACTGACGGAATTCACGTTTGGCGACCCTGGTGTATCGGAATGCGTGCCCAAATGAAATTCACTATATTTTATGGGCCGAGAATTTTTAGGAGCACCGAATCAAGAAAGCAAATATGCTAATTGAAAGCTCTCGACGAGCCGGACGTTGTGGCAAAGTCTTTTTTTCAATTTGACGACCCGTGCATCTCGAAATGCATGAAAAACATCAAAAAGTCGTGTATTTTTGTGAGAAACCCTACATTTCATGTACCAAATAAATTAAGGCTTATAGGTTAGGGTTCTTATTGCAAAATGGACCTACAGTAGGGATCTAAGGGCAATAGGTTGGCTGTGTGAGGACTAAACTGAAAATTTTGCAAAAATGTGCAATAAATGCAAGTGGGCTCTTGGGGTTTTTTGTGGGAATCCGAAGGGACAACAATGGATTAAAGGGCACCTCTTCAATCCTCTGCATGCCCCAGAGTTAATGGAGGAGTCGTGGTGGCCGAGGAGACACCACCAACAAGCCCTACCCGAGAGGGAGAGAGAAAGAGAGAGGTGTGCACAAGGAACCCCAAACTTGAGCCTATGCTTTCTGGGGGACCTCCTTTCTGCGGGAGAGTGTGCTTGAGGAGGCCTGAGCACGTGCGACGAGGGGGGGAAAGAACCGGCTTCATCCTTGTCTTCACTAACTCCGGCAAGGTAAGCCCTCTTCCTCCTTTGGTTTTTAGCACCCAAGACCATTGGAAGTAGGCTCTGTATGATCCAGGTATGCTCTGTGTCAAATCCCAGCCTTCGGGATGCCCCCGGTTGCCGGTGGGAGAAATATCACCGCCGGAACCCTAATTAGCTCCGCCGCTGCCGTGCGCTGCAACCGTTGGCTCAAAAGCCAAACCAAAATGGTGAACTTGGACTGTATGATCTGTAGATCATCTCCACAAAATTTGGTGGAGTTTGGTTGAGTGTGTGCGTCGCAAATTGAAACCCTAGTTTTCGGGTTTTTATGCTTCGGCCAAGCTCTTTGCTCCGGCGCCGGCGTCACTCCCACCGCCGGCCACTTGCTCGAGAAGATTAATGGGGTCATTTATAACCCATCCATGCTTTTGCATGGGGTCCATGCAGCCCGGGTGGAGTTCCACCATTGTTGGTGGAAGCTCGGGCCGAGCTTGCTCCACCGCCGCCGCCGCCGTGTTCTGTCCTCGGGCACGAGTCCAGGGAGCTTCGTGGGGTCGAGAAGCACCTGTAGGTGCTGTTGCATGTGGCCCAGAGGCTGTGAATGGAAATCCACCATTGTTGCCCAAAGTGGTGCCCGAGCTTCATCATCTTCTTCTTCTTCTCGGTTTGCATGGGTGCACGATGCCCGAGCTTGGATGGGAAATGTTCCTGCTGCCTTGTAAAGCCTTTCCAACCAAGTTAGAATCCCTCAGATCTATGCATGCTCTAGTTGCCTTCTTAGTTGGGAAGCTTGTGTGTTTAGCATAGATGCCCACCAAGTGTTTGATGAAATGCCTGAAAGATCTCGAATGTAGTTTTGGCCACTTTCACCTATCCAGCAATTGAGCCAATGTCTCCACATGATCCCCTGAGCTTGATGCTCACTTCAGTTGCAATTTTGACTGAGTGGATTTTTGTGTGGAGCATCTATGGCCATTAGAGAGCTTGGGAGCTTGGATCTTTTGATACAGCAGCAACTAGGCTGCAATTGGGTGAGCCCTCAGTTCCCTGTGATGTCCTGAGCAAGATGCTCAGCTTGGTTGGCTGTTGTCACGAGCAGAAAGTATAGATTGAGCAATTAGAGCGTTATATGGGTCTAAATGGATTTGGGGCTGTTTTAGTGACTTAGCAACTTCGCTGCAGTGAGCTGTTGACTAATTTGGGGTCATTGAACTCGATGCTCACCTTAAAAATGGGATTGATTGAGTAGAAAATTTAAAAATGCATTATAGCCTATGTTAGCAAGGTAAAACATGGGCCGAAGTGTTCCTCGGGACTCGCGCTTCTGCCAAATGGTGAGCACGGTGTCCAGCAAGTCGAGGGCCACCTACTGGTGGTGACAGTTCATTAAAATGATGCTCAGATAATTAGAACGAGCGAAAACGGCTCTCAAATACGCGTATTTTTGCAGTTTTTGGAAATCATAGGGGTCTAAATGCAATTGTAACCTCATGTGCTATCTCTTGCAGTGTAACCTTGATCTCTAAGCTTTTCGTTAGGGATCCAACGGCTCTCGTTGAGCAGAAATTGATTATCGGTCCGTAAATCGGCAAAATCGTTGGTTTAACGGCACCCCGGTGGCAATCGTGCAATTCGAGCAATTGCGGCGGTTCCGCCTAGCTGTCTGATGTGTCCCAGTAGAATCTGGTTGAGCCAGCGGCAAAAAGGTTGATGCCAGTATCTCCCGAAAGTTCAAATTGAATTTTCGGGAGGGGCATTTTGGTAATTGTGGCAACATTGGAGCATAGAGTTGCGTCTATCAAGATGTTAAATGTCAAACACTAATGTTTAAGCTTTCCGAGGCTGCACGTCAGGTTTCGTTAAATTCGAAAATATGTAAGCGCTGTTCGGGTCAAAGTGGGTCGAACGGTGGGTTTCCGGCGATTCGTGTTAATATGGAAAGATTCAGGTTTAAGTTATTTAAGAATGGTGGGTTTGTGTGAGTTGTTCCCTGATCAACATCTATGATTCAGGTTGGCACGGTTTGACTCTAGCCTTCGAGCATTCCGTTGGAGTTGTTTGATCGCCCGCAAACAGGTGGGTTTATATTCGGTCCGGGCTTTATCATTTCGGCCCTCTGGGGTATCGTAATTGGTCGGACCCCTGTTCTTGTGGTAGCCAGAACTTATACTTGAGCCTTCTTCTTTTGATTGATCATTATCAGTTTTACTTTATATATCATCAGTTTATATATTGTCATGCTTGATTGATCCTTAGCTTGCTATCAGTTATTATGATTTTATCCTGACAGTTGTCATGCCTCATTGGTCATTAGATAGCTTCCATGCTTATCAGTATATCTCGATTATATCTGGACATATGCCATGTGTGATTGGTCAGTACTTATACAGACATTTATTGTTCCTTGCATTCAGTATTGCATGAGATGAGATCATATTGGCTTTCAGTTATTGCATCCCTATCGGGATTTCCGGCATGTTGCCGATTACCCGGTCTGTGGACCGTGAGCTTGAGCATTAGCATATGACCGCCATGCACCTACTGTACACTCGCGTACACCGACGGTTTGGCCACCGTCGTGGTGTTCTTTACCGGTAAAGTGGTCTTGAGGAAAGACCCGTGAGTCCCCTTCGGCTGTACCATTGGTACGGGGATTACTGACAGTTTCTGCTAGGTGTTTCTGCTATGGCATTTAGCCCGAGGTCCTTGTGACCAACAGTGGCATCGATTGGGTACTTACTTTCCATTACTGTTGCATAGCTTACACCATCATATTCTAGCATGCCTTGTTGGTATATTCTGTACCCATATTTGCTCAGTTATGTTATTGATTATCTGTAGTCATTTACTTGCTACAGCTTTTACCTATTGATTTTTTACTATCCGCTAGTTATTGTATGCCAGTAGGTACGATTTGCTATTTATCGGCTCGTCGTGCCCACTGAGATACATGTACAGTGTATCTCACACCTTTTGGGTAACCATTTTTCAGGTTGATCGAGTATTGGGATGTCGAGACGTGTTGGTGACCATTATTAAGAATTAAATAATAATAAATAAAAATAAATTAATAAATAAATTAAAAATTTAAAATTAATAATAAAAAAAATTTTGAAAATTTTGAAATTTTAAATTTTATCCCACCAAGCATCCTACAAGATATTAACACATTATATTGATTCTTAGATTTTCTATAATTTCTTTGTTTATTTTTTTTTTTAATTTGAAGTTAAATTATTTTGTTAATTTAATTATTTAGAGTTGGGACCAATCTTTATTATATCTTTCTTTTCTTTTCTTTAATTAGATTTTGGATCTTTTCTTTAATTAGATGTGGGAAGTACTGGGAGTAAGAAAGAGGGAGCAAGAAATGGACTAATGAAGTAGGAAGCAATTCGATGAACCCGGTCTATCTATGCGTTCATGCACCGTAAATCAATAACAAATTTTTTAAAAATAATCATAATTAACCCCTAACAGATTCCATGCATTTTTTTTTATCAATCTCAATGGGATATTTCCAATGAATGTGCATGGCACATAATAATTTTACCATAGGAATAAGGGTGCTAACGTAAATTAAAAATATTAGCCATAGAGTGGTTAAATATTGATACTTATAAAACCACATTAATTATATTAAAGAGAAAAAACTATAAATCACATGGGGTATGTAAAATTTTCCTTTACATTTTTAATTCTAATTCAAACATAAAATTAGGACTCTAATTCCAATTTGAATCTAGAATTTTAATTTAAAATTCCAATGCAAACTTAAATTCATAACATAAAACTTGATGTTGAATTCAAATTAAAAATGGCAACTTAAAATTAAATAGCAATACGCAATTAAAATTTAAATAAAAATTGAAATCTAATTCAAATTCACATCCGAACCAAATTCCAGAATTAAAATTAAATGTACTAAGAAAATTAATTTTGCATTATTATCGAAGTAAAATTGAAAATTTTATTGTTAGTAGTTTGAATCCACCGTTAAAATTTATAAGTTATATAAAAAAATGAATTTAAATCTGAGCACAAGTTAAAGTTAAAAAGTATATTTTTAATTTGAATTCAAAAATTAAATTCATAGATCAAATTCAAGTGTGATTGCATTTAAAATTTAATTTAGGTTTAAATCAGAATATTTGATTCAAAATCAACTTTAAAAAATAACCTTATATTTTACTTTAGAAATAAAGTTAAATTTAAAATTAGATGTAAAATATAAAATATAATAAAGTTTGAATATTTTCGAACCAGTTTCTATTCCATTTGAATACAATATTTTCAATTTGGCCTTCTAAGTTAGATTTGAAAAATGGTGAAGGAAAATTTTCCATTCCGCCAGAAAATCAGAATTAGAATAGAGCTTTTGTGCACTAAACACCAATAAACTAAATCATCCATTTCGATTCTCATTATAAAAAAAAAAACAACAAAATCACCTCAATTCTAATAAATTTATAAAATGCCAAAATTACTAAATAAGTTTTGCCCAAAAATTATGCTAATAATAAAAAATAAATGCTTTAAGTAAGACCTTTAACAAATTACTTAGTAAATAAAAAGACTTTGATGTACATTACAGTGAAAAAAAATCAGTCAACCAATTTACAAGATTCAATAAAAAAATGTTTAAATCTTTTTTTTTTTTTTACATCAAAAGTACTTAAATTGTTTTATTTATTTATTTATTTGATGCTCTCTATAAGCAAAGAAAATTGATTTAGGAATAAAATTTCACAAAGTATATAAATTTTACCAATTCAGTTCACATCTATCAAGCTATGAAGAAAAGTCCTAAATAAACATGCAAAAGTATTAGACAACCTTCACTAAATTAATTTTTTGTGTAATTTTATCTCTTATTTTACATAGAAATTAATGCAAGTAGAATTAGTTTACACAACTGAGCAAACAACAGGTGATTGAGAGTTTAAAATAAGATAAGAAAAATGTATTAATACATGCTATCCTTGTTATCATTAAAGAGTCAAATAAACACATAGACATTTGCTAGTTTACACACTCGAAAGTCTCAAGAAATTAAATGAATATAAAATTTATACACATGTAGACAAACTAACACATATAATTAGGAAATAAAGGACATGCTATGACTAGCTTATTTTTCAAAAGCATATAAAGAACTTGGCAAACATTCGTACATATAGGCAAACGCGATCGCACACACGAATACATAATTTATTTTGAGAAAGAGAGAGAGAGAGAGAGAGAGAGAGAGAGAGAGAGAGAGAGAGAGAGATGGTGATCACCTTGCATATGAATATTGGAGCAGAGTTGTGCTTCATAACCATCTAGCTTTCATAGGCTTCTTATAATAATGACAATGTTTGGGGTTGAAGAGAGAAGCGTGGTGGTTGGATTCTAACCCATCCCATTGTAGCTTATCCCACCAATCCTTCTCGCAGCTAATCTTCACGGCTCTCATTGAATGAGCGTCTGACCGGTCGAAAAGAGGAAGTTTTCTGAGATTGAAACACCCGCTAATCTTGAGCTCTTCTAGCGATGGAGCACGAATGTTATTAAGATTGTATATGTGTTGTAGCTTCGGAAGCTCCTGTAAATGGATGGACCTCAGTTTCGGAAGTAGAATTGGAGCGTTGTTGTAGTCGTCTTTGAAAATTGTCTCTAGATCGTTGCAATAACGGATGTTGATTGTTTCCAAGTTGTCTAGCCCCTTTGTGGGAAGTACATATCCTAGCCTCGCGCAAAACTCCAAGTAAATATGCTTCAGTTGCACAGTCCTAATGCTTCCTTTTTCATGTAAAGCTTTGAGCCTCGGAAGTTGGTTGAGCCATATGCTCTCCAAAGAATTAGCTTCACCCCACGAAGGTAAGATAAGCTCCAAATTAGGGCACCTCTCAATGCGCAGACATTTGAGATCTCCAAATCTAATGCTCATGGTAAAATTAGATGTGTTGTCGTGAACAAATAAAGAATTAGCAAATTTCATAATTTCTGTAAATTGATATTCCTCTACTATTCGGGAATCGTCACCTCCATCAACCTCTATGTGATTATTTAGGGGCATAGTAGGTGGCGACGGTTGATGTCGACGATGACTATCTGTCATAGTGTTTAAAACATCTGCATAACATAATGCCGATGTTATAGTAGCGTTTGATTTGGTGGTAATATTAAAGCCTCTCTCAATAGTTGAAGAACTCTTAACATGGATATGGCTGAGGGCTTTTGCTCTGCTTAAATCAGGAAAGGCATCATAAATTGTCTTGAAGATCCTAACATCCCTCACGACCACATGAGCTTGGAATAATCTTTGATCAGCATCATTAGTTCCCTTGGTTAAATCAGGTAAGCTTTGATTTTGAAAGGAATCAAGACAATGATCGACGTCGCAAGCACTGCTGCTATTGTAGTTATCCAAGTACAACACATTTAGGCCTGGTCCTTTCTCAAGACAGACTACTCTATGGAGTTGCTGACATCCGAGGAGAAATAATTCCTTCAATTGTGGGAGTTTGGTGATATCCACCACTTTTATTGCCGTGCATGAAAGATTGAGCACCTTGAGCCCTGTTAATTCCTGTAGGTCTACGTTCTCCAACTTACGGCATCCTTGTAGGGAGAGCTTGGCGATCAGCTCAGAGTTGCTAAGGTGGAAGGACTTGAGGTTGGGCAAAGGAGCTGCTGTAGGGTCGACTAGCTCCACCTCTTCAAGTGATGCGCAACTTTGTAGGCTGATTGTTTCGATTGTTGTAGGCAGATTGAAGTTTAGATATTGTAACCCCTTGCAATCGGTGAGAATAAGCTCTTTGAGGTTGATTGCCATTGACAGTCTCCTTAGCAAAAATTCAGTGTTGATGTTTCCCGATAGCTTCACAACTTCCAATTTGTGCATGTGCTCTCCAAGTTCATTAGGAGCTACCAGGTGTAGGATAGAAGTTTCTTCTTCGAGATCGAGCTCTAGGAGGTTAGGCATGAGCTCAAAGGCTTTGCCTGCTAGAAGAAACGTATCGGCATCTGAGTTGTATAAATTCAAGATCCATAAGCTATCAAAAAATATTGCTTGTTGTTGTCGTTTTTCCTCTTGTGCTGACGAGAGAGAGGATGGATCAACAGAACATTGCTCCAGCCTAAGCATTCTCAAGTTGCGAAGACGAAGGAATGAGGAATTTATAGGACTTACTATGCAGCCGAGAAGGTCTAGCACTCGAATGTTGCTGAAACGGTCGAAGAAGCCGTCTGGTAGATCAACTTCTTGTGTTTTCTCAAAATGCCCAAAGAAGGATGAAACTTCAGACATGCGATATATTTTGAAGAAATCCCATGACTCTATATTTTTATTTTGAGGAGAGCGTACTGAGATCCAATGGTAACTCTCCTCCTTCAATGACGGCTCCTCCGATCGCGGCTCCTCCGATGACGGCTCCTCCTCATCCTCTAATGACAACTTCTCCCCTATGATTAAAGTTTTCGGGGGCAACAACTCTTTTTTTTCCATCAGCTTCAAAGTGAAAAAGGATTCCTGCCAATATTGCAGTTGATATTTTATTATTGGTCCAATCAGCGGAGCTAGTGCTCTTCCAATCTCCCAAGCCGCATCCCCTTGTAAAATTCCCTCACACACAAAATACTTGACGACAGCTTCAAACGACCGATCATCGAGTAGTTCTGATCGGTTAAACGCTCTGCATAATAGCAGACAATACCAAAAGCAGCGGACGACTAATTGCGGGGTGGTCTGCAAGCTCCCACCGCTGCTCTCTTCAATGTAACGGGCAATCTCGGTGGCCTCCTTGTACACAAGATCAAGTGCCTGAGCTTTGTTTGATGGTTTAATCCTTAGACTCATATTCGCACTTGCTGACGCGTCTTCGCTGCTAATATTCATCCCAGAGGTCCACAAGACCGCATTGCTACTCCCCCGAAAGAAGATAGGAATAGCCAAATCAATAGGGTAAATTAATTTGACATTCGCAATATTGTTGCAAAAGACAAGTAGCACGTTACGATCCCTCACAGCTCGGTAGATCTGACGTGCAACCTCCAAAAGCAGGTCTCCTGAGCTGAATTCCACACCTCTGAAGTCGTCGTCTTCATCTGCCGCATCCAATATGTCCATCACCGAAGGAGGTAGATTGAGCTGCTTCGCCACCGCCCTCTGGATCTCCCTGGGGTTCTGAAATGGTGCGGGCCGCACCACCTTGATCACCGTGTCAAAGTCAAATTTATACTTCTTCTTATTCTCCGACTCGACATGTTCTGCCACCTCTCGGAGTAAAGCAGTTGCCCCAACTCCCTTCCATGCCTCCACGTACAGATTATTCTGGAAGATCCCACCGCGCAACCATTCAAGCACATCATCCTTTGCCTCCTCGTAGGAGTTGACTTCATGGAATCTACTAGTCATGGCGATGATGGTAGTTGGTAGGTAGGTATTAATGGTGAATCCATGTATGGTGATGGTGAGAGCATTGATTGAGCGAATGAAGAATAAATTTGGTCATCATTTTCATAATAAGTAATTAATGATGATGCTCCCTGCTACCTTTTAGCTTTTAGCTCATCATCAGACACCTACATATATAAACTCTGTTCATTAAAATTTGGGGGGTCACCACTTAAAATAGTGATTTAGGGGGGTGTTTAATTATACTCATTTTTTAAAAAAAAAACATAATTTTCAATTTTTTACATTTTATAATAATTGATTTGTAGAAAAATTTTAAATAAATAACTTATCATTGATATTTATTTTATTAAAAGAAAAAATATATATATTTATTTGATTTGATTAAAAAAATAATAAACGAAAAAAAAATTATGCAATTTTAGTTTTCGTTTTCGTCGAAAAACAACAAAAAATAAAAATGTTAAAATTTTTCTAAATATGTAAAAACGTTGAACTAAATAAGAGGAAAAGTATTTTTGATGCCGAAAATAATTTTCAGTTTCGATTTAGTAACTATGTGAACCACAATTTGACAAAATTAAAAATGTGCAAAATTATAGACCGATAAATTGAAGATTTTTCTATATTTTATTATGATTAGAATACATTCGAACAGTAAAATTTTAGTTGAATATATAAAAAAAAAATTAAAATTTAAATCTAGAATAACTAATTTGTGACACGAATAAATTTGAACTATTAAGTTTTAGTAGAATTTATTAATTTAATCTAGAAGCAGAACACCAGGATTGAATTTATGCAGAACAACGCAATTGTTTGTTCAGCATTAGACATTCCATATATGAGCTGAAAAGTTTTAAATACTTTTATTCTTAAATAATGCGAAATAATTTGACAAATTGTAATAATGTTCTAAAAAAAAAGAAAATGGAAGAATAAAGACCCACTACTAATGAACCATATGGCTGCGTTTGGTTTGGATATAAGTTAGAACTGTTTATTCCAGAAATAGGTATAAGTTCAGAAACAAATAAGAACTAATGTAATTTTGTATTTGGATAAGTATTAAAGTTGTACCAAATATAAGAAAAATTATATTTGGTTTGATAAAGTGAAATAAGAAGAATAAAGAGAAAGAAAATTTTTAATTGACTAAATTGCTCTTAAAAAAAATTATTTTAAAAAAATTTAATTATAATTTGTATTATTTAAATTTAGCTTTTGTATATAAAAAAATTAATTTATTAAAAAAGTTAAAAAAAAAATTAATTTTTTTTTAAAATTTATTAAAAATTAAAGTTAAAAATTTATAAAATGTAAAATTTTATATATTTAAAATTTTGAATTTTAATTGTCTCAAAAAATATGCAAAAGCGAGTGCAAAAATTTTAATTTTTAAATTTGTATAAATTTAAATTTTTTTATAAAATTTTTTAAACTTTGTATAAATTTTAAAATTAATAAATTTAAAAAAAATTAAATTTATTAAAAATTAAAGTTATAAATTTTAAAATTTATAAAATTAAATATTTTTTTAATTTAAAATTTTATAAATTTTAAAATTTTAAATATTTTAATTTTAATTGTTTTAAAAAAAATAAAAATTGGAAGGGTGGGCAACTTGTTCCCACCCGGGAGAACTATAATTCCCCCCCTTATCCCCCTTTGTACCCAAAAATAGCCCCTATAACTTTGCGAGTTTTAATTGTGTATTAAGCTATGCTTGAATCAACAAAGAGGAAAAAGAAAAATATTCAAGTGAATAAGACAGTTACTGCTATAAAAAAAAAGAATCAAATATACTATGTGTTATAACAAAAAAGTTTGAATTTAATTAGTTCATTTTGTCCTCGCGTTGTTTAAAAAATTGTGCTTTACCCCTTCGTGGTTTATTTTTTTTTCACCTAAAAAGTTTATATTAGATACTGTGGCAAATTGAAAATTTTAAAAAAATTCACAGAATGATAAGATTATAAACGTGCTAAACCATAGGACAACTTTTTAAACCACAAGGACCAAAGAGAAAATTAGCTAAACCATAAAAAAATAAAATAATACTTTTTGAAACATATGGAGGCAAATTAAAAATAAGCTATACCATAGGGGGGTAATTTAAAGTTTATCCTATCAATTATTCTGTTAAGATTTAGGATTTTATATTTAGTTTGTATAAAAATTATAAAAGAAAGAAAAAATATTGATAAAGTATCTTCTTTGTAAATAAGTAACGAACAAACAATGAAAATAATCTTGGCCTTGATTAATGTTAATATATCATATCTAGGTTTTATTAAAAAGATTATAACAAGAAACTTATTAAAGCAATTTTATAAACTTTGGAGGGTAAATAAAAAAATTATAACAAGAAACTTATTAAAGTAATTTTATAAACTTTGGGGGGCTGTGGACGTTACCAGGTCCAGTTTCCCAAGTTCTGCTTGCGATTTAATATAAATAATAGAATTTAAATTTTAAAAATAAATCTAGATCGTAGAATTTTGCTAGAATTTAATCTAAAAATTGGACAAAACAAATTCGCAATGTATAGTTTGAATAAAATTTAATATGAATGAATTATATAATTTGAACACACTAAATTTTAGCTTTGAAATTGCTATCGTTACCACATGAGAACACTATTTTAGAATAATATATATTAGTTATATTATTATTTTTAAATTAATATGTATTTTAGGTTTGTTCATTAGTAGGCACAAAATATTAATATAGAGCTACGAAAAACAAATTGATTGAACAAATAAATAGTAATGATAAGTAGGCAAGACAGAATATCAAGTAAAACTAAAATAAAGCGAGAAAAGATCGACTCTTTTCTAAATATAAAATGATATTATGCATTCCATATGTTAACATATACCATATTAATTAGAATGTTATTTCATTTTTCTAAGCTTGATTTAATATTTCTTATATTATTCGGAGTTTCTTTTTTATTTCTCGTATAGTTGTGTTATTTAAGTGGCTTAATCCCTATTGAATAAATAAGTGTCTTAAACCTTAATTACAGTAAGAAATAACAGAATTCGAGAAAAAAAAATCAAGAGATAAGTAATAAGAATAATATAAAAAATTAAATATGTATATATCTGAATTGTTAAATGTCTATTCATGTGTTAAGACGAAAGAACAATAAAACTATTCAAATGGTTTTCTAAGTATTTATAAAGTGTGAGAAATAAAGTATGATTCTTTAGTTATCACTTTGGAAAGGAACCTATTTTATAAAAAATTAAAGATGTAGCTATAAATAAATATACTAATTGCATATCCAATTTTTTTTCTTATATTTTTAACTATTTTTACAATAGTTTAAATATTTTATTATTACAAATAATATCATTACCTTAAGAAAGATTGTCATATGTAAACAATTTAGTTGGCCACTAGACGAAAGCAATAACTATCGACTTCCGGCGGGCAAACTCTATAGTCTACCTATACCCGTTTGAAAGTAGGACAATATTGCGATGGACTTCATCATAGGCTTGTCTAGATCACAAGCGGGTCACAATGCGATATGGATGGTCGTGAATCAATTAACCAAAGCGAAACATTTCTTGCCAATCCACACCACGTGGTCGAGAGACAAGCTAGCGCAGATTTACATAGATGAGATCATGCACCTACATAGAGTACCAGTGACATCCCAATAGTCTCACATCGGATGGAAATGAAGTTGTGATTTGGTATATAAAAGACATGGAGACTAGTAATAATAACTGAGCTTAAGCATTTTCGATTATAGTTTGAGCCCAACGAATTATTATTGCTAGTGGGGGGTCGTTACATTTGGTATCAGAGCCAATCACCAGCCGGAAGTATGTGACGAGTCTCAACTGAGCCTGGGTCTAGATGACAGGGCTAGCGAGACAAGTCTCATATCGCCTGGTGATCTTGGGCTATGCGTGTGTTTGGGCTGACGAGGACGTCAGGCCTAAACGGGGGGAGTCTATGACACCCCAATAGTCCCACATCGGATGGAAATGGAGTTGTGATTGGGTATACAAAAAATATTGACACTAGTAATAATAATTAGGCTTAAATATTTTGGGCTGTGGTTTGGGCTCAACCCGTTATTATTTCTAGTGGGTCGGGTTGTTACAGTACCCGTTTTTATTGTTTCGGATTGGGATCACGATTCGTTTCGCAATTTTAGAAGAGCTTAGAACCAACCAGATTCTCGAGGATATGTTGAAAGCGTGTGTATTGGATTTTGGCACCGGATGGCAGAAATACTTGCCTATGGCGAAATTTGACTACAACAACAACTTCCAAGCTAGTATCAACATGACACCTTTTGAGTCGTTGTATGGCAGAAAATGCCGATCTTTTCTGCATTGGCGCGAGGTCGGTGAGAGATCAACCTTAAGCCCAGATGTATTGCAAGAGGCCGAGGAGAAAGTGAGAATTGCTCGTTAGCGGATATTGACGGCACAAAGTCGGGAAAAGAGCTATTCCGACAAAAGGCGACGCGACTTGATATTCGGCGTCGGCGACCATGTATTCCTGAAGTCATCACCTACAAAGGGCGTAGGGTAATTTGGGATGCGAAAAAAACTAAGTCCTTGCTTTATTGGCCCTTATAAGGTGTTGGAGCGGGTCGTCCCTGTGGCTTACAGATTGGCGTTGCCTCCGGAGTTGGTGGGGGTACACGACGTTTTTAATGTATCCCAACTCTGCCAGTATATTCACGACCTGACTCACATTATCAACTATCCACCGGTGGATCTACGGAAAGACTTGAGTTATTGTCACGCCCCGAGTTTAAAAATTAGGTCTGAATTTTTTTTTTTTTTTTTTTTTTTTATATATATCAGAGTTTGCAAAACGGGCGTAACAGACCGCCACACATATAGGAAATCCCCTATCCACAGGGATAGGGTCTCTCCTATACATGCACGGCTAGGCAATCCAATCATCAATCAGAGATCAATCAACATCTAAACTAAACAATGACTAATCAACAGGAATAATCCAAATAATCATGCTAACATCAATCTGACATATCCAAATAATCGAAAAGCTGAAATAACATAAATCAGAGTCAACCACAATCATCAGGGGGACAGCTCTATCGTAACAGCCTCACTGGATCGTCCCGACATCTCACCACCCGAAAGACCTGCAACAGTCACCCGAGGGTGTGAGACACACCGGAGTGTATCCCAGTGGGCACGACGAGCCGAGAAGTAGCTAATCGTACCTACTGGGTACTAAAATCTGCGGATAGTAAGAATCATAGGGTAAAGCTGAACAATAAAGCAGATCTACTGATAATCACTAGAATCCACAGATAAGCTAACTAGGCAGGTAATCAATCATAAGGAACTGCAGATAAGTAATACTGAAAATCAGGGTATCACAATGATAATCGATCATAATAACTGTAGATCATACATGCTGGAAATCAGGATAATGTCTATCAGGAACGTGCATAAAGCACTGCAAGCGATCAAAGTATATCTACGGATAATAATGCTGGAAATCAACATAACTGAACAACAATGGTACGAAGTAGACATCATGCATCAAAGACAGAACCCAAGTACCCAATCAATGCCAGTATTGGTCGCGAGGACCTCAGGCACATACCACCTAGCTGGCACCTAGCTGGCTGACATAACCCCGCACCCACTAGTGCCTATCTAGGGGCTCACGGGTCCTTTCTCTAGACCACTTTACCGGTAAAGAACATCGCTGCGGTCATGACTCTGCTGATGTACGTGAAGTACAGCGTGCGTGGTAGTCATCAGGCTATGATCAAGCTCACGGTCTAATGACCGGGTAGTCGGCAATAAGCCGAGATCCCAACAGGGAAATCATCTATCATGTCGATCAGAATCTATCATGCATATCGAAACATCAAGTAGTATCTATCAATCATGCATATCGGAATATCGAATAGTATCCAACAATCAGGATCAATCAATCATGCATATCGGAATATCAACAATAAATCGGCTGACAGGAATCAACAAGTGCCATCAAATCATGTAGATCTATATACTGAAAAAGCTGATGAACAGATATGTATATGGTATGTCTCATGAAGATCAAGGTCTATCAGAAATATAAAAACTGATAAACAGGTACGTAAGATATGTCTCACGTAGATCAAGATCTATCAGGACTAATCATAGGCCATGTCAATACAATCATCAAGGCTAATCTAGATAAAATCAGCAGGTATATATGATGAGTCTAAAAGAATCAATGTCTATCAGGAGATCATGTGATATATATGCAGTCATCATAGGTCGTATCGGTATAATTCGCAGGCTGGTCAAAAAAATAGGTGTCCGACTGGACTAAAGCAACCAGAGGGCCGAATAGATCACGCCCGGACCGAAGCTAACCCACCTGGATGAAGGCAGATCCTCGAACTCCCGCACAGCTACTGGGAGGCTGGTGCCGCACAACTGGGCCCTGAATAAGAAGCTATGATCAGTAAAGGACTCACACATACCCATCCCGACGACACGACAGTAACGGTTTGCTTATACGGGACAACATCGTCGATTTATCGATCAAAATCCGATCACCGGTCAACGAGGACCTACGGAACCTTAGCGAGATGCTTGGTAGGTGTGTAATCACTGTCTAGGGACAGCCACCAAGCCCAATTTGCGTTTTAGTCCATAATATATTTTAATTTGCATAAAACATTGAGTTAATCCGCTGTTTCGACTCGGTCTTACAATCCGGGGGTCCAAAAGCTGCGCCGTAACTTTCAGTGCGTCACCTTTGATGAGACAGACCCCGTGCTCACGATTTTGGGTCAACGCAAAACCCGAGAGCAAAGTTAGCTCTTTAACTCTTTATGTTAATTGCACTATTTTGCCTTGATCTTAACATCTAGAAGTCCAAAAACTACGTGGCAAGTTTCAGCGCGTTCAGCAAGATGAGACAAAGCCCGTGCTCACCAATTTGGGTTGGCACGGGACCCGAGGGCAAAGTTGGCCCATAATCTTTTAGTGTTCAATATGCAACATTGCACAATTTAATTTATACTTGATCAGTTCAGAGTCTAACTGGAGCATGGTACTACATGATGACCAAGAAGAGTGGTGCTCACCTGAGGCTTGCCGGGGACTGGCCGGAACAGTGGCCGGAGCAGCACCCTAATCCGCAAGGAGCTCGGTTTGGGTGATCTTGGAGCAACTTGGTTCAGACCTGCCACAGAGTGGAGCACCAGATAGATCAAGGTCCCAGAAGATTTTCTGGTCAAGTGGGGTCGAGCCCCGGCGGCCGGAGTTAAGCCCGAAAGGATCATTTCGGGTGAAATCATGGAACTTAGCTACAGAGGGTTCCCCAAACCCAAAATAAAAATGATAGGAGTCTTTTAATTAACCTCTAGGGTCTACCTGTAAGGTTGGCCGGAGCCCGAGTCGCCGGGGATCGCCGGAGCCCGAGCTTGAAGGCAATTCGGGTGCAATTCTACAAGTACAAAACCCGACGTCATGATCCACATGCAAGATGATGGGAGGGTTCCTAAGGACCATAGGAGCTCACCTGAGTGTTTTTCCGGTGCCGGGGATCGTCGGCAAGCCGCGGCGGCGAAGCTCGGTTGAAGGTGAGTTGGCCGTTAATGGCAGTTTCCGGCCGCCGAGCTCCGGGCCGGTGCAACTTGGACCAAAAGCCTTGTCTCCACACTACGGAGCTTGGTGCAGTGGTGGCCGGCGTCGGGAGGCCACGGCGGCGCCGGACGGCGACGTTCGGCCAAAGTGGAGAATAACCGGTTTCTAGGGCACGGCCGATCGCCCCCGATCCTCAACCGATGATCCTCCGGCTTTGTGGGAATGTTGCAGTCGTCCATAGAAGCAAGATCAACGGTGCTGATCTTTGGTTGGACGGCCGGATAACCGCGACGCTGAAGATCGGTCAAGGGAACGATAATCCGGTGGGGTGGCTCCCGCCGGTGATCGGGACGGCGGCCGCGGTTCGGCCTGCACCCGAGGGGTCTCCTCGATGTCAAAGACACGATGGTCGTGCCAAAAAGCCAGAAAGAACCAGGAAGTTCCAAGAACTTACCTCGTCGGAAAGTTGGGAGAAGGAAAGGTTGGCCGCGGCGGCGCACGGCGGCGGCGGCTGGCGTCGGTTCACCCCGGGCTCGGCTACAGCTTCACAGAGGACACCTCGGGGGACTCTCTGCCCAACAAAGGTCCTCCCAAGCACCACCTTCCCCAACACCCGAGAGCAAGGATGATTGTTGATCTTTCTTTTCCGGCAAGGAGATGCGGCGGCCGGCGCGGGGAGGTACCGGGGAACGCGGCAGAGAGGGGGAGGTAGTTGGGAGCTGCGGCTAAGGCATGAGCTCTGCGTAGGGTTTATATAAAAAAAACCCTAGCAGAGATACATACCTACTTATAGTATATGCACATTTGCATTTTAGCACCTCTAGCTTTGCTATTTGCTAATAGGTCCACCACAGCAGCTCCACTTTGCACTAAGGTCCTTCTCCAAGGACAGGCACACAAATCGAGGCAACAATCATAGGGTTCTAAGTGCAAATATCACCTTTTTCGCCTTGTTTCACGCTTTTCGAGGCGATCCGGTCGTCGAAACGGAAAATGGACTGCGCCATGACGTCCGGCTCGATGAGACCTATCAGGTAGCGATTTCCATTTTTTGAAAAACTGTCCGGATAAAAACTCGATCCATAAATACTGTGTCAAATTATAGTTTTCGCGCTTTTCGAGACTCCAGGGTCGTCAAACAGAAATTCCGTCAGTGCCACTGCGTTCAGAACGACGAAACCGTTCGAAATGACTACCTGAAGTGCTAGGATCGGTTTCCAGACAGCGATTTGGCAAGCGTTCGCACTTAGGGGTACTAGAATTTAGGGTTTACTGTTCATAAACAGTCCCAAGCACTGTGCACTTAAGTCGCGGGTCCTGCCCGCTTCTTCGTCGACTTCTGGAAGATCCGACCGTCGGATCTGAACTTGCTGAATATGGTTTTCGATCAGTTCGACGAGACTGCCACACTGGTGGTCTCGGATCTTCGAGATCAGGCTCGGATTGAAAGGCGACATTTCTGACCCATTAACTGTGCAATTTACACTGCAGAAAAGGGGCACTTAGGCTATCCTTGCCATTTATGATCCAAAATTCAACTTGACCTTTATTACTTTCATTTATTTAATTACAAAAATTTGAATTCTTACAGTTATGATGAATACCCGTGGAAGATAGTTGATAGGCAGGAGAATAGCTTGAGGAACCGCTCAATTCCATACGTGAAGGTGCTGTGGGCTAACCACAGTGAGCGAGAGGCCACCTAAGAGCTCGAGAGCACAATGTGGGAGCGACATCCTCACTTGTTTGAGGATTAAAGATAAGGTATGCGGCATTTTAGTTTCGCGGACGAAACTCCTATAAGGAGGCGGCGGATGCGGAGAGGGACTGCGCCCTTGCGGCCTATATGACATTCTCAAGGTTCAATCCACCGATATTTGACAGTGAGGCGGGAGACCTATGGGTTGTAGAGTCGTAGATCGCCTCACTTGAAACTTTGTTCGAGAATGTGTATACCCTAGAGCAAGACAAGGTGCATTTGACCATCTCGTGTTTGGTGAAGTCAGTAGAGGTTTAGTGGAGAGCGATCAAGAGAAATCGATCCCCGGCTCTACCTCCATTCACCTGGGAGAAGTTTCGAGAGTTAATGTTTACCACCTACTTTTCGAATAGCATGAAGAGAAAGCTGCTGAAGGATTTTCGTAAGCTGGAGTAGGGGAACCCCACTATGAGAGAGTATGAGCGGGAGTTCTCTAATATTCTGAATTGTATCTCGGATGTCGTTCGGGATGACAGGGACAAGGCACTATGCTTTGAGAGGGGACCCATGCCAGATATTTTCAAAATGGTGCACTCCTTCAAGCTACAGACTTTTGCTGAGGTCTTAGACAGAGCCTTGTGGGTGGAGCAGGGTAATGCCATCACGTGAGAGGAGCGCGAACTTTTTGAACTGGAGAAAGGCAGGAAGAAGACTATGAGTCACACCAGAGGATAGTCGAGTTCTAGGGAACCCTTGAAGCACCCGAGGTCTCAGTCGATGAGCCGTGGGCAGTATAGATGTGCTATTTGTGGCGGGGAGCACCGGCCTGTAATGTGTCCGCAATGGGAGGGCAGATGTTACAGATGTGGCCAACTCGGGCACATGATGAGTGAGTGCTCGAGGGGTGGATTGACTGCCCTTTCATCTGCATCAACTCCATCGACTCCCAGGCAGTCTGCGGGAGCTCCACCAACCGCTATGTCAGCCGGGCGTGCTCTACTACCGCACCCAGCCGAGGGATTGCAACCGGCGTCCAGCGGTCGTGTTTTTGCAGCTCAGATTGAGAAGCATATCGTCTTAGAGAATGTTGTGGTAGGTATGGTCCTTCTTAAAAGAATCAGGTGTAGAGCCCTTTTTTAATACGGGTGCATCACATTCATTCATAAGTTAGTCTTTTGTGTGCACCCATGATATAAAAGTGGTCGAGACTAGACAAACCAGTTGGGTTCAAGTTCCTAATCATACCCTAAGCGTCTCATTGTGGTGTCCTAAGTGCCCAGTGCTTATTAATGACTGGATCATGCCAGCGAACCTATTAGTTCTAAGGCAAATGGAAAGGTTTGATTTAATACTGAAGATGGATTGGCTCTCTAGATTTTATGCAACCATCGATTGTGAGAGTAGAGTAGTAACTTTCTAAGAGCCTGGGAAATAGAAGCACGTTTACCGAGGGTGTAGGAGCTTGCACTTTGCCATGAAGGTGTTCACGTCATGAGTAAAGAAGCTCATTAGTGGTGGGTGAGTGGCCTATTTGGCGACGATAGTGGAAAGTCTCCGGGAGACTCCGATACTCGAGGACATCCCAGTTGCTCGAGAGTTTCCGAACGTCTTTTCGACGGAGTTACCAAGAATTCCGTCTGACCGAGAGATCAAGTTTGTCATCGACTTGATTCATGGGACATCACTAATCTCGAAGGCTCCGTATTGCATGGCATCTGCCAAACTGAAAGAGCTAAGGTTTGTGACACCCCGATAGTCCCACATCGGATAGGAGTGTAGATGTGTTTGGATATATATAAGACATGGACACTAGTAATAACAACTGGGCTTAAGAATTTTGGGATGTGGTTTGGGCCCAACGAGTTATTATTGCTTGTGGGCCGGGTCGTTACATTTGGTATTAGAGCCATTCACCAGCCGGAAATGTGAGATGAAACTCGGCTGAGCCAGGGTTATTTAGCGGGTAGAGCGAGGCTCCACGGCTAATGACCGTTATGGGTGGAATGCAGCTCCCCACAAGGTCGGCTAAGGTTACCGAGATGAGTCTCACATCGCCCGGTGCTTGTATGTGTCTTTGAGCCTGACGAGGACATCACGGCTTAAACGGGGGAAGAATGTAACACTCCCGAAATTTGGATTAGTCCTATATATAAATGATATAATTGGACTAAATCTCTTAACCCGGCTATAGCATTTTGGGTGGTAGCAAGACCCAAGAGGTTAATAGAGTTAAGCGTGCTAGAGCTAGAGTAGTTCTAGGATGGGTTACCCCCTGGGAAGGCGAATGTAACGACCCGGCCCACTAGCAATAATAACTCATTGGGCCTAAACCACATCCCAAAATGCTTAAACCCAGTTATTATTACTAGTGTCTATGTCTTATATATACCCAAACACATCTACACTCCTATCCGATGTGGGACTATCGGGGTGTCACAAACTCCCCCCGTTTAGGCATGACGTCCTCGTTAGCCCAACTTCCCCCGTTTAGGCCTGACGTCCTCGTCAGCCCAAACACACACACACAGCAGCCCAAGATCATCAGGCAATGTGAGACTTGTCTCGCTAACCCTGTCATCTAGACCCAGGCTCAGCCAAGACTCGTCACACACTTCCGGCTGGTTATTGGCTCTGATACTAAATATAACGACCCGGCCCACTAGCAATAATAATTGGGCTTAAGCATTTTGGGTTGTGGTTTGGGCCCAACGAGTTATTATTGCTAGTGGGCCGGGTCGTTACAACGCAATTGCAGGACCTCTTTGATAATAGTTTCATTAAGCCGAGCGTGTCGCCATGGGGAGACCTAATGCTATTTGTCAAGAAGAAGGACGACTCGCTCCGGCTTTGCGTGGACGCTGAACAAGGTCACAATTAAAAACAAGTACATGCTACCCCGTATTGATGATTTATTCGATCAGTTATAAGGGTCTTGGGTATACTCAAAAATTGACCTTTAGTCAAGGTATCATCAGTTGAAGATCAAGCTCGAGGATGTCCATAAGACCGCGTTTCGCATGCGGTATAGACATTATGAATTCACGGTCATGCCATTCAGGCTTACCAATACCCCGGTAATAATTGGGCTTAAGCATTTTGGGTTGTGGTTTGGGCCCAACGAGTTATTATTGCTAGTGGGCCGGGTCGTTACAACGCAATTGCAGGACCTCTTGGATAATAGTTTCATTAAGCCGAGCGTGTCGCCATGGGGAGACCTAATGCTATTTGTCAAGAAGAAGGACGACTCGCTCCGGCTTTGCGTGGACGCTGAACAAGGTCACAATTAAAAACAAGTACCTGCTACCCCGTATTGATGATTTATTCGATCAGTTATAAGGGTCTTGGGTATACTCAAAAATTGACCTTTAGTCAAGGTATCATCAGTTGAAGATCAAGCTCGAGGATGTCCATAAGACCGCGTTCCGCATGCGGTATAGACATTATGAATTCACGGTCATGCCATTCAGGCTTACCAATACCCCGGCAGCATTTATGGACCTAATGAATCGTGTGTTCAAATCGCTGTTGGATCGATTTGTCGTAGTCTTTATAGGCGTCATCTTGGTCTACTCCCGTAGTAATAAGGAGTATGAGGAGCATTTAAGAGCAGTGCTACAGATCCTTCACGAAGAGAATGTAGTAATCTAGAAATTCAAAATTGAAATTGAAAAATTCAAATGTCAATATGAATGAGAAAATCGCAAAGGTAAACCTATGTGGTTGTATACCGGTGTGCAAATTGCACAGTTATCGGAGCACTATATCTGCCTTACAGATCCGAGTCTAATCTCGAAAATCTGAAATCGTCAGTGCGACTGTCTCGTCGAATCGATTGAAAATGATATAAACTGATTTTCGATCCGACGGTCGGATTGTCCAGAAATCAGCAAAGTTGCGGGTGGGACCTACGACTTAAGTGAATAGTACAGGTGAATAGTAACCCCCTGATTCGGTTTTCCCGCTGAAAAACGTCAGCCGTTTCACTGTCTGGTGATCGAATTTAACGGTCCAAGTAGTCAATTTTAACCGCTTCATCATTCTAAGCGCAGTGGCGCTGACGAAATTTGCATTTGACGAGCCTAAAGCCTCGTAAAGCGTGTCGAACTGTATAATTTACAATATAGGATGGATTTTAAAATTTATGGAGCTGAATTTTAGCAAACCAAAATCGCTACCTGATGGGTTTCGTCGAGCCGGACGTCGTGGTGGTGTCCATTTTTCAGTTTGACAATCCGGTTTTCTCGAAAAGCGTGAAATATGAGAAAAACCATGATATTTTGAGAGAAAACGCTATATTTTATGTGTCAAGTTGATCCAAACTTTTTGGTGAGGGGCTTCTGTGTGATTTTGTTCTACAGCAAAGGACTTAGCTTTAAAGGATGTAAGTTGAGGGACTTAATTGCATTTTGTTGCAATATACATGTTGCAGCATAGGGTTGCTTTGGAAACCCTAGCCGCTTCATTCCAGTAACCGTAGCCTCCACCACGTTCTCCTCTATCCCTCTGCTACCCATCCCGAGTTACTGCGCCGCCGGCCGCCGCCCATGGTCGCCGGAAAAGCAAAGGGAATCAAGGAGTTTCTTGATCCTCGGTTTGTGGGAGAAGGAGAAGCACCCAAGCCCTAGACTTGTGCCCAGGTCTCTCTGCAGTCATCTGCAGCATCCAGAAGACAAGCCGTGGAGGCCGGTGCACCGCCGTGGCCGCGCGACGCCGGGAAGACCAACTTCTTCTTCCTCGGATCCGGCGAAGGTGAGGTCGTTTGTTCTTTGTGTTTCTTGCTACCTAGACCTCCTGATTATATCCATCACCTCTTGGTGAACCTCCCAGCCGAACCCCGAGGTCGGGAATGCTCCCGGTCGCCGGCGGGGAAAATGCACCCGCCGGAACCCTAGATTTGCTCCGCCTCTGGCCCGCAGTTCATCCGACGACTTTTGTCAGGAAATAAAATGATCAAAAGCTCCCTCTGGACCTGTATATGCTTCCCTTAAAGTTTGGAAAATTTTGGTGCACTGTAGTGGTCGCAGTCGCGTGCCCTAGCTTTGGGTTATCTCGGGTTCGCCCGAGGTTGCGTCGCCGCCGCCGCCGCCGCTTGTTGCCGCCGGCCACCTGCCAAGTTTGCTCCACCAAGTCGAGACAGAGCCATTTGTACCCTTGCGGGCAACCCATGCTGGCCTGTTGTGTTTCCACCATTAATGGTGTTGCCCCGGCCGAGCTTGCGCCGCCGCCGTTGCTGATGCTCCTCGCCGCCGGCCATGCGTCCGGCGAGGTTCGTAGAGTCAGTTATCACCTACTGGTGCTTGTGCTTGAGACCCAGAGCCCTTGTATAGAGTTCCACCATTAATGTCTTCAATGGTTGTGTATTAAGCTTGTTGCCCACCTTGTGTTCGGAGAAATGCCCGAGAGAGCCAAATTGGTTCTGGTCATCCAGCAAGTGAGCATTCGACTCCTTTCAACCTCCTGAGCTTGATGCTCACTCTACTTCAGCAAATGGCTGAGTAGATAGAAGGATCTTACAAACCGAGCTCTTTAAGCTTATGTTTTTGGAGCCATGTTGCTCCGGCGATGTCTCCGGTTACCCCGCAGCACCTAGTTGGTGAGCCTCTGAGTCCTTTTGACCTGCTGAGCATGATGCTCACCCTAAAATTGGGTTTGGTTGAGTCTAGGTATTAAAAGTGGCAATGTGAGCCTTTATGTCAAGAAATTGTTGGCCCGAAGTTTTACTCGGGTTTCGCGTTGCTTCCAAAAGGTGAGCACGGTGTCCAGCAAGTCGAGGGCCACCTGCTGGTGGTGTCGGTTCGTTAAAATAGCTTTCCGAAATTAAATGCAAGCGAAAAAGGTATGAAATTGCATGCTTTTATGCAATTTGGTAAAATCCTGGTGGCCTAAATGCAATTGTGACCATTCTAGCTGCTGTGTGCCGTGTACTCTTGATCTCTAAAACTTTTGTTGGAGGTCCGATGCTTTCCGTTGAGCGGGAATTGGATCCCGAACCGTAAATCGGCAAAATTGCCGGTTTAACGGCGATTCGGCGTTAATCACGCAATTCAAGAAATTGCGGTGATTAATTTGTGATGCTAGGTATCCGTGGCTGTTCCCGGTGCTGTTCTAAAGAGCCCGGTGATTTTAGTTCTTAGTTTGCAGCCTTCCGGAGCCAAAATAGGCTTCCCAGAAGAGTTTCAGTGGTTATGACACTGCCGGTGCACAGGATTACCCAGAGTTTGGTGTTAGGGCCTAAATGTCTTAAGTCAGACATTCTTGGCCAGCACGTGAAGTTTCACGAGTTTTGGGTATTGTTCAGCACAGATTGGGTCATAGTGGATCTATCGGTGGATTTTCAAAAATTTCGGAAGATTCCGGGACTTCAGCGAAGTTCCCCGTTTAGCTTGTCTGCACACAGTGTGTCAGTGGGTTGGGTATGTGTGAGAGTCTATTTTCTGACCTGTGCATATGATTCAGGTCCCAGCAGTCAGCCGCCAGCTTGCGAGCCATCCAGCAGCCACCGTGATCATTAAGGTGGGTTTATTTTCGGTCCGGGCTTTATCAGGTTGGCCCTATGGGGTGCCGTGGTAGGTCGGACCCCTGTTTTTGGTGTAGCCCTGAACCTATGCTTGAGCCTTTCTATTTGCTTTCATTCCAGCATTCAGTCATTACAGCTATGTTGCCTTGATCTTACAGTTGAGCTCTCTATATGCTTTCATTCTCAGCACTTAGTATGTATAGTGATATACAACTTGACATATACCATGTTTGTTTGGTTATCAGCCTAGTTATATCAGCATTTCCTGTTCTATGATGCATGATAAAATAGAAGTACAGTTCTGCTATTCAGTTTAGTTACAGCTCAGATATTCAGCTCCTGTTGTTCAGATTCGTTTATACAACATCCGTGATTGTTACAGCCTTCAGCATCCCGATAGGGATTTCTCGGCTTATTGCCGTGTGTGTGGTCTTTAGACCATGAGCTTGAGCATCAGCATTATGATCGCCACAGAGCCAGCTGTTCTTTCACGTACACTAGCGGGCTGATCCCCCGCAGTGGTGTACTTTACCGGTAAAGTGGTCAGCAGTGGCGACCCGTGAGCCCAGAGGGTTATGACAGCAGATTGGTGTACAGGTGGCATTTAACCTGAGGTTCTGTGAGACCAATAGTGGCATTTAGCCTGAGGTTCTGTGAGACCAATAGTGGCATTTAGCCTGAGGTCCTTGGAACCAATAGTGGCAGGTGATTGGGTACTCTACTGCTTGTATTGATGCATGATTCATATATTTTGATTGTTTCAGTATTTTAGCATGATTAGCTTTGTGTGTTGGATTTGCCAGTTACTGCACGATTAGCTTATATATTCGAGTACCCCTGCTTTTATCTTTGCTTTCACTTCAGCATGCTTAGTTTCAGTTCAGTATCTCGTTATTCAGCTTTCAGTTATATCCTGCTTTTACTATCTGCTTATCATTGTATCCGGTAGGTACGACTTGCTATTTCTCGGCCCGTCGTGCCCACTGGGATACACTGTCGATGTATCTCACACCCCCTGGATGCCTGTTTTTCAGGTCAGTCGGGTGCTGGGAGATTGAGACGATCCAGTGAGCTGTCGCGATAGAGTTGTCCCCTGCTATTGGCCGCAGTGGCCCAGTGCTAGTATTTTCAGTTACAGTATCATGATCATAGTTGTCTCTGTATTTTGATTAGAGTATTTGTGGATTATGTTATGAGTAGTTGTGGATGTATTAGTTGTAGAGCTTTATTATTTTGGTTTAGCTGTTGATTATTGCTCTCTGATTGTATCGCTGTACTTGCCTAGCCGAGCATGTATAGGGGAGACTCTGTCCGTGTGGACAGAGGATTTCCTATGCATGTGGCGGTCTGTTCACGTCCTGAGTTTAAAGTTTGAACTCTGATAAAAAAAAAATATATATTCTACCGCTGTTTTGAAACTCGGGGCGTGACAGAGAAGCTCTATGCAAAGCTGAAAAAGTGTGACTTCTGGTTGAAAGAGGTCGCCTTTTTGGGTCACATTATATCGAAAAATAGAGTATCTGTTGACCCGGAAAAAATAGAAGTGATCAAGGATTGGCCTCACCTGACAAATGTGATGGAGGTCCATAGCTTTCTGGGCCTCACGGGATATTATCGATGGTTTGTGGAGGGGTTTTCAAGGATTGCCACTCCGCTGATGTGACGCCCCCGAAATTTGAAATAGTCCTAAATATAAATAAAATAAGAGGACTAAACATCTTAACCTGACTATAGCATTTTGGGTGGTGGCTAGGCCCAAGAGATTAAGAGGGTTGAGCATGCTAGAGCTATAGTATCTCTAGGATGGGTGACCCACTGGGAAGTTGGGGCGTCATAGTTGGTATCAAAGTCATTCACTAGCCAAAAATGTGAGACTGAGCCAGGGTTATATAGCGGGTAGAGCGCGGCTCCCCGACTAATGATCATTGTGGGTGGAGTGCAGCGGCTCCCCGACTAATGACTATTGTGGATGGAGTGCAGCTCCTCACAAGGTCGGCTACGGCTAGCGAGACGAGTCTCACATCGTCTGATACTTGTGAGTGTGACTGAGCCTGACAAGGACATCAACGCTTAAAAGGGGAAGGAATGTAATACCTCTTGAATTTGGATTAGTCCTATATATGAGATATAATAGGACTAAATCTCTTAACCCTGCTATAGCATTAGCCCAAGAGGTTAAGAGAGTTGAGCATGCCAGAGCTAAAGTAGCTCTAGGATGGGTGGCCCTCTGGGAAGTTGGGGCGTCACAGTAATGTAACATCCCTAGAATTTGGATTAGTCCTATATATGAGATATAATAGGACTAAATCTCTTAATTTGACTATAACATTTTGGACGGTGGTTGGGCCCTATGAGTTATTATTGCTAGTGGGTCGGGTCGTTACATTTGGTATCAGAGCTAATCACCAGCTGGAAGTGTGTGACGAGTCTCGATTGAGCCTGGGTCTAGAAGACAGGGCTAGCGAGACAAGTCTCACATCGCCTGGTGATCTTGGGTTGTGTGTGTGTGTTTGGACTAACAAAGTTGTCAGGCCTAAATGGGGGGAGTCTGTGACACCCCAATAGTCCCACATTGGATGGGAATGGAATTGTGATTGGGTATATAAGAGACATTGACACTAATAATAATAACTGGGCTTAAGAATTTTAGGCGGTGGTTTGGGCCCAACAAGTTATTATTGCTAGTGGGTCGAGTCGCTACAGCTAATGCGCCTACTGCACAAAGGAGAAAGATTTATTTGGAGCGACGATTGCGGTCGAAGCTTTGAGAAATTGAATGAAAGGTTGACGAATGCTCCTGTTCTCGCCCTATCGATTCCGGGGGAGAGCTGTCACGCCCCGAGTCCGCCAATTTGTACGGTTCGGGCACGCCAACAGACCCGCCAATCGGGTATGACCTTTCACTACCCGAAAGGAACGGTAATATCCATAATCATACAACAAGTATATGCGGAAGCTCAATATCAGAGTACTAAAAATCACTATAAATTTGAACTTTCATTTTATAAACAAACAGTTTAAGCGATAATGAAAGCATACAAGAGTGAACCATAACTTAAATTTATTACACTTTACATTTCTGAACTTGCAAATAAAATTATTACAATTCCTTTACATAAATTCCTCACCATACAAGGTTCACTCAAGAAATATATAAAAGGGATACCTCTGCTAGACCCTCTAGGTCTCTATGCTGCTGGGCCCTTGCCCCTGTCGTATGCCTCGCCGTCTGCATCTGAACCGTCTCGTCCGCTGTATCCCGACCCGAACCTGTGGGGGGTCACCCAAGGGGTGTGAGAACTCCGACAGAGTTCCCAGTGGGTTCAACCACCGAGAAAAAGTGTCCTACACCACTTGGTCCAATGGAAGCAATAATAATAGTGCTAGGAAACTAAAATCCTCAATATCAAAATGCGGCTATGCTATATAATATATCACTACACTATCTGTGTATACTCATCGACCCAGCACTACTCTGTCTAGCCACACTAGGCTGCTAAGCACCAACTCGGCCACTATGCCGCTATATACAGGGTTCAACTAACCCGGCCACCTTGGCCACTCTATCTTTCTCTTTTTTCTTTACATTCTGGTGCTTTAGTTCAAGTTAACCCTCGGAAATTCTTATCCAATGGGCCCCAGCCCGGTAGTCCTGCTACCATAAGATAAGATTTCTAAGGTTGCCGATAACACCCGCAAGTGTTACCCCGTCCTACGGAAGAAACGTCCCGAACGGGTCTCTACCCGGGAGAGGGGCACTGCCTGCAACTCCAACATGGGCCGCGTTTCACTCCGTAGAATCTTTATATTTTCTTTCTTTTCTTTTTCTCTTTACTTTAGTTCTTAGCCTCTTTGCCTTTGAACACTTGCTTCTCTTTCTTATTCGAGCTTATAGCTCCCTTTTGCCACTGGCAAATCTCTTTCTCTTATCTTTGAGCATTTAGCTCTTTGCTTTCACTTTAAGCCTTTCGAAAGTACCTCGTCCGAGATGGGTCACTGCCCAGGGAGTCCTGCTCCACTTGACGAGTCTCAAATTCGAATGCGCCATTTACATTTTCTTTATGCTTTTTAGCCACTTTTAGCTTTCTTGTAAACTTTGTCTTTTTACGACATCTTATTTCTTATCCTAGGTCTCGCCATCAGGATAACTAGGAGTCACTTGGACTCTTAAACATTTCTCTTTTATTTCTTTAACTCAAATTGAAATTAAAGTTATTGTCCATTTGCCCAGACACCCTATGACTTTTTAGGGTTGTATTGGTTTAGTTCTTTAACCTTGGGATCTTATCCCGCTTTCCTGATTCCTCACTGAATCCTAGAGTTCACTTAACTCTATTTTTCTGTTCCACTTTAACTTAGAGTTACACTGACTCTAATTTCCTGTTTTCCCTTTCATGTCTCCACACTTGATTCTTTCCACTTTCCTTTGTTTAACTCTACTTGAAGTTAAACCAGTCCATCCCTTTACCTAGACGCCCTATGACTCTCTGGGGTCATGTTCACTAAATTCTTAGCTGTGGGATCTAATCCCCTTTTTCTAATTCCGCCCTGAACTTAGGGTTAACTTAACTCTATTTTCCTGTCTGTGAGTTTGAACTCCTCTAGTTCACCTTAGGTTCCCTTTACCTAAGTTCCATGTCATACTTGTCCTAGAGTTCCTTGACTCTATGTTGATCACTAATTCTCCTTAGGTTTCCTTTACCTAAGTTCCATGTCATACTTGTCCTAGAGTTCCTTGACTCTACGTTGATCACTAATTCTCCTTAGGTTTCCTTTACCTAAGTTCCATGTCATACTTGTCCTAGAGTTCCTTGACTCTATATTGATCACTCTATCCAGTGTCCTTAGATTGTCACCTAAGACCATGCCACTCGTCCTCCCTAGGATAACTCCTAAGTTGATGTCACTCGTCAAACCCTTATACTAGGTTTTCTCCTAGTCTTACTACCAACAACTGTTGTTCCCTTATGTCACGTGATTCCTAGGGTTACACCCTAACATACTCATAATCATGAATAGCTAATCATTTTCAGGCATGCAATTATTTTCATCTCATTCATAAAATAATAATTATCTCTACGCATGCATATTCATCATATATGTTTGGCAACCAACAGTTGCACTTTTTCTCTGTGTCTCTTTGCACATACACAACTATTCTCCTATCTCTGGCAACCAACAGTTGCTCTTTTTCATCTGAATCCATCTATACAGGCAATCAATATCATAATTACCTAACGCCTCTAACAGGCTACTATCATGCTTTGAATCGAAAAGCAAGGGAGCAAGGGGAGAGGTCACCCAATTTCGGCAGAATTCCCCACCTTGTGGTGTTCCCAATTGCTTGTAGACACTTGCAATTGATCTCCGCGCGATTCCACTTGTCTCCTCGAGCTTACACGCAAAACGGTGCACTTCCCTCGAGTCCGCACGCAAAACGGTGCACGTCCACCAAACCTGCACGCAAAACGATGCGCGTCAGTAAAACCCACACGCAAAACGGTGCGCGCCACTTCAGTCGGCACGCAAAATAATGCGCGTCAACTCAACCTACACGCAAAACGGTGCACGTACCTCGGGTTTGCACGCAAAACAAAACATGCTTCTCTTAAGATCGCACGCAAAACGGTGCACGTCTTTTCTATCCCTGCACGAAAAACGATGCATAATATTAGGGTCGGCACGCAAAACGGTGCGCGACAATACGACCTGCACGCGAAACGGTGCACTTACCTCAAATCTGCACGCAAAACGGTGCACGCTCTACTGTAGGATTGCACGCAAAACGGTGCATATTTTTCTATCCCTGCACGAAAAATAATGTATAATATTAGAGACTGCACGCAAAACGGTGCACGACAAAACGATCTGCACGCAAAACGGTGCACGCTTAATTATAAGGTTGCACGCAAAACGGTGCACATTTTGCAGTAGGCTTGCACGCAAAACGGTGCACATCTTTTTAATTCTGCACGTAAAACGGTGCACATCTTTTTAATCCTGCACGCAAAACAATACAAAATATTATAGTTTGCACGTAAAACGGTGCACAACAACTCAATCTTCGTGTAAAACGGAGCACGTACCTCGGGTTGGCACGCAAAACGAGGCGCGCCCAAGCTGTCCGTAATAATCCACGCAGTAAAACGGCGCAGTAAACTCGGTTCCTAACACGCAATACGGTAATGAGGTCAAATCCAAACCCAAAGGAGGCATAAAAACTGTACCAAAAATACCGTGAAAATAACGTTACCTCGTACAGTCACGCCGCCCATCGGCTTTTGGGACGCCTCGCGCGCTCCACGAGGTTCACGGCGCGCCGTTCCTCCTCACGAAATCCCCTCTTTTTCTCTCTCTCTCTCTCTCTTTCTCTCGTGCTCGGGTGGAGAAGAAGAAGAGAAAGGGAAGGTCTGGTGCGGGAGAAGGATGAAGAAGAAGTGAATAAGAAGAAGAAGGAAGAGGAGGGTTCATGGACCGGGTCCACGAAGACCTCCAATGAGGAACCACCGGGTGGCGGTCCACCACGCAGGGGGCACCCACCAGGTCCAAGCGGCGCCCCCCACGCCACGCGGCGCACGTCCCGCGCACAGATGCGCGCCAGCTGTGCGCATTGCGCAGCTCGCCGCGTGTCTTGGAAATCCCTTTTTGTTCCGTTTTCTGTCCGTTTTTCGTCCGTTTCCGTCCAAATTTGATAGGCGGCTTCGTTTTAGCTTAATTTACCACAGAAAAATTTAAATTTTCAGTTTGGGCCATTTCTGGGTCACCAAAGCCCTACTGTGTCCAGAATCATTGGCGGACCCCGTTCTCGCAATCCGGGTATCCGATCAACACGAAATTTTTACTGTGACCTTAAAACATAATTACATAGCTCCTGTAATTTTCTCAGAATTTTTCGACACTATTGGCGGAGCCCGTTCCCACTATCCGGCCTCTGATCAACGCGAAACTTTTTCTGTGGCCTTAAAACATATTTACGGGGCTCCCGTAATTTTTTTAGAATTTTCCGACACTGTGCATTTTCCACTAAAAATCTGGGTCCCCTTTCTCAAATAAATTTTTAGATCTCTCCATTTTAACCCGATTTGGGCCCAACTCGCGTCCAAATGTTCCTTACTTCCCCAACTTTCATAACAATAGTATTTCATATCATCTTTATTTATGTGCCGAAAATCCGGTACTTTACAAGAGCTTTGTGGTGTACAACAATGCATCACACCAGGGCCTCGGGTGTGTGTTAATGCAAAACGGGAAAGTTATAGACTATACCTCCCGACAGCTCAAGAGCTATGAAAAGAATTATCCTACCCATGACCTCGAGTTAGCGATCGTGGTCTTTATCCTCAAATTGTGGAGACATTATCTTTATGGCAAGCGTTGCGAGGTGTATACAGATCATAAGAGCCTCAAATACCTATTCACACAAAAAGAGCTAAATCTGAGGCAGCGCAGATGGCTAGAGCTCCTGAAAGATTATGATGTAACCATCCTGTACCACCCAAGTAAAGCCAACGTGGTGGCAGATGCGCTTAGCAGAAAATCAGTGGAGAACCTTGCAATGTTGATCATGACCCAGCCGCTGTTGATTGAAAAAATACGGCAACTCAGTTTAGAGGTTGTAGTTTCGGATGCACCTATGATTCTTACCACTCTAGTCATGAGGCCGACCTTATTGAAGAAAATTAAACATCAGCAGTCCGTCGACCCAGATCTCCAAAAGGTGCGGGGCGACAAAGATAGTGGGTGTGCCGGTGAATTCAGTGTTGATCCCGATGGTGCAATTAAGTTTCGAGGCCGGCTATGCGTATCAAGCGATGTAGATATCCGAGGAGAGGTATTACAAGAAGCACATCAGTCTCCATATAATATTCATTCGGGTGGCACCAAGATGTATAAAAATATGAAGTCGCATTACTGATGGCCCGAGATGAAAAGGGATATCGAGCGCTTCGTGGTACAATGTCTCGTATACCAGCAGGTGAAAGCAAAGCACCGAATTCCAGCGGGTAAACTTCAAAGCTTACCTATTCCTATTTGGAAGTGAAAAAGTATAGCGATGGATTTTGTCGTAGGGTTGCCTCGCTCTCAAGGAGGCCACAACGTAATTTGGGTGATTGTGGATCGTTTGACAAAATCAGCTCACTTTTTGTCGATCCACACCACTTGGTCGGGCGACAAATTGACTCAGCTCTACCTCGACGAGATAGTAAAGCTATATAGAATTCTGGCATCAATTGTATTGGATCGAGATCCCCAATTCACATCCCAATTTTGGAGGAGCTTGCACGAAGCCCTTGGCACGCGACTCAATTTTAGTACATCATTTCACCCTCAGAGTGATGGTCAATCAGAAGGATGATTCAGATCCTCAAGGACATGCTACGAGAGTGTGTGTCACGCCCCGAGTTTAAAAATCAGGTCTGAAAATTTTTTTTTTTTGAAAAAATCAGAGTTTGCAAAACGGGCGTAACAGACCGCCACACATATAGGAAACCCCCTATCCACAGGGATAGGGTCTCTCCTATACATGCACGGCTAGGCAATTCCAATCATCAATCAGAGATCAATCAACATCTAAACTAAACAATGACTAATCAACAGGAATAATCCAAAATAATCATGCTCACATCAATCTGACATATCCAAATAATCGAAAAGCTGAAATAACATAAACCACAATCATCAGGGGGACAGCTCTATCGTAACAGCCTCACTGGATCGTCCCGACACCTCACCACCCGAAAGACCTGCAACAGTCACCCGAGGGTGTGAGACACACCGGAGTGTATCCCAGTGGGCACGACGAGCCGAGAAGTAGCTAATCGTACCTACTGGGTACTAAAATCTGCGGATAGTAAGAATCATAGGGTAAAGCTGAACAATAAAGCAGATCTACTGATAATCAACAACGTCCACAGATAACTGAATAAGCAGGTAATCAAGGGTAATGAAACTGCAAGTAATAAATGCTGGAAATCTATGTATGTAAACGAGATAATCAATCATGAACTGAGCAGTAAGGGCACAGGGTAAGATATCTATCAATAACAGCGCAAGATAATAAGAATGCGTCAACAAAAGAACTCAAGTACCCAATCAATGCCAGTATTGGTCACGAGGACCTCAGGCTCATACCACCTAGTTGGCACCTAGCTGGCTGACATAACCCCGCACCCACTGGTGCCTATCTAGGGGCTCACGGGTCCATCTCAAGACCACTTTACCGGTAAAGAACATCGCTGCGGTCATGACTCCGCTGATGTACGTGAAGTACAGCGTGCGTGGTAGTCATCATGCTATGATCAAGCTCACGGTCTAATGACCGGGTAGTCGGCAATAAGCCGAGATCCCAACAGGGAAATCATCTATCGTGTCGATCAGAATCTATCATGCATATCGAAACATCAAGTAGTATCTATCAATCATGCATATCGGAATATCGAATAGTATCCAACAATCAGGATCAATCAATCATGCATATCGGAATCTCAACAATAAATCGGCTGACAGGAATCAACAAGTGCCATCAAATCATGTAGATCTATATACTGAAAAAGCTGATGAATAAATATGTATATGGTATGTCTCATGAAGATCAAGGTCTATCAGAAATATAAAACTGATAAACAGGTACGTAAGATATGTCTCACGTAGATCAAGATCTATCAGGACTAATCATAGGGCATGTCAATACAATCATCAAGGCTAATCGAGATAAAATCAGCAGGTATATATATATGATGAGTCTAAAAGAATCAATGTCTATCAGGGGATCATGTGATATATATGCAGTCATCATAGGTCGTATCGATATAATTCGCAGGCTGGTCAAAAAAGGGTGTCCGACTGGACTAAAGCAACCAGAGGACCGAATAGATCACGCCCGGACCGAAGCTAACCCACCTGAATGACGGCAGATCCTCGAACTCCCGCACAGCTACTGGGAGGCTGGTGCTGAACCACTGGGCCCTGAATAAGAAGCTATAATCAGTAAAGGACTCACACAACCCATCCCGACGACACGACAGCAACGTAAAGCTTAAACGGGAGAATATTGCCGATTTATCGATCGAAATCCGATTCCCGGTCAACGAGAGCTGTTGGATTCCTAACAAAAAGCTTAGGAACCATTTAGACGCTGTCACAAACAGTACATACTGTTACTTTTGCATTTAGACCCTTAGGGTTTTCGAAAATCACATTTTAGCGTTGTTTGAGCCCTGTTTTCGCTCGTTCTTTTATCTGGAAATTAATTTTAACGAACCGTCACTTCCAGCAGGTGACATTTATCTTGCTGAACACCGTGCTCACCGATTTGCGGCAGCACGGAACCCGAGGAAAAGTTCGGGCCATAAAGTTCCTTACTAACATAGGCTTAATCGCATTTTTAGTTCTTCGGCTCATCAAACCCAAAATCTAACGCGAGCATCGCATCCAGTGACCCCAAATTAGCCTAGGGCACATTGTCGCAACTTCGCAAACAGCCCGGAACAATGTTTTGTTCAAACATTACATTTTAAGGTTGGTCTATCTACAACTTGGAATCTAATCATCAAACAACAAAACTTTGTATATCAAAGTGGCTCTGGACAATGCCAGGATACCAGTGCTCACTCTAATTTCAGTCCAAAGTGGCTGGATCAACAGATTCGAGTTCTTTGCTCTCTAACACTTCGACAATACACCATACACACATCCACACAGATCCCATTTGATCTGAAGTGAGCACTGAGCTCAGGGGATGATTCTAAACAACTTTCATATTTTGCTCGAAGTCTAGTTCCCTACTTTTCTTCTTTGAAACATTTCATCGAACACCTTGTGGGCATTACATATATACATTAACTAAACTTTAAATTCCGAGTTTGGTTCTCAGCAAGAAGCAAATCCTAGGGTTTCTAAGATGGAAGGAAAACTAAAGCATGGAGTTTAGAGGTTACCTGAGGGTTTGTCCGGCGCCCGGAGGCGGCGGCGGCGGCCGGAGGAGAGGTTCGGGCTACCCTCCATGGTGCAACAACAAAGTTGGAAAAACTTTGTAACTAAACTCATGCAAAATGTTGGGAAGCTTCCTACAGTTCCTACAAGCTCACCTGGGTCATCCGCCGACGACGCGGAGCGGCGGCGATCGCCGGCGACGAAGCTCGGCCCAAGCTCATTAATGCAAAATGGTGCAACTTCGGCGGGGACAAATCCTACGTTAGACTCTGCATGCAAGAGCTTAGAAAGCTTCTCAGAGGTCAAGGAAACTCACCTGTGCCGTTATCCCATTTGACGGAGCTCCGGCGATCGCCGGAGATCAAAATCTCCAAAACCTCGAGATTCCGGCCACCTCTAATGGCGGATTCCGGCCGGCGAGGTCTGGGCCGGCGCAAGATGGACCAAGGTAGTCCTCTCGGTCCCCTGGTGCCTGCTGGGTAGTTTGCCGGCAGCTCGGGTGCACGGCGGCGCCGGACGGCGAGGAACGGCCGCGTTATCAAAGATGGCCGGTTCTAGGGCACGCCGGATCTCAGCGGATCCTCCACCGATCAACTCCATACTTTGGGGGAAGCTTGCAGTCACCGAGAAGACCAAGATCAACGGTCTTGATCTTAGTTTTATCGGTTGGGTGAAGCTCGTGGTGCATCTCGGCCAAAACCAAGAATTCCGGCAATAATTCACTCCCGCCGGCGGCCGGTGCGGGGAGGCTCCGGGGAGCGCGGCAGAGAAGGGGAGGGAGTTGTTGCGCAGGCGGCTAGGGCTGAGGGCTACAGGTCTTAGGGTTTAAAGGAACCCTAACCCCAAATGCATATATATAGCATATGCATAAATGCATTATAGGCCTTTATCTCTTAATATTAACTGTCCAGACCCTCACTGTAGCATTAACTCACAACTAGGTCCCTCACCACAGAGGTGGCATGCAAATCGAGACAAGAAACCTAGGGTTCTAAGTGCAAAAAGCTGCATTTTCACTGTATTTCGCGTTTTTCGAGACAACCGGACTGTCAAACTAAAAATCTGACACCGCCACGACGTCCGGCTCGACGAAACCTATCAGGTAGCAATTTTGGTTCGCTAAAATTTAGCTCCATAATTTTTAAATTCCATCTTATACTGTACCGAAACACTGTTATCACGTGTTTCGAGGCTCTAGGACCGTCAAACAGAAATTCCGTCAGTGCCATTGTGTCCAGAACGACGAAACCGTTCGAAATGACTACCTGGATCACTATATTCGGATTCCGAACAGTGAATTAGTCAACGTTGTATTCGTCGGGGTCCCGAAAACCAGGGTTACTGTTCATCTACAGTAACTCACTTAAGTGCACTGTGCGCAGAGGGCACGGTTACATTGGTCGCGAGATTCGTCCACTTCTTCGCTGAATTCTGAAAGATCCGACCGTCAGATCGAAAAGTGCTGAATATAAATCTCGCTCGGTTCGATGAGACGATCGCAACGGTCAACTCGGATTCCCAAGATCATGTCCGGATTGGAAAATAGCCTTTTTGTCTCGTAAATCGTGCAACTCGCACACTGGCAATTGACTAAATAAATCAACATAGGTCTTTTGAACCCGAAATCGACTACAATTTTGCTTTTAATCTATTTATTAAAAATAAAATATTTCGAGTTTCTACATCACTTACAACTTAAAAGAAGTTTCGTCCCTGAAACTTACAACTTAAAAAAAAGTTTTATTCCCGGAGCTTACAACTAGAGTCATACCCTAGGAAATGCTCCTATAGTTTTATTCGAGGGCTACGAAATCAGTCGCAAGGTATCGACAACTCTAAGGCTACTAATTTAGACCCAATCTGATATTCCCCATTACAGGGCAGAGTATTTCCTCGGTTCTTTCGACAGTACGTTGTCTGCAGCCAACGTGCTTACCAAAAGAAAAGCGAAATACCATAGATCTGTCGCCAACATCTAGTTGGGGACACAACTCTCATCAGAAGGTATATCACATACCTCCCAACACAGTCTCCATGCTAAAGACATACCCTTTATCAAGGATCACTACCACCTTGTGGTCATAAATATCACTCTGACTAACTCATAGGAGAGTCCACGTCGGTCCACAAAATATGCGCAAAAGGTGGGGCCAATTTGAATCCATCCCAAAACAGGGTTACCATCGGGCCCATAGGCTACTGAATTATGACACGGGGACACTGGACGATCAACAACTTGTTCAACCTCTGGGCAACTGTGGGGCCGGTGCAATAATAGCAGTCATCTGCTGTTGTGCCATCAGCTAGACGATTACGACAAGAACGGTGATTTAACCTTTAACCACTGTAACTGATCCGAGCACTACTCTGTCTAGCCACACTAGGCTGCTAAGCACCAACTCGGCCACTATGCCGCTATATACAGGGTTCAACTAACCCGGCCACCTTGGCCACTCTATCTTTCTCTTTTTTCTTTACATTCTGGTGCTTTAGTTCAAGTTAACCCTCGGAAATTCTTATCCAACGGGCCCCAGCCCGGTAGTCCTGCTACCATAAGATAAGATTTCTAAGGTTGCCGATAACACCCGCAAGTGTTACCCCGTCCTACGGAAGAAACATCCCGAACGGGTCTCTACCCGAGAGAGGGGCACTGCCTGCAACTCCAACATGGGCCGCGTTTCACTCCGTAGAATCTTTATATTTTCTTTCTTTTCTTTTTCTCTTTACTTTAGTTCTTAGCCTCTTTGCCTTTGAACACTTACTTCTCTTTCTTATTCGAGCTTATAGCTCCCTTTTGCCACTGGCAAATCTCTTTCTCTTATCTTTGAGTATTTAGCTCTTTGCTTTCACTTTAAGCCTTTCGAAAGTACCTCTCCGACGGGTCACTGCCCAGGGAGTCCTGCTCCACTTGACGAGTCTCAAATTCGAAGGCGCCATTTACATTTTCTTTATGCTTTTTAGCCACTTTTAGCTTTCTTGTAAACTTTGTCTTTTTACGACATCTTATTTCTTATCCTAGGTCTCGCCATCAGGATAACTAGGAGTCACTTGGACTCTTAAACATTTCTCTTTTATTTCTTTAACTCAAATTGAAGTTAAAGTTATTGTCCATTTGCCCAGACACCCTATGACTTTCTAGGGTTGTATTGGTTTAGTTCTTTAACCTTGGGATCTTATCCCGCTTTCCTGATTCCTCACTGAATCCTAGAGTTCACTTAACTCTATTTTTCTGTTCCACTTTAACTTAGAGTTACACTGACTCTAATTTTCTGTTTTCCCTTTCATGTCTCCACACTTGATCCTTTCCACTTTCCTTTGTTTAACTCTACTTGAAGTTAAACCAGTCCATCCCTTTACCTAGACGCCCTATGACTCTCTGGGGTCATGTTCACTAAATTCTTAGCTGTGGGATCTAATCCCCTTTTTCTAATTCCGCCCTGAACTTAGGGTTAACTTAACTCTATTTTCCTGTCTGTGAGTTTGAACTCCTCTAGTTCACCTTAGGTTCCCTTTACTTAAGTTCCATGTCATACTTGTCCTAGAGTTCCTTGACTCTATGTTGATCACTAATTCTCCTTAGGTTTCCTTTACCTAAGTTCCATGTCATACTTGTCCTAGAGTTCCTTGACTCTACGTTGATCACTAATTCTCCTTAGGTTTCCTTTACCTAAGTTCCATGTCATACTTGTCCTAGAGTTCCTTGACTCTATATTGATCACTCTATCCAGTGTCCTTAGATTGTCACCTAAGACCATGCCACTCGTCCTCCCTAGGATAACTCCTAAGTTGATGTCACTCGTCAAACCCCTATACTAGGTTTTCTCCTAGTCTTACTACCAACAACTGTTGTTCCCTTATGTCACGTGATTCCTAGGGTTACACCCTAACATACTCATAATCATGAATAGCTAATCATTTTCAGGCATGCAATTATTTTCATCTTATTCATAAAATAATAATTATCTCTACGCATGCATATTCATCATATATGTTTGGCAACCAACAGTTGCACTTTTTCTCTGTGTCTCTTTGCACATATACAACTATTCTCCTATCTCTGGCAACCAACAGTTGCTCTTTTTCATCTGAATCCATCTATACAGGCAATCAATATCATAATTACCTAACGCCTCTAACAGGCTACTATCATGTGTTGGGTTATATGTAATATAGATCTAAATAGGAGAAAAAATACCTAGAGGGGGGTGAATAGGTGTAAACAATAAACACTCAAAAAATCATTGCGCAATAAAACCCAATGCGGAAATAAAAAGGAACACGCAAGATTTTTACGTGGAAAACTCCAAACCGGAGTAAAAAACCACGGGACCGATAACACGGTGAAATCCATTAGAATTAAACACGTACAAGGTGATATACCGTACTCACAGACGACTCAACCTTTTCCATACGCTCCTAGTTGATCTTCTCCGCTCGTTCCGCAACGCGTCTCGAATCCACGATCTGCGTCCAACGCCGAATCCACGGCGTCCAACGTCGAGTCCACGACGTCTGACCGAATCCACGGTCTTCACCCAGTAGCACGCTTCGAATCCACGAACGTACCTCGCTCCGAATCCACGAGAGCGGTTGAACCTTGAATCCACAAGGACACGCGAATCCACGCGCCAATTTTGGGGTAAATCGTTGTTTTTGGGTGGTGATGATCCGCCGAATACTTAGATCAAAGATAGATAGGAAATACCATCTAAGTATTCATTAGTTTGATTCAACTCAAGATGTGAGTATGAAAACCTAGAATCAAACTAATCAATATAGATGAAGAAACATAGAGTAATATCTAATGATTTCCTTTCTTCTCTATATGTGGATCTTAGGCCGTATAAAATGATATTTGATTATGACGGCTATTTTCCTTTTATCAGCTTGCCCTAGAAAAATGAATCATAGGGTCTATTTATAGGTTAGAAACCCTAGGAAGAAGATAAGGATCAAAAACCTACCATTTCTGAAAATTTTACGGACGGCGATCCGGATCGGATTTCGGCGATCCGGATTGCAGTAGCAAAAAAGACGGTTTCCAGAAAATCAATAGTTCAGGATCCGGATCGGAATGGCTGATCCGGATCGTTCATACAGTTTCACCAAACATCAACGTTCGGGATCCGGATTGCAAATCCTGATCCGGATCGTGCAAGTAAAAAGGTGAAACTATTGTTCGGGATCCGGATCATGTGATGCTGCGATCCGGATTGAACCAGTGTATGAACGAACACCCTTCGGGATCCGGATTGGAATGTCTGATCCGGATCCTGAACATGTCCCATGTCCAGTTTTTGATTTTTATGCAGTGAAAAATTCTTCCAGGTGTTTCTACACTACAAGAAGTATTCGGATCACCAAAAATCTTTAGTTAAACATACCTGATCCTTTTGAATTCTTCTTTCTTGAGATTGAGTTAAATGATCCAACCTTCTTCACCTTCAATCTTCAAGACTTGAACCTTTCACGAAATTACGCCAACTCAAATTCCGTAACAATCTCCCCCTTTGGCGGTTTCGTGACAAAACACAGATCCACTAAAGAAAATTCAAAAAGATATTTTTGTTGCTATCACCATACAACAAAAATTTTCAATGGAGATCCAAAAATTTAAAAACATGGGATAAACTCCTAAAACAGACTCTAGACTTAGACATCTGTACTCTCTGCACAAAGAAATCATTCTTGACAAAAAGAATCGTTAGATACCTCAAGAATTGAAACATACAAAACCAAGTACAGAGATAGAGTTTATCTGATCATCATGACATTTGAAAATTCAGATATGTAAGAGAATCATAGTCAAAAACCAACATATCTTCTATGCATTCAAAAACCAAATGTCACAAAGTGTTAGTCCAACATCAACTTGTTAGTCATATTACATGCCCAAATAGTTAGTCGAATAGTTAGTGACATGCAACAAATCACAAGATAAAAACCAAAGTTGAAGTTGAAGTAATACTTACCTTGATGTTCACTTACCTTGATGTTCACACATTCACACAGTTTTCACATCATCATTGTTCAAGTTCTCTCTAAACTCTCTCCCCCTTTTTGTCACAAACTAAGCCAAAATTACAAAAATTTAAGGAGAGCTAAAAAGTTCACAATCAAGAAAATCCTGAGAACTAAAACTAAAACCTAAAACTTAAAAACCTGCAATAGAAACGATAAGGGTTAGAGCATAAAAGATCAAGCCAAATCAGAACTGTCTGAGCTAGTATCGTCTATCTTGTTCAAGATTCCTTTCAGCATTCGCGATAATTTGGAACATTTCTTCTTCATCTGTTTTTGGTCAGCGGCCATTTGTCGGAGACCTAATGCCAATCTCTCTTGGTTAGCAGAAAGTTTTCTTTGGTCCTGATGAATGGCGGCCAATACAGTAGCTTCTAGAGCGTTTCTCTTAGAAGTCGCTGGACGAGTTGTAGAGGCAGATGATGCATGCTGGTCTTCAGCCCATGGGGATTCGCTAGGTACCGAGTGTGCTCTAGAGAGGGATTCAGTAATTTGAATTCCACTTCCCTCTTCATTTTCCTTAATCCTAGCCGAGCTGATAAAGTCTTGTGGATGTGCTTGGCTAGCAGCTGGTTGCTCAATGGAGATTCCTTGAGCACACCCTCTTTTACGAGTAACACCTTTTCTTCTTGTCTTCCCAGAGGTTTCTTCCATTGGGGCTTTCCCTTTTGAGGCAATGGGAACAGTTGTTGCTTCAATTTGCAACTCATCCCAATCGATCGATTCTGTTTCGGATTCAATGTCAGAATCATCCTTAGTCTTCTTCGCTTTCTTGGCCCTCTTGGGCTTGACAGTGTCTCTCGTATGTACCATAGCAGCTAGAAGAAAAATGATCCACGTGATCACCATTGCTATTGGTTTCTTGAGAAAAGAAATCCTGTGAGCAATAACTCAAGAACACATGAAAAAATTGTTAATTTTCAAAAATTTGAAAAATTGTACCCAAACAATCATAATCATGTAGAGAGACTAAGAATCAAATTAGTTTTGCAAAAAGAATTTTAAAAATAGATCAATTGCATGTTTTTCAAAAATTCCTATTATATGCCCTAAAACAGAATTTTCAGAAATCGAAGCCCAAAAATTCGTTAATCAGGAGAATACCTAGCATATAATCAAAACTAATCTACCCAGAGTTCCTATTTCAAAAGAAATTTGACCAAAAACCATTCACAAACGAAAAAAATAGAAAAATCTCATCACGTTTTGAAGAAAATAGAGAAAACCTGTGAAAAACGGGATTTTGATCAATAAAACTTACTTGGATTCGAAGAACCTGAGTTAGGAAAGCTTCAAGATGCAAGAATTCTAGAGAGAGAAGCTCTAGAGACTTGAGAACAAAAGATTAGGGTAAAAGAAATCAAAACCCTCTTGTTCTTATTAAAACCCAAGCCGTGATCCGGATCGGATCGAGATTTCGATCCGGATCGGCTAGCCGCAGGAAGAAGCCTGCGTTCGGGATCCGGATCACTTAACCCGATCTGGATCAGCTGCAACTTTTTCTTCAGAAAAATTTAGAAAAAATCTATAAAATCCAGAAAAAGTATGTAAGCATTTTAGCACATCAACTTTAAACAAAAATCATCGTTTCATGTCAAGAGAAATAAATTATGTTAAATCTATCAATAACATTCAAATAATGACATGACAATTTACAGAAATTAAAACCTTTAAAGTTGATCAAGTTCAAACACATCCATCATGATCTTATGAGTACGGCGTTTATCAAATCATTAAAATGGTAAAGAAAATGAATTACCAAGATCAATAGATGTTTGAAATCCCAAATAAATTATATAATGTATCTAGTCAATCTGTTGAAGAGAGTGGCTCTTTGAGCATCTTTCATTAAAAATCCCACTTTATACCAACCTTGAAATTTGACGGAGTCAAGTATTTCAATCATGCATTTTACTTAATCAAAAATTACAAACCCATGCTTGGTATACATGTGGTAGCTGCACACAGTACTCGGACGACCGAGGTGGTAGCTCTTTCCTCCATGTGGTGGTAGTTTTCACACTCCTCATTGGGATGTAACTCTTTCCACATCTTTTGAGCATTTTACTTTTCTTTGACTCCCCCTCAATTGGCTATCAATTAATTTAAGATATAAAGTATTCAACCAAGGATTGATCTCGAATTCATACTCAACTAAATAGTCAAATAAGATAAAAACAATACCAAGAGATCATTGAGAGAGAAATTGACTTTGATCAATTAAAAATGGTTTAATTTAAATAAATGATCAATGCATCAACTGAATTATTATGATATCCAAACATAATAAATTTCTAATTATATAAAAGGATGCAAGTAAAGTCAATAATACACATGCTCAATTAATGTACTATGTATGAACATAGATAAAGAACAAAAACACAAAAACAAAACCTAACCTAAGTAAAAGTTTCAAAAAGAAGTTTATTTCAAGAAAAGCATTCCAATCGCTTTACGCAAATGAATAAAACGTTTTTGATCCAAAGGTTTTGTTAAAATGTCAGCTAATTGATCTTCAGTTGAAATATATGAAAGTTGAAGAGTATTTGATTCAACTAACTCTCTAAGAAAATGATATCTAAGTTCAATGTGTTTTGTTCTAGAGTGCAACACAGGGTTTTTGGAAATGTTTAAAGCACTAGTGTTGTCACAAAGAATTGTTACCGAAGATGCTGAAATCCGGAAGTCACTCAACACACTTTTCATCCAAATAAGTTGAGTTGAACAACTACCCGCTGAAATGTATTCCGCTTCGGTAGTCGAGAGTGCTATGCAATTCTGCTTTTTACTGTGCCATGCAACAAGGCAATGGCCAAGATAGAAGCAAGCACCACTCGTGCTTTTCCGATCATCCACTGATCCTGCCCAATCGGCATCTGAGTATCCAATAATATCCAGACTAGTTCCCATAGGATACCAAATTCCGAAATTAATTGATCCTTTGATGTACCGGATGATCCTTTTCACCGCTTTCAGGTGAACCTCCTTTGGTGCAGATTGATATCTCGCGCAGATCCCAACACCAAAAGATATATCCGGGCGACTAGCCGTGAGATAAAGTAGACTTCCAATCATACTTCGATACAGTTTCTCGTCTACATTCTCACTATGAGATTCACTTCCAAGTCCCTTGTGGCTAGTTCCCATTGGAGTCGGAAAATCCTTCGAATTTTCTAAGTCAAACTTTTTAACCAACTCCATTGCATACTTGGATTGACACAAGTGAATACCTTCATCATTTTGTTTAATTTGCAATCCAAGAAAATAAGTCAATTCGCCCATCATGGACATCTCAAATTCGCTTTCCATGGTCTCCGCGAATTTAGAAGCATCATTATCTCTTGTTGCGCCAAATACAATGTCATCGACATAGATTTGTGCTACAATGAAATTGTTTTGATAATGCTTCACAAAGAGAGTCCTGTCAGCTCCCCCTCGAGTATAGCCCTTCTCCAAAAGGTGCTTTGTCAACCTTTCGTACCATGCTCGCGGTCCTTGTTTCAGACCGTAAAGAGCCTTTTTCAAACGAAAAACATGGTTAGGTTGTTTATGGTCTACAAAACCTTTCGGTTGAGCCACATAAACTTCCTCATTTAAAAACCCATTTAGAAACGCGCTCTTAACGTCCATTTGAAATAATTTGATTTTAAAATGACAAGCAATAGCAAATAGTATACGAATGGACTCGAGTCTAGCTACAGGGGCGAAAGTTTCATCAAAGTCTATACCTTCTACTTGAGAGTAGCCTTGAGCAACTAATCGTGCCTTGTTCCTGATGATAGTACCATCCTCATTTTTCTTGTTCTTGAAAATCCATTTGGTACCTATCACATTATGTTGCTTTGGAGGCTTCGTTAATTCCCAGACTTTGTTTCGCTCAAATTGATGGAGCTCTTCCTGCATTGCTTCAATCCAGTAGTCATCCTGAAGAGCTTCATCTATATTCTTTGGTTCGATTAAGGATACGTAGCAAGCGAATCCACAAACCAACTGCCTCCGAGTTCTAACTCCTTGTGGATCTCCAATAATATTCGATTCCGGATGATCCTTGGAGATGCGTAACGTTTGAGGTAATGGAGTACACGGAGGTACATGAGACGATTCCTGCACATCAGATAAACTTGAAGAACCATTAGATGCATCATTAATATTGGAAGTATTATCATGAGAAGATGCAATGGCAGGTGTATCATCATCTAGAGAGATATCGAGGGTAGATTTTTCAGATGCAAAGTGAAAAGCTTCATCTACTTTAACATTTATAGATTCTACAATCGTTTTAGATTCCAAGTTAAATACTCGATATGCTCTGCTATTTGTAGAATAACCCAAAAAGATCCCTTCTTCACTTCGAGAATCGAACTTACCAAGATTTTCGCGATCACGCAAAATAAAACATCGACTCCCAAAGATCCGAAAGTATTTGATATCCGGTTTTCTACTAAACCACAGCTCATATGGTGTATTTAAAGTTCCTGGGCGCAAATACACTCGATTAATGACATAGACAGCGGTGTTCACAGCCTCAGCCCAAAAATATAGCGGTAAATTTTGGCTATGAAGCATCACACGCGCCATCTCTTGAACAACCCTGTTTTTGCGCTCAACAACACCATTCTGCTGAGGTGTATAGGGTGCCGAGAATTCATGTTGTAAGCCGTTGGAAGTGCAAAAATCAATGAATTTGGAATTAATGAATTCTCCACCTCTATCACTTCTAACACGAATGATCTTTTCATTCTTTTCAATCATAATACGATGGCAAATCTCATGAAAAGAATCAAACGTATCAGCTTTCTCTTTTAAAAATGCTACCCAAGAATACCGAGAGAAATCATCAACCAATAAGAAAATATACCATTTACCTCCCAAAGATGGTTGACGGGTCGGCCCCATTAAATCCATGTGCAGTAATTCCAAGGGCCGTTTGGTACCAACGTGGTTCAGGTTCTTGTGTGCAGCCCTTGATTGTTTTCCCTTAAGACAACCTCCACACACAATGTTTTGTTTAAGTAAAAGTTTTGGAACCCCCTTGACCACGTCCTTGTTTGAAATTTTAACAAGTTCCTTAAAATTTATGTGACCTAGCCTTTCATGCCAAAGTGTTTCATTATCCAAAGAAACTAGGTTACATTTTTCTGAAATTTTATTAGGAACAACATAGCAATTGTTTTCAGATCTAACCCCTTTTAAAAAGAAGACACGGTCCTTATCAGTTACAATGCATTCAACAGATGAAAAGTTAACTGAAAAACCATTGTCGCAAAGTTGACTTATGCTAATGAGGTTAGTCTTAAGGCCATCAACAAATAAGACGTTTTTCAAAATCGGGCCATCTGGAATAGCTACCGTTCCTTTTCCAACAATTTTGGAAGACCGACCGTCTCCGAAAACAACAAGTCCTCCGGAGATTTTCTCAAAGTTTTGAAAACTATTTTTGTCACCGGTCATGTGACGGGAACAACCGCTATCCAGATACCAAGACGAACTATCATATGCATGCAAGGAAACATTAGTAACAAGACAAGGGAAAATTTCACCTTTGCGCACCCAAACCTTTTTGGAATGCGTCGGTAATGGTCGTGAAGTTATATGCCTAGGTGAACGCATCTTGTTAGAGCGATTGCTGCTCCTTGATGAAGTCGTCTTGCGCGGTGAGCTACCAAGGTTCTTTTCCTTCAATTGATTTGCAATTGATTTCCGAGGAATCACCTTTGTGGTAGTCATTGCAAGAGGTGTTTGAGGTGAGCGTTTGACTCCCGTCTTGCAATATCTTCTTATGTGCCCTGAAACACCACAACGAAAACATACCTTAGATCTTGATGATCCCAAAGAGGATGAAGTAGGTTTGTTGTCGTTGTTTGTCTTGAATTCCTGTGTCGGAGGAGGAGATACCGACTGAGGCACAAAAACTGTCCCACTCGAACTTGGACTGACTCCAGTTTGAGTGTATCCGAGGCCGAACCGATTTGTTTGACCAAGACTAAGAAGCCTATCCAACTTACTCCTTCCAGAAGAGAATCGCTGCAAGTCATCCTTGAGTTGGAAAATGGTCTTTGTCATTTCCAGGTTATCCTGTCGAGCCTCGTTGTAGAGCTTTGAGAAGTGATCCGCTTTATCCACCAGTTTTGTATGTTCCTTCTCAAAAAGCTCATTGGACTCTTGAAGGGAAACATTTACTTTTATCAGATTTTCCCTTTCCACTTCAAGAGCGTTTGAGAGAGAAGTTACCCTTTTTGCTTCTTCTTCGAGATCATGCAATCTCCCTCTCAAACTCTTGTTTTGTTTAGCCAGTTTCTTTGAATCCCGTAAAAGTCTTTGGTAGGCTAAATGTCACGCCCCGAGTCCAAAAACTAGTGTATAAATTTTTTTTTTTTTTTTTTTTTTTTTTAAATCAGAGTTGCAAAAACAACCAGGGCAATGACAGACCGCCACATATATAGAAGAGTCCCAATCCCCAATGGAATTGAGCCTTTTCTATATATGCACGGCTAGCTTGGCAACAATCATCAGAGTACTAACTACGTACAACTACATGCAAAAGTTACAATTAACTTTACAATTATTTACATCTGAATTACAACTCTTTCCTTTAACATCAAATAATACATGAACTTTCGGCTGTCCAGGGTCAACATCTAACACGGAATCTCACCAACACGTCCCGACATCCCAGCACCCGCTCGGCCTGAAAAACAGTCACCCGAGGGTGTGAGACACACCGGAGTGTATCCCAGTGGGCACGACGAGCCGAGAAATAGCAGATCGTACCTACTGGTATACAATACTAGAGGATAGTAATAATCAGGGGTTAGAATAATCAGATAGGCAATCATGAAGATCAACAGATATATAATCACAGTTAGGATATGCAGATATATAACTGGTGCTGTAAAGAAAGCAAAACTTATAATCTGGGTACAAGCATAGAAGATACTTTTAGCAGAATTTAAAATAGGACAAACATGTATCAGGATAATCAACGCATCAAGGAGTAGGACAATCAGCAAGATAACAATGAAACTATAATCAAAGGCATCACAAAGAATCATATACAGGCAGATAACTAGAAGCCAGATCAAAGAATCAAGGAGGCTTGTTAAAGCAACTTAACAACACATGCATCAAATAAATGAAAACACAAAGACCCAATCACAAGCTACCATATTGGCCTTCACAAGACCTCAGGCAAGGCTGCCCACTTGGCACCACCTGGTTGACATTCCCCAAACTAGGGTCACGGGTTGCCTCAGCTAACCACTTTACCGGTAAAGTACACCGCTACGGGGGATCAGTCCGCTAGTGTACGTGAAGAACAACGGTGCGGGCGAATCATGTGCAAATGCTCAAACTGGCGGTCCACTGACCGGGTAATCGGCAACAAGCCGGGAAATCCCCACTGGGATGCAATAATCAAATCAACTGAATCTCAACTCATATGCAAGACCAAGGCAAATCTCAACTCAGCATAAGCTCAACCGAAAAACTCAACTCAATCATGCAGACCAACCAAATAATACAAAACTTAAACACATATTTTTAAGAAAACTGTTTTGAAAAGTCCACACCCCGAAGAGCATTGCCCTCGTCCTATCAAACAAGAACAGACTCAGGCGACACTACGAAGCTTGGGTTTCCAAACCTCGCAGAGCAATTGCCTTTGTCCTATCAAACAAGAACAGACTCCGGCGACCCTACGAAGCTCGGTAAAAACATCAGTTAAACAAATCTATGTGCTCAGCAGTGTATCATTTGATCGACAGGACAAACAGGCTTACTCATCAACCATGGAAATGTTCCAAGATAAGATATAAATACCAGAGGCACTAAGAATAATCATGTAAGGCAGAATAGAACTGATAACAGGCGTAGCTCAACATTCAGATGACCAAACAGGCATGGCAATATGTAGAGCAATAATATAACCACTGGAAACAACTAATCAGCAGATATGGTAAAGATCACTAAAGAAGATCATAATCAGGCATAAAGCAGGTATGACGTAGCAAATAACTGAATCAAAGGAAGGCAGGCTCAAGCATTGGTAGATCAATATAATAATCAAGCATAGGAGTGCAACTACGAAATGGCCAATCAGTCAAAGCAACTAACAGTAATATATATTGCAACCAAAGGCAGACAGGCTCAAGATAAACTAGGTTACCAAAAACAAGAGTCCAACTAATACCGTACACCGAGGGCCGAAAAGATCTCGGACCGAAGTTAAACCCACCTGATAAATCGCAGGCGACTATTTGTATCGACAGATCACTTGAAAACCAGATGTAGATCGAACAGACCTGAATTAAACATATTGTTCAGGAATTAACTTAACTTTTAATCTAACAGTTTCAAATCAACTTAAAACCTCTTTTTAGCACTGTTTTCGCTCGTTCTTTTTACTGGAAATTCATTTTAACGAACCGTCACTTCCAGCAGGTGACATTTATTTTGCTGAACACCGTGCTCACCAATTTGCGGCAGCACGGAACCCGAGGAAAACTTCGGGTCATAAAACTCTCCTCTAACATAGCCCTTTTTGCATTTTTGTTTCTCCGAGACTTCCAACTCTGTTTTTAACGCGAGCATCGCGTTCAGTGACCCCAAAATACCCAGGAGTACACTTTTACAATTTTCCAAACAGACCCTAACACTGTTTTTAATCAATTATTGCATTAAGGCTTGGTTATGACTCATCTTTGAATCCACATATTTCCAGACAAAACTTTCTATATCAAACCATCTCTGGATAATGCCAGGATCACAGGGCTTGCCCTAGATGCAGCCCAGGTTTGCTGGTTCAACCCGAACCAAGCCCTTGCTCTCACATAAGTTCACAATGCACCAACCACTTGTCCACACAGATCAAGATTGATCTGAAGTGAGCATCAAGCTCAGGGGACCTTCCTGAGTAAGTTTGATATACAACTTGAAGCTTAATTCTGCCTCAAAGTTCTTTGAGACATTTCTTCAAACACTTGGCATGCACCATATATACAAAGCTTCACAACAACTTCCCCGAGTTGGTTCTCAGCCAATTCTGCACCTTAAGCCCTCAAACTTGGAAGGAAAGTTTCCACATAACTTCCTCTACAACTCCTGCAAGCCTGGGGCATCTTTGCACCCATGGTTGGCTGCGGGCAAGGTGGAGAAGATGACTCCATTGCTTTGAAATTCGTGACCAGCAACCTAAGGCATCTGGGATCAAATGACTTGGCCAACTAGGTGCTAAATCACTCAAGAAAACTTTCTGTGCCAGTGGCCGGCAACAAAACACGGCGGCGACGGCGGTGGAGCAAAGCTCCATTTCGAGCTTTCTTCAACAATGGCAACTTTGCTATTGTCCGCTTTAAGGTGCAAAGAACAGCACCACAAGCTTTCTAGCAAGCTTTTGAGAAGCTCTGGCCATGTCCCTGTCGTCGGAGATCGCCGGACGGCCGGCCGCCATTAACGGCCTCAAACTCGGGTCAACCATGGCACCCACCATTTCGGGCTGCATGGTTGCCATGCAAAAGCATGGGTGGATACCCCTCGACTCAATAAAGCTTCCTGTACATGTGGCCGGCGGTGGGAAGCCTCGCCGGCGCCGGAGCAACAAGCTCGGCCGAAGAGGTCATCTTCCCCAAACTAGGGCACTTCCGCACCACCTCCACACAGCATCAAAACACTCCAAATTTGGAGGGAAGCAAGAACAGGTCAATAGGAAGAAGACCATCACTTTACTTTTCACTAAAAATCGCCGTAAGCAAAGAAAGCTCGGGGCGGAGCTCCGGCGGTGCAACTTGGCCGCTGGCCAACCGGAGCTTTTCCCATTTCATGGGTGGTCTGGAAATAATCCTTAGGCTATAGGGAAGATACTTCCAAAGGTCTTGGGTATGAAAAACCATTGGATCAATAGGACTCACCTCGCCGGAGTTGGAGAAGATGAGGAAGAAGCCGGTTCTCTCCACGGCCACGCGCAGCCTCCAGCAAGCTCGGGTTTGCTCACCTGGAAGCAGAAGAACTCCCAGAAGTCCAGGAACCCTAGTTGGAGCAACTTCTCTCCAATCCTCACCCTTCTCTCTCACTCGGATTTTTTTTTTTCAATGGGATGATCTCCCTCGGCCACCCCAGCATCCGAGGCTTATGAGGAATAACTCTTGGGAGTTAGGAAATCCCAAGAGCCACCTCGTGTAACCTCCACGGGCAGACCAAGAGACACCTTTGCATAAATGCTAGATTTTGCAATTTTGCAAAATAACCCTTGTACAAGAAACCCTAAGCCTTAAGGACCCAGCTGTAGCTCACAATTGCATTCAGAACCTTAGTGAATTAAGCTTGTTAATTTTGATACATAAAATATTAAGGTTTCTTCAAAAATACCCACTTTTTCGGCACCTTTCACGCATTTCGAGACAATCCGGTCACCGTTTTGCGAAGCGGACTTCGCCACGACGTCCGGCTCGTCGAGACCTGTCAGGTAGCGTGTTTGTTTGGTTCGTTCGACGCCCGGATTAAAAGTCGTTCCATAAAGTTCGACTCAATATAGCGCGTGGCACGCACTTCGATGCACCCGGGTCGCCAAACGCGAAATCCGTCAGTGCCATTGCGCTCAGAACGTCGAAAATAGCTAGGATCCATTACTCATACCTCTAGGTTAAAACTCTAGATAGTGGTTCGGCCATTAGTGAAAGCGAGGGATTAAAAACCGAGGGTTACTATTCACTTTAAGTCGCGGGGCCCGCTTTTTGATTTCTGATTTCTGGAAGATCCGACCGTCGGATCGAAAACATATGAATATGAAACTTCTATGTTTCGACGAGACGATCACAATGGTGATCTCGGATTTTCCAGATCAGACCCCGATCAAAAGTCGACATTTTAGGGCCACTGTTGCACTACTATCTACTAATTTTTGCTATTTAAATAATTCTGGAAATTATTTAAACCTGAATTCTGGATTTTAAAATCATGGTTACTACACTAAAACAAAATCTTCACCTTCCGAATCATCCGATTCATTGTCCGTTGCAATCTTTTCAACAGTGGAGTTGAACAATGACTCGGATGTACTTGCCATTAAGCACATGAATGGTGAAGATGTGGACGCGTGGAATGTCGTTGCGCTTTCTTCTTCATCACTTGAGGATGACTCATTTGACGTTGAGTTGTCATCCCAAGTGACGGCTTGCATCACTTTCTTCTTCGACGGATTCTTAGTTGGACACTCCGTTGAGATATGGCCGTATCCTCGGCACTTGAAGCATTGGACTTGTCCTTCTGAACTTTTCTTATCCTTTGAAAAGTTCTCTTGCTTTCTTGACTTGTAACTTGAAATACCCTTGCATTTCTTCGGCTTTCCGAAGGATGGAGATTTACTTGAATTACCCCTTCGAAAGTTGCGGCGAAACTTCCTTGTCAAGAGAGCGAGTTGCTTCTCAAAGTCCTCCATAGAAAGGTTCTCGTCATCGTCTCAGGAGGATGTATCCGCGTCTTCTTCCTTAGTTGTTTTCAACGCATAACCTGAAGACTTAGAAGAGGATGCTTTTCCAGAAGAATTGTTAGTAGAAAATGTCATTTCATATGTTTGTAATGAACCAACTAATTCTTCTACACGTATTTCGTCCGGGTGTTTAATAGTTTCAATGGCTGTAACCTTTGGGCGAAATCGTTCAGGAAGAGTTCTTAAGATCTTTCTTACAACCTTAAATTCTGGAATCTTCTCACCCAGGTTAGCACATGAATTTACGATGTCTTGCAATCGTGTATAGTAATCCGTGAAAGATTCATTTTCTGCCATGAAAATGGAGTCAAATCTGCTCATAAGCATTTGCAGCTTTTGAATCTTCACGAGGTTAGTTCCCTCATGTGTAACCTGAAGAACATCCCAGATTTCTTTCGCAGTCTCACATACCGAGACGCGAGAGAATTCAGTTTGAGATCAGGCATTAAAAATAGCATTAATTCCCTTGCCATTGTAAGAAGATGAATCTAACTCTTCCTTGGTCCATTTCGACCTAGGTTTTAAGGTGCGAACATCAGAAATAATCTCAGTTGGATTAGAACATCCTAATTCAATTGATTGCCACACCCTTTCGTCGATGGAAATTAAAAAGGCTTTCATCCGTACTTTCCAGTACGCATAATTTGTTCCATCAAAGAAAGGGGGTCGATTGATGTTTCCACCTTCAACCATTGTTTACAACACTATTCCCGCTCTGATACCACTTGTTGGGTTATATGTAATATAGATCTAAATAGGGGAAAAAACACCTAGAGGGGGGTGAATAGGTGTAAACAATAAACACTCAAAAAATCATTGCACAATAAAACCCAATGCGGAAATAAAAAGGAACACGCAAGATTTTTACGTGGAAAACTCCAAACCGGAGTAAAAAACCACGGGACCGATAACACGGTGAAATCCACTAGAATTAAACAGGTACAAGGTGATATACCGTACTCACAGACGACTCAACCTTTTCCATACGCTCCTAGTTGATCTTCTCCGCTCGTTCCGCAACGCGTCTCGAATCCACGATCTGCGTCCAACGCCGAATCCACGGCGTCCAACGTCGAGTCCACGACGTCTGACCGAATCCACGGTCTTCACCCAGTAGCACACTTCGAATCCACGAACGTACCTCGCTCCGAATCCACGAGAGCGGTTGAACCTTGAATCCACAAGGACACGCGAATCCACGCGCCTATTTTGGGGTAAATCGTTGTTTTTGGGTGGTGATGATCCGCCGAATACTTAGATCAAAGATAGATAGGAAATACCATCTAAGTATTCATTAGTTTGATTCAACTCAAGATGTGAGTATGAAAACCTAGAATCAAACTAATCAATATAGATGAAGAAACATAGAGTAATATCTAATGATTTCCTTTCTTCTCCATATGTGGATCTTAGGCCGTATAAAATGATATTTGATTATGACGGCTATTTTCCTTTTATCGGCTTGCCCTAGAAAAATGTAGGGTCTATTTATAGGTTAGAAACCCTAGGAAGAAGATAAGGATCAAAAACCTACCATTTCTGGAAATTTTACGGACGGCGATCCGGATCGGATTTCGGCGATCCGGATTGCAGTAGCAAAAAAGACGGTTTCCAGAAAATCAATAGTTCGGGATCCGGATCGGAATGGCTGATCCGGATCGTTCATACAGTTTCACCAAACATCAACGTTCGGGATCCGGATTGCAAATCCTGATCCGGATCGTGCAAGTAAAAAGGTGAAACTATTGTTCGGGATCCGGATCATGTGATGCTGCGATCCGGATTGAACCAGTGTATGAACGAACACCCTTCGGGATCCGGATTGGAATGTCTGATCCGGATCCTGAACATATCCCATGTCCAGTTTTTGATTTTTATGCAATGAAAAATTCTTCCAGGTGTTTCTACACTACAAGAAGTATTCGGATCACCAAAAATCTTTAGTTAAACATACCTGATCCTTTTGAATTCTTCTTTCTTGAGATTGAGTTAAATGATCCAACCTTCTTCACCTTCAATCTTCAAGACTTGAACCTTTCACGAAATTACGCCAACTCAAATTCCGTAACATCATGCTTCGAATCGAAAAGCAAGGGAGCAAGGGGAGAGGTCACCCAATTTCGGCAGAAATCCCTACCTTGTGGTGTTCCCAATTGCTTGTAGACACTTGCAATTGGTCTCCGCGCGATTTCACTTGTCTCCTCGAGCTTGCACGCAAAACGGTGCTCTTCCCTCGAGTCCGTACGCAAAATGGTGCACGTCCACCAAACCTGCACGCAAAACGGTGCGCGTCAGTAAAACCCACACGCAAAACGGTGAGCGCCACTTCAGTCGGCACGCAAAACAATGCGCGTCAACTCAACCTACACGCAAAACGGTGCACGTACCTCGGGTTTGCACGTAAAACGAAACATGCTTCTCTTAAGGTCGCACGTAAAACGGTGCACGTCTTTTCTAACCCTGCACGAAAAACGATGCATAATATTAGGGTCGGCACGCAAAACGGTACGCGACAATACGACCTGCACGCGAAACGGTGCACGTACCTCAAATCTGCACGCAAAACGGTGCACGCTCTACTGTATGATTGCACGCAAAACGGTGCACATTTTTCTATCCCTGCACGAAAAATAATGTATAATATTAGAGACTGCACGCAAAACGGTGCACGACAAAACGATCTGCACGCAAAACGATGCACGCTTAATTATAAAGTTGCACGCAAAATGGTGCACATTTTGCAGTAGGCTTGCACGCAAAACGGTGCACATCTTTTTAATCCTGCACGCAAAACAATACAAAATATTATAGTTTGCACGTAAAACGGTGCACAACAACTCAATCTTCGTGTAAAACGGAGCACGTACCTCGGGTTGGCACGCAAAACGAGGCGCGCCCAAGCTGTCCGTAATAATCCACGCAGTAAAACGGCGCAGTAAACTCGGTTCCTAACACGCAATACGGTAATGAGGTCAAATCCAAATCCAAAGGAGGCATAAAAACTGTGCTAAAAATACCGTGAAAATAACGTTACCTCGTACAGTCGTGCCGCCCATCGGCTTTTGGGACGCCTCGCGCGCTCCACGAGGTTCACGGCGCGTCGTTCCTCCTCACGAAATCCCCTCTTTCTCTCTCTCTCTCTCTCTTTCTCTCGTGCTCGGGTGGAGAAGAAGAAGAGAAAGGGAAGGTCTGGTGCGGGAGAAGGATGAAGAAGAAGAGAATAAGAAGAAGGAAGAGGAGGGTTCATGGACCGGGTCCACGAAGACCTCCAATGAGGAGCCACCGGGTGGCGGTCCACCATGCAGGGGGCACGCACCAGGTCCAAGCGGCGCCCCCCACGCCACGCGGCGCACGTCCCGCGCACAGATGCGCGCCAGCTGTGCGCATTGCGCAGCGCGCCGCGTGTCTTCGAAATCCGTTTTTGTCCCGTTTTCTTCCCGTTTTTCGTCCGTTTCCGTCCAAATTTGACAGGCGGCTTCGTTTTAGCTTAATTTACCACAGAAAAATTTAAATTTTCAGTTTGGGCCATTTCTGTGTCACCAAAGCCCTACTGTGTCCAGAATCATTGGCGGACCCCGTTCTCGCAATCCGGGTATCCGATCAACACGAAATTTTTACTGTGACCTTAAAACATAATTACATAGCTCCTGTAATTTTCTCTGAATTTTTCGACACTGTTGACGGAGCCCGTTCCCACTATCCGGCCTCTGATCAACGCGAAACTTTTTCTGTGGCCTTAAAACATATTTACGGGGCTCCCGTAATTTTCTCAGAATTTTTCGACACTGTGCATTTTCCACTAAAAATCTGGGTCCCCTTTCTCAAATAAATTTTTAGATCTCTCCATTTTAACCCGATTTGGGCCCAACTCGCGTCCAAATGTTCCTTCCCCAACTTTTATAACAATAGTATTTCATATCATCTTTATTTATGTGCCGAAAATCCGGTACTTTACATTCTACCCCCCTTAAAATAAGTTTCGTCCTCGAAACTTGAATCACATCTCGACTCCTACTTGATCAAGAGGGGGATACTTGCCCTCACTACTGGGCTCACTGAACCTCGTGACCGGCATCACATTGTCTGCTCGCCCATAATTACACGAGCAGCTCATTCCTGGATTCCTATCTCAACTCAGGGACAACTCAGACCTGGTGTCTGGCCATTTTCACCAAGTAGGTGAGAGACACATTTGAGCACTTGCTCTCTCAATTGCCACAAATGGTGAAGTCTCATCTTGCGAAATCTTCATTTTAATTCCGCAGTCATTTTATCTTTCACAAGGAGGTTGCATCTGCAACTAATTACATTTACCGCATTTTCCGGTCACTCCGCTACCTAATGTGGAGTGCAAAGGCCAATCCACAAGTCCTCAACTATCTCACACGCTGCTAGCGTTCTAAGACCACGGGTTATCAGCTAACCCGATATCTCGGACTACTAATAGGTTCACAGACCACGGTCCAATAGGGGCCTATAGCCCAAAACTAATCCACCACTGTACAATGGCTCTCACTAGCACACAGACCCAATCATCATACGGGTAGATCCTTACTTAGGACTTCTACACCCACATTCCTACTAGGAGCTACAGTACCTTAATCACCACTAGCTCTACGGCCTGGTCACATCACACTCTCAGTGTACTAATCTCAGTGTACTAATAGCCTCAATGCTCACACGTGGCATTCCACGTTCCCGGGTCATCGCTCGGACTATCGTCCGGACCAAATCTCTATCATGCCCCGCCATCAGGTCTCGGGCCGCTGTCTCTCACAGCTGACTGCGCCTGCCCACTGGGCTACAGGCCCACAGTCCACAAACATGGTCCAGGCACGGATCGTCCCCAAGCGAACCCGCTAATCGTCGCCACGCGACCACTATGCTCACTGAGCAAAACCAACTAACCAGTCGTCAATCCACGACCCAAACTCTCTATATCAACTCTGGCCACACTGGGCAAAGGCTAATATGCCACCTAATCAGCTCTCTCTGGCCAAACAATACTTGTGCTCCATGAGCACCCAAATAGTCGGGCGTCCTACGCCCCCACGCTAACTCGCAGAAAACCCATCGTTAAGCGATTCGCTTACGTACCCCTACGGCTCTTGTGCACTCTCCCAACTGGGTCGAGGCATCGCAATAACAGTTCACCATTCTGGTGATTAACACTCAAATCCTGCAGTGGCAATCCTTGCCATTACACCCATTCATCAGAATAACGCCATTAAACTCTCGCTCTATCGGGGGATCCACGCATCTTGAAGCCTACTCTAGGCTTGTAAATCCTTCTTGCCCTAACCTTTAGGACATATTTATTTGGTTCTCGCAACATAGCGATCACCAGCGTTCTATAAATCGGTCTCTCACTGGACCTTTCCAACCATACTTTGCCAGCAAATTTACTGACACAAGCTTATAACACTCTTTGCTGAAGGTGCGGGGTGCGCCGACAAAAGCTCGGCGGCCACTGCCACCCGCTCTACTGTCGCCCCAACAGGCGGCGACGCCGTATACCCACGTGTCATCTGTACAGCCTCAGCTAGCTGCGATATCAGCCACTGGAGCCTATTGATCTGCTCCAACTGTCACATTGACGCCACCTATAGGCGTCGGAATCTGTCTGCCTGTCGGCGGGAAGTTCCCGTCTTGCGGCAAGAAGCTTGACCTGCTACTAGACCACACCAACAAGTGCGGTCATCAGCTATCGCAGCTCGTGTTCGTCGTTTGACCCCGAGCCCTCTCGTGACTCGAGTCAGAACAGGTGCGTTTCCCTATGTGGTGTCATCGCCAATATGCACACCACAACGAAACAACTAGCCCAAACTTAGCCATTTGAGCAACGCGCAGTCATATACCGACAAAAAGGCTCGTGGACTCAATCATGCGAAAGTATAAGAGGGTACTTCTTTCATCTCCAACATTACGTTGTCGGCCGCCAACGTAATATCCGAAGAATGAAAGCTCGTCGCCCTCGATCAGTCCCAATATCCTTTTTGGGAACAACAATAACCAATCAAATACTTTCGCCCAATAATCAACACACTCTCTCGTGCTAATCCCTAGGGTCTCCCTAAGGTTGCTAACCACCTAGGACTATTCCTAGGCTCTGATACCACTCTAATCTGTCACGCCCCGAGTCCGCCAATTTGTACGGTTCGAGCACGCCAACAGACCCGCCAATCGGGTATGACCTTTCACTACCCGAAAGGAACGGTAATATCCATAATCATACAACAAGTATATGCGGAAGCTCAATATCAGAGTACTAAAAATCACTATAAATTTGAACTTTCATTTTATAAACAAACAGTTTAAGCGATAATGAAAGCATACAAGAGTGAACCATAACTTAAATTTATTACACTTTACATTTCTGAACTTGCAAATAAAATTATTACAATTCCTTTACATAAATTCCTCACCATACAAGGTTCACTCAAGAAATATATAAAAGGGATACCTCTGCTAGACCCTCTAGGTCTCTATGCTGCTGGGCCCTTGCCCCTGTCGTATGCCTCGCCGTCTGCATCTGAACCGTCTCGTCCGCTGTATCCCGACCCGAACCTGTGGGGGGTCACCCAAGGGGTGTGAGAACTCCGACAGAGTTCCCAGTGGGTTCAACCACCGAGAAAAAGTGTCCTACACCACTTGGTCCAATGGAAGCAATAATAATAGTGCTAGGAAACTAAAATCCTCAATATCAAAATGCGGCTATGCTATATAATATATCACTACACTATCTGTGTATACTCATCGACCCAGCACTACTCTGTCTAGCCACACTAGGCTGCTAAGCACCAACTCGGCCACTATGCCGCTATATACAGGGTTCAACTAACCCGGCCACCTTGGCCACTCTATCTTTCTCTTTTTTCTTTACATTCTGGTGCTTTAGTTCAAGTTAACCCTCGGAAATTCTTATCCAACGGGCCCCAGCCCGGTAGTCCTGCTACCATAAGATAAGATTTCTAAGGTTGCCGATAACACCCGCAAGTGTTACCCCGTCCTACGGAAGAAACATCCCGAACGGGTCTCTACCCGGGAGAGGGGCACTGCCTGCAACTCCAACATGGGCCGCGTTTCACTCCGTAGAATCTTTATATTTTCTTTCTTTTCTTTTTCTCTTTACTTTAGTTCTTAGCCTCTTTGCCTTTGAACACTTGCTTCTATTTCTTATTCGAGCTTATAGCTCCCTTTTGCCACTGGCAAATCTCTTTCTCTTATCTTTGAGCATTTAGCTCTTTGCTTTCACTTTAAGCCTTTCGAAAGTACCTCGTCCGAGATGGGTCACTGCCCAGGGAGTCCTGCTCCACTTGACGAGTCTCAAATTCGAATGCGCCATTTACATTTTCTTTATGCTTTTTAGCCACTTTTAGCTTTCTTGTAAACTTTGTCTTTTTACGACATCTTATTTCTTATCCTAGGTCTCGCCATCAGGATAACTAGGAGTCACTTGGACTCTTAAACATTTCTCTTTTATTTCTTTAACTCAAATTGAAGTTAAAGTTATTGTCCATTTGCCCAGACACCCTATGACTTTTTAGGGTTGTATTGGTTTAGTTCTTTAACCTTGGGATCTTATCCCGCTTTCCTGATTCCTCACTGAATCCTAGAGTTCACTTAACTCTATTTTTCTGTTCCACTTTAACTTAGAGTTACACTGACTCTAATTTCCTGTTTTCCTTTTCATGTCTCCACACTTGATTCTTTCCACTTTCCTTTGTTTAACTCTACTTGAAGTTAAACCAATCCATCCCTTTACCTAGACGCCCTATGACTCTCTGGGGTCATGTTCACTAAATTCTTAGCTGTGGGATCTAATCCCCTTTTTCTAATTCCGCCCTGAACTTAGGGTTAACTTAACTCTATTTTCCTGTCTGTGAGTTTGAACTCCTCTAGTTCACCTTAGGTTCCCTTTACCTAAGTTCCATGTCATACTTGTCCTAGAGTTCCTTGACTCTATGTTGATCACTAATTCTCCTTAGGTTTCCTTTACCTAAGTTCCATGTCATACTTGTCCTAGAGTTCCTTGACTCTACGTTGATCACTAATTCTCCTTAGGTTTCCTTTACCTAAGTTCCATGTCATACTTGTCCTAGAGTTCCTTGATTCTATATTGATCACTCTATCTAGTGTCCTTAGATTGTCACCTAAGACCATGCCACTCGTCCTCCCTAGGATAACTCCTAAGTTGATGTCACTCGTCAAACCCTTATACTAGGTTTTCTCCTAGTCTTACTACCAACAACTGTTGTTCCCTTATGTCACGTGATTCCTAGGGTTACACCCTAACATACTCATAATCATGAATAGCTAATCATTTTCAGGCATGCAATTATTTTCATCTCATTCATAAAATAATAATTATCTCTACGCATGCATATTCATCATATATGTTTGGCAACCAACAGTTGCACTTTTTCTCTGTGTCTCTTTGCACATACACAACTATTCTCCTATCTCTGGCAACCAACAGTTGCTCTTTTTCATCTGAATCCATCTATACAGGCAATCAATATCATAATTACCTAACGCCTCTAACAGGCTACTATCATGCTTTGAATCGAAAAGCAAGGGAGCAAGGGGAGAGGTCACCCAATTTCGGCAGAATTCCCCACCTTGTGGTGTTCCCAATTGCTTGTAGACACTTGCAATTGATCTCCGCGCGATTCCACTTGTCTCCTCGAGCTTACACGCAAAACGGTGCACTTCCCTCGAGTCCGCACGCAAAACGGTGCACGTCCACCAAACCTGCACGCAAAACGATGCGCGTCAGTAAAACCCACACGCAAAACGGTGCGCGCCACTTCAGTCGGCACGCAAAATAATGCGCGTCAACTCAACCTACACGCAAAACGGTGCACGTACCTCGGGTTTGCACGCAAAATAAAACATGCTTCTCTTAAGATCGCACGCAAAACGGTGCACGTCTTTTCTAACCCTACATGAAAAACGATGCATAATATTAGGGTCGGCACGCAAAACGGTGCGCGACAATACGACCTGCACGCGAAACGGTGCACGTACCTCAAATCTGCACGCAAAACGGTGCACGCTCTACTGTAGGATTGCACGCAAAACGGTGCATATTTTTCTATCCCTGCACGAAAAATAATGTATAATATTAGAGACTGCACGCAAAACGGTGTACGACAAAACGATCTGCACGCAAAACGGTGCACGCTTAATTATAAGGTTGCACGCAAACGGTGCACATTTTGCAGTAGGCTTGCACGCAAAACGGTGCACATCTTTTTTAATTCTGCACGCAAAACGGTGCACATCTTTTTAATCCTGCACGCAAAACAATACAAAATATTATAGTTTGCACGTAAAACGGTGCACAACAACTCAATCTTCGTGTAAAACGGAGCACGTACCTCGGGTTGGCACGCAAAACGAGGCGCGCCCAAGCTGTCCGTAATAATCCACGCAGTAAAAACGGCGCAGAGTAAACTCGGTTCCTAACACGCAATACGGTAATGAGGTCAAATCCAAACCCAAAGGAGGCATAAAAACTGTACCAAAAATACCGTGAAAATAACGTTACCTCGTACAGTCACGCCGCCCATCGGCTTTTGGGACGCCTCGCGCGCTCCACGAGGTTCACGGCGCGCCGTTCCTCCTCACGAAATCCCCTCTTTTTCTCTCTCTCTCTCTCTTCTCTCGTGCTCGGGTGGAGAAGAAGAAGAGAAAGGGAAGGTCTGGTGCGGGAGAAGGATGAAGAAGAAGTGAATAAGAAGAAGAAGGAAGAGGAGGGTTCATGGACCGGGTCCACGAAGACCTCCAATGAGGAACCACCGGGTGGCCGTCCACCACGCAGGGGGCACCCACCAGGTCCAAGCGGCGCCCCCCACGCCACGCGGCGCACGTCCCGCGCACAGATGCGCGCCAGCTGTGCGCATTGCGCAGCTCGCCGCGTGTCTTGGGAAATCCGTTTTTGTTCCGTTTTCTGTCCGTTTTTCGTCCGTTTCCGTCCAAATTTGATAGGCGGCTTCGTTTTAGCTTAATTTACCACAGAAAAATTTAAATTTTCAGTTTGGGCCATTTCTGGGTCACCAAAGCCCTACTTTGTCCAGAATCATTGGCGGACCCCGTTCTCGCAATCCGGGTATCCGATCAACACGAAATTTTTACTGTGACCTTAAAACATAATTACATAGCTCCTGTAATTTTCTCAGAATTTTTCGACACTATTGGCGGAGCCCGTTCCCACTATCCGGCCTCTGATCAACGCGAAACTTTTTTCTGTGGCCTTAAAACTATTTACGGGGCTCCCGTAATTTTTTTAGAATTTTCCGACACTGTGCATTTTCCACTAAAAATCTGGGTCCCCTTTCTCAAATAAATTTTTAGATCTCTCCATTTTAACCCGATTTGGGCCCAACTCGCGTCCAAATGTTCCTTACTTCCCCAACTTTCATAACAATAGTATTTCATATCATCTTTTATTATGTGCCAAAAATCCGGTACTTTACAAGAGCTTTGTGGTGTACAACAATGCATCACACCAGGGCCTCGGGTGTGTGTTAATGCAAAGACGGGAAAGTTATAGACTATACCTCCCGACAGCTCAAGAGCTATGAAAAAGAATTATCCTACCCATGACCTCGAGTTAGCGATCGTGGTCTTTATCCTCAAATTGTGGAGACATTATCTTTATGGCAAGCGTTGCGAGGTGTATACAGATCATAAGAGCCTCAAATACCTATTCACACAAAAAGAGCTAAATCTGAGGCAGCGCAGATGGCTAGAGCTCCTGAAATATTATGATGTAACCATCCTGTACCACCCAAGTAAAGCCAACGTGGTGGCAGATGCGCTTTGCAGAAAATCAGTGGAGAACCTTGCAATGTTGATCATGACCCAGCCGCTGTTGATTGAAAAAATACGGCAACTCAGTTTAGAGGTTGTAGTTTCGGATGCACCTATGATTCTTACCACTCTAGTCATAAGGCCGACCTTATTGAAGAAAATTAAACATCAGCAGTCCGTCGACCCAGATCTCCAAAAGGTGCGGGGCGACAAAGATAGTGGGGTGTGCCGGTGAATTCAGTGTTGATCCCGATGGTGCAATTAAGTTCGAGGCCGGCTATGCGTATCAAGCGATGTAGATATCCGAGGAGTAGGTATTACAAGAAGCACATCAGTCTCCATATAATATTCATTCGGGTGGCACCAAGATGTATAAAAATATGAAGTCGCATTACTGATGGCCCGAGATGAAAAGGGATATCGAGCCTTCGGTGGTACAATGTCTCGTATACCAGCAGGTGAAAGCAAAGCACCGAATTCCAGCGGGTAAACTTCAAAGCTTACCTATTCCCTATTTGGAAGTGAAAAAGTATAGCGATGGATTTTGTCGTAGGGTTGCCTCGCTCTCAAGGAGGCCACAACTTAATTTGGGTGATTGTGGATCGTTGACAAAATCAGCTCACTTTTTGTCGATCCACACCACTTGGTCGGGGCGACAAATTGACTCAGCTCTACCTCGACGAGATAGTAAAGCTATATAGAATTCTGGCATCAATTGTATTGGATCGAGATCCCCAATTCACATCCCAATTTTGGAGGAGCTTGCACGAAGCCCTTGGCACGCGACTCAATTTTAGTACATCATTTCACCCTCAGAGTGATGGTCAATCAGAAGGATGATTCAGATCCTCAAGGACATGCTACGAGAGTGTGTGTCACGCCCCGAGTTTAAAAATCAGGTCTGAAAATTTTTTTTTTTGAAAAAATCAGAGTTTGCAAAACGGGCGTAACAGACCGCCACACATATAGGAAACCCCTATCCACAGGGATAGGGTCTCTCCTATACATGCACGGCTAGGCAATTCCAATCATCAATCAGAGATCAATCAACATCTAAACTAAACAATGACTAATCAACAGGAATAATCCAAAATAATCATGCTCACATCAATCTGACATATCCAAATAATCGAAAAGCTGAAATAACATAAACCACAATCATCAGGGGGACAGCTCTATCGTAACAGCCTCACTGGATCGTCCCGACACCTCACCACCCGAAAGACCTGCAACAGTCACCCGAGGGTGTGAGACACACCGGAGTGTATCCCAGTGGGCACGACGAGCCGAGAAGTAGCTAATCGTACCTACTGGGTACTAAAATCTGCGGATAGTAAGAATCATAGGGTAAAGCTGAACAATAAAGCAGATCTACTGATAATCAACAACGTCCACAGATAACTGAATAAGCAGGTAATCAAGGGTAATGAAACTGCAAGTAATAAATGCTGGAAATCTATGTATGTAAACGAGATAATCAATCATGAACTGAGCAGTAAGGGCACAGGGTAAGATATCTATCAATAACAGCGCAAGATAATAAGAATGCGTCAACAAAAGAACTCAAGTACCCAATCAATGCCAGTATTGGTCACGAGGACCTCAGGCTCATACCACCTAGTTGGCACCTAGCTGGCTGACATAACCCCGCACCCACTGGTGCCTATCTAGGGGCTCACGGGTCCATCTCAAGACCACTTTACCGGTAAGAACATCGCTGCGGTCATGACTCCGCTGATGTACGTGAAGTACAGCGTGCGTGGTAGTCATCATGCTATGATCAAGCTCACGGTCTAATGACCGGGTAGTCGGCAATAAGCCGAGATCCCAACAGGGAAATCATCTATCGTGTCGATCAGAATCTATCATGCATATCGAAACATCAAGTAGTATCTATCAATCATGCATATCGGAATATCGAATAGTATCCAACAATCAGGATCAATCAATCATGCATATCGGAATCTCAACAATAAATCGGCTGACAGGAATCAACAAGTGCCATCAAATCATGCAGATCTATATACTGAAAAAGCTGATGAATAAATATGTATATGGTATGTCTCATGAACAAGGTCTATCAGAAATATAAAACTGATAAACAGGTACGTAAGATATGTCTCACGTAGATCAAGATCTATCAGGACTAATCATAGGGCATGTCAATACAATCATCAAGGCTAATCTAGATAAAATCAGCAGGTATATATATATGATGAGTCTAAAAGAATCAATGTCTATCAGGGGATCATGTGATATATATGCAGTCATCATAGGTCGTATCGATATAATTCGCAGGCTGGTCAAAAAAGGGTGTCCGACTGGACTAAAGCAACCAGAGGGCCGAATAGATCACGCCCGGACCGAAGCTAACCCACCTGAATGACGGCAGATCCTCGAAATCCCGCACAGCTACTGGGAGGCTGGTGCTGAACCACTGGGCCCTGAATAAGAAGCTATAATCAGTAAAGGACTCACACAACCCATCCCGACGACACGACAGCAACGTAAAGCTTAAACGGAGAATATTGCCGATTTATCGATCGAATCCGATTCCCGGTCAAAGAGCTGTTGGATTCCTAACAAAAAGCTTAGGAACCATTTAGACGCTGTCACAAACAGTACATACTGTTACTTTTGCATTTAGACCCTTAGGGTTTTCGAAAATCACATTTTAGCGTTGTTTGAGCCCTGTTTTCGCTCGTTCTTTTATCTGGAAATTAATTTTAACGAACCGTCACTTCCAGCAGGTGACATTTATCTTGCTGAACACCGTGCTCACCGATTTGCGGCAGCACGGAACCCGAGGAAAAGTTCGGGCCATAAAGTTCCTTACTAACATAGGCTTAATCGCATTTTTAGTTCTTCGGCTCATCAAACCCAAAATCTAACGCGAGCATCGCATCCAGTGACCCCAAATTAGCCTAGGGCACATTGTCGCAACTTCGCAAACAGCCCGGAACAATGTTTTGTTCAAACATTACATTTTAAGGTTGGTCTATCTACAACTTGGAATCTAATCATCAAACAACAAAACTTTGTATATCAAAGTGGCTCTGGACAATGCCAGGATACCAGTGCTCACTCTAATTTCAGTCCAAAGTGGCTGGATCAACAGATTCGAGTTCTTTGCTCTCTAACACTTCGACAATACACCATACACACATCCACACAGATCCCATTTGATCTGAAGTGAGCACTGAGCTCAGGGGATGATTCTAAACAACTTTCATATTTTGCTCGAAGTCTAGTTCCCTACTTTTCTTCTTTGAAACATTTCATCGAACACCTTGTGGGCATTACATATATACATTAACTAAACTTTAAATTCCGAGTTTGGTTCTCAGCAAGAAGCAAATCCTAGGGTTTCTAAGATGGAAGGAAAACTAAAGCATGGAGTTTAGAGGTTACCTGAGGTTTGTCCGCGCCCGGAGGCCGGCGGCGGCCGGAGGAGAGGTTCGGGCTACCCTCCATGGTGCAACAACAAAGTTGGAAAAACTTTGTAACTAAACTCATGCAAAATGTTGGGAAGCTTCCTACAGTTCCTACAAGCTCACCTGGGTCATCCGCCGACGACGCGGAGCGGCGGCGATCGCCGGCGACGAAGCTCGGCCCAAGCTCATTAATGCAAAATGGTGCAACTTCGGCGGGACAAATCCTACGTTAGACTCTGCATGCAAGAGCTTAGAAAGCTTCTCAGAGGTCAAGGAAACTCACCTGTGCCGTTATCCCATTTGACGGAGCTCCGGCGATCGCCGGAGATCAAAATCTCCAAAACCTCGAGATTCCGGCCACCTCTAATGGCGGATTCCGGCCGGCGAGGTATGGGCCGGCGCAAGATGGACCAAGGTAGTCCTCTCGGTCCCCTGGTGCCTGATGGGTAGTTTGCCGGCAGCTCGGGTGCAGCTCGGCGCACGCGCCGACGGCGAGGAACGGCCGCGTTATCAAAGATGGCCGGTTCTAGGGCACGCCGGATCTCAGCGGATCCTCCACCGATCAACTCCATACTTTGGGGGAAGCTTGCAGTCACCGAGAAGACCAAGATCACGGTCTTGATCTTAGTTTTATCGGTTGGGTGAAGCTCGTGGTGCATCTCGGCCAAAACCAAGAATTCCGGCAATAATTCACTCCCGCCGGCGGCCGGTGCGGGGAGGCTCCGGGAGCGCGGCAGAGAAGGGGAGGAGTTGTTGCGCAGGCGGCTAGGGCTGAGGGCTACAGGTCTTAGGGTTTAAAGGAACCCTAACCCCAAATGCATATATATAGCATATGCATAAATGCATTATAGGCCTTTATCTCTTAATATTAACTGTCCAGACCCTCACTGTAGCATTAACTCACAACTAGGTCCCTCACCACAGAGGTGGCACGCAAATTTGAGACAAGAAACCTAGGGTTCTAAGTGCAAAAAGCTGCATTTTCACTGTATTTCACGTTTTTCGAGACAACCGGACTGTCAAACTAAAAATCTGACACCGCCACGACGTCCGGCTCGACGAAACCTATCAGGAAGCAATTTTGGTTCGCTAAAATTTAGCTCCATAATTTTTAAATTCCATCTTATACTGTACCGAAACACTGTTATCACGCGTTTCGAGGCTCTAGGACCGTCAAACAGAAATTCCGTCAGTGCCATTGTGTCCAGAACGATGAAACCGTTCGAAATGACTACCTGGATCACTATATTCGGATTCCGAACAGTGAATTAGTCAATATTGTATTCGTCGGGGTCCCGAAAACCAGGGTTACTGTTCATCTACAGTAACTCACTTAAGTGCACTGTGCGCAGAGGGCACGGTTATATTGGGTCGCGAGATTCGTCCACTTCTTCGCTGAATTCTGGAAGATCCGACCGTCAGATCGAAAAGTGCTGAATATAAATCTCGCTCGGTTCGATGAGACGATCGCAACGGTCAACTCGGATTCCCAAGATCATGTCCGGATTGGAAAATAGCCTTTTGTCTCGTAAATCGTGCAACTCGCACACTGGCAATTGACTAAAAAATCAACATAGGTCTTTTGAACCCGAAATCGACTACAATTTTGCTTTTAATCTATTTATTAAAAATAAAATATTTCGAGTTTCTACATCACTTACAACTTAAAAGAAGTTTCGTCCCTGAAACTTACAACTTAAAAAAAGTTTTATTCCCGGAGCTTACAACTAGAGTCATACCCCTAGGGAATGCTCCTATAGTTTTATTCGAGGGCTACGAAATCAGTCGCAAGGTATCGACAACTCTAAGGCTACTAATTTAGACCCATCTGATATTCCCCATTACAGGGCAGAGTATTTCCTCGGTTCTTTCGACAGTACGTTGTCTGCAGCCAACGTGCTTACCAAAAGAAAAGCGAAATACCATAGATCTGTCGCCAACATCTAGTTGGGGACACAACTCTCATCAGAAGGTATATCACCTACCTCCCAACACTCTCCATGCTAAAGACATACCCTTTATCAAGGATCACTACCACCTGTGGTCATAAATCACTCTGACTAACTCATAGGAGAGTCCACGTCGTCCACAAAATATGCGCAAAAGGTGGGCCAATTTGAATCCATCCCAAAACAGGGTTACCATCGGCCCATAGGCTACTGAATTATGACACGGGGACACTGGACGATCACAACTTGTTCAACCTCTGGGCAACTGTGGGGCCGTGCAATAATAGCAGTCATCTACTGTTGTGCCATCAGCTAGACGTTACGACAAGAACGTGATTAACCTTTACCACTGTAACTGATCCGAGCGCTCTGGCTTCACTGAAACTCAAGCCCACGACCGAAACCATAACCGCGGCTAATCCTGCACTAACAACGATCCCCAAAGCCCAGAGTACGTGCGACTAATACCAACAACGAGACTCAACTGTGAAACACACCTGAGCTTCAAACCACTATGCCAAATACCCGCGCTCTCATGTACGTAAAGTCATCCTAGGGCTCAATCCTAACCAAATACCTAGGTGTCGTGTACCTATGCTCTGATACCATCTAATCTGTCACGCCCCGAGTTTAAAAATCAGGTCTGAAATTTTTTTTTTTTGAAAAAATCAGAGTTTGCAAAACGGGCGTAACAGACCGCCACACATATAGGAAATCCCCTATCCACAGGGATAGGGTCTCTCCTATACATGCACGGCTAGGCAATTCCAATCATCAATCAGAGATCAATCAACATCTAAACTAAACAATGACTAATCAACAGGAATATCCAAAATAATCATGCTCACATCAATCTGACATATCCAAATAATCGAAAAGCTGAAATAACATAAACCACAATCATCAGGGGGACAGCTCTATCGTAACAGCCTCACTGGATCGTCCCGACACCTCACCACCCGAAAGACCTGCAACAGTCACCCGAGGGTGTGAGACACACGGAGTGTATCCCAGTGGGCACGACGAGCCGAGAAGTAGCTAATCGTACCTACTGGGTACTAAAATCTGCGGATAGTAAGAATCATAGGGTAAAGCTGAACAATAAAGCAGATCTACTGATAATCAACAACGTCCACAGATAACTGAATAAGCAGGTAATCAAGGGTAATGAAACTGCAAGTAATAAATGCTGGAAATCTATGTATGTAAACGAGATAATCAATCATGAACTGAGCAGTAAGGGCACAGGGTAAGATATCTATCAATAACAGCGCAAGATAATAAGAATTCATCAACAAAAGAACTCAAGTACCCAATCAATGCCAGTATTGGTCACGAGGACCTCAGGCTCATACCACCTAGTTGGCACCTAGCTGGCTGACATAACCCCGCACCCACTGGTGCCTATCTAGGGGCTCACGGGTCCATCTCAAGACCACTTTGCCGGTAAAGACATCGCTGCGGTCATGACTCCGCTGATGTACGTGAAGTACAGCGTGCGTGGTAGTCATCATGCTATGATCAAGCTCACGGTCTAATGACCGGGTAGTCGGCAATAAGCCGAGATCCCAACAGGAAATCATCTATCGTGTCGATCAGAATCTATCATGCATATCGAACATCAAGTAGTATCTATCAATCATGCATATCGGAATATCGAATAGTATCCAACAATCAGGATCAATCAATCATGCATATCGGAATCTCAACAATAAATCGGCTGACAGGAATCAACAAGTGCCATCAAATCATGCAGATCTATATACTGAAAAAGCTGATGAATAAATATGTATATGGTATGTCTCATGAAGATCAAGGTCTATCAGAAATATAAAACTGATAAACAGGTACGTAAGATATGTCTCACGTAGATCAAGATCTATCAGGACTAATCATAGGGCATGTCAATACAATCATCAAGGCTAATCTAGATAAAAATCAGCAGGTATATATATATGATGAGTCTAAAAGAATCAATGTCTATCAGGGGATCATGTGATATATATGCAGTCATCATAGGTCGTATCGATATAATTCGCAGGCTGGTCAAAAAAGGGTGTCCGACTGGACTAAGCAACCAGAGGGCCGAATAGATCACGCCCGGACCGAAGCTAACCCACCTGAATGACGGCAGATCCTCGAACTCCGCACAGCTACTGGGAGGCTGGTGCTGAACCACTGGGCCCTGAATAAGAAGCTATAATCAGTAAAGGACTCCACAACCCATCCCGACGACACACAGCAACGTAAAGCTCAAACGGGAGAATATTGCCGATTTATCGATCGAATCCGATTCCCGGTCAACGAGAGCTGTTGGATTCCTAACAAAAACTTAGGAACCATTTAGACGCTGTCACAAACAGTACATACTGTTACTTTTGCATTTAGACCCCTTAGGGTTTCCGAAAATCACATTTTAGCGTTGTTTGAGCCCTGTTTTCGCTCGTTCTTTTATCTGGAAATTAATTTTAACGAACCGTCACTTCCAGCAGGTGACATTTATCTTGCTGAACACCGTGCTCACCGATTTGCGACAGCACGGAACCCGAGGAAAAGTTCGGGCCATAAAGTTCCTTACTAACATAGGCTTAATCGCATTTTAGTTCTTCGGCTCATCAAACCCAAAATCTAACGCGAGCATCGCATCCGTGACCCCAAATTAGCCTAGGGCACACTGTCGCAACTTCGCAAACAGCCCGGAACATTGTTTTGTTCAAACATTACATTTTAAGGTTGGTCTATATACAACTTGGAATCTAATCATCAAACAACAAAACTTTGTATATCAAAGTGGCTCTGGACAATGCCAGGATACCAGTGCTCACTCTAATTTCAGTCCAAAGTGGCTGGATCAACAGATTCGAGTTCTTTGCTCTCTAACACTTCGACAATACACCATACACACTCCACACAGATCCCATTTGATCTGAAGTGAGCACTGATCT
>CM055075.1:9904244-10003201 GCA_029204045.2 Tillandsia leiboldiana
ACCTAGGGAATGCTCCTATAGTTTTATTCGAGGGCTACGAAATCAGTCGCAAGGTACGACAAAACTTAAGGCTAATAATTTAGAACCAATCTGCTATTTCCCATTACAGGGCAGGTGATTCCTCGGTTCTTTCGACAGTACGTTGTCTGCAGCCAACGTGCTTACCAAAAGAAAAAGCGAAAATACCATAGATCTGCGCCACATCTAGTTGGACACAATCATCAGAAGGTATATCACATACCTCCCAACAACAGTCTCCATGCTAAAGACATACCCTTTATCAGGATCACTACCACCTTGTGGTCATAAATATCACTCTGACTAACTCATAGGAGAGTCCACGTCGGTCAAAAACTCTGCGCAAAAAGGTGGGCCAATTGAATCCATCCCAAAACAGGGTTACCATCGGGCCCATAGGCTACTGAATTATGACACAGGGGACACTGGACGATCAACAACTTGTTCAACCTCTGGGCAACTGTGGGGCGGTGCAATAATAGCAGTCATCTGCTGTTGTGCCATCAGCTAGACGATTACGACAAGAACGGTGATTTAACCTTTAACCACTGTAACTGATCCGAGCGCTCTGGCTTCACCTGAAACATCAAGCCCACGGCCAGAACCATAACCGCGGCTAATCTTGACCTAACAAACGATCCCCAAAGCCCAGAGTACGTGCGACTAATAACCAACAACGAGACTCAACTGTGTGAAACACACCTGAGCTTCAAACCACTATGCCAAATACCCCGCGCTCTCATGTACGTAAAAGTCATCCTAGGGCTCAATCCAAACAAATACCTAGGTGTCGTGTACCTATGCTCTGATACCATCTAATCTGTCACGCCCCGAGTTAAAAATCAGGTCTGAAATTTTTTTTTTTTGAAAAAATCAGAGTTTGCAAAACGGGCGTAACAGACCGCCACACATATAGGAAATCCCCTATCCACAGGGATAGGGTCTCTCCTATACATGCACGGCTAGGCAATTCCAATCATCAATCAGAGATCAATCAACATCTAAACTAAACAATGACTAATCAACAGGAATAATCCAAAATAATCATGCTCACATCAATCTGACATATCCAAATAATCGAAAAGCTGAAATAACATAAACCACAATCATCAGGGGGACAGCTCTATCGTAACAGCCTCACTGGATCGTCCCGACACCTCACCACCCGAAAGACCTGCAACAGTCACCGAGGGTGTGAGACACACCGGAGTGTATCCCAGTGGGCACGACGAGCCGAGAAGTAGCTAATCGTACCTACTGGGTACTAAAATCTGCGGATAGTAAGAATCATAGGGTAAAGCTGAACAATAAAGCAGATCTACTGATAATCAACAACGTCCACAGATAACTGAATAAGCAGGTAATCAAGGGTAATGAAACTGCAAGTAATAAATGCTGGAAATCTATGTATGTAAACGAGATAATCAATCATGAACTGAGCAGTAAGGGCACAGGGTAAGATATCTATCAATAACAGCGCAAGATAATAAGAATGCATCAACAAAAGAACTCAAGTACCAATCAATGCCAGTATTGGTCACGAGGACCTCAGGCTCATACCACCTAGTTGGCACCTAGCTGGCTGACATAACCCCGCACCCACTGGTGCCTATCTAGGGGCTCACGGGTCCATCTCAAGACCACTTTACCGGTAAAGAACATCGCTGCGGTCATGACTCCGCTGATGTACGTGAAGTACAGCGTGCGTGGTAGTCATCATGCTATGATCAAGCTCACGGTCTAATGACGGGTAGTCGGCAATAAGCCGAGATCCCAACAGGGAAATCATCTATCGTGTCGATCAGAATCTATCATGCATATCGAAACATCAAGTAGTATCTATCAATCATGCATATCGGAATATCGAATAGTATCCAACAATCAGGATCAATCAATCATGCATATCGGATATTCAACAATAAATCGGCTGACAGGAATCAACAAGTGCCATCAAATCATGCAGATCTATATACTGAAAAAGCTGATGAATAAATATGTATATGGTATGTCTCATGAAGATCAAGGTCTATCAGAAATATAAAATGATAAACAGGTACGTAAGATATGTCTCACGTAGATCAAGATCTATCAGGACTAATCATAGGGCATGTCAATACAATCATCAAGGCTAATCTAGATAAAATCAGCAGGTATATATATATGATGAGTCTAAAAGAATCAATGTCTATCAGGGGATCATGTGATATATATGCAGTCATCATAGGTCGTATCGATATAATTCGCAGGCTGGTCAAAAAAGGGTGTCCGACTGGACTAAAGCAACCAGAGGGCCGAATAGATCACGCCCGGACCGAAGCTAACCCACCTGAATGACGGCAGATCCTCGAAACTCCCGCACAGCTACTGGGAGGCTGGTGCTGAACCACTGGGCCCTGAATAAGAAGCTATAATCAGTAAAGGACTCACACAACCATCCCGACGACACGACAGCAACGTAAAGCTCAAACGGGAGAATATTGCCGATTTATCGATCGAAATCCGATTCCCGGTCAACGAGAGCTGTTGGATTCCTAACAAAAAGCTTAGGAACCATTTAGACGCTGTCACAAACAGTACATACTGTTACTTTTGCATTTAGACCCTTAGGGTTTCCGAAAATCACATTTTAGCGTTGTTTGAGCCCTGTTTTCGCTCGTTCTTTTATCTGGAAATTAATTTTAACGAACCGTCACTTCCAGCAGGTGACATTTATCTTGCTGAACACCGTGCTCACCGATTTGCGGCAGCACGGAACCCGAGGAAAAGTTCGGGCCATAAAGTTCCTTACTAACATAGGCTTAATCGCATTTTTAGTTCTTCGGCTCATCAAACCCAAAATCTAACGCGAGCATCGCATCCAGTGACCCAAATTAGCCTAGGGCACATGTCGCAACTTCGCAAACAGCCCGGAACATTGTTTTGTTCAAACATTACATTTTAAGGTTGGTCTATATACAACTTGGAATCTAATCATCAAACAACAAAACTTTGTATATCAAAGTGGCTCTGGACAATGCCAGGATACCAGTGCTCACTCTAATTTCAGTCCAAAGTGGCTGGATCAACAGATTCGAGTTCTTTGCTCTCTAACACTTCGACAATACACCATACACACATCCACACAGATCCCATTTGATCTGAAGTGAGCACTGAGCTCAGGGGATGATTCTAAACAACTTTCATATTTTGCTCGAAGTCTAGTTCCCTACTTTTCTTCTTTGAAACATTTCATCGAACACCTTGTGGGCATTACTATATACATTAACTAAACTTTAAATTCCGAGTTTGGTTCTCAGCAAGAAGCAAATCCTAGGGTTTCTAAGATGGAAGGAAAACTAAAGCATGGAGTTTAGAGGTTACCTGAGGGTTTGTCCGGCGCCCGGAGGCGGCGGCGGCGGCGCCGGAGGAGAGGTTCGGGCTACCCTCCATGGTGCAACAACAAAGTTGGAAAAACTTTGTAACTAAACTCATGCAAAATGTTGGGAAGCTTCCTACAGTTCCTACAAGCTCACCTGGGTCATCCGCCGACGACGCGGAGCGGCAGCGATCGCCGGCGACGAAGCTCGGCCCAAGCTCATTAATGCAAAATGGTGCAACTTCGGCGGGGACAAATCCTACGTTAGACTCTGCATGCAAGAGCTTAGAAAGCTTCTCAGAGGTCAAGGAAACTCACCTGTGCCGTTATCCCATTTGACGGAGCTCCGGCGATCGCCGGAGATCAAAATCTCCAAAACCTCGAGATTCCGGCCACCTCTAATGGCGGATTCCGGCCGGCGAGGTATGGGCCGGCGCAAGATGGACCAAGGTAGTCCTCTCGGTCCCCTGGTGCCTGATGGGTAGTTTGCCGGCAGCTCGGGTGCACGGCGGCGCCGGACGGCGAGGAACGGCCGCGTTATCAAAGATGGCCGGTTCTAGGGCACGCCGGATCTCAGCGGATCCTCCACCGATCAACTCCATACTTTGGGGGAAGCTTGCAGTCACCGAGAAGACCAAGATCAACGGTCTTGATCTTAGTTTTATCGGTTGGGTGAAGCTCGTGGTGCATCTCGGCCAAAACCAAGAATTCCGGCAATAATTCACTCCCGCCGGCTGCCGGTGGGGAGGCTCCGGGGAGCGCGGCAGAGAAGGGGAGAGAGTTGTTGCGCAGGCGGCTAGGGCTGAGGGCTACAGGTCTTAGGGTTTAAAGGAACCCTAACCCCAAATGCATATATATAGCATATGCATAAATGCATTATAGGCCTTTATCTCTTAATATTAACTGTCCAGACCCTCACTGTAGCATAACTCACAACTAGGTCCCTCACCACAGAGGTGGCACGCAAATCGAGACAAGAAACCTAGGGTTCTAAGTGCAAAAAGGCGCATTTTCACTGTATTTCGCGCTTTTTGAGACAACGGACTGTCAAACTAAAAATCTGACACCGCCACGACGTCCGGCTCGACGAAACCTATCAGGTAGCAATTTTGGTTCGCTAAAATTTAGCTCCATAATTTTTAAATTCCATCTTATACTGTACCGAAACACTGTTATCACGCGTTTCGAGGCTCTAGGACCGTCAAAAAGAAATTCCGTCAGTGCCATTGTGTCCAGAACGACGAAACCGTTCGAAATGACTACCTGGATCACTATATTCGGATTCCGAACAGTGAATTAGTCAACGTTGTATTCGTCGGGGTCCCGAAAACCAGGGTTACTGTTCATATACAGTAACTCACTTAAGTGCACTGTGCGCAGAGGGCACTGTTACATTGGTCACGAGATTCGTCCACTTCTTCGCTGAATTCTGGAAGATCCGACCGTCAGATCGAAAAGTGCTGAATATAAATCTCGCTCGGTTCGATGAGACGATCGCAACGGTCAACTCGGATTCCCAAGATCATGTCCGGATTGGAAATAGCCTTTTTGTCTCATAAATCGTGCAACTCGCACACTGGCAATGGACTAAATAAATCAACATAGGTCTTTTGAACCCGAAATCGACTACAATTTTTGCTTTAATCTATTTATTAAAAATAAAATATTTCGAGTTTTCTACATCACTTACAACTTAAAAGAAGTTCGTCCCTGAAACTTACAACTTAAAAAAAGTTTTATTCCCGGAGCTTACAACTAGAGTCATACCCTAGGGAATGCTCCTATAGTTTTATTCGAGGGCTACGAAATCAGTCGCAAGGTATCGACAACTCTAAGGCTACTAATTTAGACACAATCTGATATTCCCCCATTACAGGGCAGAGTATTTCCTCGGTTCTTTCGACAGTACGTTGTCTGCAGCCAACGTGCTTACCAAAAGAAAAGCGAAATACCATAGATCTGTCGCCAACATCTAGTTGGGGACACAACTCTCATCAGAAGGTATATCACATACCTCCAACACAGTCTCCATGCTAAAGACATACCCTTTATCAAGGATCACTACCACCTTGTGGTCATAAATATCACTCTGACTAACTCATAGGAGAGTCCACGTCGGTCCACAAAATCTGCGCAAAAGGTGGGGCCAATTGAATCCATCCCAAAACAGGGTTTACCATCGGGCCCATAGGCTACTGAATTATGACACGGGACACTGGACGATCAACAACTTGTTCAACCTCTGGGCAACTGTGGGGCCGGTGCAATAATAGCAGTCATCTGCTGTTGTGCCATCAGCTAGACGATTACGACAAGAACGGTGATTTAACCTTTAACCACTGTAACTGATCCGAGCGCTCTGGCTTCACTGAAACATCAAGCCCACGGCCGAAACCATAACCGCGGCTAATCCTGCACTAACAACGATCCCCAAAGCCCAGAGTACGTGCGACTAATAACCAACAACGAGACTCAACTGTGTGAAACACACCTGAGCTTCAAACCACTATGCCAAATACCCCCGCGCTCTCATGTACGTAAAAGTCATCCTAGGGCTCAATCCTAACCAAATACCTAGGTGTCGTGTACCTATGCTCTGATACCATCTAATCTGTCACGCCCGAGTTTAAAAATCAGGTCTGAAATTTTTTTTTTTTTTGAAAAAATCAGAGTTTGCAAAACGGGCGTAACAGACCGCCACACATATAGGAAATCCCCTATCCACAGGGATAGGGTCTCTCCTATACATGCACGGCTAGGCAATTCCAATCATCAATCAGAGATCAATCAACATCTAAACTAAACAATGACTAATCAACAGGAATAATCCAAAATAATCATGCTCACATCAATCTGACATATCCAAATAATCGAAAAGCTGAAATAACATAAACCACAATCATCAGGGGGACAGCTCTATCGTAACAGCCTCACTGGATCGTCCCGACACCTCACCACCCGAAAGACCTGCAACAGTCACCCGAGGGTGTGAGACACACCGGAGTGTATCCCAGTGGGCACGACGAGCCGAGAAGTAGCTAATCGTACCTACTGGGTACTAAAATCTGCGGATAGTAAGAATCATAGGGTAAAGCTGAACAATAAAGCAGATCTACTGATAATCAACAACGTCCACAGATAACTGAATAAGCAGGTAATCAAGGGTAATGAAACTGCAAGTAATAAATGCTGGAAATCTATGTATGTAAACGAGATAATCAATCATGAACTGAGCAGTAAGGGCACAGGGTAAGATATCTATCAATAACAGCGCAAGATAATAAGAATGCGTCAACAAAAGAACTCAAGTACCCAATCAATGCCAGTATTGGTCACGAGGACCTCAGGCTCATACCACCTAGTTGGCACCTAGCTGGCTGACATAACCCCGCACCCACTGGTGCCTATCTAGGGGCTCACGGGTCCATCTCAAGACCACTTTACCGGTAAAGAACATCGCTGCGGTCATGACTCCGCTGATGTACGTGAAGTACAGCGTGCGTGGTAGTCATCATGCTATGATCAAGCTCACGGTCTAATGACCGGGTAGTCGGCAATAAGCCGAGATCCCAACAGGGAAATCATCTATCGTGTCGATCAGAATCTATCATGCATATCGAAACATCAAGTAGTATCTATCAATCATGCATATCGGAATATCGAATAGTATCCAACAATCAGGATCAATCAATCATGCATATCGGAATCTCAACAATAAATCGGCTGACAGGAATCAACAAGTGCCATCAAATCATGCAGATCTATATACTGAAAAAGCTGATGAATAAATATGTATATGGTATGTCTCATGAAGATCAAGGTCTATCAGAAATATAAAACTGATAAACAGGTACGTAAGATATGTCTCACCTAGATCAAGATCTATCAGGACTAATCATAGGGCATGTCAATACAATCATCAAGGCTAATCTAGATAAAATCAGCAGGTATATATATATGATGAGTCTAAAAGAATCAATGTCTATCAGGGGATCATGTGATATATATGCAGTCATCATAGGTCGTATCGATATAATTCGCAGGCTGGTCAAAAAAGGGTGTCCGACTGGACTAAAGCAACCAGAGGGCCGAATAGATCACGCCCGGACCGAAGCTAACCCACCTGAATGACGGCAGATCCTCGAACTCCCGCACAGCTACTGGAGGCTGGTGCTGAACCACTGGGCCCTGAATAAGAAGCTATAATCAGTAAAGGACTCACACAACCCATCCCGACGACACGACAGCAACGTAAAGCTCAAACGGGAGAATATTGCCGATTTATCGATCGAAATCCGATTCCCGGTCAACGAGAGCTGTTGGATTCCTAACAAAAAGCTTAGGAACCATTTAGACGCTGTCACAAACAGTACATACTGTTACTTTTGCATTTAGACCCTTAGGGTTTCCGAAAATCACATTTTAGCGTTGTTTGAGCCCTGTTTTCGCTCGTTCTTTTATCTGGAAATTAATTTTAACGAACCGTCACTTCCAGCAGGTGACATTTATCTTGCTGAACACCGTGCTCACCGATTTGCGGCAGCACGGAACCCGAGGAAAAGTTCGGGCCATAAAGTTCCTTACTAACATAGGCTTAATCGCATTTTTAGTTCTTCGGCTCATCAAACCCAAAATCTAACGCGAGCATCGCATCCAGTGACCCCAAATTAGCCTAGGGCACACTGTCGCAACTTCGCAAACAGCCCGGAACATTGTTTTGTTCAAACATTACATTTTAAGGTTGGTCTATATACAACTTGGAATCTAATCATCAAACAACAAAACTTTGTATATCAAAGTGGCTCTGGACAATGCCAGGATACCAGTGCTCACTCTAATTTCAGTCCAAAGTGGCTGGATCAACAGATTCGAGTTCTTTGCTCTCTAACACTTCGACAATACACCATACACACATCCACACAGATCCCATTTGATCTGAAGTGAGCACTGAGCTCAGGGGATGATTCTAAACAACTTTCATATTTTGCTCGAAGTCTAGTTCCCTACTTTTCTTCTTTGAAACATTTCATCGAACACCTTGTGGGCATTACATATATACATTAACTAAACTTTAAATTCCGAGTTTGGTTCTCAGCAAGAAGCAAATCCTAGGGTTTCTAAGATGGAAGGAAAACTAAAGCATGGAGTTTAGAGGTTACCTGAGGGTTTGTCCGGCGCCCGGAGGCGGCGGCGGCGGCCGGAGGAGAGGTTCGGGCTACCCTCCATGGTGCAACAACAAAGTTGGAAAAACTTTGTAACTAAACTCATGCAAAATGTTGGGAAGCTTCCTACAGTTCCTACAAGCTCACCTGGGTCATCCGCCGACGACGCGGAGCGGCAGCGATCGCCGGCGACGAAGCTCGGCCCAAGCTCATTAATGCAAAATGGTGCAACTTCGGCGGGGACAAATCCTACGTTAGACTCTGCATGCAAGAGCTTAGAAAGCTTCTCAGAGGTCAAGGAAACTCACCTGTGCCGTTATCCCATTTGACGGAGCTCCGGCGATCGCCGGAGATCAAAATCTCCAAAACCTCGAGATTCCGGCCACCTCTAATGGCGGATTCCGGCCGGCGAGGTCTGGGCCGGCGCAAGATGGACCAAGGTAGTCCTCTCGGTCCCCTGGTGCCTGATGGGTAGTTTGCCGGCAGCTCGGGTGCACGGCGGCGCCGGACGGCGAGGAACGGCCGCGTTATCAAAGATGGCCGGGTTCTAGGGCACGCCGGATCTCAGCGGATCCTCCACCGATCAACTCCATACTTTGGGGGAAGCTTGCAGTCACCGAGAAGACCAAGATCAACGGTCTTGATCTTAGTTTTATCGGTTGGGTGAAGCTCGTGGTGCATCTCGGCCAAAACCAAGAATTCCGGCAATAATTCACTCCCGCCGGCTGCCGGTGTGGGGAGGCTCCGGGGAGCGCGGCAGAGAAGGGGAGAGAGTTGTTGCGCAGGCGGCTAGGGCTGAGGGCTACAGGTCTTAGGGTTTAAAGGAACCCTAACCCCAAATGCATATATATAGCATATGCATAAATGCATTATAGGCCTTTATCTCTTAATATTAACTGTCCAGACCCTCACTGTAGCATTAACTCACAACTAGGTCCCTCACCACAGAGGTGGCACGCAAATCGAGACAAGAAACCTAGGGTTCTAAGTGCAAAAAGGCGCATTTTCACTGTATTTCGCGCTTTTTGAGACAACCGGACTGTCAAACTAAAAATCTGACACCGCCACGACGTCCGGCTCGACGAAACCTATCAGGTAGCAATTTTGGTTCGCTAAAATTTAGCTCCATAATTTTTAAATTCCATCTTATACTGTACCGAAACACTGTTATCACGCGTTTCGAGGCTCTAGGACCGTCAAAAAGAAATTCCGTCAGTGCCATTGTGTCCAGAACGACGAAACCGTTCGAAATGACTACCTGGATCACTATATTCGGATTCCGAACAGTGAATTAGTCAACGTTGTATTCGTCGGGGCCCCGAAAACCAGGGTTACTGTTCATATACAGTAACTCACTTAAGTGCACTGTGCGCAGAGGGCACTGTTACATTGGTCACGAGATTCGTCCACTTCTTCGCTGAATTCTGGAAGATCCGACCGTCAGATCGAAAAGTGCTGAATATAAATCTCGCTCGGTTCGATGAGACGATCGCAACGGTCAACTCGGATTCCCAAGATCATGTCCGGATTGAAAAATAGCCTTTTTGTCTCGTAAATCGTGCAACTCGTACACTGGCAATTGACTAAATAAATCAACATAGGTCTTTTGAACCCGAAATCGATTACAATTTTGCTTTTAATCTATTTATTAAAAATAAAATATTTCGAGTTTCTACATCACTTACAACTTAAAAGAAGTTTCGTCCCTGAAACTTACAACTTAAAAAAAAGTTTTATTCCCGGAGCTTACAACTAGAGTCATACCCTAGGGAATGCTCCTATAGTTTTATTCGAGGGCTACGAAATCAGTCGCAAGGTATCGACAACTCTAAGGCTACTAATTTAGACCCAATCTGATATTCCCCATTACAGGGCAGAGTATTTCCTCGGTTCTTTCGACAGTACGTTGTCTGCAGCCAATGTGCTTACCAAAAGAAAAGCGAAATACCATAGATCTGTCGCCAACATCTAGTTGGGGACACAACTCTCATCAGAAGGTATATCACATACCTCCCAACACAGTCTCCATGCTAAAGACATACCCTTTATCAAGGATCACTACCACCTTGTGGTCATAAATATCACTCTGACTAACTCATAGGAGAGTCCACGTCGGTCCACAAAATCTGCGCAAAAGGTGGGGCCAATTTGAATCCATCCCAAAACAGGGTTACCATCGGGCCCATAGGCTACTGAATTATGACACGGGGACACTGGACGATCAACAACTTGTTCAACCTCTGGGCAACTGTGGGGCCGGTGCAATAATAGCAGTCATCTGCTGTTGTGCCATCAGCTAGACGATTACGACAAGAACGGTGATTTAACCTTTAACCACTGTAACTGATCCGAGCGCTCTGGCTTCACTGAAACATCAAGCCCACGGCCGAAACCATAACCGCGGCTAATCCTGCACTAACAACGATCCCCAAAGCCCAGAGTACGTGCGACTAATAACCAACAACGAGACTCAACTGTGTGAAACACACCTGAGCTTCAAACCACTATGCCAAATACCCCGCGCTCTCATGTACGTAAAAGTCATCCTAGGGCTCAATCCTAACCAAATACCTAGGTGTCGTGTACCTATGCTCTGATACCATCTAATCTGTCACGCCCCGAGTTTAAAAATCAGGTCTGAAATTTTTTTTTTTTTTGAAAAATCAGAGTTTGCAAAACGGGCGTAACAGACCGCCACACATATAGGAAATCCCCTATCCACAGGGATAGGGTCTCTCCTATACATGCACGGCTAGGCAATTCCAATCATCAATCAGAGATCAATCAACATCTAAACTAAACAATGACTAATCAACAGGAATAATCCAAAATAATCATGCTCACATCAATCTGACATATCCAAATAATCGAAAAGCTGAAATAACATAAACCACAATCATCAGGGGGACAGCTCTATCGTAACAGCCTCACTGGATCGTCCCGACACCTCACCACCCGAAAGACCTGCAACAGTCACCCGAGGGTGTGAGACACACCGGAGTGTATCCCAGTGGGCACGACGAGCCGAGAAGTAGCTAATCGTACCTACTGGGTACTAAAATCTGCGGATAGTAAGAATCATAGGGTAAAGCTGAACAATAAAGCAGATCTACTGATAATCAACAACGTCCACAGATAACTGAATAAGCAGGTAATCAAGGGTAATGAAACTGCAAGTAATAAATGCTGGAAATCTATGTATGTAAACGAGATAATCAATCATGAACTGAGCAGTAAGGGCACAGGGTAAGATATCTATCAATAACAGCGCAAGATAATAAGAATGCGTCAACAAAAGAACTCAAGTACCCAATCAATGCCAGTATTGGTCACGAGGACCTCAGGCTCATACCACCTAGTTGGCACCTAGCTGGCTGACATAACCCCGCACCCACTGGTGCCTATCTAGGGGCTCACGGGTCCATCTCAAGACCACTTTACCGGTAAAGAACATCGCTGCGGTCATGACTCCGCTGATGTACGTGAAGTACAGCGTGCGTGGTAGTCATCATGCTATGATCAAGCTCACGGTCTAATGACCGGGTAGTCGGCAATAAGCCGAGATCCCAACAGGGAAATCATCTATCGTGTCGATCAGAATCTATCATGCATATCGAAACATCAAGTAGTATCTATCAATCATGCATATCGGAATATCGAATAGTATCCAACAATCAGGATCAATCAATCATGCATATCGGAATCTCAACAATAAATCGGCTGACAGGAATCAACAAGTGCCATCAAATCATGCAGATCTATATACTGAAAAAGCTGATGAATAAATATGTATATGGTATGTCTCATGAAGATCAAGGTCTATCAGAAATATAAAACTGATAAACAGGTACGTAAGATATGTCTCACGTAGATCAAGATCTATCAGGACTAATCATAGGGCATGTCAATACAATCATCAAGGCTAATCTAGATAAAATCAGCAGGTATATATATATGATGAGTCTAAAAGAATCAATGTCTATCAGGGGATCATGTGATATATATGCAGTCATCATAGGTCGTATCGATATAATTCGCAGGCTGGTCAAAAAAGGGTGTCCGACTGGACTAAAGCAACCAGAGGGCCGAATAGATCACGCCCGGACCGAAGCTAACCCACCTGAATGACGGCAGATCCTCGAACTCCCGCACAGCTACTGGGAGGCTGGTGCTGAACCACTGGGCCCTGAATAAGAAGCTATAATCAGTAAAGGACTCACACAACCCATCCCGACGACACGACAGCAACGTAAAGCTCAAACGGGAGAATATTGCCGATTTATCGATCGAAATCCGATTCCCGGTCAACGAGAGCTGTTGGATTCCTAACAAAAAGCTTAGGAACCATTTAGACGCTGTCACAAACTGTACATATTGTTACTTTTGCATTTAGACCCTTAGGGTTTCCGAAAATCACATTTTAGCGTTGTTTGAGCCCTGTTTTCGCTCGTTCTTTTATCTGGAAATTAATTTTAACGAACCGTCACTTCCAGCAGGTGACATTTATCTTGCTGAACACCGTGCTCACCGATTTGCGGCAGCACGGAACCTGAGGAAAAGTTCGGGCCATAAAGTTTGTATATCAAACAGCCCGGAACATTGTTTTGTTCAAACATTACATTTTAAGGTTGGTCTATATACAACTTGGAATCTAATCATCAAACAACAAAACTTTGTATATCAAAGTGGCTCTGGACAATGCCAGGATACCAGTGCTCACTCTAATTTCAGTCCAAAGTGGCTGGATCAACAGATTCGAGTTCTTTGCTCTCTAACACTTCGACAATACACCATACACACATCCACACAGATCCCATTTGATCTGAAGTGAGCACTAATCTCAGGGGATGATTCTAAACAACTTTCATATTTTGCTCGAAGTCTAGTTCCCTACTTTTCTTCTTTGAAACATTTCATCGAACACCTTGTGGGCATTACATATATACATTAACTAAACTTTAAATTCCGAGTTTGGTTCTCAGCAAGAAGCAAATCCTAGGGTTTCTAAGATGGAAGGAAAACTAAAGCATGGAGTTTAGAGGTTACCTGAGGGTTTGTCCGGCGCCCGGAGGCGGCGGCGGCGGCCGGAGGAGAGGTTCGGGCTACCCTCCATGGTGCAACAACAAAGTTGGAAAAACTTTGTAACTAAACTCATGCAAAATGTTGGGAAGCTTCCTACAGTTCCTACAAGCTCACCTGGGTCATCCGCCGACGACGCGGAGCGGCGGCGATCGCCGGCGACGAAGCTCGGCCCAAGCTCATTAATGCAAAATGGTGCAACTTCGGCGGGGACAAATCCTACGTTAGACTCTGCATGCAAGAGCTTAGAAAGCTTCTCAGAGGTCAAGGAAACTCACCTGTGCCGTTATCCCATTTGACGGAGCTCCGGCGATCGCCGGAGATCAAAATCTCCAAAACCTCGAGATTCCGGCCACCTCTAATGGCGGATTCCGGCCGGCGAGGTCTGGGCCGGCGCAAGATGGACCAAGGTAGTCCTCTCGGTCCCCTGGTGCCTGATGGGTAGTTTGCCGGCAGCTCGGGTGCACGGCGGCGCCGGACGGCGAGGAACGGCCGCGTTATCAAAGATGGCCGGTTCTAGGGCACGCCGGATCTCAGCGGATCCTCCACCGATCAACTCCATACTTTGGGGGAAGCTTGCAGTCACCGAGAAGACCAAGATCAACGGTCTTGATCTTAGTTTTATCGGTTGGGTGAAGCTCGTGGTGCATCTCGGCCAAAACCAAGAATTCCGGCAATAATTCACTCCCGCCGGCGGCCGGTGCGGGGAGGCTCCGGGGAGCGCGGCAGAGAAGGGGAGGGAGTTGTTGCGCAGGCGGCTAGGGCTGAGGGCTACAGGTCTTAGGGTTTAAAGGAACCCTAACCCCAAATGCATATATATAGCATATGCATAAATGCATTATAGGCCTTTATCTCTTAATATTAACTGTCCAGACCCTCACTGTAGCATTAACTCACAACTAGGTCCCTCACCACAGAGGTGGCACGCAAATCGAGACAAGAAACCTAGGGTTCTAAGTGCAAAAAGCCGCATTTTCACTGTATTTCGCGCTTTTCGAGACAACCGGACTGTCAAACTAAAAATCTGACACCACCACGACGTCCGGCTCGACGAAACCTATCAGGTAGCGATTTTGGTTCGCTAAAATTTAGCTCCATAATTTTTAAATTCCATCTTATACTGTACCGAAACACAGTTATCACGCGTTTCGAGGCTCTAGGACCGTCAAACAGAAATTCCGTCAGTGGCATTGTGTCCAGAACGATGAAACCGTTCGAAATGACTACCTGGATCACTATATTCGGATTCCGAACAGTGAATTAGTCAACGTTGTATTCGTCGGGGTCCCGAAAACAAGGGTTACTGTTCATCTACAGTAACTCACTTAAGTGCACTGTGCGCAGAGGGCACTGTTACATTGGTCGCGAGATTCGTCCACTTCTTCGCTGAATTCTGGAAGATCCGACCGTCAGATCGAAAAGTGATGAATATAAATCTCGCTCGGTTCGATGAGACGATCGCAACGGTCAACTCGGATTCCCAAGATCATGTCCGGATTGGAAAATAGCCTTTTTGTCTCGTAAATCGTGCAACTCGCACACTGGCAATTGACTAAATAAATCAACATAGGTCTTTTGAACCCGAAATCGACTACAATTTTGCTTTTAATCTATTTATTAAAAATAAAATATTTCGAGTTTCTACAGTGTGAGTCGGACCATAAAGGTGGATGGCATACACATTTGCTGATAGCCGAGGTTGCATATAATAACAGTTATCAGGCCAGTGTAAAAATGGCGTTGTTCGAAGCCCTCTATAGAAGAAGGTGTCGATCTCCAATCCATTAGAGCGAGGTTGGGGAAGGGTCGTCCTTGGCCCGATATGTTGCAGGAAGCAGAAGAATAGATCTGCCTCACTCGCTAGCGACTTTTAACAGCGCAAGCTTGACAGAAAAGTTATGCAGATAAGCGCTGGCGAGATTTGAAATTTGTGGTAAGGGACCGCGCATGGATTTGAAATTTGTGGTAAGGGACCACGCATTTATGAGAGTGTCACCCATGCGTGGAGTTAAACGGTTCGGGGTTCCTGGGAAGCTACCTCGGTACATGAGACCGTATGAAATCTTGGAGCGGGTTGGCACCATGGCATATCAGCTCGCACTACCACCGAGACTTGCGGGAGTCCACAACATATTTCATGTATCTACCCTCTGCAAGTATATACATGACGAGATCCATATTCTCAATTATGAGCCATTAGATCTGTAGGAGGATCTGACATATGAGGAGTTCCTGATAGAGATCATTGCTCATGACGAGAGAAGGCTATGGAATTGAACAATTCTATATGTTAAAGTCCGATAGAGAAATCACATCAAACAGGAAGTCACCTGGGAACTTGAGGACGCGACGCGAGAACGCTATCCCTTTCTTTTTGGATCAACCTAGCTAAGGTATGTTTTTAAGTTTCGTGGACGAAACTATTTTAAGGGAAAAGAATGTAGCATCCAAGAAATTTGGATCACTATACTGGACTTTGGCCAAAATGGACAAAGTACAGTCAGGAATGGTCTAGACAGTGTCCAAGAAGTGTTTCAAAAGTTTCGGAATGATTAGAAGTGAGTCGAACTGTGTAGAGTGAAGTTGGAAAAATTTTAAAAAAATTATGATGTTTTTAGCTCTCGAATTCCGGACCTCCCTTGCACAGAAGCCCTGAGGAAACCTTCAGGGTCCAGAACTTGTGGGTACGTTCGGACCGTCCCCGTGAACCCAGGTAGGACCCGTTCGAGGTCCGGACCTTATAGGAAGGTCCGGACATCGGCGGTTTGGTTTAGGTGGGTTGAGGCTGGTTCGGGAATTAAACCGGTTGGCCCAAACTGGGTTTAAACCCCTCGTTGCCACCTATCTCGTAACCCGAAGACACCCGTACGCACACTCTCTCTTCTCCACTCCCCCCCCTCACTCATTTTCTCCTCTCTTTCTCTCTAGAATCAAACTCTAAAACTAGGGTTTTGGAGGGAAAACCTAAGGAAAAGAAGGAGAAAAAAAAGAAGAAGAATAGGAGGACCTTGGAGCTTGCTTTCTCCAAAAGGTAAATGGATTTCATGGATTTTGAAGTTACGGTTTGCGTTAAATCCTTTGAAATTGAGTTGTTTGAGTTCCCCACGAGATTCTTAAACAGATTTTTGCAAGAAATCCTTTAATTGTATAGTACAGTAGTCTACAACTTTCATTATTATCTACTTATACTTTGCTTAGTTGTAACGACCCGGCCCACTAGCAATAATAACTTGTTGGGCCCAAATCACAGCCCAAATTGCTTAAGCCCAGTTATTATTACTAGTGTTCAAGTCTCATATAAACCCAATCACAAATCCATCCACATCCGATGTGGGACTATTGGGGGCGTCACAGACTCCCCCCGTTTAGGCCTGACGTCCTCGTCAGCCCAAACACACACACAAGCCCAAGATCACCAGGCGATGTGAGACTCGTCTCGCTAGCCCTGTCATCTAGACCCAGACTCAGCCGAGACTCATCACACACTTCCGGCTGGTTATTGGCTCCGATACCAAATGTAACGACCCGGCCCACTAGCAATAATAACTCGTTGGGCCCAAACCACAGCCCAAAATGCTTAAGCCCAGTTATTATTACTAGTGTTCAAGTCTCATATAAACCCAATCACAAATCCATCCACATCCGATGTGGGACTATTGGGGGCGTCACAGATGACACGCACAAATCGAGAAATGGTCCAAATTTTAAATGTAACGACCCGGCCCACTAGCAATAATAACTTGTTGGGCCCAAATCACAGCCCAAAATGCTTAAGCCCAGTTATTATTACTAGTGTTCAAGTCTCATATAAACCTAATCACAAATCCATCCACATCCGATGTGGGACTATTGGGGGCGTCACATTAGTCTTAGTTGGAGAGGCGCTCAAGTGGGAGTTGAACCCATTGGAAACTTCTTTTAGTTCTCACCCTCTGTTTTACAGAGCCCTCACCGAACGCAGCGGCGCAGGATCGCGGCAAGGGCATTGCGCCCTATATAGTGGCATCGGGTATAGGTCACCCTACTTATGAGAGAGGGTTTTATTTTATTTTTTTGGATCGAACTTGTATAGGGTTATATTTTGTGACACCCCAATTGTCCCCCATCGGATGAGAATAGGGTTGTGATTGTATATATAAGAGACACAGACACTAATAATAATAACTGGGCTTAAGCATTTTGAGTCGGTGGTTTGGGTCCAACGAGTTATTATTGCTAGTATGTATTTCGACATAATTAGTATCTATATGAATTTCGACAATAAATTCATATATTAAATGATAGTGTGTTTAGTTTAGTTTAGCTTAGTTATGTATTGCTAGTATCTATTGGTAATGATAGTATATAATTAATTTTCTTACTGTGCTTGTATGTATACTTGAATTTCTTGTCGAAATTCATATACTGGCTATAAATACACCTCGAACAATTCGGGAGAGACTTTGTCAGTTCGACGGTTTGTGCACATTTTCCGAACCGATCAAATAGGCGGGCTCGAGACGTGACATATATAGATGACTATTCCAAATCCTACAAATAAAAAATATTAAATATAATCTAGAACCCTACACAGTTTATGCACGAAAATTCATAGTTTTTAAAAATCATATCTTATGATTTACATTTGGGTTTTTAGACATGTAAGTTTGATAGAACAAAGTAAACAATGATGACAATTAGGCAAAAAAAAGAACATCAAGTAAAACTAAATAAAACAAGAAAAGATCTACTCTTTTCGAAATCTCATAAATATTATGCACCCCATGTGTTAACGTGTTTTATATTAGAATGTTATTTCATTCCTTTTAAGCCTAATTGTTTCACATTTCTAGCTAAGTTTATTTTTTAAAAATATAAATGAAATGGATAGTATACTATCTTTCTCTCAAAAAAAAATTTATTTGAGTAATTTTCTTATATTATTATGAGTTTTTGTTTTGTTTTGTTAGTCGTGTAATTATGTTATCCCTGTTGAATAAATGAGTCTTAAACCTCAATTACAGCCAGAAATAATAGAATCTGACGATAACAAAAAAAAAAAAAAAAAAAAAAAAAAAAAAAATTAAAAGATAAATAACGAGAATAATATAAGACATTAAATATGTGCATACCTGAATTGCTAAATCCCCATTCATGTGTTAAAGAGAAAGAGCAGTATAGAGATCCAAAACAGCTAAATGCTTATTCATGTGCTAAAGAGAAAGAGCAGCAGAGAGATCCAAATGGCTTTCAACGTTCTGTTAAGATGAAAGAATAATAGAGAAGTTCAAATGCCTTTCAATGTATTTAAAAGTAGGTAAGTGAAATAAAGTTTAATTCTTTGCTTCTCATTTCGAAAAGAAAATAATTTAAAAGAAAAATAAAGATGAGACTAGAAATAGATATACTAATTACACATCAAAGTTTCTTTTATATTTTTAACTCTTTTGACAATAGATATACTAATTAAACATTTTTTATTATAAATAATATCATTACCATAAGTAAGATTATCATATATATATGTCAATAATTTCGCTGGCCACTTAACGAAAAAAGTAATTACGACTATTGAAATATGATTCATTACTTGCTACTTTAGAAAGGAACTTATATATTTTAATGCAAATTAAAGATGTAGTGTTAGGATGCATTGATTTGTATTCTTGTTTCAATTAATTTCAAAATAAACTAATTGCTTATCCATGCATTGTATACGAATATTTTAAAATTTTATTTTTTAATTAATAAATTAATTTTTAGAAAATTATCTTTTTATAAAAATATATAAAAAGATTAAAATCTAATTATTTTAGACATAATTTTTTAAATAAAGTTGGATATTATGATATATTAATTTGATGTAGTTATAGATAGATATACGGATTACTTAACCAAATTCCTTTCCTATTTAAACTGTTTCCATAACAATTTAAAATTATTATATGTAACAACCCGATCCACAACCAATAATAATTTATTGGGCCCAAACAATAGTCCCAAAATGTTTAAGTCCAGTTATTATTACTAGTGTTCATAATCTCTTATATATTCAATCACAATCTTATTCTCATTCGATGTAGGATTATTAGAGTGTCACATACTCCTCCAGTTTAGGCCTGACGTACTCGTCAACCTAATCACACATACAACCCAAAATCACCATGCGATGTACGACTTGTCTCGCTAGCCTTGTCATTCAGATGCTTGTTCAGTTGAGACTCGTCACACACTTTCAGCTGTTGATTGGTTGTGATACCAAATATAACGATCCGATCCGCTAGTAATAATGACTGGGCTTAAACATTTTGGGTGATGGTTTGGGCCCAGCAAGTTATTATTGCTAGCGGATCGGATCGTTACATTCGAGTCATTATATTATGATTATAAATAATCTAGTTGTCTTAAATAAGATTGGTATACGTTAATAACTTGGCTTGTCACTTGGCCGAAGTTTGGCTACAAAAATATAACTCTTTACTTGCTATTTTAATTAAAACATTATAAAAAGAAAATTTTCAAAGCAATTTTATTAACTTTGAGAGGGTCGTGGTCACTGCAAATGAATGGTAGAGTTTAAATTTGGAGAATAAATCTAGAACGTTGAGTTTTAGTAGAATTTAATATAAATATTGAACAAAATAAATTCACAATATAGATTTTTATTAAAATTTAATATAAATTATATAATTTTAATATAGTAATTTTTTACTTTAAAATTGCGCCAAGTGACAATGCTATTAGTAAAGATAGTACTTCAGAATAATGTATGTTAAATAGATTATTAGTTTCAAACTAACATTTATTTTAGGTTTGTGCATAAACATGGAGTTGAAATTCATCGAAAATTTCATTAATAGCCACACAATATTAATTTACGGCTACAAAAAAACAAATTAGTAGCCTAACTAGTGAAAGTTTATTGTGTGCTTTATTAACCAATAATTCTAGAACTCAAATCTAAATACTTTAACACTCAAATGAAAAGAATTAAATATAATTTAGAACCCTACACAATTTATGCATGGAAATGCATAGTTTTTAAAAATAATATCTCATGGTTTACATTTGGGTTTTAAGAATTATAAGTTTAATAGAACAAGTAAATGGTGATGAGGATTAGGCAAAAAAAAAAAATTAAGTAAAACTAAAATAAAACGAGAAAATATCTACTCTTTACGAAAATCTAATAGATATTATGCATTTTATGTGTTAACGTATACTATATTAGAATGTTATTTTCTTCCTTCTAGATCTGCTTTTATAGTTGAGTAATTTTCTTATTATTAGGAGTTTTTCTCTGTTGTTAATCGTGTAATTGTGTTATCTCTATTGAATAAATGAGTCTCAAATCTCAATTATAGCAAGAAATAAAAACATATGACAAAAAAAAAAATTTCAAAAAATCAAAAATCAAAACATGAGCAATAAGAATAATGAAAGAAATTAAATATGTATGTACCTGAATCGCTAAATCCATATTCATGTGTTAAAGAGAAAGAACAACAAAGAGATCCAAATAGCTAAATCCATATTCATGTGTTTAGGAGAAAGAGCATCAGAGAGATCCAAATAGCTAAATGTCTACTCATGTGTTAAGGAGAAAGAGCAGCAGAGATATCCAAATGACTTTCAACATACTGAATCGTTTAATTACTATTCATAGGTTAAGGAGAAAGATCCCATTAGTTTTAGTAAGGAGAAAGAATAGCAAGGAGGCTCGAATGACTTCCAATGTATTTATAAGAAAGTATGACAAATAAAGTTTGATTATTTGCTTATAAGTTAGGAAAGGAATGTATTTTAAAGAAAATTGAAGATGAAGTATAAATAAATGTACTAATTGCACATCCAAATTGCTTTCCTATTCTTAACTCTTTCTGCAATAGTTTAAACATTTTTTTAGTATAAAAAGTATCATTACTCAACAATTTAGATGACCACTTGACGAAAATAGTAACTACGGCTATAGAAATATGATTCTTTACTTGCCACTATAAAAAGAAACTTATATATTTTATGCAAATTAAGAACTAGACTACTATACTATTAATAACACTAAGTCATTGGTACTATCAAAATTTTGGCCCTTGGATGAAAGAATGTGTGATTAGGATGATAGTGATCCCTTAAGGTTTAGTGGTTGGTTGGTGAAATAGCATGATCTAAGAGATATAAATGGCCAAAGAGGTAGATCTAATGGCAGAAAACTTGATAGCATTAAGTGTTCGGTGCTTTTGATAGTCTAGTAACTAGACTCACAAATTAAAGATGTAGTGTTAGGATTAACATATATGTATTCTTGTTTCAACTAATTTCAAAATAAACTAGTTGCTGACCCATACATTGCACACATATATTTTAAATTTTTATTTTTTAAATAATAAATTAATTTTGAGAAAAAAATTTTCTATAAAAATTTATAAAAAGATTAAAATTTAATTATTTGTAGACATAACTTTTTAAAATTAAATTGAATATGATTACATATTTGCTGATTGCATTTCCAAATTTCTTTTCTATTTTAAGTTCTTTTCATATAATTTAAAATCTTTTAAATTATAAATAATCTATATGTCTTACATAAGATTGGCATATGTGTCGATAATTTAGCTTGTTATATGATTTTTTGCTTGCTACTTTAGAAGAAAATCTATTTTAAAATAAAATAAAGGTGGAGTGTTGGTGACTTTTTTTATTTCTGTATTCTTGTGTCGATTACTTGCTAAATAAAAATAAAATAGTTGTTAATTGGTGCATTGTACATGAATATTTTTATTTTTTTTTAAAAAAAATAATAAATTAAAGTTAGAAGAATAATCTATTGTATAAATTTTTTAAAAAATTTAAAAAACTAATTATTTGTAGAAATAATTTTTTCTAAATAAGATTTAACAAGGTTACATATTACATGTAGCTATACATTTACGAACCGACTGCATAATCAAATTTTCTTCTAAATTTTAATTCTTTCAATAATTATTTAAATTTTTTTCATTATAAATAATGAAATTGTTATAGGCAAGATTGTTATGTTCAACAATTTTGTTGTATTTACCTGCTGCTTTGAAAACAAACTTATGTTAAACCAATTTAAAGATATATATCAGATTGGGGATTCTCTGGTTCTATATTCTTGGGTCAATTAATTTGAAAGTAAACTAGTCATTAACCCATGCATTGCATACTGATATTTTTAAAATTATATTTTTCAAAAATTATAAAGTAATTTTGAAAAAAAATAGTTTATTTTATAAAAACTTATCAAGAATTTAAAATCTAATAATTTATAGGAATAATTTTTCTAAATAAGATTGCATAAATTTTATATTAGATTTAGTTGCAGATAGATATGCTAATTACACTATTATTTTTTTTCCTATTTTTAATCTTTACTCAATAGTTTAAATATTTTGTAATTATAAAAAATATAATAATTGTATTAAGGCTCCATTTAGAATTACAGAAAGATTGCGTTATGTGAGATGAGAAACTACGATAAAAAAAATAACTTATTTATTTTCATACGTAATATGGGTTTTGTATAGTATGATAAAATATTTTCTGCGATCGCACCGAAAAACACAAAAGTATATACCTAATTCTATTTTATAAAAAGGCAAAAGCTAGTATACCCCAACTTTATTTTATCAAATAATATTAGATGAACTTAAATACCAAATGGGTCTAAGAAAGATTGTTTTGTATCAATAATTTGGTTTGTGGCCATGAAGTGAGAAGCTTATGCTCTAAAGTTTGATACTTTGCTTGTTGCTTTGAAAAGGAACCAATTTTAAAGCTAATTAAAGAGGCAGGGTTGGGATTCTTTGCTTTAGTATGCTATGATGGATCAATTTCAAAATAAATTAGTTATTAACCAGCGCATTGTACACAAATATTTTTAAAATTTTGTTTTTTTAAAAAATAACAATTTTAAGAAAAATAATATATTCTATAAAAAAAATAAAAAAAAAGTTTAAAATCTAATTATTTGTAAAAATATCACACCCTAATAATTCTGTATCGGATGAGAATGAAATTGTAATTGAGTTTATAAAAGACTATTGACACAAATAATAATAACCGAACTTAAATATTTTGGACCGATAGTTTAAGTCCAACGAGATATTATTGCTAGTGAGATAGTCATTACAGTTGGATAGTTTAGGCCCAACGAGATATTATTGCTAGTGGGTCATTAAATTTGGTATCAAACCAATCAGCAGTCGAAAGTGTGTGACGAGTCTCGGTCTGAAAAACCATATGACAGAATATATCAGGGTCTGAATGATGAGTTAATGTGACAGAATATGCCAAGGTCTGAATGGCGAGATTAGCGAGACAAGTCTCACATCATCGGATAATATTGGACTATAATAACTGGACTTAAGCATTTTGGACTAGTGATTTGGGTCCAACGAATTATTATTGCTAATAGGACGGATCGTTATAAGACATAACTTAGCAAAAATAAAAATCTCCCTTTTAAAATATAATTTAAAGTACTTTAAACATGCAGGGTTTGAGATTCTTTGCTTCTATATTCTTGGATTGATTAATTTCAAAATAAATTAGTTAACCCTTGCGTTGCTCATAGACATTTTTAAAATTCTATTTTTTAAAAAATAATAAATTAATTTTAAAAAAAATAATCTAATTTATAAAATTTTAAAATCAATCTAATTATTTTCAAAGAGAATTTTTTTAAAAAATAATTTAAGAAGATTATATTTTAGATTTAGATATATTTTTAAAAAATCTAATAAAATTAAATATGGATAGATATATGATTATGTATCTAAATTTCTTTTTTATTTTTAACTTTTTTCTTTATACTTTAAACCTTTCCTAATTATAACATATAAAATTTATTTAATTAAAATAGGCACGTATCCCCAAATTGATTTGCCATTATAGAAAACCAAAGCATCATTCTTTGCTTGTTACTTTGGGAAAGAACTATCTTAACACAATCTAAATATTTGGTGTCAGGAGTTTATATACTTGGGAGTTGGGTCCATTGATTTCAAAATAAACAAACCATTAACTGATGCTTTTGCACACAAATATTTTTAAAATTTTATGTTTTAAAAAATTAAAAAATTACTTTTAAGAAAAATAATCTATTTCTTAAAAATTAATAAAAAAATTTAAAACTTAATTAGATATATAGCTTTAGATTGGATAAGATAATACATTAGATATAGTTATGGAGAGAAGTACTAATTACCTGTGACACTCCTAGAATATTTAATAATACTATATATATAATATAATAATACTAAACATCTTAACTTGCATAAGCATATTATGATGTGTATAAGTTCAAAAAAAAGTATAAAAAAAATTAATTTTTTGTTTGGATAAAAATTAACTTATTCCCGATAATAAAAAAAAAAATATTTTTTTTTGAATTATTAGATTGGAATAATAACAATAAGAATAATTATAATTTAAATATAATAATATTTTATCTAATTAATTAATATAAAAATATTAATCAAATAATAATTTAACTTATTTAATTAACTATTGCTTGATAACCCTAATATTAATTGATAAAATAATTAACAATAATAAGTATTATTAATAAATAATTTAATTAACTATAAATAATTTAATAAATTAATTAATTAATTAATTATCAAATAGTTAGATAATTAGATTAATCAAAATATTAGATTAATTAAAAATTAATACAATAATTAAAATTATATTTATTTTAATTAAATTTATTCTCAAATAAGAATAAGTTTGTTTCATAAAAAAAAATTTGAACAATAATTCTAGCCTTATACCAGTTTGTTGCAAAAAAATTAAGTTTCCTATCGAAAAGTGTTTGGAGAATAAGGTTGGAACAAGACTTTATTCTCCAACCAAACGGTGAAAAAAATTAAGCGTTGTAAAACTAGAATAATTCCGAAAAGTGAGGAGTCATAGTTGGAAAGTGTAAGATGATCTTACTTTTTAAGAAAGATTGAATAAGATTACATGTTAAATGTAGCTGTGATTAGATATACCAATTGAACATTTTCAAAGTAAAAGGCAAAGACATAGCAGAACGAGTACAGCTAACACACTGTTTTTGATCACTAGCAGTAAAAAGAAATTCAAATGTAGATTTGATAACTAAATCAACTAACTCTTGCAAACTTTAATAGTAAGTAACCATATAACTCCAAGTGATTTAGAATATCAATTAAGAGCTCAGAGAGTCTGTGAAAATCCAAACATCCTGAAACCTCTCCATCCCAACAACTTGATATTTTGAAGACAATGTGTATTTTCTAAGAAAGGGTTATGTTAATAATCACTTATTATTCAAACCGCAAAGGATTTTATAAGGCCAAATAAATTGCGGTTAAAAAATGAAAAATTGCACAACGCAACAAATAGCTTTTTTTCACGATAACACAGAAGAAACTTCGAGCCGAGGGATTAGACTAAACAAAAAGACTTCCAAGAAAGATGTGAAGTAAAATAATATATTGATGTATTTCTAAACAAACCAAAAGAGAAAAAGTACACACCAAACAGAAGAATAAAACAATCGTAAGAATACAAAAGAAGGCCGCGAAAAAGTAGGGCACAACCAAAATAAACATTTAAAGAAAACAAACCCCGCAAACCAATCAGTGCTGTGGAGTCTCGCTCTCTAAAACATCACAAAATGAAGCGACACAAGAAACAAATATATAAAGGAAGAATTGGTACAAAAGAGTTTACCCACCGGAATGAGAAACCGGAGAGGTCGTGAACTGGCCATTTTTGTAGTTGTGTATGTATTACTGCGGTAATGCATGCTCCACCTGCGACATTCGAGGGGAAAAAAATTCCATGTCATATTCTACTTTTTTACTTTTGACAATTTATTGAAGAAATGATGCAGTTGGGGATCACATAGTAGATCAACGAGGAGTAAACACATTGAGACAATAATTGTAAACAGATGATAATAATGGAGAATAAGAAAAGAAATTAGGGGAAAAAATCCCAGATTCCCTTGAACATTTCGTCAATTGTAGATCATTGCACAAACTTCGAAAGTCGAAACAAACTTCAGGAACATTTAAGTTATTTCAATCAGGCAACCTAACCCTGAATTTCAGGGCCAAATGACTCAAAAGTGCTCCTCTTTTGAATGGTTGATCAATTTCAGGGAATATGAGAAATTTAGCTTTCATGTGATTAAATATGGGCGATCATATGTAACTTCCAGTTCTGATATGTAGTTTTCATAGTTTATTTAAACTGAAATAATCACCAAGTTTATTTTAACTTTGGGTGGTGATATGTAATTTCACTAACAAATATTCATTCTACTTGTACATACTAATAACTCATCCTTTGTAGATAATATTAGCTAGAAATGATCTGCCATATAAATCAATATCTACAAAAAAGATCGTATCCATATCTTTTTTTGATGAGTTTGACCAAACAAACTCACCTGTGCTTCGAACAACTTTTTTTCTCATCTGATAAGATTAATCTCTTTGACAATAGATCTGTAATCTCAATTACTGTTTGATAAAATTTTGACAACCATTACATAAATGGATAAGATCTAATATTTTGAATTTGAATTTGAGCTATGGCGTAAAAATACGAGAAAGCTCTAAATACCAAACAATATGAAAAAAAAAACTATATGAAAAATCATTGATGATGAAAAAAGTGAGTAACTAGATAAAAGGCAGTTAATCCTGAGTTATCGGGCATATGATGCTTCATCACGAAGGATATTCCTAAATCTACAAAGAGAAGAAAATTCCAAAATAATTAATAAGCAGTACAAGTGATCAAAGAAACAGTAAAGATAACTAAAGCTACCCGCATGAATTTATGAGGAACTATCATACTGCAATATGATATTTGAAAGAGGATTCTACCAAAACTCAGATAACAATAGAAAAGATCGAAGGATTGATGATAGTAATGTAACCAAAGCTCAAACAAATCTTCTAATCACACTAAACAGAGAAATGGGCCTAAGAAGGTATTTCCCGGTTGCTTGCTTAGAACTATCTACTGTTTGAAATTGCAGATCAATCCGGCAAAAATTTCTTCACATTTACTCATGTATTCAGAAGATTGCCAGCCTGACCTCCTTTGTAATAATTTACAAATGATTAGAATAAAAAGGGGGACGAACTTTGTGATCGATGTGATCTAAAATAAGACAAACTTAAGGCTAATCTTAGAAAATTAAGATTTACGAAGCAGCAATTAAATATGTGAAGGAACCTTTAAAATATGTGATTCAAAACGAAGCAGTTGTCATTTCAAGATATTATAACAAGTGCAATGGAAAAGGCCATACCCAGTTCCCCGTCAGGGCCACCACTAGGAACCATAATATTAATTTCACTAGACTTAGCGGTGGTTATAGATGCTCCCAATGAATCATTGTTGAGGTACAATTGACAGCCCGACGTGTTATCTATTGATATTGTTCGTGCTGTACCCTGCATGGCATAGAGTAATGATTTGACAAAGGTGATAATATTAACCATGGAAAAAGATAACGGTGATTACTTGAAGCTGCAAGTTAAAGGAAATGTAGAATGAATACATGCTACAATTGTTATCTAGTCAACTTAATTTGATTCAACCAAATCATACATGATCAGTACCTACTCCAAAATCTCCAACTATAGAGTCCAAATAGCATAGAACTAGCTACTTTAGTTATGAAGAACTTATGTAATACTCGAGAATTTTAAATCCGAAAGGTTACTTAAGTTAATTTTCAAAATTTTGAGCCTGAGAAAAACTGATTTTGGATCTGAGCCCCATCTCAAAGAAATAAAATCGTCTCTGCGACGGGGTCGTCAAGCTGAAAGCGGTGGTGCGATCGGATTAGAAATCCGATATCCGGATCTTCCGGAATCGCAAATTTTGCGAAAAGTCGTACCGAATAATCAGTTACGATGATTTTGGGCAAATCGGATCAGTTTACACTTAAAAATCGTTGTAACCGGCTATTTTGGAAAAAGTTAAATCTTTACCACATTTTTCGGAATTTTAGTTGGAATTTGAAATCTGACTGTGGTTAGTTAAAACAACCTTGACTTGGGGGGCATTTTGGACATTTGACCAATTATGATTAAGGGGATAAGGATTAGGGTTTAATGAGGAATTAGCCCTAATCCATCGTTTTCCTCTCTTCACAGCCACGAAGGTAACCCCTCACGTCCGTACGCCTTGGAGAGAGGAGTCGCCGTCGCCGGAGAAGAAACAGATCGAGTTTCCTCTCCTTCCTTTCTTTTCTCTCTCTACTTATTTTACCTTTCTTGTTTTCTTGGGTTCGGATGCCCTAGCCATCGCTGCTCTGTAAGCAGCCGCCGCCGCCGCACGCGCTCGGCGCGTATGCCGGGTGCCGCCTCTGCCGCACGTGCTCAGCGCCGCGCGTTGCTGTGCCCGCCCCTGCGCGCGACCGCCCTGGGCCGCTGCCTCGCCGCCTTGCTGCCACCACGCGCTTGCAACGCATGCCCCTTGCGCGCGTGCTGCCCAGCCTGCTGCCGCACACCCAGCGTGCGCCGCTCCTGCTGCAGCGCCGCCCTTGCTGTCACGCCTGCGCGCGCCGCCTGTGCCTCTGTCTCGCGCCTTGCGCACCGCTTTCCCCCTGCCGTGCTCGCCCTGGCGCGCAGCGTGCAACTCTGCCGCGCGCACTTCGCGCGCAACGCTACCGCTCATCCTGTGCTGTTTGGGTCGCTGCTTTGGTACCCGCGCCCCGCGTCGCCTAGGCTGCGCCGCCCCATGCTTGTGGTGCCTTTCGAGGTGATTTTATTTATTTATTTAATTAATTTTCGAGTACCGCTACAGTTTTCCGTGGAGCCGAAGTTGTTCGAATTTCGTCGCGGCCAATGCTGCAGCATCGCTCACCGACCGATTCGCCGTCTGTCGCTCCGCTAAGCGTCGTGTCGTCTCCCTGATCGTCCGAAATCAGCACGAGTCCGGTCTGACGGCAAATTGTCCCAACGAACCGGTCGCCGTCCGACTCTCGCGTTCGGGACTGCGGTACATCGTTTTGCGACCCGAATATTCCTTCGGCTATTGACTCTTTGACGGTTGAGTACGACGATACACCCCGAAATTTCCTCACATGGCCCATAATGTTTTTATCGTGCATTAATTGCTATAGGATTAGTAGGTAATAATTGTTAGCGAACCGTTTTCGCATAAATTGATATTTAGTGAAAGTAATTACATCGGCGGATTACCGGAAATTCCGTCGGATCCCAAAACTTCAGTGAAGTTTCCAATTCAGTCTTTTGTACACGTTGAGTCTATGGGGTGGGTATGAGAGAGTTGTTTTGACAGTTGGTTGTGATTCAGGCCCGAGCACTCAGGAGCCTTCTCGCTCATTGAGCAGCGGATTCCAGGACCGCCTGAGTTGAGGTGGGTACTCCAATCCGGGCATTGGCATAGTGTAACCTTTTGGGTACCGTGGTTGATTGGACCCTTTGGTTATCCTGCTAGCCCTTTTTCAGTTCTTCTGCTTTATGATTTATTTTGTTTATTGTGACATGCCAAGATCAGTGTTATTAGACACTCTTAGACTGTACTCGCCATATATCACCTACTGCTAATTATGCTTGTCGTTATACTTGATTACCTTACATGATAGAGTAGGTGGATATCTTGTTGTTATGTCATCATACTTGCGATACTTGATCCCGTTTGGGAGTTTTCGGCTATTCGCCGTGTTTCCGGTCTTCTGACCGCGAGCTTGAGCATCTGCATTGAGATCGCTATGCACCAGCTGTACATTTCACGTACACCAGTGGGCTGATCCCCCACAATGGTGTTCTTTACCGGTATAGTGGTCTACGAGACCCGTGAGCCCGTTTTACATGGCTGCACCTATGGCACCGGGCGATATCGAGCCCTCTGTTATTGTCAGCAGATCGGGCGATATTGAACCCCTTCGATAGTCAGCAGGTGTGGAGTTCATGTCAGATTTGGTTTGGCACTAGCCTGAGGTCCTCGTGACCAACAGTGGCATATGATTGGGTATCTTTGCTTATCAGTTATGTTGATGCATGTTTACCTATACTGCTTCCATACTTGTTATACAGTTATTGATCCATATTTGATTCACAGTTATCGCTCTATACTTGCCTTACAGTTATTGCTTTCGTATTAGCTTTTCCTACTGATTATTACCGCCTTTTGATTATTGTATACCAGTAGGTATGACTTGCTCGTCTTCGGCTCGTTGTACCCACTGGGATACATTAAGTTGTATCTCACACCCTCTGGTGACACAAATTTCAGGTTCGTCGGGTGGTGGGATGTCGGAATGGTGATGTGAGGATTCCGTGATAGAGCTGTCCCTTGATGCTAGCTAGATAGCTGGCTAGTACCATTTATTGTAAGTGTTCTTTTACTATGTTCAAGATTTAGTAGCCCTCGATTATTATTAGCTGTGGATTCTATTATGATGTTTTTGTTATCAGATTATTATGTAAGTTGTTTAAATTGTTTAAAATGTTAAGTGATCCACTCTGATTGCGATTGTGTCACGCCCCGGGGTCGAAACTGCGACCCGGGCTCGCCAACAGATCCGCCATCTGTACGGAAACTGCCGTACAGACGAAGCGTCTACCCTGCAAGTCAGATCTATAGCTATAATGTATCAGAGCTGAAAAAGAACCAGTAGCTACAGAAATCCACTGAACATCTGATATAATAAAAAATCTCAATACAAAGTCTCTCAGCTACAAAAGTACAAGAAATCCTCACTGATCTCTCAGAATGTCCAGTACAAAAGTGGAGTCATAAAATACCCAAGGTACATCTACCTCTGACTCTCAGTGCTGGTAAGGAACTAAACGGCCACGTCCTCACCTCGATCAGCTGCCTCCGCGCGAACCAAGCCGGAACAGCTACCACAGGAACCTGTCACCGCAGCGGGTGTGAGAACTACTGCAAAGGTAGTTCCTAGTGGGTACCATCTCAAAATCCACGGTATGCCCACTAAGTCTACTGGAGGCACAACAGATAGGTATGCAGATAGATAGATAGATAAAAGCTGAAAGGAACTAGCTATCATGTCTCAATCATCATGCTCAAGAAACTCTACAAATGATGAAGATATGCATACACCCACTACTGCTAACACGCCTCAAGTATCATGCTCAAAGGAAAACTCATCTATGAACAGGCTATGAAACTCACTCACACATATCACCCAATCCCAATGACTGTCCCTCTTTGGACCAGTCAATCAAGCCTGCGCTCATCTACTGCCGCGCATCCCGTAGGAACGGACTTACGTAGGCATCCACTGCCGCACATCCCGGAGGAACGGACTTACGTAGGGTGTCCCTCTAGGACCATCACAGTAATCACATCGCAGCCTCGTCAGGCTCGGTATCATCATCGCACCCGGGGCGTAGCTCGAGGGGAGCGACCCCACCGAACTCAAGTATCTCAATTATCTCATAACTGGCATAAAAAGCCAGGCACAGCAGGCTATAATCCACGATCAAACAGATCGGATCTCAATGCTCAACTAGCATAACTCAGTCGGAGGAAGACTCCACGACTCGAACAGAAAAGCCCAAACACTCTCACAGCTATGTCGGAGAACCCTCAACGACTCAAGGCTAAAATACACGATCAAACAGATCGGATCTCAATGCTCAACAAGCATACGCAGTCGTAGAAAGACTCCACGACTCGAACAGGAAAGCCCAACACTCTCACAGCTATGTCGGAGAACCCTCAACGACTCAAGGCTAAAATACACGATCAAACAGATCGGATCTCAATGCTCAACAAGCATACGCAGTCGTAGAAAGACTCCACGACTCGAACAGGAAAGCCCAACACTCTCACAGCTATGTCGGAGAACCCTCAACGACTCAATCTAATAATGCACGCCCCGTGGCTGAGTCGGGAAACCTCCACGACTCGATCTGCCAGAGCCCCCAAAACTCTCAAGGCTAAGTGGGAGAACCATCTCCACCACTAAATCAGAACACGACCCATGATCTAGAGTAACCCAATCAGGGAATACATCCTCAATACCCCGCGAACTCAAGTATCTCAAAACTCTCTCATGACACTAGAAAATCATCTCATAATGCTCTAAAAATCCACTCGGCCCTCTGGCACGAGGACACATGCATTCTGAACCTACTCAACCCCTCGGGAAGATCTCAATATTTTAAAACTCTTTTCAAAACCCAGTTTTCATTAAAACAGGTCCGACGATTTTTAAAACGGTTCAGATGCCAATATAAAGCCAACTAAACATGCAGTCTAGTGTCAAATCACTTCTAGATCATGCTAAAAATATCTGGGGCTTGCAATTGTATTCCTACAATTTTCTAGGCAACTATCAGATTTACCAGCTATGCAAATAATTAAGCTAAACATGATCAACATGCATTCAATAGCTTTAAAGGGCATTCCATACATCTTGAAGAAATTCCAACCCACCTCAAATGCTTTCCGAAGGCCGCGCCGAAATCGGTGAAGAAACGGGCGAAATCTGACGAAAAACTGAACTGCGCCTCTCGGGCGCACGCGCGCCGTTGCGCGTCTCGAAAAAATCCACGAAGCTCCAGTCAACCTCCACAGCACCCAGCTAGGCCACCACAAAAATTTCAGCACAAACCGATCACCCAATACACGAATACAAGCATTGCACAGTGCCGCGGATTTGCGCAGTAATCCCAGCCTGTTGCCTCAACCCGAGAGCACAAGAATGGAGCAAGGATGGAAATTAGCTCAAATTACCATTCAATTCCATCAATAAAACCCAAGAGGAGAACAAACAAATCCAAATCCATAATTTCCGATGATCAATTTACCTCAATTGTGCTCTCGTGCGCGCACGTTGACCGGGTCAACTCCACCAAGCACGAAGCTCACAGACCTTCTCTTCTCCCTCTACTTCCTCCTCTTCTTTCTCTTCTCTGGCAGCAAGAAAAAGGTGGAGGGGATAAGAAATGATGGGTGGAGAGGGAGCATGTGCCGGGGTATAAAAATCAACGATGGAGTGGTTGGAACAGAAGAAGCCCATACCTCAAGCTACAGTGCACCAAACCGAGCTAACTGGGCACTTTCTGTGCTTGTGTACCGGTACCACCCACTTGGTACCGGTACACGGGCCCTGGTTCCGGAACCAAATGGCTGGTTCTGGAACCAAGCCACCCAAAAGCTCCAGCACTAGCCAGAAAATCTCCGAAATGCCCCGTCAACTCACTTTCTCGCCTCGGGACCTCCGCATCACCCCGAAACCAACCGAACACCTCTGTAAACTCATAATACACATGTCCCAAGGGATCAACTCACATCAAACCCATCCATGAAACCAATGCTCGACCCGCAAGCTCTCAATCCGACGCCAACTCACTTTTCTACAAAAAAGCTTCCGCGTCGCTCCGGGACCACCCGAACCATCCTGTAAACGAAATTAGAACCTGCTGAAGGTATTTCCACAATACCAGGCTGCCACGTGGAGTCGGCACACTGCCCGAAACTCTGGTACTCTACACTCTCCCCTCCTTTTAACGGTTTCGTCCTCGAAACCCAAAAACTCCAAAACTCAGGAGGGTGACTCAAATAAGTGGGGATATGAACTCTCAGCTCATCCTCAGGCTCTCAAGCAGCCTTTGTCTCATCAAGACGGCTCAACTGGACCTTTGCCAAAGGTAAGATCCGGTTGCGCAATTCTCTCGTCTCTCGAGCAAGAATTCGCACCGGTCACTCCTGATAGCCCAAGTCCTCGTCTGACTCCAAAGAAACGAAGTCCAAATCATGCAAGGAATCCAAATCCACACTTCCCTCAGAACGGATACACCAACGTCCTCATGGGTACTTGCCAATTCATGGCGGTAGCGCAAATCGGTGAGCAACTGATCCAATGCGCTCTAACTCCTCGAATATGCCAACAATTCGCTGACTCAACTTCCCGCGAAAACTCAAATCTACACATTTCTGCGGATAGTGATTCTCAGAAGTCACCAAAACTCCCTGCTTCCAATTGGCATAACTTTTCCGTTGCTCCTTAGCAACCACAATGCTGAGAGCTTCACAAAAGCATTCTTACATCCATCTACAGGGTAAGAAGTCCAACATCGGGAACAACACTCAGCCCCTAACTCTCAAAATCAGCTCTCGGATCTCGGAATCCACGGGCACACAGATGCGGTCCTTGTACTTCAGTACTCCCGCTGCATTCACTGAGAAGTTCCCTCTCAATCCTGTCCAACGGAGTGGGCTACGAGTCCAAAACACAAGTTTTTGTCACATTCTCAGGGAACACCTCCTTAATCTCAATTACTCTTTCAGCGGCATCTGCTGAGTAACCATCATACACCAAAACTGCACCGCTCGCCTATTCAAGGCAGCTGCGACCACATTGGCTTGGTCGGGATGTTACTGTAAGCTCAAACATACATCCCTAATAACTCTATCCACCGGCATTGCCTCAAATCAAATTCTTTCTGAGTAACCCAGTACCTCAGGTTCTAGGATCGATAGATATCTCAAATTTCTCTCTATCTCAAGCAACTATTCACAATAATGCTAATACCATCCACAGCTTGAACTCCTCAAAGTTAAGCTGGCACTGTTTAATCCACAACTCTGGACCTCTGTCACCATCGTGGGTCTAAGCCGAACCCAAACGGCAACACCCTTCGTCGGGTCCACTGTCACCCTTGCAGCTGAAAACACCTGGCCTAACCACAGAACCTTTCAAAGTCAAGCACAACTCTCTCAACTTGGCAACCAACAACTTTTCTCTCCCCGAAGTTGCAGCAATATCCTCTGTTACGGAATTTGAGTTGGCGTAGTTTCGTGAAAGTCTCAAGTCTTGAAGATTGAAGGTGAAGAAAGTTGGATCATTTAACTCAATCTCAAGAAAGAAGAATTCAAAAGGATCAGGTATGTTTAACTAAAGATTTTGTGTGATCCGAATACTTCTTGTAGTGTAGAAACACTTGGAAGAATCTTTCATTGCATAAAAATCAAAAACTGGACTTGGGACATGTTCAGGATCCGGATCAGGTTGTTCGATCCGGATCCCGAAGGTGGTTCGTTCATACACCAGTTCAATCCGGATCGTAGTCTCTTGATCCGGATCCCGAACAGTGAGTTTACCATTTTCCTTGAACGATCCGGATCATGCTTCGCAATCCGGATCCCGAACGTTGATGTTTGGTAAACTGTATGAACGATCCGGATCATGCACTTCGATCCGGATCCCGAACCTTCGTTTTTCTGGAACTGGCTGACTCGTTACGACGATCCGGATCACAGCTAGTCCGATCCGGATCGCCGTCCGTAAAATTTCCAGAAATGTTAGGTTTTTGATTCTTATCTCCTTCCTAGGGTTTCTAACCTATAAATACACCCTATGATTCTTTTTCTAAGGTGAATCCACATAGTGAATAGCCGTCATTTTCATATAACATTTTATACGGCTATAGATCCACATATAGAGAAGAAAGGAAATCATTAGAGAATACTCTATGTTTCTTCATCTATATTGATTAGTTTGATTCTAGGTTTTCATACTCATATCTTGAGTTGAATCAAACTAATGAATACTTAGATGGTATTTCCGATCTATCTTTGATCTAAGTATTCGGCGGATCATCACCACCCAAAACAACGATTTACCCCAAAAATCGGCGCGTGGATTCGCGTGTCCTTGTGGATTCAAGGTTCAACCGCTCTCGTGGATTCGGAGCGAGGCACGTTCGTGGATTCGAAGGGTGCTATTGGGTGAAGACCGTGGATTCGGTCGGACGTCGTGGATTCGACGTTGGACGCCGTGGATTCGGCGTTGGGCGCAGATCGTGGATTCGAGAAGCGTCGCGGAGCGAGCGGAGAAGATCCTCTAGGAGCGTATGGAAAAGGTTGAGTCGTAAGTGTGTACGGTAAATCACCTTGTACGTGTTTTAATTCTAGTGGATTTCTGCCGTGTTATCGGTCCCGTGGTTTTTTACTCCGGTGATGGAGTTTTCCACGTAAAAATCTTGCGTATTATTTTTATTTCCGCATTGGGTTTTATCGCAACGATTTTTAGAGTGTTTATACGTTTACACCTATTCACCCCCCTCTAGGTGTTTTTTCCCCTATTTAGATCCGTATTACATATAACCCAACAAGTGGTATCAGAGAGGGAATAGGGTTGTAAACAATGGTTGAAGGTGGAAACATCAACCGACCCCCGTTCTTCGATGGAACTAATTATGCGTACTGGAAAGTACGGATGAAAGCCTTTTTAATTTCCATCGACGAACGGGTGTGGCAATCGATTGAATTAGGATGGTCTAATCCAACTGAATTTAATGGTGATGTTCGCACCTTAAAACCTAGGTCGAAATGGACCAAGGAAGAGTTAGATTCATCTTCTTACAATGGCAAGGGAATTAATGCTATCTTTAATGCCTTATCCCAAACTGGATTCTCTCGCGTCTCGGCATGTGAGACTGCGAAAGAAATCTGGGATGTTCTTCAGGTTACACATGAGGGAACTAACCTCGTGAAGATTCAGAAACTGCAAATGCTTACGAGCAAGTTTGACTCTATCTTAATGGCAGAAAATGAATCTTTCACGGACTACTATACACGATTGCAAGACATCGTAAACTCATGTGCTAATCTGGGAGAGAAGATTCCAGAATTTAAGATTGTAAGAAAAATCTTAAGAACTCTTCCTGAACGATTTCGCCCAAAGGTTACTGCCATTGAAACTATTAAACACCCGGACGAAATACGTGTAGAAGAATTAGTTGGTTCATTACAAACTTATGAAATGACATTTACTACTAACAATTCTTCTGGAAAGGCATCCACTTCTAAGTCTTCAGGTTATGCATTGAAAACAACTAAGGAAGAAGACGCGGATACATCCTCCTCAGACGATGACGAGAACCTTTCTATGGAGGAATTTGAGAAGCAGCTCGCTCTCTTGACAAGGAAGTTTCGCCGCAACTTTCGAAGGGGTAATTCAAGCAAATCTCCATCCTTCGGAAAGTCGAACAAAGGCAAGGGTACTTCAAGTTAAAAGTCAAGAAAGCAAGAGAACTTCTCAAAGGATAAGAAAAGCTCAGAAGGACAACTACAATGCTTCAAATGTCGAGGCTACGGCCACATTGCAACGGAATGTCCTAACAAGTATCCGGCAAAGAAGAAGGCGATGCAAGTCGTCACTTGGGATGACAACTCAACGTCAAATGAGTCGTCTTCGAGTGATGAAGAAAAGAGCTCCACCGCATTCCACGCGTCCGTATCTTCACCCTTCATGTGCTTTATGGCAAGTACATCTGAGTCGTTGTCCAACTCCACTGTTGAAAAGAATGCAACGGACAACGAATCGGATGATTCGGAAGGTGAAGATTTTGCTCTAGCCTACCACAGACTTTTGAGGGACTCAAAGAAAGTGGCTAAGCAAAACAAGAGTTTGAGAGGGAGAGTGCATGATCTCGAAGAAGAAGCAAAAAGAGCGACTTCTCTCTCAAACGCTCTTGAAGTGGAAAGGGAAAACCTGATAAAGGCAAATGCTTCCCTTCAAGAGTCCAATGAGCAACTTGAGAAGGAACATACAAATCTGGTGGATAACGCGAATCACTTCTCAAAGCTCTACAACGAGGCTCGACAGGATAACCTGGAAATGACAAAGACCATTTTCCAACTCAAGAATGACTTACAGCGATTCTCTTCAGGAAGGAGTAAGTTGGATAAACTTCTTGGTCTTGGTCAATCAAATAGGTTCGGCCTCGGATACACTCAAACTGGAAACAGTCCAAGTTCGAGTGAGACAGTTTTTGTGCCTCAGTCGGTATCTCCTCCTCCGACACCGGAATTCAAGACAAACAACGACAACAAACCTACTTCATCCTCTTTGGGATCGTCAAGATCTAAGATATGTTTTCGTTGTGGTGTTTCAGGGCACATAAGAAGATATTGCAAGACGGGAGTCGAACGCTCATCTCAAAGACCTCTTGCAACAACTACCAAAACGGCTCCTCCCCGAAAATCAAAGCAAAACTTTTCAAATGAAAAGAGATTTGGTAGTTCATCGCGCAAGACGATTTCATCAAGGAACAACAATCGCTATAACAAGACGCCTTCACCTAGGCATATAACTTCTCGACCATTACCGACGCACTCCAAAAGGGTTTGGGTGCGCAAAGGTGAAATTTTCCCTTGTCTTGTTTCCAATGTTTCCTTGCATGCATATGATAGTTCGTCTTGGTATCTGGATAGCGGGTGTTCCCGTCACATGACCGGTGACAAAAATAGTTTTCAAAATCTTGACAAAATCTCCGGAGGACACGTTGTTTTCGGAGATGGTCGATCTTCCAAAATTGTTGGAAAAGGGATGGTAGCTATTCCAGATGGCCCAATTTTGAAAAACGTCTTATTTGTTGATGGCCTTAAGACTAACCTCATAAGCATAAGTCAACTTTGCGACAATGGTTTTTCAGTTAACTTTTCATCTGTTGAATGCGTTGTAACTGATAAGGACCATGTCTTCTTTTTAAAAGGGGTTAGATCTGAAAATAATTGTTATGTTGTTCCTAATAAATTTTCTGAAAATTGTAACTTAGCCGCTTTGAATAATGAAACTCTTTGGCATGAAAGGCTAGGTCACTTAAACTTTAAGGAACTTACTAGAATTTCAAACAAGGACGTGGTCAAGGGGGTTCCAAAGCTTTTATTTAAACAAAACATTGTGTGTGGTGGTTGCCAAAAGGGAAAACAGTCTAGGACTGCACACAAGAATTTGAACCACGTTGGTACAAAACGGCCCTTGGAACTTTTGCACATGGACTTAATGGGGCCGACCCGTCAACCATCTTTGGGAGGTAAATGGTACATCTTTTTATTGGTTGATGATTTCTCTCGGTTTTCATGGGTAGCATTTTTAAAAGAGAAAGCCGATACGTTTGACTCTTTTCATGAGATTTGCCATCGTATTATGATTGAAAAGAATGAAAAGATCATTCGTGTTAGAAGTGATAGAGGTGGAGAATTCATAAATTCAAAATTCATTGATTTTTACACTTCAAATGGAATCAAACATGAATTCTCGGCACCCTATACACCTCAGCAGAATGGTGTTGTTGAGCGCAAGAACAGGGTTGTTCAAGAGATGGCGCGTGTGATGCTTCATAGCCGGAATTTACCGCTACATTTTTGGGCTGAAGCTGTGAACACCGCTGTCTATGTCATTAATAGAGTTTACTTGCGCCCAGGAACTTTAAATACACCATATGAGCTGTGGTTTAGTAGAAAACCCAATATCAAATATTTTCGTGTCTTCGGGAGTCGATGTTACATTTTACGTGACCGTGAAAATCTTGGAAAGTTCGACTCTCGAAGTGATGAAGGGATCTTTCTGGGTTATTCTACGAATAGCAGAGCATATCGAGTATTTAACATTGAATCTAAGACGATCGTAGAATCTATAAATGTTAAAGTAGATGAAGTTTTTCACTTTGAAACTGGAAAATCTACCCTCGATATCTCTCTAGATGATGATTCTCCTGCTAGTGCATCTTCTCATAATAATACTTCCAATATTAATGATGCATCTAATGGTTCTTCTAGTTTATCTGATGTGCAGGAATCATCTCATATATCTCCGAGTACTCCGTTTCAACAAACGCTACGAATCTCCAAGGATCATCCGGAATCGAATATTATTGGAGATCCACAAGAAGGAGTCAGAACTCGGAGGCAGTTGGTTTGTGGATTCGCTTGCTACGTATCTTTAATCGAACCAAAGAACATAGATGAAGCTCTTCAGGATGACTACTGGATTAAAGCAATGCAGGAAGAGCTCCATCAATTTGAGCGAAACAAAGTCTGGGAATTAACGAAGCCTCCAAAGCAACACAATGTGATAGGTACCAAATGGATCTTCAAGAACAAGAAAAATGAGGATGGTACTATCATCAGGAACAAGGCACGATTAGTTGCTCAAGGCTACTCTCAAGTAGAAGGTATAGACTTTGACGAAACATTCGCCCCTGTAGCTAGACTCGAGTCCATTCGTATACTGTTTGCTATTGCTTGTCATTTTAAAATCAAATTATTTCAAATGGACGTTAAGAGCGCATTTCTAAATGGGTTTTTAAATGAGGAAGTTTATGTGGCTCAACCGAAAGGTTTTGTAGATCATAAACAACCTAACCATGTTTTTCGTTTGAAAAAGGCTCTTTACGGTCTGAAACAAGCACCGCGAGCATGGTACGAAAGGTTAACAAAGCACCTTTTGGAGAAGGGCTATACTCGAGGGGGAGCTGATAGGACTCTCTTTGTGAAGCATTATCAAAACAATTTCATTGTAGCACAAATATATGTCGATGACATAGTATTTGGCGCAACAAGAGATAACGATGCTTCTAAATTCGCGGAGACCATGGAAAGCGAATTTGAGATGTCCATGATGGGCGAATTGACTTACTTCCTTGGATTGCAAATTAAACAAAATGATGAAGGTATTCACTTGAGTCAATCCAAGTATGCAATGGAGTTGGTCAAAAAGTTTGATCTAGAAAATTGTAAAGATTTTCCGACTCCAATGGGAACTAGCCACAAGGGACTTGGAAGTGAATCACATAGTGAGAATGTAGACGAGAAATTGTATCGAAGTATGATTGGAAGTCTACTTTACCTCACGGCTAGTCGCCCGGATATATCTTTTGGTGTTGGGATTTGCGCGAGATATCAATCAGCACCAAAGGAGGTTCACCTGAAAGCGGTGAAAAGGATCATCCGGTATATCAAAGGATCAATTAATTTCGGAATTTGGTATCCTATGGGAACAAGTTTGGATATTGTTGGATACTCAGATGCCGATTGGGCAGGATCAGTGGATGATCGGAAAAGCACGAGTGGTCCATGCTTCTATCTTGGCCATTGCCTTGTTGCATGGCACAGTAAAAAGCAGAACTGCATAGCACTCTCGACTGCCGAAGCGGAATACATTTCAGCTGGAAGTTGCTCAACTCAACTCATTTGGATGAAAAGCGTACTGAGCGACTTCCGCATTTCAGCATCTTCGGTAACAATACTTTGTGACAACACTAGTGCTATTAACATTTCTAAAAACCCTGTATTGCACTCTAGAACAAAACATATTGAACTTAGATATCATTTCCTTAGAGAGCTAGTTGAATCAAATACTCTTCAACTTTCATATATTTCAACTGAGGATCAATTAGCTGACATTCTAACAAAACCTTTGGATCAAAAACGTTTTATTCATTTACGAAAAGCAATTGGGATGCTTTCCTTGAAATAATCCTCTTTTAAAATCTTTGCTTAGGATAGGTTTTGTATTTGTTTTTGTTTTGTTCATTATCTATGTTTGTACATAGGACATTAATTGAGCATAGATCATAATTGACTTTAATTGCATCTTTTCGCACATTTAGAAATTTATTATGCTTTTGCCATCATAATATTTCACTGTTGCAATGATCATTTATGTTAATTAAATCATCTTCTAAAGTGATCAAAGTCAATTTCTCTCTCTCTATGATCTCTTGGTATAGTCATTATCTTATTTGACTGCTTAGTCGAGTATGAAATCGAGATCAATATTTGGTTGAATACTTTATATCTTAAATAATTGATAGCCAATTGAGGGGGAGTCTTAGAAAAGGTAAAATGCTCAAAAGATGTGGAAAGAGTTACATCCCAATGAGGAGTGTGAAAACTACCACCATATGGAGGAAAGAGCTACCACCTCGGTCGTCCGAGTATTGTGTGCAGCTACCACATGTATACCAAGCATGGTTGTTCAAATTTTTGATTAAGTAAAATGCATGTTGAAATACTTGACTCTGTCAAATTTCAAGGTTGGTATAAGGTGGGTTTTTAAAGAAAGATGCTCAAAGAGCCACTCTCTTCAACAGATTGTCTAGATACATTATCTATTATATTTGGGATTTCAAACATCTATTGATCTTTGTATTTCATTTTCTTTACTGAATTGATGATTTGATAAAGGCATTACTCAAAAGATCAAGTTAGATGTGATTGAAGGTGTTCAACTTTAAGGGATTTAATTTTTGTAAATTTTCGTTTCATTTTTGGATATTATTGATAGATTTGGCATAATCTAATTCTTGTTGTATGAAACGATGATTTTTGTTTAAAGTTGATACACATTTGCGCTTACAATCTTTTTCTGGTTTTTCTTGAATTTCTCTGAAATTTTCTAAAGAAAAGGTTGGGGCCGATCCGGATCGGGCTAGATGATCCGGATCCCGAACGCAGGAATTCTTCTGCGGGCTGACGATCCGGATTGTATCTGCCGATCCGGATCCCGAACGCAGTTTCTCACTGCGGGTAGCCGATCCGGATCGCAGTTATGAACTGATCCGGATCGCGGCTAGGTTTTATAAAGAACGAAAGGGGTTTTTGATTTCTTTACTCCAATCTTTTGTTCCGAAGTTTCCAGAGCCTCTCTCTCTAGATTTCATCCTTCCTGGAAGCTTTCAAACTCAGGTTCTTCAACTCCAAGTAAGTTTTATTGATCAAAATCTCGATTTTTCACCGTTTTTCTCTTTTCCTCCTCAAACGTGATGAATTTCTTGGATCAACTTTGTTTGTGGATGGTTTTTGATCAAATTTCTTTTGAAATAAGAACTCTGGGTAGATTAGTTCTGATTATATGCTAGGTATTCTCCTGATTAACGGATTTTTAGGCTTCGATTTCTAAAATTTCGGTTTTAGGGCATATAATAAGGATTTTCGAAAATCATGCAATTGATCTATTTTTAAAAGTCCTTTTGCAAAACTAATTTGATTCTTAGTCTCTCTACATGATAATGATTCTTTGGATACAATTTTTTTTTCAATTTTTGAAAACTAAGAATTTTTGTGTTCTTGAGTTGGTTTTCTCAGGACACCTTCTTAACTCAAGCACTTTGATCAATGGCACTCTCTTGGTTAATCCTTCTCCTGGTCACAATGGTGCACAAGAGTACATCTGTAAAAGAGGAACCGGATGTTTCAACAGGAGATAAGACAACCGAAGGCAGGGAGGACAGCTCAGAGTACGATACGGAAGAATGGGATGAATTCTTCAAAGATGTTCAACAGAAGATTGATGAGGAAAACAGGAAATCTGTCAAAGGCAAAAGGCTTATGAAATCTGCATCAACAACTAAGCAATATACAAGACGAAAGAATGTCCTAAGAAGTGAAAGTTATCATAGTAGGCCTCTTACTAGAGCTCGCTCACTCTCTGGGGTTCTACAAACTGAATCTCCATGGGTTATGGGATTGGATGCACCATCTGCTTCTAGACAGCATCCATCACACTCGAAAAGACAGGATACAGACGCTGCTGTATTGGAATCGCTTCGCCAGGAACAACAAAGACTCTCTGCTGCACAAGAGAGGATGTCGAAAGAACTTCAGCAAATTTCCTCTGAACACAAGAAGATAAAGAAGAAGTGTTCAACTATTTCGACAATGCTTAAAGGGATTTTGAGCAAGCTGAGTTGTACCAGCTCCGACTCCTCCGACTGAACTGCACCTTCCTTTTCTTTTTGTGCAGGATTTTGACTTTAGGATTTAGTTTTATACTCATTTTAGCTTAGTTCTCAGGTTTTACGTTTTATTGGAACTTTTCACTCTCCTAACATTTCGTAGTCTTAACTACATTTTGGCTTTGTTTTGTGACAAAAAGGGGGAGAGAGTTAGAGAGAACTTTGAACAATGAATGATGGTATGAATGATGAAATATCAAGGTAAGTATGATCTCTACGATGAATGATGAAATATCAAGGTAAGTATGATCTCAACTTCAACTTTTGGTTTTTATCTTGTGATTTGTTGCATGTCCCTACTGTTGCATGTCTCGACTAACTATTCGACTAACTATTTGGGCATGTAATATAACTAACAAGTTGATGTTGGACTAACATTTTGTGACATTTGGTTTTTAGTTGCATAGAAGATATGTTGGCTTTTGACTATGATTCTCTTACATATCTGAATTCTCAAATGTCATGATGATTAGATAAACTCTATCTCTGTACTAGGTTTTGTATGCTAAATATTCTTGAGGTATCTAACGATCTCTTTTTGTCAAGAATGATTTCTTTGTGCAGAGAGTACAGATGTCTAAGTCTAGAGTCTGTTTTAGGAGTTTATCTCATGTTTTTAAATTTTTGGATCTCCATTGTAAATTTTTGTTGTATGGTGATAGCAACAAAAATATCTTTTTGAATTTTCTTTAGTGGATCTGTGTTTTGTCACGAAACCGCCAAAGGGGGAGATTGTTACGGAATTTGAGTTGGCGTAGTTTCGTGAAAGTCTCAAGTCTTGAAGATTGAAGGTGAAGAAAGTTGGATCATTTAACTCAATCTCAAGAAAGAAGAATTCAAAAGGATCAGGTATGTTTAACTAAAGATTTTGTGTGATCCGAATACTTCTTGTAGTGTAGAAACACTTGGAAGAATCTTTCATTGCATAAAAATCAAAAACTGGACTTGGGACATGTTCAGGATCCGGATCAGGTTGTTCGATCCGGATCCCGAAGGTGGTTCGTTCATACACCAGTTCAATCCGGATCGTAGTCTCTTGATCCGGATCCCGAACAGTGAGTTTACCATTTTCCTTGAACGATCCGGATCATGCTTCGCAATCCGGATCCCGAACGTTGATGTTTGGTAAACTGTATGAACGATCCGGATCATGCACTTCGATCCGGATCCCGAACCTTCGTTTTTCTGGAACTGGCTGACTCGTTACGACGATCCGGATCACAGCTAGTCCGATCCGGATCGCCGTCCGTAAAATTTCCAGAAATGTTAGGTTTTTGATTCTTATCTCCTTCCTAGGGTTTCTAACCTATAAATACACCCTATGATTCTTTTTCTAGGGTGAATCCACATAGTGAATAGCCGTCATTTTCATATAACATTTTATACGGCTATAGATCCACATATAGAGAAGAAAGGAAATCATTAGAGAATACTCTATGTTTCTTCATCTATATTGATTAGTTTGATTCTAGGTTTTCATACTCACATCTTGAGTTGAATCAAACTAATGAATACTTAGATGGTATTTCCGATCTATCTTTGATCTAAGTATTCGGCGGATCATCACCACCCAAAACAACGATTTACCCCAAAAATCGGCGCGTGGATTCGCGTGTCCTTGTGGATTCAAGGTTCAACCGCTCTCGTGGATTCGGAGCGAGGCACGTTCGTGGATTCGAAGGGTGCTATTGGGTGAAGACCGTGGATTCGGTCGGACGTCGTGGATTCGACGTTGGACGCCGTGGATTCGGCGTTGGGCGCAGATCGTGGATTCGAGAAGCGTCGCGGAGCGAGCGGAGAAGATCCTCTAGGAGCGTATGGAAAAGGTTGAGTCGTAAGTGTGTACGGTAAATCACCTTGTACGTGTTTTAATTCTAGTGGATTTCTGCCGTGTTATCGGTCCCGTGGTTTTTTACTCCGGTGATGGAGTTTTCCACGTAAAAATCTTGCGTATTATTTTTATTTCCGCATTGGGTTTTATCGCAACGATTTTTAGAGTGTTTATACGTTTACACCTATTCACCCCCCTCTAGGTGTTTTTTCCCCTATTTAGATCCGTATTACATATAACCCAACATCCTCAAGTGCTCCTCGTGCTCTATGTCACCTCGGAAATAAATCCCAAGTATATAACTAACCAACCACTGGCACGGCAACTCACTGTAGAGCTCAAACTCACACTGGTTCTACAGCCCGGTCCAAGTACCGCCGGAACACACAAGTCCTCAAATCCAAAAGGCCGCAGGGCCTTAGTCAATCCGCTTGACCTCACTGTAAGCTCAAAATGTCTCTATCGGGTTCAGACCCTATCTGGCACAGCCCTCAGCTGTAGGGTTCCACAAAGCCTTCTATGTCCCGCAAGGCATCAACCCAACACGATCCAAATCTAACTGTGCTCGAATCGTCACAGCACTCTCACCGTTGTGCACTCACAACGCGGCATCACTGCCGTATACCACGGCATGGCATCACCACCGTGTATCAACGGCGTGGCATCACCACCGTGTATCAACGGCGTGGCATCACCACCGTGTATCAACGGCGTGGCATCACCACCGTGCATCAACGGTGTGGTAACACATCTAAAATATCAATCTCCCGGATCCTCACTGTCGTATCCCCACGACGTGGTACTGGGTCACACAGACCCCTCGATCCCTCGGCTCTCGCAACTGCGCTAACAGCTCTCTCACTGTCTCACGAGTGATACTCCAAGTGATGATGCTGAAGTCGACGCGGTTTCCAAAACCACGTCGATCACTAACTCGATCTCAGTCTCATTAAACGGCGGCTTCAACATCAGATCAGGTAAACTCCTGTCCGGAATCACACGGCGATAAAGATATTCCTTTAGTCCCGGTGCCGCCGTAGGCACCTCTTCTACCGTCGCTAGCAAAGCGACACGACCACGACTCAACCTCTGCCGTGCTCTAGCATCCTCTATAACCACACTCCTCCTGGCCAGGTCCACGGAGGGTCATGTCCACTCTCGACAATCCAAGATAGCACAGCATTGGGATAACCAATCCCTATCCAACCTTATATCAACATCTTGGAGCTGATGTAGGACTAACAACTCTAGGATCAAATCCAAGGTATTATCTGCACTGGCAGGACGGGCAACACTCATCCATGTGCTATACGTGATCTGGAACCTGATCCTCACGTGCACAAGCCAACAGTCCCACCTCCGGCCCACACGCAGCTATCTTTGCTCTAGTAACGCACACACCAGCGGTGTTGGCATCAACATGCTCTAACTCCGATGACCATAAGAAAACCACACCTGGTAAGACGCGCTCCACTATCCTGGCGTCCTCCAACCAACTACACCATTTCATCCACTAGATGCTGGTGGCCATCGCTCAATCTGCCTCGGCATCTCGGCTCAATCAGCTTACCGGTAAGTCGGATGAACCGCTGCATCCTGAAGGGGTAGTGGGGTGCCGTCGCAGGCGGCAAATCCAAGAACACCACTCTGGGACCCTCTGCCTGAAAATGTCCTGACTAAACACATGAAAAACATCGCCCTCATCCTGAAGTCACTCTATAGCGAAGAATGCGGCTCACCACAAAAGACACAATCATACGAATACTGCTGTTGGTGCCTCGACTGTCGAGAACATCCTAGTCTCTGTCTCCTCTGAGACTCATGATCCTGTGACTGGAATCATGGCAACCTCGATCCACTCGACTATCCCAAAATCAGGCGATACTGGACATCTCTCTCTGGAGCTAGTCCCTCGCTCTCCGTCCCTCTCGGACATGATCACAGACCTCAGTCCATCCATCGGGCATGCACAACCGCTGCATCTGAAGTCGCTCGTCGAGAATATCCAAAATGATAACATCTCGAAGCAGTCCCCTCTCAAACATGATCAATCTCCTAGGCCTCATCCTGGGCGACATGGGGCACTCTGCTCAACAATCATAGAAACTCGCTCCAAATCCTCAACCGCTCTCCTGATGGTCCAACGGGACAGACTCGACGCCACCAACACACGACGTCCCTATCCAAACGTGCGCAACTAAGGGCACATGATGCTTCTCCTGGATGAACAAGTCCTCAGCTAACTTTTCCATGGCAGCAATCCAGTTCCCGGCCTCCCAAGGTTCCAACTCCGCCCTGAAATCTGTAGGGGATGGAACTGGCGGATGCACGACTATCAATCAGCAATCTCTCGCTGCTCCCGCACTACTCACAGTGCCAACGGGGCCGAAGTCGACGATGTCACGGCTGGAGGTACTACGGCGATACCTCAACGATACTCTCTGCTCAAACATGCGCATCACGCGCTCCGTGTTCTCTTCCTGGCGCCGCGTCGCCTAAACAACTGAGCTACCTGGGCCCGTAACTCGCAGACCTCGCTCTGCTCTGTCCATTCAGCCCCCCGCTGTTCGGGCTCCTCATCCAAGGTCAAACACGCCCTCGCCGCTGCACGGCATCACAGGGCCAACAAGAAGAACAGTCACGGCCAACCAAACCACAAACACTCTCGACCCAATCAAGCGAAAGTCTATAACATGTTAACCGTTCTAAAGTATTATGTTGTCTGCAGCCAACATAATCACTTTAGAGAATAAACATGTAAAATCACTCGCCCCAATCCCTCGGGGGAGGTACAAACTCAATCAGGACTCTCGCTACAATCACGTCTCTCACGACAGTCATCCTACTATCCAACCAATAGCCTAGGGTCAATAAGTCCTCAACGACCTATATTCCTAGGCTCTGATACCACCCTAATCTGTCACGCCCCGGGGTCGAAACTGCGACCCGGGCTCGCCAACAGATCCGCCATCTGTACGGAAACTGCCGTACAGACGAAGCGTCTACCCTGCAAGTCAGATCTATAGCTATAATGTATCAGAGCTGAAAAAGAACCAGTAGCTACAGAAATCCACTGAACATCTGATATAATAAAAAATCTCAATACAAAGTCTCTCAGCTACAAAAGTACAAGAAATCCTCACTGATCTCTCAGAATGTCCAGTACAAAAGTGGAGTCATAAAATACCCAAGGTACATCTACCTCTGACTCTCAGTGCTGGTAAGGAACTAAACGGCCACGTCCTCACCTCGATCAGCTGCCTCCACGCGAACCAAGCCGGAACAGCTACCACAGGAACCTGTCACCGCAGCGGGTGTGAGAACTACTGCAAAGGTAGTTCCCAGTGGGTACCGTCTCAAAATCCACGGTATGCCCACTAAGTCTACTGGAGGCACAACAGATAGGTATGCAGATAGATAGATAGATAAAAGCTGAAAGGAACTAGCTATCATGTCTCAATCATCATGCTCAAGAAACTCTACAAATGATGAAGATATGCATACACCCACTACTGCTAACACGCCTCAAGTATCATGCTCAAAGGAAAACTCATCTATGAACAGGCTATGAAACTCACTCACACATATCACCCAATCCCAATGACTGTCCCTCTTTGGACCAGTCAATCAAGCCTGCGCTCATCTACTGCCGCGCATCCCGTAGGAACGGACTTACGTAGGCATCCACTGCCGCACATCCCGGAGGAACGGACTTACGTAGGGTGTCCCTCTAGGACCATCACAGTAATCACATCGCAGCCTCGTCAGGCTCGGTATCATCATCGCACCCGGGGCGTAGCTCGAGGGGAGCGACCCCACCGAACTCAAGTATCTCAATTATCTCATAACTGGCATAAAAAGCCAGGCTCAGCAGGCTATAATCCACGATCAAACAGATCGGATCTCAATGCTCAACTAGCATAACTCAGTCGGAGGAAGACTCCACGACTCGAACAGAAAAGCCCAAACACTCTCACAGCTATGTCGGAGAACCCTCAACGACTCAAGGCTAAAATACACGATCAAACAGATCGGATCTCAATGCTCAACAAGCATACGCAGTCGTAGAAAGACTCCACGACTCGAACAGGAAAGCCCAACACTCTCACAGCTATGTCGGAGAACCCTCAACGACTCAAGGCTAAAATACACGATCAAACAGATCGGATCTCAATGCTCAACAAACATACGCAGTCGTAGAAAGACTCCACGACTCGAACAGGAAAGCCCAACACTCTCACAGCTATGTCGGAGAACCATCAACGACTCAATCTAATAATGCACGCCCCGTGGCTGAGTCGGGAAACCTCTACGACTCGATCTGCCAGAGCCCCCAAAACTCTCAAGGCTAAGTGGGAGAACCATCTCCACCACTAAATCAGAACACGACCCATGATCTAGAGTAACCCAATCAGGGAATACATCCTCAATACCCCGCGAACTCAAGTATCTCAAAACTCTCTCATGACACTAGAAAGTCATCTCATAATGCTCTAAAAATCTACTCGGCCCTCTGGCACGAGGACACATGCATTCTGAACCTACTCAACCCCTCGGGAAGATCTCAATATTTTAAAACTCTTTTCAAAACCCAGTTTTCATTAAAACAGGTCCGACGATTTTTAAAACGGTTCAGATGCCAATATAAAGCCAACTAAACATGCAGTCTAGTGTCAAATCACTTCTAGATCATGCTAAAAATATCTGGGGCTTGCAATTGTATTCCTACAATTTTCTAGGCAACTATCAGATTTACCAGCTATGCAAATAATTAAGCTAAACATGATCAACATGCATTCAATAGCTTTAAAGGGCATTCCATACATCTTGAAGAAATTCCAACCCACCTCAAATGCTTTCCGAAGGCCGCGCCGAAATCGGTGAAGAAACGGGCGAAATCTGACGAAAAACTGAACTGCGCCTCTCGCGCGCACGCGCGCCGTTGCGCGTCTCGAAAAAATCCACGAAGCTCCAGTCAACCTCCACAGCACCCAGCTAGGCCACCACAAAAATTTCAGCACAAACCGATCACCCAATACACGAATACAAGCATTGCACAGTGCCGCGGATTTGCGCAGTAATCCCAGCCTGTTGCCTCAACCCGAGAGCACAAGAATGGAGCAAGGATGGAAATTAGCTCAAATTACCATTCAATTCCATCAATAAAACCCAAGAGGAGAACAAACAAATCCAAATCCATAATTTCCGATGATCAATTTACCTCGATTGTGCTCTCGTGCGCGCACGTTGACCGGGTCAACTCCACCAAGCACGAAGCTCACAGACCTTCTCTTCTCCCTCTACTTCCTCCTCTTCTTTCTCTTCTCTGGCAGCAAGAAAAAGGTGGAGGGGATAAGAAATGATGGGTGGAGAGGGAGCATGTGCCGGGGTATAAAAATCAACGATGGAGTGGTTGGAACAGAAGAAGCCCATACCTCAAGCTACAGTGCACCAAACCGAGCTAACTGGGCACTTTCTGTGCTTGTGTACCGGTACCACCCACTTGGTACCGGTACACGGGCCCTGGTTCCGGAACCAAATGGCTGGTTCCGGAACCAAGCCACCCAAAAGCTCCAGCACTAGCCAGAAAATCTCCGAAATGCCCCGTCAACTCACTTTCTCGCCTCGGGACCTCCGCATCACCCCGAAACCAACCGAACACCTCTGTAAACTCATAATACACATGTCCCAAGGGATCAACTCACATCAAACCCATCCATGAAACCAATGCTCGACCCGCAAGCTCTCAATCCGACGCCAACTCACTTTTCTACAAAAAAGCTTCCGCGTCGCTCCGGGACCACCCGAACCATCCTGTAAACGAAATTAGAACCTGCTGAAGGTATTTCCACAATACCAGGCTGCCCCGTGGAGTCGGCACACTGCCCGAAACTCCGTTACTCTACAGATTGAATGTTCATTGTATCTGCCTAGCCGTGCGTGTATAAGGAAGACTTTGTCCGCGTGGACAGAGAATTTTTTTATGCACGTGGCGCTTTGTTCACGTCCTGAGATTCCTGTTTGAAACTCTGATTTTAAAGAAAAAAATTTAGACCGCTTTTCAAAACTCGGGGCGTGACACCTTATGTTAAGAAAATAATAAGAATAGACACAACTTTATTGTTTATTCAAATGCATTTCAATAAAGAATCATTTTGTATATAAAATAAAACTTTTTTTCTTGATTCTCTTGCCTTAATCAAGACTTGAAGTTTCACTAGGGTTTCGATTGAAGCCTGAGTATCAGTTTTGGCATTTTCACCTGTTTTGGATAAATTCTGGAGCAATTTCGTTAAGTTCAAACAGAAAAGATTCAGGAAAAAAAATGCAGGATATGGAAATAAAGAAACACCGAAACAAAGTAAAATAACAAATTGTAGTGTATTTAGAAATATTATATATTGATATGCGATCTTATTTTATAATTCGCTAGTTTTGGTATGAAACTTCTAGAACATGGTAGTGTGGAAAGCACTAGATTAATCAAAATGATCTGTATTATAATCCACATTCGTCCGTCCGAACTAGACTTGAGACTGATACCCTCCTTTAATCAAGAAAGTTACCACTTACCAGTACTTAGACATCCAGAATTATACCATAAAATCATCTTATAAGCCTTAACCATATTGAGAAAGAGTGAATGCATTTCTATTTCAACTTCAGGTCTACTTTTCAAACATGTATGCTGCTACTTGTGACTCACAAACTAAATGACCTGATGATTTTTATAGTACTAGAGGTTTACCTAGTAAAAGAAATGACAATTACCTGACACTGAACCTCAACACCATTGCAATTCACAATCTCGCAAGCCGCTACAACATCCTGAGCCATGAAAATGAAATAAAATCATAATTATTGTACTTTACCAATATTAGTACAACCGAGGCTGCGAAGAAGATTGCTGGTATTCAAATTTTTGTACTGTGAAAACTATTCCCGTTTTTGTGCATTTGTCAACAGTAATGTTGTTCACTTTCCCTGTAAAAAAACAAGTAATGAATCTAGTTCTTCACCAATATATACGCATAAGAATAGCAGATCAAATGTCAATAGTTTTTGTGCATTTGTCAATTGCAATGTTGTTCACATTTCACTACAAAAAGAAAGCGATGATTCTATTTCTTTCAACATATATACACAAAAGAATAGCAAATCGAATATTTATACACTTTGTATAACCAAAGTGTTTAAGCAGATAAATGTCTTGCTAGAATTAAACACATTTGCATTACCTTTTACTTGCAAAACTGAATCCTTGCAACCAAACATACACAGATTGCTTGGAATCACAGTCTTCAATGATCAGGTTCTTCTTACCGATTTGATTTTCAACAGCCCATCTGCCATAAAATAAGTTGCACATCATCAATTAGAAAAAATAAGAAAAATTGTAAGGTACAAATGAAAAGATAATTAGCAAGAAATAATGGATACACTTAGTTTACTAAGAGACGAGAAAATATACTCACTTGCAGCCCATTTGAAATTCCAACTTTAGGGACCTACTCTATTAAAAGAAAAACAACCGGTGCGGGAAGTCTTTTTAGTTATGGCGACAACACCAGTTATATCAGTACGATTCTTGGCCTTCATGCCATCAGTTACCTTCTTCAAACCTGTGAAGCAAGATTCAATTTGCGCTTACATACCCCATACCAGCATGAAAACTTTAAGCTGCTTGGATCTTTCACATATATATCCGGGCAAAATCATCTACCACATACCCCTGTAAAATCTGATCTCATATTCAGATTGCGCATATGTTACTATAATTTCATAGAAGTATACATATAAAATGTATCTTTCTCTGAAAAAGGAAAAATGTGCTTGTACCTGCAGTAACTGCTTTGCCTGAGCTGATCTCTTTGAAAACTGCATACATGCCTGACTTAGGTTGAGATGGTGGTGTCTCGGAGCTGAAAAGCGATGCTGGGGGAGAAGGTGGGAGTAGGTGCTTTTGCCGGTGGAGCTTTATAAACAGAAGAAGCAGAAGTTGAGGGAAGAGGTGCTGAAACAGTTGTTGCGGCCCTGCCAGAAGCCCAAGAAAGACCCAAAGGATAATAACCAAGAATTTAAGTGCCGTGGCACGGGGTTGTGACGAAAACTTGCCGACACAGTATGGCACGGTGTGTGTCGAGTTGTATAGATGAGTGCCGGTAACAAAAAATACATGCGTGCCGACACATAATGGCATGAAATATTTATTTTCTTTAGTAACAAAATTTTTTAATTACTTATTATGTATCTTTATCAAATCTTTTGAACTTATTAAAAAAATTATTTAGTAATTTAAAGAAAAGAGGGTTTTCAACTGTGCAACTAGCACGGGAGCTGTATCGTGCCGGTATCTTGTTGGCACGATACGGCACGGTGGATACGAACCGTGCTGATGGATATTTAAATCCTTGATAATAACGCTTAACATAGTCCCTCAATCTGGGCAGATAGAGATCCTTTAAAGCTTTCGCCCACTCGACATGGTCGGGATCCTTATTTCTGTACCCCACAAGAACCTAAGTTGAAAGGTATAAATTAACCATGTATTTAGGAATTTGAAAAGCTAGCAAAATTTTGATCATATTGTCTTTCTTTTCAATTCAATTGTCAAGTAGGGATGGACATCATGTATGGACATGGCAGAGGGTTTGGAGACTGAACCAATCTGAATTTTTCTTCAATAGCAACTAAGGTGAAAAGGAAAGAAAAACTAACATACAAAGATAAATCAATGCCGTCGGAGATGAAAATAAAAATAAGAATTTCTAACAACTATGCAACCAGATATAAAGAAATATATCCTTGTAAAGTCACAATAAACAGAAGAGAAAGCAAAATTTTGTGAATTTTTTCAAGCATGAGGAAATCAGAAAAATGATATGGTCAGAAGTGATTAGGAAAGAATCAGCAGCAAATTTTTCTAAAGGGTATATAGTTTCACATAGGATTTAGTGACAAAAGAGAAAATATATGACTAATCGCTTGTAGAGTTATCAAAATTCATACTATCATGAATGAAGGGCGAGTAGTTCTGAGAAGACAAATCACAAAATCACGTATACAAGTAGTTTATAAGTTATTCTCCAACGAAATGTTAAACTTCTCATAAAATCAGAAACTTAACTCTAAGTAGAATAAGGTGTATGGAATTTGATCTCTGTAATTTGGTGTCTTGGAAACATATGACAGTGAATTGGACATCCTAAGTGTTTGAAAGTCATAAAACATTTGGCATTGGTTATTATGTTCCTTACTTCAGGTATAGGTTGACTCGGTATTCTTAGTAGTTTATTCATATACCTTTCAAACAATGGGTTTTGTTTTATTTCCAGCGCCTAGAGCTTGTACGGCCTATTGAAGATGCACGATTAATTAGGAAACATTTGACGTAATTAGAAGTATCTTTTAGAGAAACATAGATGTTCTTCTCTAAGTTCGTTGAATTTCATGTTTCTTTTCTAGGCAGATATGAAACTGTTGCCAATCGACAATCTTATAGGACCCTTTTTTAAAGTTTATGCAGATGTCTGGCTATACAATGGGGACTAATATCATTTTTTAGGCAAATATTTATCAGATAACTTTCTTATATCTCATCTCTTCCTTTCTCTTAAAACGTGACTTTTATGGGCTAGTTGCAAGATTTATGACTGTTATCAATTTTCTAAAGTACATGTTCACTTTTCTTCTTTTTTTCCCTTATCTGGGATCAAAGAAGTTAAGTCCTATCAAGCATTCATAGACATTTAGATATGTGTTGAGATTAGCTCCAAACATAATTAGTTTTATCTGAAATCTATCCGGTGTAAGCTTCATATGTCAAGTTACACTAAAGGAACCAATAAGATCACATGAGCATCCATAGGTCATAACTAAGCATGATTGATGCAAGGCAAATATTCACTAAATCTCAAAGGGCTAAGTTTATTTAGATCACAAAGAAGTTTCGATTTGTTGATTTGCACCCAAGATGGAAATGTTATCTACGCTCAAAACTTCTTATTTGCAGGGGTAAGCCCCCCACAACATGCAACTTTTTAGCTTCCTATATGCTTTTACATAAAATATATATCTCAGGGTTCTATTTTATATACGGGACTCCAATACAATCATCTCTTTTCTTTTCTCTTTGACCTTTTCTTCATATAATTCCTTTCCATCTAAATCTCTTTTTTGAATGCTGAAACACTATTCGATACCCTAGATATCCACTTTACAACAATGATGCAACATGAACAACAATTGTCAGACAATTTACATCTGTGCAACAAGTCCACTAATTATTCTAATATATATTTGATTAACTCCTCATATATATGACAAGAAAAATGAGAGAGAGATAGAGATGTTATCTTCTATTTTACAGAACATGAGAGCAATATTTTATGAAAACTATAATAAAAGGAAATGAAGTAGCATGGATACACTAACAATTTTTTTATATTTTATTTTCCAAAGTTCTAAGCAATTGAATGTGATGGCCATCTGTGAACTTTACATCTATGTGTTTCACTAGGCCACAAAATCCAACAGGTAGTTGCCAATCTTTTGATTTCTTTTATGTTAAAGATGAGTCTGCAAACTTAGCAACAACAACAAGAATAAAGAAATCCATCTGATAAACCATATATGGCATAGAACTCGAGTGAAGACAAAAACCCAAAAAACATGAGTGTAGCCAAATGAGGGTAGCTGACAAAAGATTGCCAAAATCCCTCAAGAGGAGATTAAAAAAAAAAAAAAAAAAAAAAAAAAGAATACGTAGATTCAAATTGGTTTATTAAAGATTCTTAACATGAAGGACATTAGAAGTAGGTAACGGTAAGTTTATACCGTATAACAGGGGAGAGCAGTAAAAATAAATCACAGCATTGACATTCCCCACGACTATACGGATGCTTCAAGGTAAGAAATTAATTTCTATTGATGATACTTTATTAATTATTCCGAAATACCCCGTTTAGAATAGTTATATCTTCTTTCGCATAGAACAAAACAAAAATTAATCACATGAAAGTGATTTTTAAATCTTTAATCAAGCAACAAAATAAAATAGAATTCAAATTAAATTTATCCCAAACCGAAGAATTTACTAAGTTCAACTGAATTCCTGTCAACAGTTCTTTGAATTCTATCTTAGATTTGGCGCTAAACTAAACAGTCTAAAGGATATTAATGCACGGAGGTAATTGAATCATCTACCGTAGAGCAAGATAATTAGCACACAAATTGTCGAGCAATATAAATGCAAAAAAAAAACCCAATTGTTGTCTGGGTAGCGATAAAGTTCAGCACATTCTCTCTCCGTAGCTTAAAGATCAATAATTAAAGATCAATAATCGAAGGAGAAAGTAAGAAGTTCCCTTGACCAAAAAAAGAAAGAAAGAAGTTAAATACCTTTTTGGTCAGGCTTTACATGTAGTCATTTAAAGCTTTTGCTGTGGCAAGAAGCTGAATCAACTTTTAGTCAAAACTGAAACTTTAATTTGGAACTATTATAGGTGACTATTGGAAGGACCCTAACAAAACATCTATTATTGAAGGAACTACTATAGCAGAACAGCATTTACTCAATAATTTTAATTCCAAATCAAATCGTAATCTCCCTACACAGGGGTCCGCTTTTATCCCGCCAACATCAATAACTCACTCTGGAATACTTAGCCAAATTTCAGCATCATTGAATAAAGAATTTGATGTTTCTATTCTTGTATGAAGCTGGATGAGTTTTCTACTCAAAATTGAAGCTCCACTAACGACGCTTCCGCTGCAAAAACATGTTCACAGGATTCTAATAAATAATTCATTATTGCCTTTTTAAAGAGCTCTAGTACTTCCTTCAATACACTCTCCATACGTTCACCACCCTAATAAACCTACCACATTCATATCCTAATCGTCCTGCACACACGTCCGCACCTATCCTGCAACCATAACAATTCCATCGCTAACTCTTGATTTCCTATCACTGATAACCCATTAACCATCTCATTAAGTATAAACCTCCTCAGCAACAAGACTCACCACCGTCTCCCCCACCATTTTCCCAGCCACCACCATGTCCTGCCCATATTCTTCACAAACATCGCTCCAACAAGTATGCTATACAAATCCTTGTTTATTAAGGTTCTTTCAAATAACTTTATTCAAGCAACACTTTCTCCGTAAGCTCTCCATCCTTGTAAACCAACCATAGTCGTAACCTCATCTCCCCTTTGCAAACGTTTTGCAACTATCCTCTAACCACAAACAACTCGCTCGCATACACTTGATTACCCACCCCTATCAATCGATTAAGTACTTTATTAGACATTTTCAAGCAGCTCTATTCAAACAGTACTTCTCCATATGCCCTTCGCCCTAATAAATCAAATCACACTCATATCCCGATCTCCCTCCGCAAACGTCCGCATTTATCCTGCAGCTGCAACAACTCCCTCGCAAACTCCTGATTCCCCGTAACCAACAACCCATTAACCACTTTATTAAACATAAACCTCCGCGGCAAAAACCCTCTCTCCACCATCTCCCTCACCATTTTCCCGGCCACCACCATGTCCTCCCCCCTCTTCCGAACAAACATCGCACTTATAATTACATTATACGTATCCAAATTCGGCAAGCAAGCGCCTCTCACACCCATTTTATCAAACATCTCCAGCCCCTTCTCAATCTCCCCCTCCTCGAAGTAGCACCACATGATAATATTATGCGTCTGCACATTGGGCCCGCACCCGTCGCACTGCATCCGGTCGACAAACACGAGCGCCCGGTCGAACTCTGCAGCGTGGCAGAGCCCCCGTATAATAACATTATACGTGGTGGAATTCGGAGTGTAACCTCTACTGAGCATTTCGTCGAACACCGCGAGGGCGTCGTCGACGGTGCTCTTTTTGCATATTACCTGGATGAGGGCGTTGTACGCAGCAACGTTGGGGAGGACGCCTCGCTGCGGCATTTCGTCGAACACCTCTCGGGCGCTCGAGATCTCGCCGCTGAGCCCTAATCCGTGGAGCACGGCGGTGTAGGAGACCACGTCAGGGGCGCAAACCGGGTCCGTTTTGGATCGCCGCTTCATCTGGGCGAAGAAGTCGAGGGCTTGGCGGGTTTGGCGCGTGCGGAAGAGGCCGTGGAGGATGTTGTAGGTGGTCTTCGTGGGGCGAATCCAGAGGCGACCATGTCGCGGAGGAGGTCTAGGGCTTGGGAGGTGCGCTTGAGGCGGCACCAACCCTCAGCGAGGATGTTGTAAGTGGCGGCGTCAGGGGGAAAGCGGTGCTTTAGGGTTTTGAAGAGGGAGGTAGCCTTGTGGACGCGGCGGGACTTGGAGAGGACGTCGAGGAGGGAGTTGAAGGTGCAGGGGGTGTGGAGAGAGGAGGGCGAGGAGAGGAAGAGGCGAATGGCGCGATCGGGCTTACCGGAGAGGACGAGGCGCTCGGCGAGGAGGGAGAAGGTGCGGGGAGAGGGGGCGAGGCGGGGGAGGAGGCGGCGGCGGAGGAGGAGGAGGGAGTGGACTCGGCGACGGTCGCGGAGGCGCGCGGCGAGGTCGAGGGCGAGGTCGAAGGTGGAGGCGGAGGGAGCGAGGCGGCCATGTCCATGGGCGTGGCCGTGGCGACGGGAGAGGTGGAGGAGGGAGTGGAAGAAGAGGAGGGCGCGGGGGGCGTGGTCCCAGAGGCGCTTGAGGACGGCGTCGGCGAGGTAGGCGGGGAAGGGGAGGGGGGAGAGGTTGGAGAGCGCGAGGGCGAGGGAGCGGGGGTCGTCGCCATGGGCGTGGTGGAGGACGAGCTCGGCGATGCGCGAGGTGAGGTCGAGGTCGAGAGTGTTGTCTAGGGTTAGGGTTTTGGGGGAGGAGGAGGAGGAAGGAGATGGTGGTGAAGGAGGAGGAGGAGGGATTTTATCGACAGGATGCATTTCGTTGACCACGTTGTAGAGATTGGGAGGGAGGCATGGTGAATTAGTTACGGTCGAAATTGTTGCATGGACCCGGTCCACGCTTACGGTCCACCACGTCAACAATAGATAGCTTGTAATCTCTCTCATCTGCCAATCTCAAAAAAAAAAAAAAAAAAAAAAAAAAAAAAAGAAAAAAAAAAAACAACTAACCGGGTGTAATGAGTAACGAAATTATTTTGAATGCAATTTTTTTTTTATGAATAGAACTGGTAAAAAAAAATAATGCCCATGAGAGAAAAGGAGTGTGCCTATTTTATTTTCTATTATTTTTATTATTTTACAACTATCAAATCTATTTTATTGTATTTCATTTTTTGCATTGATCTTAAGATTCTCTCCCCTTCTCCCTCTTTCTCTTTTCATGTCATTGTCTAAATCTTCTTGGCATTTTTTCTTCCTAATTCGAAATATTTTTTTATGTTTTTTATATATTTTCTGTAATTTCTTCCACATAATTATTGATATGAATTTCTTTCAATTCAGTTCGTCTTCTTGTTAAACTTGTTAAACTCCACTGAGCACTCATAAGTATTTAATAGTAGTGAGAAATAAATCCAAAAAAATTGATAATAGAAATAACAAAATGAGGTTGAGGCATCTATATATAAATATATGCATTTCCAATATTTTTTATTATGTGGTAAATTTTTTTTACCTTCACCGACCATCATTTCTTCATTTTTTATTTGTGAACTCAAGAAGATGCGAATTCTTTTTTTATTCTACGCGTAGATAATAAATTTAGAAAATCGAAGGGACGCTGAATATTTCTTTATCACGTAAGTTATAAATTTAAAAATCGAAGGAATACAACTCCTTTCCTGAAAAAGTTTATCTTTTCAAATTAATTCTTTTAAATAATTTAAACTTAATTTAAACTTAAAATATTATAGAACAAAGTTTAGATGAAGCCTGTGAATGTCGAGGCGTGAGTGAGCACTGTCCTAGAAGCGAGATTGCCCCTCCACGTGCGAGGCTCCGGCAATCACCCATAGCGATACAACGACCACTGTCCACCCCGTCGGCAACGACTCCGGGATGGTGCGTAGCGAACCCAACGTTTTTCAGAGATCCAGCAAAAATAGAAATTCAAAAAGGAAAATCGAAAATGTAAATCACAATATATATTGTAGCACTGTAAAATTAAGAGAAGTGTGTCGTAGCTTAAGAGAATATGCTATATGTTCTTCTTAGCTCACAAGCTCTCTATGTATATACAAAGCCCAACAGAGACAAAGCCCAACGGCTAGCTACTCGGGTAGCCCAATAAGCAAGTTCCCAAGAATGCTTTAAATGCAAAAAGCAAAAGTCAAAATGAGCCAAGTCAAGATCACGCACGGGCCAGCTCGGATGCGTCTATTGGAGAAGCCTAACTCTCACTTCCTAACTAATACATGCACAAGAGAGGAAAATAATATACTCACTCTACATATGATGAGTTTTCGATATGGGACTAAACATCACATGTAGAGAGGAAATGAGTTTGGGCTCCAAAGCAAAGCCCATTGATATTGGGCCGCCTAGAAAAGCCCAAAGGCTAAAAAACTACAAATTTAAAATCACCAAATCCTAATAAAACCCAACACTTTCTTCATCGTACAAGTAGTTTACAAATTTGAAAAATTAAAGAGACGCGAAATATTTCTCAATTCTTTATAGATTACAATTTTTAAAAATTCAAGAAATGTGAAATATTATGATTTATCTGCCTCTAATCGAATTCCAAAGAAGAATAAAAAATAAATTTAATTTCATCTGCTGCTATAGCGAAGAGGTAGGAAAAACGAAGCTATGAGATTTAGTTTCAATATATATATATATATATATATATATTTAAAAGTACAAATAATTCTTCGAGCCAATATAGTGCAAGAGAAGACGTCTAAATCGAATGATTATTTTCCTTTGAAATTTTTAATTAGAGATCAGAATTTTTTTTTTTTTGTCCAAATTCTCTTCAAGAACTCGATCATTGCGAAGTTGTCAAGGTAATACTGCTCTATTCTCTCTCGCACATTTTTTTTTCCCTTTTAATATTATTTGATTTTGAGTCGTCTATTTTATTTTTTTTATAAATTTAATTTTATATCATATGTAAATTTTTTTTTTATTAATAAAATAATTTTTATGCATTACACGTTTTCTGCACCAGTTATGCATGGCATTAACATTTTCGTTTTTTCTTAACACTTCCTTATCTCCTCCACTCCTCTTATCTTTTTCATTAAAACACCATGTTTTGTTTTCGTTGCGTACCTCCTCGTAAATTATTTTTTTTTTTTAATCCTAAAAGATTCTATACATTTCTTAATTATCAATCTCTGTACGATATTTTTAATGTACGTGCAAAACATATGATGGTTTTAAGTTTTAACGAGGAATTAAGGATGCTAACTAAAAACAAAAATAAAAACTATAAAATAGTTAAATGACACAGTGAAAATCACATTATATCATAAAAAATAAAAAAAAATAAAAAAACTGTAAACCACTAAGGGTATGTGAATTTATTTTTTAAATTTTTTTTAATTCTAATTCAAGCATAAAATTAGGACTTGAATTCCAATTTGAATCCAAAATTTTAATTTAAAATTTGAATACAAACTTAAATTCATAACATTAAATTTGATCTTGAGTACAAATTCAAAATGAAACTAAAACTTAAATAGCCATACACAATTAAAATTTAAATAAAAAATTGAAATCTAATTCAAATTCAGATTTGAGCTAAATTTCAAGTTTTGGGAGGAGGAGGGAGGTGGTGGGGGGAGGAGAAGGGTTTTGGGGCATTTCGTCGAACACGTTGTATATAGATCGAGAATGAGGGGAGACAAGCAAACTTAAAGAGGGTGTAGGATAGATTGAGCATAAGGCAAATGTGAGAGAAGAGTAGGTTGCCATGATAGTCGTCTGTACACGTCGATGTCATGTAGGCAACCTCCGATGACAATGGGTGTGAGAGGGAGGGAGAGAGAAGGGCGATGAAGCAGAGAAAGAGAGGATCTGACACCCTCTACCTCCAACGCGGGGAGAGGAGTAGGGAGGGCATCGCAAAGGGGAGACAAACCTCCGTGGGCTTAGGGAGCTACGAGAAGAAGTGAGGATTCAACGCACCATGCCAAAATCTACGATTGTACTCACCACATCTTATGCGGATCTCATACCCTTGCTATAGAGGGAAGGAAATGAGAGAGAAGGATGAGGGGATAGGAGAAATGGAAGGCCTAGGGTGGCATCATCACACCATGTGGGAGGCCTTCTGCAGAGGGAAGGTCGAGAAAACCGAGCGAGAGAGAAGTAAGGCAAGCCATGTAGGAGGGTTTTTTTTTCTGCAGGAAGGCCGAGAGAAGTGGGTGAGACTGAAATAGGAAAGTCTGAAGAATGACACGTATCCACTGAAGAACTCAAGATTTATTATATGTATAAATTAGTAGCCGAATTTTCTAGTCCAAAATAAGCTTTTCCTTTTGGCGGAGTGGGCGGAATGCTATTCGAAGCTCCTAGAATAGAGCTTGTAAGGTAAAACATTAATTTAGGTTTTTTTTAAGTTAATTTTGAAAACCAAAATAAAATTTGGAACCAAAACAAAAAATTTAGGATAAAAATTTTGGGTTTATTATAATGCTGGTCCCCAATATTTGCAAGTTTTTTTTTTTATTTTATTTTGGCCCCAAATTTACTTTTGGAAATTAATTTTATTAGATTTGATATTTATAAATTTAAAATTTAAAGTTAAATTATATTTTGAATTAAATTTTAAAATTCACATATACATTTTTTAATTCAAATTTTAAATTTAAATTTGATGGATTTTAATTTTAAATTTAAATTCTAATTTTGAAGTCGAATTTTAAATTAATTTTGGATTCAAACTTTAAATTAATTGTTTATTTCGGATTAGAATTTTAAATTTAAATTCAATTTTGGAATTTAAATTTAAATTTTGTACTTAATTTTAAATTAAAATTTTAATTTTAATTCTGATTTTTGTTTTGAATTTCAAATACAAAATGTAAAGATGAATTCAAAATTTAAATACAATTTAGATTTAAAATTAATTTTAAATTTTAAATTCAAAATTTTTGTTTTTAATTTCAATTTGTTATTAAAAAATAATTAATGGGACCACTAAATTAAATTTATATTTTTTAATACACTTTATACTAGTTTATAATAATTTAATAATTTTTTTTATCAAACTGTTTACTGTAATAGATACTTTTTTAACAAAAACACCCAAACACACTGCAATTTTTTTTTTATTTTTTGTAACCAACCAACTATTTTCTACAATAAATTTTTAGCAGCACCACTCTCCATTAGTTGTGGAAATAGTGCTCTCATGAGAGAGAGAGAGAGAGAGAGAGAGAGAGAGAGAGAGAGAGAGAGATTTGTTTGGGTTTGTTTAATTAATACAAATTATTATAAATATTTTTTGGAAAATACTAATTATACACTCTAAAAAAAAGTGTATATCTTACATTCCATCCATTTTAGGGTGGGATAAATTTTACTCGTTATTTCGAAATGACGAATAAAAAAGCCTCCACCCTAAAATAGATAGGATGTAAAATATAAACATTCTTTGGGGTGTACACGTAGCATTGCTTATATTTTTTTTTTGTGTTAGCTTGATTTCTTGAAGACAAATGATTATTTAATTTGGTACGTTTTTAGAGTAATTAATTGTATCATTGAGTCATTTCATAGTAAGGATCGATTGTGTTAGCCTGGAAAAGACACGAGACTGATGCAGCCGCATGCAAGAGCTTAATTAGAGTGGAATTATATATCGAACCCAAATCTGATCAAATTATCGCTCTCAAAAATATTAATTATTAGAACTAGGCTACTATATTATTAATAACAATAAGTCATTTATACTATTAAATTTTTAAAATAAAAAAATATAAAAATAATAAAAAATAATAAATTTAACGATAAAAATTATTGCCAGTATTAAATACTTAGTATTAATTATTGACAGCATAATAGCCGACTCTTAATTATTGAGTCCACCCTGCAATATTAATATATATTTTTATCTTTTCTGTTCTAAAAGTGAAACTGTGCCGTCGAGTGCACGTTAAAGACTAATTGGTTCTGGAATAGTTCTGCTTAGTTACATATTCAAAAGGTGAAATTGACAAAATAAAAAAAAATAAAAAAAAATAATACATATTCAAAAGTGAAATTGACAATAAAATAAAATAAAATGGTTGGCGAGTGACTTGTAGCGCAATAAATTAAAGTAAGAATATTAGGAGCCATAACTTTATTACACTTGCTTTATTCTATACATGCTACAGTACTATTCTCAAGCGTCATTGATAGTTTTCTAGAACTATATACTAAAGCAAATATTAGTAAAGGTGATCATGGAGGAGGGATTTTACCGAGTAGTAATTGAGATGGCCAAGGCCGGAATTCTTTGCTGCCCCTTACTAAAGAGCCTCTTGGATTGCTTTCTAGTGCCCACTTCCAGTCACTCAATTGAGAAGGAAGAAGAGCATGATGAAATGGACGGTGCCGATCGAGGGATCGTCGATAATCGCGCCGCGAACAACCATTTCAGGCAGTGCATTCGCGTCCCTTAATTAAGTAAGATCATATCTATATATATATATATATACTTATTAATTTGGTCGCTTTATTTTATAATTTTCATTAGTGTGTAATTAAAGAGAAATAATTAAGGATAATATATAATAACAATTTGCACCGAGCTTTAATTTGCCAATCATCATGCATGTGCTTAATTTCTTTGTCGATCTAGATGCATGTGTACTAATTAGATGTCAATTGTACGTTGTCTCCATTAATTAAAATTAAAACACGTCTGAGTTGAGGGAGTCGTAAAATTAAACATAGAGATGAATTTATAAATTAAATGGCCTAATTAATCGTTCTTCTTTTCTACTTTTTTTTTCCTTTCTATTTTCGGCACCAATTAATATATTCGGAAAATATTACCATCTCTACCATAGAGTACTGTCCGACTGTCCCCCTTAATATTTATAGATAGGGAGTTAAAAATAGGAAGGAAGAAATAATTGTGCATTACATAATTAGTTGACTAATACTACAGTACTCAACTATTAATAATAATTAGAGAAATTAATGTTTCTATGCATCAACCAAATCCTGAGTGCTTAATTTTGGTGTGGTGCCATCGATGCATGTCACCTGATACCACAATTCTGGCTATTTGATCTCTATTATATGGCCAATTTTAAGATAGCTTTCATTTTTTAGTCTTCGAAATTTTAAACTTAACATTTTTATTCTAAATTCTTAAATTATTTTACATTAGTCCTAACCCACATATACTATTTGCGGATCATAGGTTTGATATGTAGAATATAAAGAAAACTAAAAATTTAACTGAGCAAATCACAAATGCGAGAAATAAAGAATAAAAGAAAGAGAGAGAAATTACAAACACAATAATTTTTTATATGGTTTGGCCATTGAGCATGCCTTTAATGGTCTTTCAAAGCCGAGCCTTTACTCACCCTTTTGTAGGCTTGACGGTGACTTCTATAGCAAGAACTTTCCACTTGGCTATTTATAAATAAATAATTAAAATTAGTGTGAGATACTATTTGGAAAGATTTTAGAGAAGTTAAATACAAGTTAAAATAGATTTGGAGTGAAATTGGAATCAAAAAACGAAGAGTCTGGAAAAAAAATTCATTACGTGTGAGGTTCTTCAGCCACACAGTGTCATGTTTTGAAATTTGACAGCCCAATACTGGTTGGTGTTAGGATTTCTATAAATGTAGCCCAACCAATTCTATTCAAATCTGAATTTGCTATAAATAAAGATCAACATTAATAAATATAAAACTATTTGATATACTATATCTTTCTTCTTTTTTTTTTTGTCTATTTAAATTAAATAGAATTTTAATAAGATTTTAATGAAAAATCGATCTGGATTCTATATAATAAAAAAGTACTGGGTACTGGTCCTGCCATCTTCTCATGTGTATTTTGGTAAAGAATTTTTATAAATTTCACACCATACGATAAAGTGTTTGAGATAAGAGAAAAAATCAGATTACCAAATTCGATTGGTAATATTCGTATCGCAATCGAATTTCTCCCTTCCGTAGATTTATTAAAAAAATTTCTTTATGGTGCTTTGTGAGTTATTTTACAGTTTTATTTATAATTCTGGATATAGATATGTATTTGATTTTGTTATTGTTATCATAACCATATAGATCTTACAATTGGTTTAAAAACCTTGAACAATAAATTAAATATTATATGTATTAAATACCTAAATCAAATTATGATGATTTTTTAATTTTTTGATATTATTTTATATTTTTAATTTTTTTATTATTTTCATATTGATCTAACAATTTGTTTCAGAGCTTTGAATGATAAATTAAATATTATATGTGTTAAATAACTAAATGAAATTATGATTATTTTTGAATTTTTGTAATTATATATATATATATATATATATATATATATATATATATATATATATATATATATATATATATATATATATATATATATATATATATATATATATATATATATATATATATATATATATATATATATATATATATATATATATATATATATGTATAATTAGGCTACTATACTATTAATATCACCAGGTCATTTATGCTATTAGATTTTTGACCCTTAGATGAAGGAATGTGCGATTAGTATTATATTGAGCCCCTAAGGTTTAGTGGGAAGTTGGGGAAATAGTATGATCTAGCGGGTCGGAATAATCAAAAGAATAAATTTAATGGCAAAAAACTTGGTAGCACTAAGTGTTTGGTACTATCGATAGTATAGTAGCCGGACTATATATATATATATATATATATATATATATATATATATATATATATATATATATAGGATAATTGCCTGTGTACCCCTTAAATATGAAGAAATATATGATTTACCCCTCTTATTTTTTTCTTTCCAATATACCCTTCATACGTTCCACCGTTATTAAAAATACCCCTACCGTTTCCCTTTGTTAAGTTAACTAGGGTTAAACTAGAGTTAAATAATAATCGGAGTTGAAAACTATCAGATATACCTATTTTGCCCGGGTTTAGGATTTTTTAGGGTTTTAGGGTTTAGGATTTAGGATTTTAGGGTTTAGGATTTAGGGTTTTTTAGGGTTCTAGGGTTTAGAGTTTAGGGTTTTAGGGTTTAGGGTTTAGGATTTTTTAGGGTTTTAGGGTTTAGGGTTTTTGGGTTTAGGGTTTAGGATTTAGGGTTTTAGGGTTTAGGGGTTTAGGGGTTTAGGGTTTTAGGGTTTAGGGTATATTTGAAAGGAAAAAATAGTAATTACACACAGATAACGGCAGTTCCAAACGGTACACTAACAGAGTTTAACTTCAGAGGTATTTTGGAAAGAAGTTGGAACGTAAGAAGAGTAGTTTTAATATTAGCCTTCTAAGAGGGATAAATCTGAAAACAGGGAAATTTTTAGGGATATATATGTAGGAAATTGCCCCTATATATATATATATATATATATATATATATATATATATATATATATATATATATATATATATATATATATATATATATATATATATATATATATATATATATATATATATATATTATATTACATCTCCGATGCTTTCGAAAGTACGAGAGCGTCCATACTTGTAAGTTATTTTTTTATAATGAGACATTCGATTCGACGATCGGCTCCGTTAGATATGATCTACGCTATTAGAACTATTTAAAAACTAAATTTTATAATTTTTCGATATAATTTACCAAGCGATCAAAAAGTCTCAAAATTACTATTTTAATGGTCGATGTGGCACGTTTATAAGTTCAACAGTATAGAATAATTCAAATTAGGTGAAAACTTCAATCATTTGAATCTTTTATCACTATATTTTATAAGATTTTTATTTTCAGCCGTTCATTTTGAGGCTAATCGTTTACAAGGCAAATAAAATTATAAAATTTAGTTTTTAAGATAGTTTCAATATTGTAGATCAAATCTAATGAAACCGATCGCCGAATCGGATGTGCTATCATCAAAAATAACTTACAAGTATGGAGACCTCCGTGCTTTCGAAAGCATAGAAGCCTAACTATATATAGCATAGTAGTATATATATATATATATATATATATATAGAGAGAGAGAGAGAGAGAGAGAGAGAGAGAGAGAGAGAGTCCGGCTAGAATACTATCGATAGCACCAAGCAATTGGTGTTATCAAGTTTTCTACCGTTGGATGAAAAGATATGCGGTTGGGATTATAGTGGTCCCCTAAGATTTTTACTATTCAACCAACCACCTAATAAACCCTAGGGGACCACTATCATCTTAACCACACATTTTTTAATCCAAAGGCTAAAAACTTGATAGCACCAATGACTTGGTGCTATCGATATATTCTAGCCTAATTTTATATATATATATATATATATAATTGAGCTCCTATGTTTTTAAAAGTAAAGTCATTAGTGTTTGTAGGTTTTTAGCCCTGGGATGAAAAGTTGTGTGGTTAGGATGATAGTGGTCCCTTGGATTAAGTGAGTGGTTGGTGAAATATAATGATCTAAAAGATGTAATTAGTCAACAGAGTAGATCTAACGGTAAAAAACTTACAAGCACCAATTACTTGGTGCTTGTTCAAACATAGTAGCCGGACTATATATATATATATATATATATATATACATATATATATATATATACATATATATATATACATATATATATACATATATATATATATACATATATATATATATATATATACACATATATATATATACATATATATATATATACATACATATATATATATATATATATATATACACACATATATATATATATATATACATACATATATATATATATATAGACTGGAATGCTATTAGTAGCAAACTGGCTCGTTTACCTCCCATTTGTTTTCGATGATGAGCTTCCAAATTGACGATCAGCACCGTTGAAAATGATCTAGACCATTTAAATTATTTAGAAATTAAATTTTATACATTTTCGATATTATTTTCTAGTCCATCAAGTGGGCAAAAAACTGAACAGCTAAAAATAAATTTCCTTCAAAAAGTGACGATAAGAGTCTTGTATTCAAGATCAAGAGTACAGATCATGTTTTAAATAGTTTAAAAAATTTTCTAACAAAAATTTAATTAATTTAGATCTTTTTACACCGTTGGACAAACAAAATGCTCATATTTATCCTTAAAATTATAATTTTTTCAACATTTTGATCATAAGGTCAATGATGTCGAAAAGATTTGAAATTTAATTTCTAAATACTAGAAGTCTAGATCATGTTCAACGATGCCGATCGTCGATTTGAAAGCTCCATCATCGAAAATAAATGGGTGGCAACCGAACCGGTTTGCTACTGATAGCATTCCAGCTCAACTCTCTCTCTCTCTCTCTCTCTCTCTCTCTCTCTCTCTCTCTCTCTCTTTATATATATATATATATATATATATATATATATATATATATATATATATATATATATATATATATATATATATAAAGAGAGAGAGAAAGAGAGAGAGAGAGAGAGAGCTAGACTTGTGTGCTTTTAAAAGCGCGGAGGCTCCCGTGCTCCCAAGTTGTTTTTAATGTTGGGATTTTCGAATGGACGATCGACTCTGTTAAACTTGATCTAGAGTATTTAAAAAGACTAGAAATTAAATTTAATGAATTTTCGATATCATTTACCTAGCGATCAAAGTGGCTCAAAATTAATAATTTTAATGGTTGTGGTAAGCCGTTTGCAAATTTAACGGTATAGAAATATTCAAATCACGTAAAATTTTAATAGAAAATTCTTTATACTATATAGAACAAGATCAATATCTTTGATCTAAAATTTTAGTATCATATCATCATATTTTGTGAGAGATTTATTTTCAGCTATTGATTTTTAGCCCTTTCGATGACTAGATAAATGATATCGAAAAATCATAAAATTTAGTTTCTAAATACTTCAAATATTCTACATCAAATCTTACAGAGCCGATCATCAATTCGGAAGTCCCAACATTAAAAACAACTTAGGAGCACGAAGGGCTCCGTGCTTCTAAAATTACACAAGTCCTACTATATATGTATATTATTAGTATTTGATTAGATTTGTAGTTGAATCCTAATTGGATTAAAATTAATATTTAAATCTTAAAGAGATAAGTTTGTTAAGATTTAAATATTAATTAGAATAAAAATCTATTTAAATTATGATTTGGATAGCTTTCGATGTAAGCTATAAATAGAGTATATGTGCTATTATTTGACGGGAGTGTTAAGATGGCCACACCCACGGTAGTGGTAATACCTATGGAGGTGCTGGGGGCTAGGATTTAGCCACATTCATATAGTGGTATCCACATCCACGGTGGTGGTAACACCCATGGAGGTGGTGGGGGCTAGGATTTAGCCACACCCATAAATCTTCTAGGTTTATAGAAAATGAGAGAATGGTGAGAGAGATTCAGAAGAAGGGCTCGGGTTGAAGCAACTCTATTGCAGAAGAGGAGTCGGTGCAGTCGGTGTAATTCTTTTCTTGGTTAATGAATCTTATTTCACCCGCATATTTTCTTGTATTGGTTTTTCTTCTCTTTGTGGTTGTATTGATTCCAGTTTTGTTGAGAGGACGGGTTTATGGTAAAAATCCGATTTAACGTTTTCGCTGCGGAACCCAACTCTAGGCGGTACCGTGGATTGCGGTACCGGAGCGGGTTGCGGATTCACAGAATCTGGTACCTAGGCGAGTACCGGATTTCCCAACATATATATATATATATATATATATATATATATATATATATATATATATATATATATATATATATATATATATATATATATATATATATATATATAGTCCGGCTACTATGCTATCGATAGCACCAAACATTTGGTTATATCAAGTTTTCTATTCTTAGATCAACCACTTTGATCATTTTTATCCGTTAGATTTTACTATTTTTTCAACAACCCATTAAACCCAAGGAGCCCACTATCATCTCAATCACACATCTTTTAATTTAAGGATTAAAAACTTAATAGTACAAATGACTTAGTGCTATTAATAACATTCCATCCTAGCTCTCTCTCTCTCTCTATATATATATATATATATATATATATATATATATATATATATATATAGAGCAATGCTACATGTACACCCCGAAGGGGTGTATATCATACACCTCCATCATTTTAATGGTGGCGATATCTTTTACGGATCACATCGATTGACCCATCATCACACCCCACCCATTGGATGGGTGGGGTGTGTGATATACACCCCGTTTTGGGTGTACAAGTATCATTTCCCATATATATATATATATATATATATATATATATATATATATATATATATATATATATATATATATATATATATATATATATATATATATATATATATATATATAACTATATATATATATATATATATATATATTCTAACATGCTGATTTAATATTTGAAATTTTATAAAAATTATATGATCTTAATTCGTGGGCCAATTTGGTTCGGCTAGCCTTCTTGATCACATGACACGTGCTCACATTTATTGCGGAGTTGTGGCGTGCGATCTGATCATGTACGGTGATCAATTACCTTTTCATAATTAGGTTAATAATAATGTAACGAAGACGGTTATGTCGGTTGTATTTGGATTTGGACATGCATTATGGTCAAAATCCAATTTACTAATAAACTAATATTTATTAGGATTCGATTTTAACTATATGCATGTCACGCCCCGAGTTTAAAAATCAGGTCTGAAATTTTTTTTTTTTTTGAATACATCAGAGTTTGCAAAACGGGCGTAACAGACCGCCACACATATAGGAAATCCCCTATCCACAGGGATAGGGTCTCTCCTATACATGCACGGCTAGGCAAATCCAATCATCAATCAGAGATCAATCAACATCTAAACTAAACAATGACTAGTCAACAGGAATAATCCAAATAATCGAGAAGCTGAAATAACATAAATCAGAGTCAACCACAATCATCAGGGGGACAGCTCTATCGTGACAGCCTCACTGGATCGTCCCGACACCCCTCTACTCGAACGACCTGAAAAACAGTCACCCGAGGGTGTGAGACACACCGGAGTGTATCCCAGTGGGCATGACGAGCCGAGAAATAGCTAATCGTACCTACTGGGTACAATAATCTGCGGATAGTAAAGATCATAGGGTAAAGCTGAACAATAAAGCAGATCTACTGATAATCAACAGAATCCACAGATAAGCTAACTAGGCAGGTAATCAATCATAAGGAACTGCAGATAAGTAATACTGAAAATCGAAATATCGGCTATGCATCAACAAAGAATAACAAGTACTAACCGGTGCCACTGTTGGTCACGGGGACCTCAGGCGAAGATATCTATGCAGAGCCAATCATAATCATCCTGGATTCCACCTAGCAGAACTGAACCGCAAACCCCGTACCATTGATATAGCCAAGAGGATCCTCGTACCAAAAAGGTACAGCCGAGAGTTTTCCTCATATCGGTACAACCAAGGGGCTCCCCGTACCCAGTGATACAACAAGAGGGGCGAGCTCACGGGTCAAGCAGACCCTTTACCGGTAAAGAACGCAATGTGGGGGATCAATCCCACAGCGTACGCGAACGAACAGCAGGTGTACAATCATCACAATGCAAAATGCTAAGTCTCACGGTCCACAGACCGGGTAATCGGCAAAAATGCCGGAAATCCCCACAGGGATGCAGATGTCTAAATATCAATCATATATCAGGCAGTCTGTATATCAATCATATATCATGAAATCTGGAATACAAGAAATATGTATCTCTGAATAAAAGCAAATCTATGCAATGATCGAGCCAACATGATATATGTGTCCAATAGGAGCTAATGAACTATCATCTAACTAATGACCAATCAAGCAGGTATATGTGATATGTCTAAGGAGATCATGGTCTATCAGGCAAAATCATAAACCATCAGGGATAATCAAGAACATGCAAAATCATCAGGGCTAATCCAAAAACAGGTGTCCGACTGGACTAAAGCAAACAGAGGGCCGAAAAGATAAAGCCCGGACCGAAGATAACCCACCTGAATGTAGGCCGATCCAACGACTCCAACAGAAGGCTCATGGGCCGGAGTCAGACTGCAAGGACCTGAATCACGAATGCTAATCAGGGACGGATAACAACATCTATAAACTGTTCCTTTACATCGAAGTACGCGGAACTCGCGCCGAAAGCCGTTAAACCGGCGATTTTGCCGATTTACGATTCGATATCCGTTTTCCGCTCAACGAAAGTCTATGGTCCTCTAACGAAAAGCTTAGAGGGTGCGTACACACTGTCCAAAGACAGCCAGCATGTTACATTTGCAACTTAATCCATTATTTACCTTTAAATCGCATAATTACACCAATTTGAACACTGTTTTGACCCGTTCTTCCAAACCAGAAATCCAAAGACAGCGCCGCAAGTTTCAGCGTGTCCGTTACGACAAGACGAAGCTCGTGCTCACCATTTGGGAGCAGCACGAGATCCGAGGAAAACTTCGGGCCATGATTTTCCTCTCTACCATAGCCAAATAGCATTTTTGTTTCTCCGGCTCATCAAAACCAAAATCTAACACGAGCATCGCGTCCAGTGACCCCAAATTAGTCAAGAGCACACTGTCGCGGCTTCGCAAACAGACCCATACCCTACTACGGGCAACTATTCTCTTAACACTTAGTTTTTAATACAACTTTAAATCCATTCATCAAAAATCGAAAAGTTATATATCAAAGTGCCTCTGGACAGTGCCAGGACACTGGGGCTCACCTTATTTTTAGTCCAAAACTGATGGATCAACCAGATCCAAGTCCCTTGCTCTCTAACACTTTGATAATGCACAACACACACATCCACTCAGACCCAATTTGATCTGAAGTGAGCACTGAGCTCAGGGAATGATTTAAAACAACTTTCATATTTAGATCGAAGTCTAATTACCAACTTTTCTTCTTTGAAACATTTCATCGAACACCTTGTGGGCGCAAAAATCAACAAGCAACCAAGCTTTTTGCCCGGCTTGTTCACTGCACAGGGGCAACCTGGGGACTTCCAACTTGTATGTAAAGCAAGCATACAAGGTTTAAAGCTTACCTGGGTAACTTTCCGGCGGCGCGGAGCGGCGACGATCGCCGACGACGAAGCTTGGTGAGCTCGGACAATAACATGGTGCAACCACAAAGAGTAAAAACCCGACGTCAAAAACTTCATGCAACTGCATGAATGACTTATAAACGATAAAAGGAACCTACCTGGGTCGCTTTCCCATCGCGCGAAGTCCCGGCGACCGCCGGCGGCGGAGCTCGGCCAAGCTCGAGAGAGCTCTAATGGCGGATTTTGATCCGGTGCACGAGAGGTCCTCCAACTTGGACCATAATGCTTCTCTTGGTGCTACGGTGCTTGCCGAGGTGGTGGCCGGCGGCACGGGTGAGCTGCGGCGCCGGACGGCGACGCTCGGCCGAAGCATCAAAATGCCCGGTTCTAGGGCAAGCCCGTGCGACTCGGATCCTTATCGGATCAGCCTGAAACTTCATGGAGTCCTTGCTGTCATCGGGAGGAAGAGGTTCAACGGTTCCGATCATGATTTCAATGGTCGAAAAGTCCCCCAACCGAACCTCGTTTTTCCGGCGATAGGAAGCTCCCGCCGGCCACCCAGGACACGGCGGCGGCTCGGACTACAAGAGGATGATCCCCACAATGTCAGGAAGTCAATGGTAGGGTCTAAGAGCCATCTAAGAACAAAAACTTCCAACAACTTACCTTGCCAGAGAAGAGGAAGAAGGAGACCCACCCCCGCGGCGGCGCACGGCGGAGGCCGGCGTCGGTTCACCCCGGCTCGGTTGAGGCTTCACAGAGGAACACTCAGTTGATATTTGGATCCTCAATTCTCCCTCTTGATGCATCCCACACCAATAAACCGAGAATATGCTCTCTATTCTTTGCGTTCTTGGGTTGCTCCGGCGACGGGGACGGCGGTGGCGCCGACGCGACGCTTGGGAGAGGTGGAGGAAGGGCGTCGGTTCCAGAGAGGAGGTGAGGGGGTGGCTCGGGTTCGAGGAGATGCCCTAGGGTTGTATGCATGCGTGTATTAATAAGCATAATGTAACATTTGCATCAAACCCCCCTCCATCACTTGATAGTAACAGTTCAGTCCCTAACAGGAGGTTCCTCTCACACCAAAGTCCCTCTCCAAGGAGTTGCACGGTTTTCGAGGCACAAAACTATAGGGTTTTCACGCAATTTATCGCGTTTTCTACCGTATTTTACCCTTTTCGAGGCGTTCTAGTCGTCGAAACGAAAAATGGACTTCGCTACGACGTCCGGCTCGACGAAACCTATCAGGTAGCGATTTTGGTTCACTAAAATTTTGCTCTCTAATTTTTAAATTCCATCTTATACTGTACCGAAACACAGTTATCGCGTGTTTCGAGGCTCTAGGGCCGTCAAACAGAAATTTCGTCAGTGCCATTGCGTCCAGAACGATGAAACCGTTCGAAATGACTACCTGGATCACTATATTCGGATTCCGAACAGTGAATTAGTCAACGTTGTATTCGTCGGGGTCCCGAAAATCAGGGTTACTGTTCATATACAGTAACTCACTTAAGTGCACTGTGCATAGAGCACTGTTACATTGGTCGCGGCTATTTCGCCCGCTTCTTCGCTGATTTCTGAAAAATCCGACCGTCAGATCGAAAAGTGCTGAATATGAATCTCACTCAGTTCGACGAGACGATCGCAACGATCAATTCGGATTTCCAAGATCATGTCTGGATTGGAAAATAGCCTTTTTGCCTCGTAAATTGTGCAACTTGCACACTGGCGATTGACCATTTAGGTTAACAGGGGTCTTCTGAATTTAAAACCCGCTCAAAATTCGCTTTTAGTCTATTTATTAAAATGAGATATTTCGAGTTTCTACATCACTTACAACTTAAAAGAAGTTTCGTCCCCGAAACTTACAACTTAAAAAAAAGTTTTGTTCTCGAAGCTTAAGGTTAACTAAACCACTATTAAGCCTCTAACAGGTTCGCAGTAGTGACAATCAGTCACAAAATATCAGCAACTCTCAGGCTACTCTTTTAGACCCAATTTGGTACTCCCCATTACTGGGCAGAGTATTTCCTCAGTTCTTTTGACAGTACGTTGTCGGCCGCCAACGTGCTTACCAAAAGAGAAGCGAAATACCATATATCTGTCGCCAACAACTAGTTGGGGACACAACTCACATCTGAAGGTACGTCACATACCTCCCATCATAGTCTCTATGTCGATGACATAACATCTACCGAGGGTCACTACCATCTCGTGGTCATGAATGTCACCCTGACAACTCACGAGAATCTGGAACTACATTCCAACATTCACTGACACCACACTAGAATTGTCGCATAGGTCAAAATTTTAAATCCTACACAAACCAGGATTACCAACGGGCACGTAGGCCACTGAACTATAACACGGAAACATTGAAGGATCAACAAGTTGATCAATCTCTGGCAAACTGTAAGGCTGGTGCAATACAAGCAGTCTTCTGCTGCTGTGCCATCAGCTAGACGATTACGACAAGAACGGTGGTCTAATTTTTAACCACTGTAACTAATCCGAGCCCTTTGGCTCCACTGAAACATCAAGCCCACGGCCGAAACCATGACCGCGGCTAACCCTTTACTAACAACGATCCCAAAAATGCGAACACGAAACACACCTGAGCTCTAATCCATTTTGCCAAAACCCTGCGCTCTCTCGTGAACACAAGTCATCCTAGGGTTCGTTCCTAGCCAAACCTAGGCATCGTATTCCTATTGCTCTGATACCATCTAATCTGTCACGCCCCGAGTTTAAAAATCAGGTCTGAAATTTTTTTTTTTTTTGAATACATCAGAGTTTGCAAAACGGGCGTAACAGACCGCCACACATATAGGAAATCCCCTATCCACAGGGATAGGGTCTCTCCTATACATGCACGGCTAGGCAAATCCAATCATCAATCAGAGATCAATCAACATCTAAACTAAACAATGACTAGTCAACAGGAATAATCCAAATAATCGAGAAGCTGAAATAACATAAATCAGAGTCAACCACAATCATCAGGGGGACAGCTCTATCGTGACAGCCTCACTGGATCGTCCCGACACCCCTCTACTCGAACGACCTGAAAAACAGTCACCCGAGGGTGTGAGACACACCGGAGTGTATCCCAGTGGGCACGACGAGCCGAGAAATAGCTAATCGTACCTACTGGGTACAATAATCTGCGGATAGTAAAGATCATAGGGTAAAGCTGAACAATAAAGCAGATCTACTGATAATCAACAGAATCCACAGATAAGCTAACTAGGCAGGTAATCAATCATAAGGAACTGCAGATAAGTAATACTGAAAATCGAAATATCGGCTATGCATCAACAAAGAATAACAAGTACTAACCGGTGCCACTGTTGGTCACGGGGACCTCAGGCGAAGATATCTATGCAGAGCCAATCATAATCATCCTGGATTCCACCTAGCAGAACTGAACCGCAAACCCCGTACCATTGATATAGCCAAGAGGATCCTCGTACCAAAAAGGTACAGCCGAGAGTTTTCCTCATATCGGTACAACCAAGGGGCTCCCCGTACCCAGTGATACAACAAGAGGGGCGAGCTCACGGGTCAAGCAGACCCTTTACCGGTAAAGAACGCAATGTGGGGGATCAATCCCACAGCGTACGCGAACGAACAGCAGGTGTACAATCATCACAATGCAAAATGCTAAGTCTCACGGTCCACAGACCGGGTAATCGGCAAAAATGCCGGAAATCCCCACAGGGATGCAGATGTCTAAATATCAATCATATATCAGGCAGTCTGTATATCAATCATATATCATGAAATCTGGAATACAAGAAATATGTATCTCTGAATAAAAGCAAATCTATGCAATGATCGAGCCAACATGATATATGTGTCCAATAGGAGCTAATGAACTATCATCTAACTAATGACCAATCAAGCAGGTATATGTGATATGTCTAAGGAGATCATGGTCTATCAGGCAAAATCATAAACCATCAGGGATAATCAAGAACATGCAAAATCATCAGGGCTAATCCAAAAACAGGTGTCCGACTGGACTAAAGCAAACAGAGGGCCGAAAAGATAAAGCCCGGACCGAAGATAACCCACCTGAATGTAGGCCGATCCAACGACTCCAACAGAAGGCTCATGGGCCGGAGTCAGACTGCAAGGACCTGAATCACGAATGCTAATCAGGGACGGATAACAACATCTATAAACTGTTCCTTTACATCGAAGTACGCGGAACTCGCGCCGAAAGCCGTTAAACCGGCGATTTTGCCGATTTACGATTCGATATCCGTTTTCCGCTCAACGAAAGTCTATGGTCCTCTAACGAAAAGCTTAGAGGGTGCGTACACACTGTCCAAAGACAGCCAGCATGTTACATTTGCAACTTAATCCATTATTTACCTTTAAATCGCATAATTACACCAATTTGAACACTGTTTTGACCCGTTCTTCCAAACCAGAAATCCAAAGACAGCGCCGCAAGTTTCAGCGTGTCCGTTACGACAAGACGAAGCTCGTGCTCACCATTTGGGAGCAGCACGAGATCCGAGGAAAACTTCGGGCCATGATTTTCCTCTCTACCATAGCCAAATAGCATTTTTGTTTCTCCGGCTCATCAAAACCAAAATCTAACACGAGCATCGCGTCCAGTGACCCCAAATTAGTCAAGAGCACACTGTCGCGGCTTCGCAAACAGACCCATACCCTACTACGGGCAACTATTCTCTTAACACTTAGTTTTTAATACAACTTTAAATCCATTCATCAAAAATCGAAAAGTTATATATCAAAGTGCCTCTGGACAGTGCCAGGACACTGGGGCTCACCTTATTTTTAGTCCAAAACTGATGGATCAACCAGATCCAAGTCCCTTGCTCTCTAACACTTTGATAATGCACAACACACACATCCACTCAGACCCAATTTGATCTGAAGTGAGCACTGAGCTCAGGGAATGATTTAAAACAACTTTCATATTTAGATCGAAGTCTAATTACCAACTTTTCTTCTTTGAAACATTTCATCGAACACCTTGTGGGCGCAAAAATCAACAAACAACCAAGCTTTTTGCCCGGCTTGTTCACTGCACAGGGGCAACCTGGGGACTTCCAACTTGTATGTAAAGCAAGCATACAAGGTTTAAAGCTTACCTGGGTAACTTTCCGGCGGCGCGGAGCGGCGACGATCGCCGACGACGAAGCTTGGTGAGCTCGGACAATAACATGGTGCAACCACAAAGAGTAAAAACCCGACGTCAAAAACTTCATGCAACTGCATGAATGACTTATAAACGATAAAAGGAACCTACCTGGGTCGCTTTCCCATCGCGCGAAGTCCCGGCGACCGCCGGCGGCGGAGCTCGGCCAAGCTCGAGAGAGCTCTAATGGCGGATTTTGATCCGGTGCACGAGAGGTCCTCCAACTTGGACCATAATGCTTCTCTTGGTGCTACGGTGCTTGCCGAGGTGGTGGCCGGCGGCACGGGTGAGCTGCGGCGCCGGACGGCGACGCTCGGCCGAAGCATCAAAATGCCCGGTTCTAGGGCAAGCCCGTGCGACTCGGATCCTTATCGGATCAGCCTGAAACTTCATGGAGTCCTTGCTGTCATCGGGAGGAAGAGGTTCAACGGTTCCGATCATGATTTCAATGGTCGAAAAGTCCCCCAACCGAACCTCGTTTTTCCGGCGATAGGAAGCTCCCGCCGGCCACCTAGGACACGGCGGCGGCTCGGACTACAAGAGGATGATCCCCACAATGTCAGGAAGTCAATGGTAGGGTCTAAGAGCCATCTAAGAACAAAACTTCCAACAACTTACCTTGCCGGAGAAGAGGAAGAAGGAGACCCACCCCCGCGGCGGCGCACGGCGGAGGCCGGCGTCGGTTCACCCCGGCTCGGTTGAGGCTTCACAGAGGAACACTCAGTTGATATTTGGATCCTCAATTCTCCCTCTTGATGCATCCCACACCAATAAACCGAGAATATGCTCTCTATTCTTTGCGTTCTTGGGTTGCTCCGGCGACGGGGACGGCGGTGGCACCGACGCGACGCTTGGGAGAGGTGGAGGAAGGGCGTCGGTTCCAGAGAGGAGGTGAGGGGGTGGCTCGGGTTCGAGGAGATGCCCTAGGGTTGTATGCATGCGTGTATTAATAAGCATAATGTAACATTTGCATCAAACCCCCCTCCATCACTTGATAGTAACAGTTCAGTCCCTCACAGGAGGTTCCTCTCACACCAAAGTCCCTCTCCAAGGAGTTGCACGGTTTTCGAGGCACAAAACTATAGGGTTTTCGCGCAATTTATCGCGTTTTCTACCATATTTTACGCTTTTCGAGGCGTTCTAGTCGTCGAAACGAAAAATGGACTTCGCTACGACGTCCGGCTCGACGAAACCTATCAGGTAGCGATTTTGGTTCACTAAAATTTTGCTCTCTAATTTTTAAATTCCATCTTATACTGTACCGAAACACAGTTATCGCGTGTTTCGAGGCTCTAGGGCCGTCAAACAGAAATTTCGTCAGTGCCATTGCGTCCAGAACGATGAAACCGTTCGAAATGACTACCTGGATCACTATATTCGGATTCCGAACAGTGAATTAGTCAATGTTGTATTCGTCGGGGTCCCGAAAATCAGGGTTACTGTTCATATACAGTAACTCACTTAAGTGCACTGTGCATAGAGCACTGTTACATTGGTCGCGGCTATTTCGCCCGCTTCTTCGCTGATTTCTGAAAAATCCGACCGTCAGATCGAAAAGTGCTGAATATGAATCTCACTCAGTTCGACGAGACGATCGCAACGATCAATTCGGATTTCCAAGATCATGTCTGGATTGGAAAATAGCCTTTTTGCCTCGTAAATTGTGCAACTTGCACACTGGCGATTGACCATTTAGGTTAACAGGGGTCTTCTGAATTTAAAACCCGCTCAAAATTCGCTTTTAGTCTATTTATTAAAATGAGATATTTCGAGTTTCTACAATGCATATTATTTGTTTAATCTCTTTTATTCATAAGAATTTGATCCCCATACTTATTAAAGTATTATTAACATAAAAAAATTGTTCACACAAGAATTTATTCTTTTGCATTATGCTTGCAATGTTATGTTTTAAATTATTGTACTTATACTTTTTATATTATAGTATTTTATTTTGACCAAACTTCACATGAAAATAAAATAATTATAATTATTGTTAGATTATTTAAGATTTGATGCTAAGTTGAAATAATTTATTATTTCGCCTAATTAGATGCATGCCAAAGCAACCCTAATTTGAGAAAATAATAGCTTAATCTATTTTAAAGTAGCACTCTTTTTAATAATTTTCATGTTAATTATACGACATTAAGTCAGATTAATTAATTATTTCAACTGTTTGGATGCAAAGCCAAAGTAGCCTCGTGCTGAAGAAATAGTGAATTAATTGTTTTAAAGAAGTGTATTTAAAAATTGTATCCTATTATATATTTTGTTTAGTCCGCTCCTAAAGGGAGTCTAGATATAAAAGATATATGGGTGGTGTAGGAAAATAATTCTTTTGCAACTCGTTTGGAGAAATTTGTCTGATCAAAGCTGATAATTTTTTCACACGAAAAACTTGAGATTGTCATGATATGTGGAAAGTTTAAATTAATCTCAAATAAAGAGATTGTATATTTACACTCATAATTCTGCTCCCAAAGAAGGGGTAATGATGTCATATAAGGTATATGCATAAAGAAATAAAATACTTGTATATATAATTCTGCTCCCAAATAAGGTAATATGATATCATATAAAGTGTATTTTTCTAATTTTGGTGTGGTAACATTTAGATGTAGTATTTTATTAATAAAGCATGAATTTTATTTTTTTGCTATAACTTCATCCTTTATTCCTATTGGTGATTTTGTTCCTATACTTAATGGTTGTCACGCCCCGGCATCGAAATTGCAATCCGGGCTCGCTAATAGATCCGCCACCCATACGGGAATCCCCGCATAGGCGAAGCGTCCCACATGAAAAAAAGTATCAACTAGCAACTATACGGATATCAGAGGTGAAAATAAATGCTGTAATGAAAATCTGAAACCACTGTACAACTGAAATAAAGGTACAATATCCATCTCCCAAGATAATAATACAACAATCTGGTCCACCGAATCAAAGTACAAGTAGAATCCTCCTATATAACATCTATGAATCCAAAACGGGAGGTAAATTAAAACCATAAATACAACAATGTACAGTAAAATCCACAATACGGGTTGGTACATCTACCTCACCAAAAAGACAACATTGGTAGGGATCTATCACGCGACTCCCTCACCGCGATCCGTTGAGCCAACTGAAGCAGGGACGGAAAGGAAAGTCTCTGCAAAACTGTCACCAATAGAGAGTGTGAAAACTACATCCAACAGTAGTTCTCAGTGGGTACCATCTCCAACCCAATGATCTGCCCACTAAGTCTACTAGAGGCATAAAATAACAGAAAATACTGTAAATAAGAATAGATCAGCTGGAAAGAAATCTACAGCTATCATGTCTCTATCTACGATGCTCAAAGGGTGAAACAGATGATAAGATGCAACCTGTGAGGTCCCGGAATCCCCCGCGTAGGATTGCTGGTTGTTGGGCAGCGTTCGGTCGCCGTTGGGGGTGTTGGTGCGCGTGTTGGGGGCCCCGAAATGGATTTGTGATGCAATTTGGGATTTGCTTGCATCACTGGAGGCCTGCGTGGGTTGCGCGCAATTTGGACACAAGTGGTGGACTTCGGGCTTAAATTGAGATCCCGTGGGGAATTGGAGGACCCGTCGGGGGTTTGGAGGTGATTTCGCGTGTTTCAGATGTCAAATTTAGACTCCGGGTGAAGTCCGGATAAAAGTTTACCTCTCCGGTCGCCTTCGGGAATTTTTAGAGTTGGAATTTGGCTAATCGGACTTTAAAAATGGACTCGGCGCGAAAATCGGATCGAGTGGGCATTCGGCAATTTTCGGGTGAGAATTTGGAGAAATGGACATCGTTTTTGGATTCAGCGCGCGAAATAGCTAAGAATGGACTATTTATTTGTTGGTTTTGGGGTACGATAGGCGTGCGCGTTTTTCGAGGCGACGTGGCACGTAATCCGAGGCGAGGCGCGGCGCGGATCCCGAGGTGGCGCGGCGACACGCTCCCCGAGGCGCGCAAAAGGGCGCGCTGGCGCGCGCTGGGGAACCGCGCTCCGGCACGGAACGCGGGGAGCCCGCCACGTGGCGGGCTCCCACTCGCTCCCGCGCGAGCGCGGGGGCACGCGCGCCCGGTGTGGCGGGCGCGTGTCCCGCGCCTGGGGAGGGCGCGGTGTAACGCGCCCGTGTGGCGGGCGCGTTACCACGCGCCACGTGGCGCGCTGGGCGCGTGCGTGGACCCGGCGCACGCGCCCAGCCTTGTGGACCGGGGTTTGGGCCTTCCTGGTTGGTTGGCGCGGTGGACCGGCTCCGTGGACCGGCACCGTGGACCACCCTCTTTCTCCCCTTTTTCTTCTTCTTCTTCCTCCTCCCCGCACCGCCATTTTCTCCTTTTCTTTCTTTCTTCTGCACCCGAGAGCGAGAGGGAGTGAGGGAGGAGGCTACGTGAGGTGCGGCGGCGCGTCGTGGACCTCGTTTTGCGTGCGAGGACGCCCGGCGGAGCGTTTCTGCGACGGCGGCGCTAACGGGTGGGTCCCGTGCATTGGTTTTTCTGTATTTTTGTGCAGTTTTTGGAGCGTTCTTTTAGACTGTATCTGACCCTCTTGCTCCTTTCTGTGTCCTGGAACCGTGCACCGTTTTGCGTGCGGACTCCGGCACCGTGCACCATTTTGCGTGCGGACTCCGTTTTGCGTGCGGACTCCGTTTTGCGTGCGATCCTGGCACCGTGCACCGTTTTGCGTGCGGACTCCGGCACCGTGCACCGTTTTGCGTGCGGACTCCGTTTTGCGTGCGGATCCTGGCACCGTGCACCGTTTTGCGTGCGGACTCCGGCACCGTGCACCGTCTTGCGTGCGGACTCTGTTTTGCGTGCGGATCCTGGCACCGTGCACCGTTTTGCGTGCGGACTCCGGCACCGTGCACCGTTTTGCGTGCGGACTCCGTTTGGCGTGCGGATCCCGGCACCGTGCTCCGTTTTGCGTGCGGACTCCGGCAGCGGACATCGTTTTGCGTGCAGACTCCGTTTGGCGTGCGGATTCCGGCACCGTGCTCCGTTTTGCGTGCGGACTCCGGCAGCGGACATCGTTTTGCGTGCGGATCGCGTGGAGGCCAATTGCAAGTGTCTACGAGCAATTGGTGGCACGTTGAGGTGGGTGGCCTTATCTCCAAGTTTTATGGACTGTACAGTATTTCTACTGATGTAGGACTATGCATGATAGCTTATTTCATTGTGTAGCATGCTAGATTGTAGGAATTGTGATTCCTTTTATTATCTGCTAATATGGTTATCTTGGAACTTGACCTAGCACCCCCGTCATACGTTGCATGTGTAACCAGACCAGTAGAAAACCCTCACTTGGGCTAGAGTTATTTATGCTTAGACATCCACACTGTTCTTTCATCCCTGGACCTAGTGTTTTCTCGCCCGGGTAGTGGGCCGAGAGGTCGGGACTTGCTTTTAGTGTGGGATGCTTTTGCACTCTTGCTTGGGAGCAGAGTGGAGTCTGGTAGTTGTAGTGGGTTGCTTCTCTTGCGGGGAGCCATTTGAGTAAACGGTAGTCCCGAGAGGTCTTGTTTCCCTTTTTGCGCTGTCATGTGAGGGAGCCGTTGAGTAGACGGTAGTCCCGGGCCGTCGAGTATCTTCCGGTCCGTATTGTTGGGAACCGTTGGGGTTGACGGTGGTCCCAGGTCGTTGAGTGTTGTCCGACCTGTTTTGTTACCCTGAGTTGTGGGTCGTTCCTGGCTGTGGAGTATTTCCAGCCAGTGAGCCTCGTGCTGCGAGCCGTTGGGGAGGCTAATGTCTCGTGTTTCGAGTTAGCCGAGCAGCTGAGTCGTCGAGAGTGCTCCGACTGTTGTGCGAGGTATTTGGGGGTTTTGAGTCCTACCGTTCTGAGAGTGAGCGTGGTTTTTGACTAGCCTGCATATGCCAATGTTTGATACTCTATGCCGCGCCGTTCCACTCAGTTGGAGTCGCGTCCTGAGATGCCGCTGTGGATACGATGGTTGGCCTGTTGAGGCAGTTTTCCGCAGTTGAGGCAACGATGGGCCTGTTGAGGCAGTTTTGCGCGAGGGATGAGTTAGTCGGACAGGACGCCCCATGTAAATCCCGTCCTCATGTGGATGTGTGGTAGTGGGCAGGAGCGTTCCTAGTCGACGGGCGCAGGCTTGACTGGACCTTTGAGGTAGTCAGTTCATTTGGGTCGATTGAGCACCTTGGGTGCGAGTGGTCTCATTTACTTTCATCTGTTCCACTTTTGAGTGTCTAGATAGAGGCATGGTAGCTGTACAGTAGATTCCAGCTTTTCTTTCAGATTTCTTTGCCTGTTATCTTTTGCCTCTTGTAGACTTAGTGGGCAGACCGTTGGGCTTGTTGACGGTACCCACTGAGAACTACTGTGGGAAGTAGTTCTCACACCCGTCGTGGTGTCTTTTCCCCAGGGACTTCTTCTTCTGTTCCTGTGCTCCTGTTGCTGATCCTTCGGACCGAGGCGAGGGAGTCGCGAGCTAGTTCCCTACCCGTCGTTGGAGTGTAGCGGTACCCCCCTTCAGAGGAGAGCTTCGGTTGATAGTTTACTTCTTCTTCCTCTGTTGAGAGACCTTTGTAGTGAGGTATAGAGTTGTACTTTATTTTACAGTTTGAGAGACTGATGTAGTGAGGATATTTTCTTGTATCGAGGGCTTGTACACTGATGTACTCATTGGAGATATCTCCTTTTTTGGGTTCTGTATCAGAGGATTTTGTATATGATAGTATTTTGGGAGATGGTTATTGTATTATTTTCAGTTGTACAGTGTTTGGACTTCAGTTTTAGTAGTCTACTTTCAGCTCTGGTATCTGTGTACTGTAGTTGATTCTTTCTGCAGGTTAGACCCTTCGTCTGTACGGCAGTTTCCGTACAGATGGCGGATCTGCTGGCGAGCCCGGGTGGCAGTTTCCACCCCGGGGCGTGACAGATTAGAGTGGTATCAGAGCCTAGGTTGTAGGTCGTGATGGACTTAGAAACCCTAGGCTTGCGGTTGGACATTAGGATGACTACGTGAGAGTCGTGACTTTTAGCGAGAGTCTTGATTGAGTTTTTACCTCTCCCAAGAGACGGGATGAGAGTTTGGCGTGTTTATTCTCGTAATCGATTGTGTTGGTTGCAGACAACATAATGCTATGGAATGGATGACATGTCTTAGACTTTCGCTAGATTGGGTTGTATGGTTGTTGTGTCCTGACGTTTGTAGTTGTGCGTGGGTTGCGATACCCCTGAAACGTCGTGTTGTGAAAAGGACACACCCTTCCTGGCTGAGTTACCAGGAGGGCAATTTCCCTGGCCGAGTTACCAGGAGGGCGTTTTCCCTGGCCGAGTTACCAGGAGGGCGTTTTCCTTGGCTGAGTTACCAGGAGAGCGTTTTCCCTGGCTGAGTTACCAGGAGGGCGTTTTCCCTGGCTGAGTTACCAGGAGAGCGTTTTCCCTGGCCGAGTTACCAGGAGGGCAGTTTCCCTGGCTGAGTTACCAGGAGAGCGTTTTCCCTGGCTGAGTTACCAGGAGGGCGTTTTCCCTGGCTGAGTTACCAGGAGGGCATTTTTCCTGGTTGAGTTACCAGGAGGTCGTTTTCCCTGGCTGAGTTACCAGGAGGGCATTTTCCCTGGTTGAGTTACCAGGAGGTCGTTTTCCCTGGCTGAGTTACCAGGAGGGCATTTTCCCTGGCTGAGTTACCAGGAGGGCGTTTTCCCTGGCTGAGTTACCAGGAGGGCAATTTCCCTGGCCGAGTTACCAGGAGGGCGTTTTTCCTGGCCGAGTTACCAGGAGGGCGTTTTCCCTGGCTGAGTTACCAGGAGAGCGTTTTCCCTGGCTGAGTTACCAGGAGGGCGTTTTCCCTGGCTGAGTTACCAGGAGGGCGTTTTCCCTGGCCGAGTTACCAGATGGATAATTATCACGGGCCGAGTTACCAGATGGATAATTATCACGGGCCGAGTTACCAGATGGATAATTATCACTGGCCGAGTTACCAGATGGATAATTATCACTGGCCGAGTTACCAGATGGATAATTATCACTGGCCGAGTTACCAGATGGATAATTATCCCTGGCCGAGTTACCAGATAGATAATTATCCCTGGCCGAGTTACCAGATGGATAATTATCACTGGCCGAGTTACCAGATGGATAATTATCACTGGCCGAGTTACCAGATGGATAATTATCACTGGCCGAGTTACCAGATGGATAATTATCACTGGCCGAGTTACCAGATGGATAATTATCACTGGCCGAGTTACCAGATGGATAATTATCACTGGCCGAGTTACCAGATGGATAATTATCACTGGCCGAGTTACCAGATGGATAATTATCATTGGCCGAGTTACCAGATGGATAATTATCACTGGCCGAGTTACCAGATGGATAATTATCACTGGCTGAGTTACCAGATGGATAATTATCACTGGCCGAGTTACCAGATGGATAATTATCACTGGCCGAGTTACCAGATGGATAATTATCACTGGCCGAGTTACCAGGAGGACATTTTGCCCTGGCCGAGTTACCAGGAGGATACTTTCCACTGGCCGAGCGACCGGATGGATGCATTGCCCCTGGCCGAGTTACCAGGTGGGCACATGCCCTGGCCGAGTTACCAGGAGGACATTTTTCCCTGGCCGAATTACCAGGAGGATACTTTCCACTGGCCCTGCTACCAGAGGCGATGCCGCCCAGCGAGAGGCGATGCCGCCCAGTGAGGGGCGATGCCGCCCAGTGAGTGGCGATGCCGCCCAATGAGTGGCGATGCCGCCTAGTGAGTGGCGAAGGTTTGGCCTGTTGAGGCGATTTTCACCTCCGGCCGAGTTACCAGGTGGTTATTTTAGTGAGATTGAGATGATCTGACAGGACGCCGAGATTTGATGGCGCCGAGTTCGTCCTGATGGACTACCGGGAGCGTCTCCAGCCGTGAGTTGCGTGTTGACATAGTTTCCCGCTTTAAACGAGAGGGACCGAATCCCTGAACGGTAAAGGAGCAAAAACTTCGATAGACTGAGCCTAGAGTCTGTTCTTGTTTGATTGGGGGTTCTAGGCACCGGTCTATCAGGATTGTTGGATCTTTGCCGCGTCAGTCGGTTCTTCTCGCCTATGAGTGGGGTGTTGCTGTGAGTTAAGTCGTTGAGGGTTCTCCGACATAGCCGCGAGAGTGCTAGGGCATTTGCATTGATGTATGGGCTAGAGATAGGACCTTTAGCTTGTGCTCGTGAGGTTCAGATACCTGATCACGTGTTGCACATAGAAGGGAGTTATTGGTCCTGCCCAGTGCAGTTGGGGCCCTGGTTTTTGCATGTTGATCTTTTGGCCCTTCCTCAGCTCCGGGTTTTCGAGGTAGTGTTGGGTATAGGACTGTGAAGATCTGAGGCCTTGATGCTTGAGTATACCACACCGTTGATACACGGTGGTGATGCCACGCCGTTGATACACGGTGGTGATGCCACGCCATTGATACACGGCAGTGATGCCACACCGTTGATACACGGTGGTGATACCACACCGTTGATACACGGTGGTGATGCCACGCCGTTGGCGCACGGCAGTGAGGCCACGCCGTTGGTACACGGCAGTAATGCCACGCCGTGGGTGCACGGCAGTGATGCCACGTTGTAGGTACACAACGGTGAGAGTCTTTTGGATGTTTCGGACTTTTGACCGCAAGTTGGGCATCAGCTTTATGATCGCCTTGTGAGCCAGTTTTTAGTCCCGTTCACCGACGGTTTGGTCCCCGTCAGGGTGTTCTTTATGAGTTGAGGGATCGACTTCGACCCGTGGGTCCGTTGGGGTTATGATAGCATGTTGAGTGACCAACTGTGGCAGGAGATTATGTCTCTTGAGGATCCCTTTTGGAGGTTAGGCTGCAGTTGAGTAGTCCACTCGGGTGGTTTTGGATCGGGAAGTAACCGAGTGAAGACCCCAACTTATTGGATTTCCCTTCCTTATTGGACGAGTCTGCGGGTATGCTCCGGGTGGTCTTGTTGAGGGTGGCACCATGTTGTGGTTTGGTGCGTATTACACTTGTGGTTATTTCAGTTTTCCCCCAGCCTTTTTGTGGAGCCTTTGGTCTTTCACGTCTCAGCTCAGTAGTGATGTGATTTTCCTCGCCCGTGATTTACTTGCCCCTTTGAGATCTGTGATTATTGGAGTACGAGGGACGCCCGTTGCAATTTCTGGCTCGAGAGATGAGAGAATTGCACATCGGGTCATACCGTACTTGTTGTTGTTGTTGCGGAGTAATCACGAGGAGCGAGTGGGGGAGCTGGAGGCGTATTGTTAGATACCTAGCTGTGGTATTCTTGACTCCTGATGGGCTTGATCTAGTTTCGAGGACGAAACTTTCTTTTAGTGGGGGAGGATGTGAGGTCCCGGAATCCCCCGCGTAGGATTGCTGGTTGTTGGGCAGCGTTCGGTCGCCGTTGGGGGTGTTGGTGCGCGTGTTGGGGGCCCCGAAATGGATTTGTGATGTAATTTGGGATTTGCTTGCATCACTGGAGGCCTACGTGGGTTGCGCGCAATTTGGACACAAGTGGTGGACTTCGGGCTTAAATTGACATCCGTGGGGAATTGGAGGACCCGTCGGGGGTTTGGAGGTGATTTCGCGCGTTTCAGATGTCAAATTTAGACTCCGGGTGAAGTCCGGATAAAAGTTTACCTCTCCGGTCGCCTTCGGGAATTTTAGAGTTGGAATTTGGCTAATCGGACTTTAAAAATGGACCCGGCGCGAAAATCGGATCGAGTGGGCATTCGGCAATTTTCGGGTGAGAATTTGGAGAAATGGACATCGTTTTTGGATTCAGCGCGCGAAATCGCTAAGAATGGACTATTTATTTGTTGGTTTTGGGGTCCGATAGGCGTGCGCGTTTTTCGAGGCGACGTGGCACGTAATCCGAGGCGAGGCGCGGCGCGGATCCCGAGGTGGCGCGGCGACACGCTCCCCGAGGCGCGCAAAAGGGTGCGCTGGCGCGCGCTGGGGAACCGCGCTCCGGCACGGAACGCGGGGAGCCCGCCACGTGGCGGGCTCCCACTCGCTCCCGCGCGGGCGCGGGGGCACGCGCGCCCGGTGTGGCGGGCGCGTGTCCCGCGCCTGGGGAGGGCGCGGTGTGTAACGCGCCCGTGTGGCGGGCGCGTTACCACGCGCCACGTGGCGCGCTGGGCCGCGTGCGTGGACCCGGCGCACGCGCCCAGCCTTGTGGACCGGGGTTTGGGCCTTCCTGGTTGGTTGGCGCGGTGGACCGGCTCCGTGGACCACCCTCTTTCTCCCCTTTTTCTTCTTCTTCTTCCTCCTCCCCGCACCGCCATTTTCTCCTTTTCTTTCTTTCTTCTGCACCCGAGAGCGAGAGGGAGTGAGGGAGGAGGCTACGTGAGGTGCGGCGGCGCGTCGTGGACCTCGTTTTGCGTGCGAGGATGCCCGGCGGAGCGTTTCTGCGACGGCGGCGCTAACGGGTGGGTCCCGTGCATTGGTTTTTTCTGTATTTTTTGTGCAGTTTTTGGAGCGTTCTTTAGACTGTATCTGACCCTCTTGCTCCTTTCTGTGTCCTGGCACCGTGCACCGTTTTGCGTGCGGACTCCGGCACCGTGCACCGTTTTGCGTGCGGACTCCGTTTTGCGTGCGGATCCTGGCACCGTGCACCGTTTTGCGTGCGGACTCCGGCACCGTGCACCGTTTTGCGTGCGGACTCCGTTTTGCGTGCGGATCCTGGCACCGTGCACCATTTTGCGTGCGGACTCCGGCACCGTGCACCGTTTTGCATGCGGACTCTGTTTTGCGTGCGGATCCTGGCACCGTGCACCGTTTTGCGTACCGACTCCGGCACCGTGCACCGTTTTGCGTGCGGACTCCGTTTGGCGTGCGGATCCCGGCACCGTGCTCCGTTTTGCGTGCGGACTCCGGCAGCGGACATCGTTTTGCGTGCGGACTCCGTTTGGCGTGCGGATTCCGGCACCGTGCTCCGTTTTGCGTGCGGACTCCGGCAGCGGACATCGTTTTGCGTGCGGATCGCGTGGAGGCCAATTGCAAGTGTCTACGAGCAATTGGTGGCACGTTGAGGTGGGTGGCCTTATCTCCAAGTTTTATGGACTGTACAGTATTCTACTGATGTAGGACTATGCATGATAGCTTATTTCATTGTGTAGCATGCTAGATTGTAGGAATTGTTATTCCTTTTATTATCTGCTAATATGGTTATCTTGGAACTTGACCTAGCACCCCCGTCATACGTTGCATGTATAACCAGACCAGTAGAAAACCCTCACTTGGGCTAGGGTTATTTATGCTTAGACATCCACACTGTTCTTTCATCCCTGGACCTAGTGTTTTCTCGCCCGGGTAGTGGGCCGAGAGGTCGGGACTTGCTTTTAGTGTGGGATGCTTTTGTACTCTTGCTTGGGAGCAGAGTGGAGTCTGGTAGTTGTAGTGGGTTGCTTCTCTTGCGGGGAGCCGTTTGAGTAAACGGTAGTCCCAAGAGGTCTTGTTTCCCTTTTTGCGCTGTCATGTGAGGGAGCCGTTGAGTAGACGGTAGTCCGGGCCGTCGAGTATCTTCCGGTCCGTATTGTTGGGAACCGTTGGGGTTGACGGTGGTCCAGGTCGTTGAGTGTTGTCCGACCTGTTTTGTTACCCTGAGTTGTGGGTCGTTCCTGGCTGTGGAGTATTTCCAGCCAGTGAGCCTCGTGCTGCGAGCCGTTGGGGAGGCTAATGTCTCGTGTTTCGAGTTAGCCGAGCAGCTGAGTCGTCGAGAGTGCTCCGACTGTTGTGCGAGGTATTTGGGGATTTTGAGTCCTACCGTTCTGAGAGTGAGCGTGGTTTTTGACTAGCCTGCATATGCCAATGTTTGATACTCTATGCCGCGCCGTTCCACTCAGTTGGAGTCGCGTCCTGAGATGCCGCTGTGGATACGATGGTTGGCCTGTTGAGGCAGTTTTCCGCAGTTGAGGCAACGATGGGCCTGTTGAGGCAGTTTTGCGCGAGGGATGAGTTAGTCGGACAGGACGCCCCATGTAAATCCCGTCCTCATGTGGATGTGTGGTAGTGGGCAGGAGCGTTCCTAGTCGACGGGCGCAGGCTTGACTGGACCTTTGAGGTAGTCAGTTCATTTGGGTCGATTGAGCACCTTGGGTGCGAGTGGTCTCATTTACTTTCATCTATTCCACTTTTGAGTGTCTAGATAGAGGCATGGTAGCTGTACAGTAGATTCCAGCTTTTCTTTCAGATTTCTTTGCCTGTTATCTTTTGCCTCTTGTAGACTTAGTGGGCAGACCGTTGGGCTTGTTGACGGTACCCACTGAGAACTACTGTGGGAAGTAGTTCTCACACCCGTCGTGGTGTCTTTTCCCCAGGGACTTCTTCTTCTGTTCCTGTGCTCCTGTTGCTGATCCTTCGGACCGAGGCGAGGGAGTCGCGAGCTAGTTCCCTACCCGTCGTTGGAGTGTAGCGGTACCCTCCTTCAGAGGAGAGCTTCGGTTGATAGTTTACTTCTTCTTCCTCTGTTGAGAGACCTTTGTAGTGAGGTATAGAGTTGTACTTTACTTTACAGTTTGAGAGACTGATGTAGTGAGGATATTTTCTTGTATCGAGGGCTTGTACACTGATGTACTCATTGGAGATATCTCCTTTTTGGGTTCTGTATCAGAGGATTTGTATATGATAGTATTTGGGGAGATGGTTATTGTATTATTTTCAGTTGTACAGTGTTTGGACTTCAGTTTTAGTAGTCTACTTTCAGCTCTGGTATCTGTGTACTGTAGTTGATTCTTTCTGCAGGTTAGACGCTTCGTCTGTACGGCAGTTTCCGTACAGATGGCGGATCTGCTGGCGAGCCCGGGTGGCAGTTTCCACCCCGGGGGGTGACAAAACCACTCTAACTCGAGGTGCCCACAAGACCCAATCGTAATGACTGCCAAAAGGGGCCAGTCAAGCCTGCGCTCACCCAAAACATGTCTGTCACGCCCCGAGTCCGCCAATTTGTACGGTCGGGCACGCCAACAGACCCGCCAATCGGGTATGACCTTTCACTACCCGAAAGGAACGGTAATATCCATAATCATACAACAAGTATATGCGGAAGCTCAATATCAGAGTACTAAAACACTATAAAATTTAAAACTTTCATTCAATAACAATTAGTTAATGCGGAAATGAAAGCATACCAGAGTGAACCATAACTTAAATTTATTCACTTTACATTTTTGAACTTGCAAATAAATTTATTACAATTCATTTACATAAATTCCTCACCATACAAAGTTCACTCAAGAAATATAAAAAGGGATACCCTGCTAGACCCTCTAGGTCTCTATGCTGCTGGGCCCTTGCCACTGTCGTATGCCTCGCCGTCTGCATCTGAACCGTCTCGTCGCTGTATGTATCCGACCCGAACCTGGGGGGTCACCCAAGGGGGTGAGAACTCCGACAGAGTTCCAGTGGGTTCAACCACCGAGAAAAAAGTGATACACCACTTGGTCCAATGTAAGCAATAATAATAGTGCTAGGAAACTAAATCCTCAATATCAAAATGCGGCTATGCTATATAATATATCACTACACCTATCTGTGTATACTCATCGACCCAGCACTACTCTGTCTAGCAACACTAGGCTGCTAAGCACCAACTCGGCCACTATGCCGCTATATACAGGGTTCACTAACCCGGCCACCTTGGCCACTCTATCTTTCTCTTTTTCTTTACATTCTGGTGCTTTAGTTCAAGTTAACCCTCGGAAATTCTTATCCAACGGGCCCCAGCCGGTAGTCCTGCTACCATAAGATAAGATTTCTAAGGTTGCCGATAACACCCGCAAGTGTTACCTCGTCCTACGGAAGAAACGTCCCGAACGGGTCTCTATCCGGGAGAGGGGCACTGCCTGCAACTCCAACATGGCCGCGTTTCACTCCGTAGAAATTTTATATTCTTTCTTTTCTTTTCTTTTTCTTTTCCTTTCTTTTCTTTCTCTTTTTACTTTAGTTCTTAGCCTCTTTCCTTTGAACACTTTCTTCTCATTCGAGCTTATAGCTCCAAATTTGCCACTGGCAAATCTCTTTCTCTTTCCTTTGAGCATCTAGCTATTTACTTTCACTTAAGCCTTTCGAAAGTACCTCGTCCGACGGGGTCAGCCCAGGGAGTCCTGCTCCACTTGACGAGTCTCAAATTCGAAGGCGCCATTTTACATTCTCTTTATGCTTTTAGCCACTTTTAGCTTACTTTTTAACTTTGCCTTTTTACAACACATTATCTCTTATCCTAGGTCTCGCCATAAGGATAACTAGGAGTCACTTGGACTCTTAAACATTTCTCTTTTATTTCTTTAACTCAAATTGAAGTTAATGTGATAGTCCATTGCCCAGACACCCTATGACTTTCTAGGGTTATATTTGTTTTAATTCTTTAATCTTGGGATCTTATCGCTTTCCTGATTCCTCACTGAATCCTAGAGTTCACTTAACTCTGTTTTTTCTGTTCACTTTAACTTATAGTTACACTGACTCTAATTTCCTGTTTTCCCTTTCATGACTCCACACTTGATCCATTTTTCATTCTCTTGTTTCCTTGACTCTATGCTGACCACTAGTTCACTTAGGTTATCTTTACTAAGTTCATATCATACTTGTCCTAGAGTTCCTGACTCTATGCTGATCACTAGTTCACCTTAGGTCTCTTTACCTAAGTTCCATATCATACTTGTCCTAGAGTTCCTTGACTCTATGCTGATCACTAGTTCACCTTAGGTCTCTTTTACCTAAGTTCCATATCATACTTGTCCTAGAGTTCCTTGACATCTATGCTGATCACTAGTTCACCTTAGGTTTCTCTTTACCTAAGTCCATATCATACTTGTCCTAGAGTTCCTTGACTCTATGCTGATCACTCTATCCAGTGTCCTTAGGTTTATCACCTAAGACCATGCCACTCGTCCTCCCTAGGATAACTCCTAAGTTGATGTCACTCGTCAACCACGATACTAGATTTCTCCTAGTCTTACTACACAACAACTGTTGTTCCCTTATGTCACGAAATTCCTAGGGTTATAACCTAACATACTCATAATCATGAATAGCTAATCATTTTCATGCATGCAATTATTTTCATCTCATTCATAAAATAACAATTATCTCTACGCATGCATATCTAATATATGTTTGGCAACCACAGTTGCACTTTTTCCTCTGTGTCTCTTTGCACATACACAACTATTCTCCTATCTCTGGCAACCAACAGTTGCTCTTTTCCTCTGAATCCCTATCTACAGACAATCATATCATAATTACCTAACGCCTCTAACAGGCTACTATCATGCTTCGAATCGAAAAGCAAGGGAGCACAAGGGGAGAGGTCACCCAATTTCGGCAGAATTCCCCACCTTGTGGGTTCCCAATGCTTGTAGACACTGCAATTGGTCTCCGCGCGATTCCACTCGTCTCATTGAGCTTGCATGCAAACGGGGCACACGTCCTACAATCCTGCACGCAAAACGATGCATGTCATTAAAATCCATACTTAAAAATGGTGCGCGCCATTCAGCCGGCACGCAAAACGATGCGCGGCAACACGATCTGCACGCGAAACGGTGCACGTACCTCCAATCTGCACGCAAAACGGTGCACGTCTGACGTAGGGTTGCACGCAAAACGGTGCATAATTTTTCCTAGCCCTACACGAAAATGATACACAATATTAGGATCGGCACGCAAAGCTGTGCGCGACAACACGAACTGCACGCGAAACGGTGCACGTACCTCGAAACCGCACGCAAAACGATGCATATCTGACTGTAGGGTTGCACGCAAACGGTGCAGATTTTTCCCTAGCCCTGCACGAAAATGATGCAAAACCATCAGATTCTAACACGCAAAACTGCGCGCATTGGTCCAACCGCACGCAAAACGAAGCACCTATCGTATTGGCACGCAAAACGGTGCACTCTCTAATATAGAGTTGCACGCCAAACGGTAATATTTTTTCCTGCCCTGCACGTAAAACGAGATGCATTATTAGAGTCTGCACATAAAACGGTGCCGTTAGTCAAACCTGCACGCAAAACGGAGCACATACTTGTTTTGGCAAGCAAAACAGTGCACGTTTCCTTTTCGACTTTGCACGCAAAACGGTGCATATTTTCCGAGCCTGCGTCCAAAACTGTGCATCTTTGTCGAATCGCGCATGTAAAACGGTGCATTTTTCTACAACTTGCACGTTAAAACGAGACGCGCCAAAAATCCGCGACAGTCGTGCAGCCAACGGTACAGTAGAACTCGGTCCCTAACACGCAAAAGAATGCGGGGTCAAATTTAATGTCCAAAATGAATCCTACAAATTGTGCCAAAATACGAAAAGAAAACGATGACCGGTTCTATCTTCGACAGCGTCGCGTAGTCCATCTGACTTTTTGGAGCACTTTGCGCGCTCCCGAGGTCGTCGAAGCGCCGTTCCCTCCACGAATCCCTCTTTCGCTCTCCCTCGTGCTCGGGTGGAGAAGGAAAGGGAGAAGAGCAAAGAAGAATGGCGCGTGTGCGTGGGAGGAGGAAGAAGAAGAAGGAAAGAAAAGGAGAAAAGAAGGGAGAGGGGTGGACCGTGGACCGGGTCCACGGTCCCCCCAACCGGGAACCTTGGGGTGGCGGTCCACAGCAAGGGGGGCGCGCACCAGGTCCAGGCGGCGCCTCCTGCACACGTGGCGGCGTCTGCGCGCCGACGCGGGGGCGCGCACCGCGCCTTGCGCAGCACGCCTCCCGCCTCGGAATTCGCACACGTCATTCCGGAACTCCGTTTTTGCTTGTTTTCTGTCCGTTTTCTCGCCGTTTCGTCCAAATTTGACAGGCGGCTTTGTTTCAGCTTAATTTATCACAAAAAATTTTAAATTTTCAGTTTGGGTCATTTCTGGGTCACAAAGCCTCGCTGTATCCAGAATCACTGGCGGACCCGTTCTCGTAATCCGGGTATCGATCAATACGAACTTTTACTGTAACCTTAAAATGTATTATGGAGCTCCCCGAATTTTTCTTAGAATTTTTTGATACTATTGGCGGAGCCCGTTCTCACTAGGGTATCGATCAACGCGAAAACTTTTTCTGTGGTCTAAAAACATATTTACGGGGCTCCCGTAATTTTCTCGGATTTTCCGACACTGTAAAATTTTGCCTAACAATCTGGGCCCCTTTCTCAAAATAATTTTTAGATATCTCCATTTTAACCGATTTCGGCCCAACCTCGCGTCCAAATGTTCTTTATTCCCTAACTTTCATAACACTAGTATTTCATACCAACTTTATTACATTTATTTAGGCCGAAAATCCGGTACCTTACATTCTCCCCCTTAAATAAGTTTCGTCCTCCGAAACTTGAATCAATCTCGACTCCTTTGATCGAGAGGAGGAAATCTCTGCCCTCACTACTGGGCTCGCTGTATATCGTGACCGGCACACTTGTCTGCTCGCCGAGACTACACGAGCAACTCATTCAGGAATCCCTACGCAATCCAGGCAACAACACAGACCTGGTGTCTGGCCCACTTTCACCAAATAGGGTGAAAGACCAGTTGAGCACTTGCTCTCTCTATTGCCACGAAATGACCAAGTCTTTTCTTGCGAAATCTTCACTCCTAATTCTTGATCATTTGATCTTCACAAGGAGGTTGCATCTGCAACTAATTACATTTACCGCATTTTCCGGTCCATCCGCTGCCTAATGTGGAGTGCAAAGGCAATCCACAAGTCC
>CM055075.1:10003301-10170446 GCA_029204045.2 Tillandsia leiboldiana
TAGCACCAAACATTTGGTTATATCAAGTTTTCTATTCTTAGATAAACCACTTTGATCATTTTTATATATTATCGTTAGATTTTAACTATTTTTTCAACAACCTCATTAAACCCAGGAGCCCACTACATCTCAATCACACACTTTTTAATTTTAAGGATTAAAAACTTAATAGTACAAATGACTAGTGCTTTAATAACATTCCATCCTAGCTATCTCTCCTCTCTCTCTATATCTATATATATATAATATATAATAATATATATTATATCTATATATATAAGAGCAATGCTACATGTCACACCCGAAGGGGTGTATATCATACACCTCCATCATTTTAAATGGTGGCGATTCTTTTACGGATCACATCGATTGACCCATCATCACACCCCAAATCCAAACCCATTGGATGGTGTGGTGTGTGATATACACCCCTTTTGGGTGTACAAATCATTTCCAGTATTATATATATAGATATATATATAATATATAATATATATAATATATATATATATATCTATTTATATATATATATAATATATATATATATATATATATATATATATATATAACATATATATATATATATATATATATTCTAACATGCTGATTTAATATTTGAAATTTTATAAAATTATATGATCTTAATTCGTGGGCCAATTTGGTTCGGCTAGCCTTCTTGATCACATGACACGTGCTCACATTTATTGCGGAGTTGTGGCGTGCGATCTGATCATGTACGGTGATCAATTACCTTTTCATAATTAGGTTAATAATAATGTAACGAAGACGGTTATGTCGGTTGTATTTGGATTGGACATGCATTATGGTCAAAATCCATTTACTAATAAACTAATATTTTATTAGGATTCGATTTTAACTATATATGCATGTCACGCCCCGAGTTTAAAAATCAGGTCTGAAATTTTTTTTTTTTTTGGAATACATCAGAGTTTGCAAAACGGCGTAACAGACCGCCACACATATAGGAAATCCCCTATCCACAGGGATAGGGTCTCTCCTATACATGCACGGCTAGGCAAATCCAATCATCAATCAGAGATCAATCAACATCTAAACTAAACAATGACTAGTCAACAGGAATAATCCAAATAATCGAGAAGCTGAAATAACATAAATCAGAGTCAACCACAATCATCAGGGGGACAGCTCTATCGTGACAGCCTCACTGGATCGTCCCGACACCCCTCTACTCGAACGACCTGAAAAACAGTCACCCGAGGGTGTGAGACACACCGGAGTGTATCCCAGTGGGCATGACGCCGAGAAATAGCTAATCGTACCTACTGGGTACAATAATCTGCGGATAGTAAAGATCATAGGGTAAAGCTGAACAATAAAGCAGATCTACTGATAATCAACAGAATCCACAGATAAGCTAACTAGGCAGGTAATCAATCATAAGGAACTGCAGATAAGTAATACTGAAATCGAAATATCGGCTATGCATCAACAAAGAATAACAAGTACTAACCGGTGCCACTGTTGGTCACGGGGACCTCAGGCGAAGATATCTATGCAGAGCCAATCATAATCATCCTGGATTCCACCTAGCAGAACTGAACCGCAAACCCCGTACCATTGATATAGCCAAGAGGATCCTCGTACCAAAAAGGTACAGCCGAGAGTTTTCCTCATATCGGTACAACCAAGGGGCTCCCCGTACCCAGTGATACAACAAGAGGGGCGAGCTCACGGTCAAGCAGACCCTTTACCGGTAAAGAACGCAATGTGGGGGATCAATCCCACAGCGTACGCGAACGAACAGCAGGTGTACAATCATCACAATGCAAAATGCTAAGTCTCACGGTCCACAGACCGGGTAATCGGCAAAAATGCCGGAAATCCCCACAGGGATGCAGATGTCTAAATATCAATCATATATCAGGCAGTCTGTATATCAATCATATATCATGAAATCTGGAATACAAGAAATATGTATCTCTGAATAAAAGCAAATCTATGCAATGATCGAGCCAACATGATATATGTGTCCAATAGGAGCTAATGAACTATCATCTAACTAATGACCAATCAAGCAGGTATAGGTGATATGTCTAAGGAGATCATGGTCTATCAGGCAAAATCATAAACCATCAGGGATAATCAAGAACATGCAAAATCATCAGGGCTAATCCAAAAACAGGTGTCCGACTGGACTAAAGCAAACAGAGGGCCGAAAAGATAAAGCCCGGACCGAAGATAACCCACCTGAATGTAGGCCGATCCAACGACTCCAACAGAAGGCTCATGGGCCGGAGTCAGACTGCAAGGACCTGAATCACGAATGCTAATCAGGGACGGATAACACATCTATAAACTGTTCCTTTACATCGAAGTACGCGGAACTCGCGCCGAAAGCCGTTAAACCGGCGATTTTGCCGATTTACGATTCGATATCCGTTTTCCGCTCAACGAAAGTCTATGGTCCTCTAACGAAAAGCTTAGAGGGTGCGTACACACTGTCCAAAGACAGCCAGCATGTTACATTTGCAACTTAATCCATTATTTACCTTTAAATCGCATAATTACACCAATTTGAACACTGTTTTGACCCGTTCTTCCAAACCAGAAATCCAAAGACAGCGCCGCAAGTTTCAGCGTGTCCGTTACGACAAGACGAAGCTCGTGCTCACCATTTGGGAGCAGCACGAGATCCGAGGAAAACTTCGGGCCATGATTTTCCTCTCTACCATAGCCAAATAGCATTTTTGTTTCTCCGGCTCATCAAAACCAAAATCTAACACGAGCATCGCGTCCAGTGACCCCAAATTAGTCAAGAGCACACTGTCGCGGCTTCGCAAACAGACCCATACCCTACTACGGGCAACTATTCTCTTAACACTTAGTTTTAATACAACTTTAAATCCATTCATCAAAAATCGAAAAGTTATATATCAAAGTGCCTCTGGACAGTGCCAGGACACTGGGGCTCACCTTATTTTTAGTCCAAAACTGATGGATCAACCAGATCCAAGTCCCTTGCTCTCTAACACTTTGATAATGCACACACACACACATCCACTCAGACCCAATTTGATCTGAAGTGAGCACTGAGCTCAGGGAATGATTTAAAACAACTTTCATATTTAGATCGAAGTCTAATTACCAACTTTTTCTTCTTTGAAACATTTCATCGAACACCTTGTGGGCGCAAAAATCAACAAGCAACCAAGCTTTTTGCCCGGCTTGTTCACTGCACAGGGGCAACCTGGGGACTTCCAACTTGTATGTAAAGCAAGCATACAAGGTTTAAAGCTTACCTGGGTAACTTTCCGGCGGCGCGGAGCGGCGACGATCGCCGACGACGAAGCTTGGTGAGCTCGGACAATAACATGGTGCAACCACAAAGAGTAAAAACCCGACGTCAAAAACTTCATGCAACTGCATGAATGACTTATAAACGATAAAAGGAACCTACCTGGGTCGCTTTCCCATCGCGCGAAGTCCCGGCGACCGCCGGCGGCGGAGCTCGGCCAAGCTCGAGAGAGCTCTAATGGCGGATTTTGATCCGGTGCACGAGAGGTCCTCCAACTTGGACCATAATGCTTCTCTTGGTGCTACGGTGCTTGCCGAGGTGGTGGCCGGCGGCACGGGTGAGCTGCGGCGCCGGACGGCGACGCTCGGCCGAAGCATCAAAATGCCCGGTTCTAGGGCAAGCCCGTGCGACTCGGATCCTTATCGGATCAGCCTGAAACTTCATGGAGTCCTTGCTGTCATCGGGAGGAAGAGGTTCAACGGTTCCGATCATGATTTCAATGGTCGAAAAGTCCCCCAACCGAACCTCGTTTTTCCGGCGATAGGAAGCTCCCGCCGGCCACCCAGGACACGGCGGCGGCTCGGACTACAAGAGGATGATCCCCACAATGTCAGGAAGTCAATGGTAGGGTCTAAGAGCCATCTAAGAACAAAAACTTCCAACAACTTACCTTGCCGGAGAAGAGGAAGAAGGAGACCCACCCCCGCGGCGGCGCACGGCGGAGGCCGGCGTCGGTTCACCCCGGCTCGGTTGAGGCTTCACAGAGGAACACTCAGTTGATATTTGGATCCTCAATTCTCCCTCTTGATGCATCCCACACCAATAAACCGAGAATATGCTCTCTATTCTTTGCGTTCTTGGGTTGCTCCGGCGACGGGGACGGCGGTGGCGCCGACGCGACGCTTGGGAGAGGTGGAGGAAGGGCGTCGGTTCCAGAGAGGAGGTGAGGGGGTGGCTCGGGTTCGAGGAGATGCCCTAGGGTTGTATGCATGCGTGTATTAATAAGCATAATGTAACATTTGCATCAAACCCCCCTCCATCACTTGATAGTAACAGTTCAGTCCCTCACAGGAGGTTCCTCTCACACCAAAGTCCCTCTCCAAGGAGTTGCACGGTTTTGGAGGCACAAAACTATAGGGTTTTCGCGCAATTTATCGCGTTTTCTACCGTATTTTACGCTTTTCGAGGCGTTCTAGTCGTCGAAACGAAAAATGGACTTCGCTACGACGTCCGGCTCGACGAAACCTATCAGGTAGCGATTTTGGTTCACTAAAATTTTGCTCTCTAATTTTTAAATTCCATCTTATACTGTACCGAAACACAGTTATCGCGTGTTTCGAGGCTCTAGGGCCGTCAAACAGAAATTTCGTCAGTGCCATTGCGTCCAGAACGATGAAACCGTTCGAAATGACTACCTGGATCACTATATTCGGATTCCGAACAGTGAATTAGTCAACGTTGTATTCGTCGGGGTCCCGAAAATCAGGGTTACTGTTCATATACAGTAACTCACTTAAGTGCACTGTGCATAGAGCACTGTTACATTGGTCGCGGCTATTTCGCCCGCTTCTTCGCTGATTTCTGAAAAATCCGACCGTCAGATCGAAAAGTGCTGAATATGAATCTCACTCAGTTCGACGAGACGATCGCAACGATCAATTCGGATTTCCAAGATCATGTCTGGATTGGAAAATAGCCTTTTTGCCTCGTAAATTGTGCAACTTGCACACTGGCGATTGACCATTTAGGTTAACAGGGGTCTTCTGAATTTAAAACCCGCTCAAAATTCGCTTTTAGTCTATTTATTAAAATGAGATATTTCGAGTTTCTACATCACTTACAACTTAAAAGAAGTTTCGTCCCCGAAACTTACAACTTAAAAAAAAGTTTTGTTCTCGAAGCTTAAGGTTAACTAAACCACTATTAAGCCTCTAACAGGTTCGCAGTAGTGACAATCAGTCACAAAATATCAGCAACTCTCAGGCTACTCTTTTAGACCCAATCTGGTACTCCCCATTACTGGGCAGAGTATTTCCTCAGTTCTTTTGACAGTACGTTGTCGGCCGCCAACGTGCTTACCAAAAGAGAAGCGAAATACCATATATCTGTCGCCAACAACTAGTTGGGGACACAACTCACATCTGAAGGTACGTCACATACCTCCCATCACAGTCTCTATGTCGATGACATAACATCTACCGAGGGTCACTACCATCTCGTGGTCATGAATGTCACCCTGACAACTCACGAGAATCTGGAACTACATTCCAACATTCACTGACACCACACTAGAATTGTCGCATAGGTCAAAATTTTAAATCCTACACAAACCAGGATTACCAACGGGCACGTAGGCCACTGAACTATAACACGGAAACATTGAAGGATCAACAAGTTGATCAATCTCTGGCAAACTGTAAGGCTGGTGCAATACAAGCAGTCTTCTGCTGCTGTGCCATCAGCTAGACGATTACGACAAGAACGGTGGTCTAATTTTTAACCACTGTAACTAATCCGAGCCCTTTGGCTCCACTGAAACATCAAGCCCACGGCCGAAACCATGACCGCGGCTAACCCTTTACTAACAACGATCCCAAAAATGCGAACACGAAACACACCTGAGCTCTAATCCATTTGCCAAAACCCTGCGCTCTCTCGTGAACACAAGTCATCCTAGGGTTCGTTCCTAGCCAAACCTAGGCATCGTATTCCTATTGCTCTGATACCATCTAATCTGTCACGCCCCGAGTTTAAAAATCAGGTCTGAAATTTTTTTTTTTTTTGAATACATCAGAGTTTGCAAAACGGGCGTAACAGACCGCCACACATATAGGAAATCCCCTATCCACAGGGATAGGGTCTCTCCTATACATGCACGGCTAGGCAAATCCAATCATCAATCAGAGATCAATCAACATCTAAACTAAACAATGACTAGTCAACAGGAATAATCCAAATAATCGAGAAGCTGAAATAACATAAATCAGAGTCAACCACAATCATCAGGGGGACAGCTCTATCGTGACAGCCTCACTGGATCGTCCCGACACCCCTCTACTCGAACGACCTGAAAAACAGTCACCCGAGGGTGTGAGACACACCGGAGTGTATCCCAGTGGGCACGACGAGCCGAGAAATAGCTAATCGTACCTACTGGGTACAATAATCTGCGGATAGTAAAGATCATAGGGTAAAGCTGAACAATAAAGCAGATCTACTGATAATCAACAGAATCCACAGATAAGCTAACTAGGCAGGTAATCAATCATAAGGAACTGCAGATAAGTAATACTGAAAATCGAAATATCGGCTATGCATCAACAAAGAATAACAAGTACTAACCGGTGCCACTGTTGGTCACGGGGACCTCAGGCGAAGATATCTATGCAGAGCCAATCATAATCATCCTGGATTCCACCTAGCAGAACTGAACCGCAAACCCCGTACCATTGATATAGCCAAGAGGATCCTCGTACCAAAAAGGTACAGCCGAGAGTTTTCCTCATATCGGTACAACCAAGGGGCTCCCCGTACCCAGTGATACAACAAGAGGGGCGAGCTCACGGGTCAAGCAGACCCTTTACCGGTAAAGAACGCAATGTGGGGGATCAATCCCACAGCGTACGCGAACGAACAGCAGGTGTACAATCATCACAATGCAAAATGCTAAGTCTCACGGTCCACAGACCGGGTAATCGGCAAAAATGCCGGAAATCCCCACAGGGATGCAGATGTCTAAATATCAATCATATATCAGGCAGTCTGTATATCAATCATATATCATGAAATCTGGAATACAAGAAATATGTATCTCTGAATAAAAGCAAATCTATGCAATGATCGAGCCAACATGATATATGTGTCCAATAGGAGCTAATGAACTATCATCTAACTAATGACCAATCAAGCAGGTATATGTGATATGTCTAAGGAGATCATGGTCTATCAGGCAAAATCATAAACCATCAGGGATAATCAAGAACATGCAAAATCATCAGGGCTAATCCAAAAACAGGTGTCCGACTGGACTAAAGCAAACAGAGGGCCGAAAAGATAAAGCCCGGACCGAAGATAACCCACCTGAATGTAGGCCGATCCAACGACTCCAACAGAAGGCTCATGGGCCGGAGTCAGACTGCAAGGACCTGAATCACGAATGCTAATCAGGGACGGATAACAACATCTATAAACTGTTCCTTTACATCGAAGTACGCGGAACTCGCGCCGAAAGCCGTTAAACCGGCGATTTTGCCGATTTACGATTCGATATCCGTTTTCCGCTCAACGAAAGTCTATGGTCCTCTAACGAAAAGCTTAGAGGGTGCGTACACACTGTCCAAAGACAGCCAGCATGTTACATTTGCAACTTAATCCATTATTTACCTTTAAATCGCATAATTACACCAATTTGAACACTGTTTTGACCCGTTCTTCCAAACCAGAAATCCAAAGACAGCGCCGCAAGTTTCAGCGTGTCCGTTACGACAAGACGAAGCTCGTGCTCACCATTTGGGAGCAGCACGAGATCCGAGGAAAACTTCGGGCCATGATTTTCCTCTCTACCATAGCCAAATAGCATTTTTGTTTCTCCGGCTCATCAAAACCAAAATCTAACACGAGCATCGCGTCCAGTGACCCCAAATTAGTCAAGAGCACACTGTCGCGGCTTCGCAAACAGACCCATACCCTACTACGGGCAACTATTCTCTTAACACTTAGTTTTTAATACAACTTTAAATCCATTCATCAAAAATCGAAAAGTTATATATCAAAGTGCCTCTGGACAGTGCCAGGACACTGGGGCTCACCTTATTTTTAGTCCAAAACTGATGGATCAACCAGATCCAAGTCCCTTGCTCTCTAACACTTTGATAATGCACAACACACACATCCACTCAGACCCAATTTGATCTGAAGTGAGCACTGAGCTCAGGGAATGATTTAAAACAACTTTCATATTTAGATCGAAGTCTAATTACCAACTTTTCTTCTTTGAAACATTTCATCGAACACCTTGTGGGCGCAAAAATCAACAAGCAACCAAGCTTTTTGCCGGCTTGTTCACTGCACAGGGGCAACCTGGGGACTTCCAACTTGTATGTAAAGCAAGCATACAAGGTTTAAAGCTTACCTGGGTAACTTTCCGGCGGCGCGGAGCGGCGACGATCGCCGACGACGAAGCTTGGTGAGCTCGGACAATAACATGGTGCAACCACAAAGAGTAAAAACCCGACGTCAAAAACTTCATGCAACTGCATGAATGACTTATAAACGATAAAAGGAACCTACCTGGGTCGCTTTCCATCGCGCGAAGTCCCGGCGACCGCCGGCGGCGGAGCTCGGCCAAGCTCGAGAGAGCTCTAATGGCGGATTTTGATCCGGTGCACGAGAGGTCCTCCAACTTGGACCATAATGCTTCTCTTGGTGCTACGGTGCTTGCCGAGGTGGTGGCCGGCGGCACGGGTGAGCTGCGGCGCCGGACGGCGACGCTCGGCCGAAGCATCAAAATGCCCGGTTCTAGGGCAAGCCCGTGCGACTCGGATCCTTATCGGATCAGCCTGAAACTTCATGGAGTCCTTGCTGTCATCGGGAGGAAGAGGTTCAACGGTTCCGATCATGATTTCAATGGTCGAAAAGTCCCCCAACCGAACCTCGTTTTTCCGGCGATAGGAAGCTCCCGCCGGCCACCTAGGACACGGCGGCGGCTCGGACTACAAGAGGATGATCCCCACAATGTCAGGAAGTCAATGGTAGGGTCTAAGAGCCATCTAAGAACAAAAACTTCCAACAACTTACCTTGCCGGAGAAGAGGAAGAAGGAGACCCACCCCCGCGGCGGCGCACGGCGGAGGCCGGCGTCGGTTCACCCGGCTCGGTTGAGGCTTCACAGAGGAACACTCAGTTGATATTTGGATCCTCAATTCTCCCTCTTGATGCATCCCACACCAATAAACCGAGAATATGCTCTCTATTCTTTGCGTTCTTGGGTTGCTCCGGCGACGGGGACGGCGGTGGCACCGACGCGACGCTTGGGAGAGGTGGAGGAAGGGCGTCGGTTCCAGAGAGGAGGTGAGGGGGTGGCTCGGGTTCGAGGAGATGCCCTAGGGTTGTATGCATGCGTGTATTAATAAGCATAATGTAACATTTGCATCAAACCCCCCTCCATCACTTGATAGTAACAGTTCAGTCCCTCACAGGAGGTTCCTCTCACACCAAAGTCCCTCTCCAAGGAGTTGCACGGTTTTCGAGGCACAAAACTATAGGGTTTTCGCGCAATTTATCGCGTTTTCTACCATATTTTACGCTTTTCGAGGCGTTCTAGTCGTCGAAACGAAAAATGGACTTCGCTACGACGTCCGGCTCGACGAAACCTATCAGGTAGCGATTTTGGTTCACTAAAATTTTGCTCTCTAATTTTTAAATTCCATCTTATACTGTACCGAAACACAGTTATCGCGTGTTTCGAGGCTCTAGGGCCGTCAAACAGAAATTTCGTCAGTGCCATTGCGTCCAGAACGATGAAACCGTTCGAAATGACTACCTGGATCACTATATTCGGATTCCGAACAGTGAATTAGTCAATGTTGTATTCGTCGGGGTCCCGAAAATCAGGGTTACTGTTCATATACAGTAACTCACTTAAGTGCACTGTGCATAGAGCACTGTTACATTGGTCGCGGCTATTTCGCCCGCTTCTTCGCTGATTTCTGAAAAATCCGACCGTCAGATCGAAAAGTGCTGAATATGAATCTCACTCAGTTCGACGAGACGATCGCAACGATCAATTCGGATTTCCAAGATCATGTCTGGATTGGAAAATAGCCTTTTTGCCTCGTAAATTGTGCAACTTGCACACTGGCGATTGACCATTTAGGTTAACAGGGGTCTTCTGAATTTAAAACCCGCTCAAAATTCGCTTTTAGTCTATTTATTAAAATGAGATATTTCGAGTTTCTACAATGCATATTATTTGTTTAATCTCTTTTATTCATAAGAATTTGATCCCCATACTTATTAAAGTATTATTAACATAAAAAAATTGTTCACACAAGAATTTATTCTTTTGCATTATGCTTGCAATGTTATGTTTTAAATTATTGTACTTATACTTTTATATTATAGTATTTTATTTTGACCAAACTTCACATGAAAATAAAATAATTATAATTATTGTTAGATTATTTAAGATTTGATGCTAAGTTGAAATAATTTATTATTTCGCCTAATTAGATGCATGCCAAAGCAACCCTAATTTGAGAAAATAATAGCTTAATCTATTTAAAGTAGCACTCTTTTTAATAATTTTCATGTTAATTATACGACATTAAGTCAGATTAATTAATTATTTCAACTGTTTGGATGCAAAGCCAAGTAGCCTCGTGCTGAAGAAATAGTGAATTAATTGTTTTAAAGAAGTGTATTTAAAAATTGTATCCTATTATATATTTTGTTTAGTCCGCTCCTAAAGGGAGTCTAGATATAAAAGATATATGGGTGGTGTAGGAAAATAATTCTTTTGCAACTCGTTTGGAGAAATTTGTCTGATCAAAGCTGATAATTTTTCACACGAAAAACTTGAGATTGTCATGATATGTGGAAAGTTAAATTAATCTCAAATAAAGAGATTGTATATTTACACTCATAATTCTGCTCCCAAAGAAGGGGTAATGATGTCATATAAGGTATATGCATAAAGAAATAAAATACTTGTATATATAATTCTGCTCCCAAATAAGGTAATATGATATCATATAAAGTGTATTTTTCTAATTTTGGTGTGGTAACATTTAGATGTAGTATTTTATTAATAAAGCATGAATTTTATTTTTTGCTATAACTTCATCCTTTATTCCTATTGGTGATTTTGTTCCTATACTTAATGGTTGTCACGCCCCGGCATCGAAATTGCAATCCGGGCTCGCTAATAGATCCGCCACCCATACGGGAATCCCCGCATAGGCGAAGCGTCCCACATGAAAAAAAGTATCAACTAGCAACTATACGGATATCAGAGGTGAAAATAAATGCTGTAATGAAAATCTGAAACCACTGTACAACTGAAATAAAGGTACAATATCCATCTCCCAAGATAATAATACAACAATCTGGTCCACCGAATCAAAGTACAAGTAGAATCCTCCTATATAACATCTATGAATCCAAAACGGGAGGTAAATTAAAACCATAAATACAACAATGTACAGTAAAATCCACAATACGGGTTGGTACATCTACCTCACCAAAAAGACAACATTGTAGGGATCTATCACGCGACTCCCTCACCGCGATCCGTTGAGCCAACTGAAGCAGGGACGGAAAGGAAAGTCTCTGCAAAACTGTCACCAATAGAGAGTGTGAAAACTACATCCAACAGTAGTTCTCACGTGGTGGTACCATCTCCAACCCAATGATCTGCCCACTAAGTCTACTAGAGGCATAAAATAACAGAAAATACTGTAAATAAGAATAGATCAGCTGGAAAGAAATCTACAGCTATCATGTCTCTATCTACGATGCTCAAAGGGTGAAACAGATGATAAGATGCAACCTGTGCAGGTCCCGGAATCCCCCGCGTAGGATTGCTGGTTGTTGGGCAGCGTTCGGTCGCCGTTGGGGGTGTGGTGCGCGTGTTGGGGGGCCCCGAAATGGATTTGTGATGCAATTTGGGATTTGCTTGCATCACTGCGAGGCCTGCGTGGGTTGCGCGCAATTTGGACACAAGTGGTGGACTTCGGGCTTAAATTGAGATCCCGTGGGGAATTGGAGGACCCGTCGGGGGTTTGGAGGTGATTTCGCGTGTTTCAGATGTCAAATTTAGACTCCGGGTGAAGTCTCGGATAAAAGTTTACCTCTCCGGTCGCCTTCGGGAATTTTTAGAGTTGGAATTTGGCTAATCGGACTTTAAAAATGGACTCGGCGCGAAAATCGGATCGAGTGGGCATGCGGCAATTTTCGGGTGAGAATTTGGAGAAATGGACATCGTTTTTTGGATTCAGCGCGCGAAATAGCTAAGAATGGACTATTTATTTGTTGGTTTTGGGGTACGATAGGCGTGCGCGTTTTTTCGAGGCGACGTGGCACGTAATCCGAGGCGAGGCGCGGCGCGGATCCCGAGGTGGCGCGGCGACACGCTCCCCGAGGCGCGCAAAAGGGCGCGCTGGCGCGCGCTGGGGAACCGCGCTCCGGCACGGAACGCGGGGAGCCCGCCACGTGGCGGGCTCCACTCGCTCCGCGCGAGCGCGGGGGCACGCGCGCCCGGTTGTGGCGGGCGCGTGTCCCGCGCCTGGGGAGGGCCGGCGTGTACGCGCCCGTGTGGCTGGGCGCGTTACCACGCGCCACGTGGCGCGCTGGGCGCGTGCGTGGACCCGGCGCACGGCGACCAGCCTTGTGGACCGGGGTTTGGGCCTTCCTGGTTGGGTTGGCGCGGTGGACCGGCTCCGTGGACCGGCACCGTGGACCACCCTCTTTCTCCCCTTTTCTTCTTCTTCTTCCTCCTCCCCGCACCGCCATTTTCTCCTTTTCTTTCTTTCTTCTGCACCCGAGAGCGAGAGGGAGTGAGGGAGGAGGCTACGTGAGGTGCGGCGGCGCGTCGTGGACCTCGTTTTGCGTGCGAGGACGCCCGGCGGAGCGTTTCTGCGACGGCGGCGCTAACGGGTGGGTCCCGTGCATTGGTTTTTCTGTATTTTTGTGCAGTTTTTGGAGCGTTCTTTTAGACTGTATCTGACCCTCTTGCTCCTTTCTGTGTCCTGGAACCGTGCACCGTTTTGCGTGCGGACTCCGGCACCGTGCACCATTTTGCGTGCGGACTCCGTTTTGCGTGCGGACTCCGTTTTGCGTGCGATCCTGGCACCGTGCACCGTTTTGCGTGCGGACTCCGGCACCGTGCACCGTTTTGCGTGCGGACTCCGTTTTGCGTGCGGATCCTGGCACCGTGCACCGTTTTGCGTGCGGACTCCGGCACCGTGCACCGTCTTGCGTGCGGACTCTGTTTTGCGTGCGGATCCTGGCACCGTGCACCGTTTTGCGTGCGGACTCCGGCACCGTGCACCGTTTTGCGTGCGGACTCCGTTTGGCGTGCGGATCCGGCACCGTGCTCCGTTTTGCGTGCGGACTCCGGCAGCGGACATCGTTTTGCGTGCAGACTCCGTTTGGCGTGCGGATTCCGGCACCGTGCTCCGTTTTGCGTGCGGACTCCGGCAGCGGACATCGTTTTGCGTGCGGATCGCGTGGAGGCCAATTGCAAGTGTCTACGAGCAATTGGTGGCACGTTGAGGTGGGTGGCCTTATCTCCAAGTTTTATGGACTGTACAGTATTTCTACTGATGTAGGACTATGCATGATAGCTTATTTCATTGTGTAGCATGCTAGATTGTAGGAATTGTTATTCCTTTTATTATCTGCTAATATGGTTATCTTGGAACTTGACCTAGCACCCCCGTCATACGTTGCATGTGTAACCAGACCAGTAGAAAACCCTCACTTGGGCTAGGGTTATTTATGCTTAGACATCCACACTGTTCTTTCATCCCTGGACCTAGTGTTTTCTCGCCCGGGTAGTGGGCCGAGAGGTCGGGACTTGCTTTTAGTGTGGGATGCTTTTGCACTCTTGCTTGGGAGCAGAGTGGAGTCTGGTAGTTGTAGTGGGTTGCTTCTCTTGCGGGGAGCCGTTTGAGTAAACGGTAGTCCCGAGAGGTCTTGTTTCCCTTTTTGCGCTGTCATGTGATGGGAGCCTGTTGAGTAGACGGTAGTCCCGGGCCGTCGAGTATCTTCCGGTCCGTATTGTTGGGAACCGTTGGGGTTGACGGTGGTCCCAGGTCGTTTGAGTGTTGTCCGACCTGTTTGTTACCCTGAGTGTGGGTCGTTCCTGGCTGTGGAGTATTTCCAGCCAGTGAGCCTCGTGCTGCGAGCCGTTGGGGAGGCTAATGTCTCGTGTTTCGAGTTAGCCGAGCAGCTGAGTCGTCGAGAGTGCTCCGACTGTTGTGCGAGGTATTTGGGGATTTGAGTCCTACCGTTCTGAGAGTGAGCGTGGTTTTTGACTAGCCTGCATATGCCAATGTTTGATACTCTATGCCGCGCCGTTCCACTCAGTTGGAGTCGCGTCCTGAGATGCCGCTGTGGATACGATGGTTGGCCTGTTGAGGCAGTTTTCCGCAGTTGAGGCAACGATGGGCCTGTTGAGGCAGTTTTGCGCGAGGGATGAGTTAGTCGGACAGGACGCCCCATGTAAATCCCGTCCTCATGTGGATGTGTGGTAGTGGGCAGGAGCGTTCCTAGTCGACGGGCGCAGGCTTGACTGCGACCTTTGAGGTAGTCAGTTCATTTGGGTCGATTGAGCACCTTGGGTGCGTATGTGGTCTCATTTACTTTCATCTGTTCCACTTTTGAGTGTCTAGATAGAGGCATGGTAGCTGTACAGTAGATTCCAGCTTTTCTTTCAGATTTCTTTGCCTGTTATCTTTTGCCTCTTGTAGACTTAGTGGGCAGACCGTGGGCTTGTTGACGGTACCCACTGAGAACTACTGTGGGAAGTAGTTCTCACACCCGTCGTGGGTCTTTTCCCCAGGGACTTCTTCTTCTGTCCTGTGCTCCTGTTGCTGATCCTTCGGACCGAGGCGAGGGAGTCGCGAGCTAGTTCCCCTACCCGTCGTTGGAGTGTAGCGGTACCACCCCTTCAGAGGAGAGCTTCGGTTGATAGTTTACTTCTTCTTCCTCTGTTGAGAGACCTTTGTAGTGAGGTATAGAGTTGTACTTTATTTTACAGTTTGAGAGACTGATGTAGTGAGGATTATTTTCTTGTATCGAGGGCTTGTACACCTGATGTACTCATTGGAGATATCTCCTTTTTTTGGGTTCTGTATCAGAGGATTTTGTATATGATAGTATTTGGGAGATGGTTATTGTATTATTTTCAGTTGTACAGTGTTTGGACTTCAGTTTTAGTAGTCTACTTTCAGCTCTGGTATCTGTGTACTGTAGTTGATTCTTTCTGCAGGTTAGACCCTTCGTCTGTACGGCAGTTTCCGTACAGATGGCGGATCTGCTGGCGAGCCCGGGTGGCAGTTTCCACCCCGGGGCGTGACAGATTAGAGTGGTATCAGAGCCTAGGTTGTAGGTCGTGATGGACTTAGAAACCCCTAGGCTTGCGGTTTGGACATTAGGATGACTACGTGAGAGTCGTGACTTTTAGCGAGAGTCTTGATTGAGTTTTTACCTCTCCCAAGAGACGGGATGAGAGTTTGGCGTGTTTATTCTCGTAATCGATTGTGTTGGTTGCAGACAACATAATGCTATGGAATGGATGACATGTCTTAGACTTTCGCTAGATTGGGTTGTATGGTTGTTGTGTCCTGCCGTTTGTAGTTGTGCGTGGGTTTGCGATACCCCTGAAACGTCGTGTTGTGAAAAGGACACACCCTTCCTGGCTGAGTTACCAGGAGGGCAATTTCCCTGGCAGAGTTACCAGGAGGGCGTTTTTCCCTGGCCGAGTTACCAGGAGGGCGTTTTCCTTGGCTGAGTTTACCAGGAGAGCGTTTTCCCTGGCTGAGTTACCAGGAGGGCGTTTTCCCTGGCTGAGTTACCAGGAGAGCGTTTTCCCTGGCCGAGTTACCAGGAGGGCAGTTTCCCTGGCTTGAGTTACCAGGAGAGCGTTTTCCCTGGCTGAGTTACCAGGAGGGCGTTTTCCCTGGCTGAGTTACCAGGAGGGCATTTTTCCTGGTGGTTACCAGGAGGTCGTTTTCCCTGGCTGAGTTACCAGGAGGGCATTTTCCCTGGTTGAGTTACCAGGAGGTCGTTTTCCCTGGCTGAGTTACCAGGAGGGCATTTTCCCTGGCTGAGTTACCAGGAGGGCGTTTTCCCTGGCTGAGTTACCAGGAGGGCAATTTCCCTGGCCGAGTTACCAGGAGGGCGTTTTTCCTGGCCGAGTTACCAGGAGGGCGTTTTCCCTGGCTGAGTTACCAGGAGAGCGGTTTTCCCTGGCTGAGTTACCAGGAGGGCGTTTTCCCTGGCTGAGTTACCAGGAGGGCGTTTTCCCTGGCCGAGTTACCAGATGGATAATTATCACGGGCCCGAGTTACCAGATGGATATTATCACGGGCCGAGTACCAGATGGATAATTATCACTGGCCGAGTTACCAGATGGATAATTATCACTGGCCGAGTTACCAGATGGATAATTATCACTGGCCGAGTTACCAGATGGATAATTATCCCTGGCCGAGTTACCAGATAGATAATTATCCCTGGCCGAGTTACCAGATGGATAATTATCACTGGCCGAGTTACCAGATGGATAATTATCACTGGCCGAGTTACCAGATGGATAATTATCACTGGCCGAGTTACCAGATGGATAATTATCACTGGCCGAGTTACCAGATGGATAATTATCACTGGCCGAGTTACCAGATGGATAATTATCACTGGCCGAGTTACCAGATGGATAATTATCACTGGCCGAGTTACCAGATGGATAATTATCATTGGCCGAGTTACCAGATGGATAATTATCACTGGCCGAGTTACCAGATGGATAATTATCACTGGCTGAGTTACCAGATGGATAATTATCACTGGCCGAGTTACCAGATGGATAATTATCACTGGCCGAGTTACCAGATGGATAATTATCACTGGCCGAGTTACCAGGAGGACATTTGCCCTGGCCGAGTTACCAGGAGGATACTTTCCACTGGCCGAGCGACCGGATGGATGCATTGCCCCTGGCCGAGTTACCAGGTGGGCACATGCCCTGGCCGAGTTACCAGGAGGACATTTTTCCCTGGCCGAATTACCAGGAGGATACTTTCCACTGGCCCTGCTACCAGAGGCGATGCCGCCCAGCGAGAGGCGATGCCGCCCAGTGAGGGGCGATGCCGCCCAGTGAGTGGCGATGCCGCCCAATGAGTGGCGATGCCGCTAGTGAGTGGCGAAGGTTTGGCCTGTTGAGGCGATTTTCACCTCCGGCCGAGTTACCAGGTGGTTATTTTAGTGAGATTGAGATGATCTGACAGGACGCCGAGATTTGATGGCGCCGAGTTCGTCCTGATGGACTACCGGGAGCGTCTCCAGCCGTGAGTTGCGTGTTGACATAGTTTCCCGCTTTAAACGAGAGGGACCGAATCCCTGAACGGTAAAGGAGCAAAAACTTCGATAGACTGAGCCTAGAGTCTGTTCTTGTTTGATTGGGGGTTCTAGGCACCGGTCTATCAGGATTGTTGGATCTTTGCCGCGTCAGTCGGTTCTTCTCGCCTATGAGTGGGGTGTTGCTGTGAGTTAAGTCGTTGAGGGTTCTCCGACATAGCCGCGAGAGTGCTAGGGCATTTGCATTGATGTATGGGCTAGAGATAGGACCTTTAGCTTGTGCTCGTGAGGTTCAGATACCTGATCACGTGTTGCACATAGAAGGGAGTTATTGGTCCTGCCCAGTGCAGTTGGGGCCCTGGTTTTTGCATGTTGATCTTTTGGCCCTTCCTCAGCTCCGGGTTTTCGAGGTAGTGTTGGGTATAGGACTGTGAAGATCTGAGGCCTTGATGCTTGAGTATACCACACCGTTGATACACGGTGGTGATGCCACGCCGTTGATACACGGTGGTGATGCCACGCCATTGATACACGGCAGTGATGCCACACCGTTGATACACGGTGGTGATACCACACCGTTGATACACGGTGGTGATGCCACGCCGTTGGCGCACGGCAGTGAGGCCACGCCGTTGGTACACGGCAGTAATGCCACGCCGTGGGTGCACGGCAGTGATGCCACGTTGTAGGTACACAACGGTGAGAGTCTTTTGGATGTTTCGGACTTTTGACCGCAAGTTGGGCATCAGCTTTATGATCGCCTTGTGAGCCAGTTTTTAGTCCCGTTCACCGACGGTTTGGTCCCCGTCAGGGTGTTCTTTATGAGTTGAGGGATCGACTTCGACCCGTGGGTCCGTTGGGGTTATGATAGCATGTTGAGTGACCAACTGTGGCAGGAGATTATGTCTCTTGAGGATCCCTTTTGGAGGTTAGGCTGCAGTTGAGTAGTCCACTCGGGTGGTTTTGGATCGGGAAGTAACCGAGTGAAGACCCCAACTTATTGGATTTCCCTTCCTTATTGGACGAGTCTGCGGGTATGCTCCGGGTGGTCTTGTTGAGGGTGGCACCATGTTGTGGTTTGGTGCGTATTACACTTGTGGTTATTTCAGTTTTCCCCCAGCCTTTTTGTGGAGCCTTTGGTCTTTCACGTCTCAGCTCAGTAGTGATGTGATTTTCCTCGCCCGTGATTTACTTGCCCCTTTGAGATCTGTGATTATTGGAGTACGAGGGACGCCCGTTGCAATTTCTGGCTCGAGAGATGAGAGAATTGCACATCGGGTCATACCGTACTTGTTGTTGTTGTTGCGGAGTAATCACGAGGAGCGAGTGGGGGAGCTGGAGGCGTATTGTTAGATACCTAGCTGTGGTATTCTTGACTCCTGATGGGCTTGATCTAGTTTCGAGGACGAAACTTTCTTTTAGTGGGGGAGGATGTGAGGTCCCGGAATCCCCCGCGTAGGATTGCTGGTTGTTGGGCAGCGTTCGGTCGCCGTTGGGGGTGTTGGTGCGCGTGTTGGGGGCCCCGAAATGGATTTGTGATGTAATTTGGGATTTGCTTGCATCACTGGAGGCCTACGTGGGTTGCGCGCAATTTGGACACAAGTGGTGGACTTCGGGCTTAAATTGACATCCCGTGGGGAATTGGAGGACCCGTCGGGGGTTTGGAGGTGATTTCGCGCGTTTCAGATGTCAAATTTAGACTCCGGGTGAAGTCCGGATAAAAGTTTACCTCTCCGGTCGCCTTCGGGAATTTTTAGAGTTGGAATTTGGCTAATCGGACTTTAAAAATGGACCCGGCGCGAAAATCGGATCGAGTGGGCATTCGGCAATTTTCGGGTGAGAATTTGGAGAAATGGACATCGTTTTGGATTCAGCGCGCGAAATCGCTAAGAATGGACTATTTATTTGTTGGTTTTGGGGTCCGATAGGCGTGCGCGTTTTTCGAGGCGACGTGGCACGTAATCCGAGGCGAGGCGCGGCGCGGATCCCGAGGTGGCGCGGCGACACGCTCCCCGAGGCGCGCAAAAGGGTGCGCTGGCGCGCGCTGGGGAACCGCGCTCCGGCACGGAACGCGGGGAGCCCGCCACGTGGCGGGCTCCCACTCGCTCCCGCGCGGGCGCGGGGGCACGCGCGCCCGGTGTGGCGGGCGCGTGTCCCGCGCCTGGGGAGGGCGCGGTGTAACGCGCCCGTGTGGCGGGCGCGTTACCACGCGCCACGTGGCGCGCTGGGCGCGTGCGTGGACCCGGCGCACGCGCCCAGCCTTGTGGACCGGGGTTTGGGCCTTCCTGGTTGGTTGGCGCGGTGGACCGGCTCCGTGGACCACCCTCTTTCTCCCCTTTTTCTTCTTCTTCTTCCTCCTCCCCGCACCGCCATTTTCTCCTTTTCTTTCTTTCTTCTGCACCCGAGAGCGAGAGGGAGTGAGGGAGGAGGCTACGTGAGGTGCGGCGGCGCGTCGTGGACCTCGTTTTGCGTGCGAGGATGCCCGGCGGAGCGTTTCTGCGACGGCGGCGCTAACGGGTGGGTCCCGTGCATTGGTTTTTCTGTATTTTTGTGCAGTTTTTGGAGCGTTCTTTTAGACTGTATCTGACCCTCTTGCTCCTTTCTGTGTCCTGGCACCGTGCACCGTTTTGCGTGCGGACTCCGGCACCGTGCACCGTTTTGCGTGCGGACTCCGTTTTGCGTGCGGATCCTGGCACCGTGCACCGTTTTGCGTGCGGACTCCGGCACCGTGCACCGTTTTGCGTGCGGACTCCGTTTTGCGTGCGGATCCTGGCACCGTGCACCATTTTGCGTGCGGACTCCGGCACCGTGCACCGTTTTGCATGCGGACTCTGTTTTGCGTGCGGATCCTGGCACCGTGCACCGTTTTGCGTACCGACTCCGGCACCGTGCACCGTTTTGCGTGCGGACTCCGTTTGGCGTGCGGATCCCGGCACCGTGCTCCGTTTTGCGTGCGGACTCCGGCAGCGGACATCGTTTTGCGTGCGGACTCCGTTTGGCGTGCGGATTCCGGCACCGTGCTCCGTTTTGCGTGCGGACTCCGGCAGCGGACATCGTTTTGCGTGCGGATCGCGTGGAGGCCAATTGCAAGTGTCTACGAGCAATTGGTGGCACGTTGAGGTGGGTGGCCTTATCTCCAAGTTTTATGGACTGTACAGTATTTCTACTGATGTAGGACTATGCATGATAGCTTATTTCATTGTGTAGCATGCTAGATTGTAGGAATTGTTATTCCTTTTATTATCTGCTAATATGGTTATCTTGGAACTTGACCTAGCACCCCCGTCATACGTTGCATGTATAACCAGACCAGTAGAAAACCCTCACTTGGGCTAGGGTTATTTATGCTTAGACATCCACACTGTTCTTTCATCCCTGGACCTAGTGTTTTCTCGCCCGGGTAGTGGGCCGAGAGGTCGGGACTTGCTTTTAGTGTGGGATGCTTTTGTACTCTTGCTTGGGAGCAGAGTGGAGTCTGGTAGTTGTAGTGGGTTGCTTCTCTTGCGGGGAGCCGTTTGAGTAAACGGTAGTCCCAAGAGGTCTTGTTTCCCTTTTTGCGCTGTCATGTGAGGGAGCCGTTGAGTAGACGGTAGTCCCGGGCCGTCGAGTATCTTCCGGTCCGTATTGTTGGGAACCGTTGGGGTTGACGGTGGTCCCAGGTCGTTGAGTGTTGTCCGACCTGTTTTGTTACCCTGAGTTGTGGGTCGTTCCTGGCTGTGGAGTATTTCCAGCCAGTGAGCCTCGTGCTGCGAGCCGTTGGGGAGGCTAATGTCTCGTGTTTCGAGTTAGCCGAGCAGCTGAGTCGTCGAGAGTGCTCCGACTGTTGTGCGAGGTATTTGGGGATTTTGAGTCCTACCGTTCTGAGAGTGAGCGTGGTTTTTGACTAGCCTGCATATGCCAATGTTTGATACTCTATGCCGCGCCGTTCCACTCAGTTGGAGTCGCGTCCTGAGATGCCGCTGTGGATACGATGGTTGGCCTGTTGAGGCAGTTTTCCGCAGTTGAGGCAACGATGGGCCTGTTGAGGCAGTTTTGCGCGAGGGATGAGTTAGTCGGACAGGACGCCCCATGTAAATCCCGTCCTCATGTGGATGTGTGGTAGTGGGCAGGAGCGTTCCTAGTCGACGGGCGCAGGCTTGACTGGACCTTTGAGGTAGTCAGTTCATTTGGGTCGATTGAGCACCTTGGGTGCGAGTGGTCTCATTTACTTTCATCTATTCCACTTTTGAGTGTCTAGATAGAGGCATGGTAGCTGTACAGTAGATTCCAGCTTTTCTTTCAGATTTCTTTGCCTGTTATCTTTTGCCTCTTGTAGACTTAGTGGGCAGACCGTTGGGCTTGTTGACGGTACCCACTGAGAACTACTGTGGGAAGTAGTTCTCACACCCGTCGTGGTGTCTTTTCCCCAGGGACTTCTTCTTCTGTTCCTGTGCTCCTGTTGCTGATCCTTCGGACCGAGGCGAGGGAGTCGCGAGCTAGTTCCCTACCCGTCGTTGGAGTGTAGCGGTACCCTCCTTCAGAGGAGAGCTTCGGTTGATAGTTTACTTCTTCTTCCTCTGTTGAGAGACCTTTGTAGTGAGGTATAGAGTTGTACTTTACTTTACAGTTTGAGAGACTGATGTAGTGAGGATATTTTCTTGTATCGAGGGCTTGTACACTGATGTACTCATTGGAGATATCTCCTTTTTTGGGTTCTGTATCAGAGGATTTTGTATATGATAGTATTTGGGGAGATGGTTATTGTATTATTTTCAGTTGTACAGTGTTTGGACTTCAGTTTTAGTAGTCTACTTTCAGCTCTGGTATCTGTGTACTGTAGTTGATTCTTTCTGCAGGTTAGACGCTTCGTCTGTACGGCAGTTTCCGTACAGATGGCGGATCTGCTGGCGAGCCCGGGTGGCAGTTTCCACCCCGGGGCGTGACACAACCACTCTAACTCGAGGTGCCCACAAGACCCAATCGTAATGACTGCCAAAAGGGGCCAGTCAAGCCTGCGCTCACCCACAAACACTGTCTGTCACGCCCCGAGTCCGCCAATTTGTACGGTTCGGGCACGCCAACAGACCCGCCAATCGGGTATGACCTTTCACTACCCGAAAGGAACGGTAATATCCATAATCATACAACAAGTATATGCGGAAGCTCAATATCAGAGTACTAAAAATCACTATAAATTTAAAACTTTCATTCAATAACAATTAGTTAATGCGGAAATGAAAGCATACCAGAGTGAACCATAACTTAAATTTATTACACTTTACATTTTTGAACTTGCAAATAAATTTATTACAATTCATTTACATAAATTCCTCACCATACAAAGTTCACTCAAGAAATATATAAAAGGGATACCTCTGCTAGACCCTCTAGGTCTCTATGCTGCTGGGCCCTTGCCACTGTCGTATGCCTCGCCGTCTGCATCTGAACCGTCTCGTCCGCTGTATCCCGACCCGAACCTGTGGGGGGTCACCCAAGGGGTGTGAGAACTCCGACAGAGTTCCCAGTGGGTTCAACCACCGAGAAAAAGTGTCCTACACCACTTGGTCCAATGTAAGCAATAATAATAGTGCTAGGAAACTAAAATCCTCAATATCAAAATGCGGCTATGCTATATAATATATCACTACACTATCTGTGTATACTCATCGACCCAGCACTACTCTGTCTAGCCACACTAGGCTGCTAAGCACCAACTCGGCCACTATGCCGCTATATACAGGGTTCAACTAACCCGGCCACCTTGGCCACTCTATCTTTCTCTTTTTCTTTACATTCTGGTGCTTTAGTTCAAGTTAACCCTCGGAAATTCTTATCCAACGGGCCCCAGCCCGGTAGTCCTGCTACCATAAGATAAGATTTCTAAGGTTGCCGATAACACCCGCAAGTGTTACCTCGTCCTACGGAAGAAACGTCCCGAACGGGTCTCTATCCGGGAGAGGGGCACTGCCTGCAACTCCAACATGGGCCGCGTTTCACTCCGTAGAATCTTTATATTTTCTTTCTTTTCTTTTCTTTTTCTTTTCCTTTCTTTTCTTTCTCTTTTTACTTTAGTTCTTAGCCTCTTTCCTTTGAACACTTTTCTTTCTCATTCGAGCTTATAGCTCCAAATTTTGCCACTGGCAAATCTCTTTCTCTTTCCTTTGAGCATCTAGCTATTTACTTTCACTTAAAGCCTTTCGAAAGTACCTCGTCCGACGGGTCACTGCCCAGGGAGTCCTGCTCCACTTGACGAGTCTCAAATTCGAAGGCGCCATTTACATTCTCTTTATGCTTTTTAGCCACTTTTAGCTTACTTTTTAACTTTGCCTTTTTACAACACATTATCTCTTATCCTAGGTCTCGCCATAAGGATAACTAGGAGTCACTTGGACTCTTAAACATTTCTCTTTTATTTCTTTAACTCAAATTGAAGTTAATGTGATAGTCCATTGCCCAGACACCCTATGACTTTCTAGGGTTATATTTGTTTAATTCTTTAATCTTGGGATCTTATCCCGCTTTCCTGATTCCTCACTGAATCCTAGAGTTCACTTAACTCTGTTTTTCTGTTCCACTTTAACTTATAGTTACACTGACTCTAATTTCCTGTTTTCCCTTTCATGACTCCACACTTGATCCATTTTTTTCCATTCTCTTGTTTCCTTGACTCTATGCTGACCACTAGTTCACCTTAGGTTATCTTTACCTAAGTTCCATATCATACTTGTCCTAGAGTTCCTTGACTCTATGCTGATCACTAGTTCACCTTAGGTTCTCTTTACCTAAGTTCCATATCATACTTGTCCTAGAGTTCCTTGACTCTATGCTGATCACTAGTTCACCTTAGGTTCTCTTTACCTAAGTTCCATATCATACTTGTCCTAGAGTTCCTTGACTCTATGCTGATCACTAGTTCACCTTAGGTTCTCTTTACCTAAGTTCCATATCATACTTGTCCTAGAGTTCCTTGACTCTATGCTGATCACTCTATCCAGTGTCCTTAGGTTATCACCTAAGACCATGCCACTCGTCCTCCCTAGGATAACTCCTAAGTTGATGTCACTCGTCAAACCCCGATACTAGATTTTCTCCTAGTCTTACTACCAACAACTGTTGTTCCCTTATGTCACGAAATTCCTAGGGTTATAACCTAACATACTCATAATCATGAATAGCTAATCATTTTCATGCATGCAATTATTTTCATCTCATTCATAAAATAACAATTATCTCTACGCATGCATATTCATCATATATGTTTGGCAACCAACAGTTGCACTTTTCCTCTGTGTCTCTTTGCACATACACAACTATTCTCCTATCTCTGGCAACCAACAGTTGCTCTTTTTCCTCTGAATCCATCTATACAGACAATCAATATCATAATTACCTAACGCCTCTAACAGGCTACTATCATGCTTCGAATCGAAAAGCAAGGGAGCAAGGGGAGAGGTCACCCAATTTCGGCAGAATTCCCCACCTTGTGGTGTTCCCAATTGCTTGTAGACACTTGCAATTGGTCTCCGCGCGATTCCACTCGTCTCATTGAGCTTGCATGCAAAACGGTGCACGTCCTACAATCCTGCACGCAAAACGATGCATGTCATTAAAATCCATACTTAAAAATGGTGCGCGCCACTTCAGCCGGCACGCAAAACGATGCGCGGCAACACGATCTGCACGCGAAACGGTGCACGTACCTCCAATCTGCACGCAAAACGGTGCACGTCTGACTGTAGGGTTGCACGCAAAACGGTGCATATTTTTCCTAGCCCTACACGAAAAATGATACACAATATTAGGATCGGCACGCAAAGCTGTGCGCGACAACACGAACTGCACGCGAAACGGTGCACGTACCTCGAAACCGCACGCAAAACGATGCATATCTGACTGTAGGGTTGCACGCAAAACGGTGCAGATTTTTCCCTAGCCCTGCACGAAAATGATGCAAACCATCAGATTCTACACGCAAAACTGCGCGCATTGGTCCAACCCGCACGCAAAACGAAGCACCTATCCCGTATTGGCACGCAAAACGGTGCACTCTCTAATATAGAGTTGCACGCAAAACGGTACATATTTTTCCTGCCCTGCACGTAAAACGAGATGCATTATTAGAGTCTGCACATAAAACGGTGCCCGTTAGTCCAACCTGCACGCAAAACGGAGCACATACCTTGTTTTGGCACGCAAAACAGTGCACGTTTCCTTTTCGACTTTGCACGCAAAACGGTGCATATTTTCCGAGCCTGCGTCCAAAACTGTGCATCTTTGTCGAATCCGCATGTAAAACGGTGCATTTTTCTACAACTTGCACGTAAAACGAGACGCGCCAAAAATATCCGCGACAGTCCGTGCAGCAACGGTACAGTAGAACTCGGTCCCTAACACGCAAAAGAATGCGGGGTCAAATTTAATGTCCAAAATGAATCCTACAAATTGTGCTAAAAATACCGAAAAGAAAACGATGACCGGTCTATCTCGACAGCGTCGCGTAGTCCATCTGACTTTTTGGAGCACTTTGCGCGCTCCACGAGGTCGTCGAAGCGCCGTTCCCTCCTCACGAATCCCCTCTTTCGCTCTCCCTCGTGCTCGGGTGGAGAAGGAAAGGGAGAAGAGCAAGAAGAATGGCGGTGCGTGGGAGGAGGAAGAAGAAGAAGGAAAGAAAAGGAGAAAAGAAGGGAGAGGGGTGGACCGTGGACCGGGTCCACGGTCCCCCCCAACCGGGAACCTTGGGTGGCGGTCCACCAGGCAAGGGGGCGCGCACCAGGTCCAGGCGGCGCCTCCTGCACCACGTGGCGCGCGTCCTGCGCGCCACGCGGGCGCGCACCCGCGCCTTGCGCAGCACGCCTCTGCCGCCTCGGAATTCGCACACGTCATTCCGGAAATCCGTTTTTGCTTCGTTTTCTGTCCGTTTCTCGCCCGTTTCCGTCCAAATTTGACAGGCGGCTTTGTTTCAGCTTAATTTATCACAAAAAATTTTAAATTTTCAGTTTGGGTCATTTCTGGGTCACCAAAAGCCTCGCTGTATCCAGAATCACTGGCGGACCCCGTTCTCGTAATCCGGGTATCCGATCAATACGAAACTTTTACTGTAACCTTAAAATAGTATTATGGAGCTCCCCGAATTTTCTTAGAATTTTTTGATACTATTGGCGGAGCCCGTTCTCACTATCGGGTATCCGATCAACGCGAAACTTTTTCTGTGGTCTTAAAACATATTTACGGGGCTCCCGTAATTTTCTCGGAATTTTCCGACACTGTAAATTTTGCACTAAAAATCTGGGCCCCCTTTCTCAAATAAATTTTTAGATATCTCCATTTTAACCCGATTTCGGCCCAACTCGCGTCCAAATGTTCTTTACTTCCCTAACTTTCATAACACTAGTATTTCATACCACCTTTATTTACATTTATTTATGTGCCGAAAATCCGGTACCTTACATTCTACCCCCCTTAAAATAAGTTTCGTCCTCGAAACTTGAATCACATCTCGACTCCTACTTGATCGAGAGGGAGGAAATCTTGCCCTCACTACTGGGCTCGCTGTATATCGTGACCGGCATCACATTGTCTGCTCGCCGAGACTACACGAGCAACTCATTCATGAATTCCCTATCGCAATCCAGGGACAAACACAGACCTGGTGTCTGGCCACTTTCACCAAATAGGTGAAAGACACAGTTGAGCACTTGCTCTCTCTATTGCCACGAATGACCAAGTCTTTTCTTGCGAAATCTTCACTCTAATTCTGTGATCATTTGATCTTTCACAAGGAGGTTGCATCTGCAACTAATTACATTTACCGCATTTTCCGGTCACTCCGCTGCCTAATGTGGAGTGCAAAGGCCAATCCACAAGTCCTCAACTATCTCACACGCTGCTAGCCCTCTAAGTCCACGGGTTATCAGCTAACCCGATACATCGGACTACTAATAGCCTCAATGCTCACACGTGGCATTCCACGTTCCCGGCTCATCGCTCGGACTACCGTCCCGACCAAATCTCTATCATGCCCCGCCATCAGGTCTCGGGCCGCTGTCTCTCACAGCTGACTGCGCCTGCCCAATGGGCTACAGGCCCACAGTCCACACACATGGTCCAGGCACGGGTCGTCCCCAAGCGAACCCGCTAATCGTCGCCACGCGACCACTACGCTCACTGAGCAAAATCAACAAACCAGTCGTCAATCCATGACTCGCACTCTGTATCGACTCTGGCCACACTGGGCAAATGCTCACACGCCACCTAATCAGCTCTCTCTGGCTAAATGATACTTGTGCTCCATGAGCACCTAAACCGTTGGGCGTCCTACGCCCCCATGCTAACTCGCAAAAATTCAGTGTTAAGCGATTTGCTTAAGCACCCCAACGGCTCTCGTGCAACTCTCTCATCTGGGTCGAGGCACCACAATAATTGTTCACCAACTCTGGTGATTAACACGCGAACCCTGCGGTGGCAATTCTTACCATTACACCGATCCATCAGAATGGCACCACAAAACTCTCGCTCTTTCGAGAGGTTCCCGCATCTCGAAGCCTACTCTAGGCCTCACTAACTCCACTACGCGGCAACTCAGCCACAATCAATACGCCACACGGTCACTACCGTCATCAGGGGCGAACTCACGCCGCCTGGCCCGTAAATCTTTCTTGCCCTAACCCTCAGGGCACATTAACTTGGTTCTCGCACATAGCGATCACCAGCGTTCTATAAATCGGTCTCTCACTGGACCTTTCCAACTACACTTCGCCAGCAACCGAGCTGACACAAGCGCAAAACACCTTATGCTGAAGGTGTTGGCTGCGCCGACAAAAGTTCGGCGGCCACTGCCATTCCCTTTTACTGTCGCCCCTACAGGCGGCGACGCCGTATGCTCATGCTTCATTTATGCAGCCTCAGCTTGCTGCGCTGTCAGCCACTGGAGCCTATTGATCTGCTCCGACCGTCACCTTGACGCCACCTATAGGCGTCGGAATCTGTCTGCCTATCGGCGGGAAGTCCCCGTCTAGCGGCAAGAAGCTTGATCTGCTGCTGGACCACCCAATAAGTGCGGCCACCTGCTATCGCAGCTCATGTACGTCGTTTGACCCCGAGCCCTCTCGTGACTCGAGTCGAAACAGGTGCGTTTCCCTATGTGGTGTCATCGCCAATATGCACACCACAACGAACCAACTAGCCCAAACTTAGCCATTTGAGCAACGCGCAGTCTACATTCCGACGAAAAGGCTCGTGGACTCCAATCATGCGAAAGTATAGGAGGGTACTCCTTTTCATCTCCAACATTACGTTGTCGGCCGCCAACGTAATATCCGAAGAACGAAAGCTCGTCGCCCTCGATCAGTCCCAATATCCTTTTTGGGAACAACAATAACCAATCAAATACTTTCGCCCAATAATCAACACACTCTCTCGTGCTAATCCCTAGGGTCTCCCTAAGGTTGCTAACCACCTAGGACTATTCCTAGGCTCTGATACCACTCTAATCTGTCACGCCCCGAGTCCGCCAATTTGTACGGTTCGGGCACGCCAACAGACCCGCCAATCGGGTATGACCTTTTACTACCCGAAAGGAACGGTAATATCTATAATCATACAACAAGTATATGCGGAAGCTCAATATCAGAGTACTAAAAATCACTATAAATTTAAAACTTTCATTCAATAACAATTAGTTAATGCGGAAATGAAAGCATACCAGAGTGAACCATAACTTAAATTTATTACACTTTACATTTCTGAACTTGCAAATAAATTTATTACAATTCCTTTACATAAATTCCTCACCATACAAAGTTCACTCAAGAAATATATAAAAGGGATACCTCTGCTAGACCCTCTAGGTCTCTATGCTGCTGGGCCCTTGCCCCTGTCGTATGCCTCGCCGTCTGCATCTGAACCGTCTCGTCCGCTGTATCCCGACCCGAACCTGTGGGGGGTCACCCAAGGGGTGTGAGAACTCCGACAGAGTTCGCAGTGGGTTCAACCACCGAGAAAAAGTGTCCTACACCACTTGGTCCAATGTAAGCAATAATAATAGTGCTAGGAAACTAAAATCCTCAATATCAAAATGCGGCTATGCTATATAATATATCACTACACTATCTGTGTATACTCATCGACCCAGCACTACTCTGTCTAGCCACACTAGGCTGCTAAGCACCAACTCGGCCACTATGCCGCTATATACAGGGTTCAACTAACCCGGCCACCTTGGCCACTCTATCTTTCTCTTTTTCTTTACATCCTGGTGCTTTAGTTCAAGTTAACCCTCGAAAATTCTTATCCAACGGGCCCCAGCCCGGTAGTCCTGCTACCATAAGATAAGATTTCTAAGGTTGCCGATAACACCCGCAAGTGTTACCCCGTCCTACGGAAGAAACGTCCCGAACGGGTCTCTACCCGGGAGAGGGGCACTGCCTGCAACTCCAACATGGGCCGCGTTTCACTCCGTAGAATCTTTATATTTTCTTTCTTTTCTTTTCTTTTTCTTTTCCTTTCTTTGCTTTCTCTTTTTACTTTAGTTCTTAGCCTCTTGCCTTTGAACACTTTTCTTTCTCATTCGAGGTTATAGCTCCAAATTTTGCCACTGGCAAATCTCTTTCTCTTTCCTTTGAGCATCTAGCTCTTTACTTTCACTTAAAGCCTTTCGAAAGTACCTCGTCCGACGGGTCACTGCCCAGGGAGTCCTGCTCCACTTGACGAGTCTCAAATTCGAAGGCGCCATTTACATTCTCTTTATGCTTTTTAGCCACTTTTAACTTACTTTTTAACTTTGCCTTTTTACAACACATTATCTCTTATCCTAGGTCTCGCCATAAGGATAACTAGGAGTCACTTGGACTCTTAAACATTTCTCTTTTATTTCTTTAACTCAAATTGAAGTTAATGTGATAGTCCATTGCCCAGACACCCTATGACTTTCTAGGGTTATATTTGTTTAATTCTTTAATCTTGGGATCTTATCCCGCTTTCCTGATTCCTCACTGAATCCTAGAGTTCACTTAACTCTGTTTTTCTGTTCCACTTTAACTTATAGTTACACTGACTCTAATTTCCTGTTTTCCCTTTCATGACTCCACACTTGATCCATTTTTTTCCATTCTCTTGTTTCCTTGACTCTATGCTGACCACTAGTTCACCTTAGGTTATCTTTACCTAAGTTCCATATCATACTTGTCCTAGAGTTCCTTGACTCTATGCTGATCACTAGTTCACCTTAGGTTCTCTTTACCTAAGTTCCATATCATACTTGTCCTAGAGTTCCTTGACTCTATGCTGATCACTAGTTCACCTTAGGTTCTCTTTACCTAAGTTCCATATCATACTTGTCCTAGAGTTCCTTGACTCTATGCTGATCACTAGTTCACCTTAGGTTCTCTTTACCTAAGTTCCATATCATACTTGTCCTAGAGTTCCTTGACTCTATGCTGATCACTCTATCCAGTGTCCTTAGGTTATCACCTAAGACCATGCCACTCGTCCTCCCTAGGATAACTCCTAAGTTGATGTCACTCGTCAAACCCCTATACTAGGTTTTCTCCTAGTCTTACTACCAACAACTGTTGTTCCCTTATGTAACGAAATTCCTAGGGTTATACCCTAACATACTCATAATCATGAATAGCTAATCATTTTCATGCATGCAATTATTTTCATCTCATTCATAAAATAATAATTATCTCTACGCATGCATATTCATCATATATGTTTGGCAACCAACAGTTGCACTTTTCCTCTGTGTCTCTTTGCACATACACAACTATTCTCCTATCTCTGGCAACCAACAGTTGCTCTTTTTCCTCTGAATCTATCTATACAGACAATCAATATCATAATTACCTAACGCCTCTAACAGGCTACTATCATGCTTCGAATCGAAAAGCAAGGGAGCAAAGGGAGAGGTCACCCAATTTCGGCAGAATTTCCCACCTTTTGGTGTTTCCAATTGCTTGTAGACACTTGCAATTGGTCTCCGCGCGATTCCACTCGTCTCATCGAGCTTGCACGCAAAACGGTGCACGTCCTACAATCCTGCACGCAAAACGATGCATGTCATTAAAATCTATACTTAAAAATAGCGCGAGCCACTTCAGCCGGCACGCAAAACGATGCGCGGCAACACGATCTGCACACGAAACGGTGCACGTACCTCCAATCTGCACGCAAAACGGTGCACGTCTGACTGTAGGGTTGCACGCAAAACGGTGCATATTTTTCCTAGCCCTGCACGAAAAATGATGCACAATATTAGGATCGGCACGCAAAGCTGTGCGCAACAACACGAACTGCACGCGAAATGGTGCACGTACCTCGAAACTGCACGCAAAACGGTGCACATCTGACTGTAGGGTTGCACGCAAAACGGTGCAGATTTTTCCCTAGCCCTGCACGAAAATGATGCAAACCATCAGATTCTACACGCGAAACTGCGCGCATTGGTCCAACCCGCACGCAAAACGGAGCACCTACCCCGTATTGGCATGCAAAACGGTGCACACTCTAATATAGGGTTGCACGCAAAACGGTGCATATTTTTTCGGCCCTGCACGTAAAACGAGATGCATTATTAGAGTCTGCACGTAAAACGGTGCCCGTTAGTCCAACTTGTACGCAAAACGGAGCACATACCTTATTTTGGCACGCAAAACGGTACACGTTCCCTTTTCGACTTTGCACACAAAACGATGCATATTTTTCGAGCCTGCGTCCAAAACTGCGCATCTTTGTCGAATCCGCATGTAAAACGGTACATTTTTCTACAACTTGCACGTAAAACGAGACGCGCCAAAAATATCCGCGACAGTCCGTGCAGCAACGGTACAGTAGAACTCGGCCCCTAACACGCAAAAGGATGCGGGGTCAAATTTAATGTCCAAAAGAAATCCGACAAATTGTGCTAAAAATACCGAAAAGAAAACTACGAATGGTCTACCTCGACAGCGTCGCGTAGTCCATCTGACTTTTTGGAGCACTTTGCGCGCTCCACGAGGTCGTCGAAGCGCCGTTCCCTCCCCACGAATCCCCTCTTTCGCTCTCCCTCGTGCTCGCGTGGAGAAGGAAAGGGAGAAGAGGAAGAAGAATGGCGGTGCGGGGGAGGAGGAAGAAGAAGAAGGAAAGAAAAGGAGAAAAGAAGGGAGAGAGGGGGGCCGTGGGGTCCACGGTCCCCCCCCCCCCCCAACCGGGAACCTTGGGTGGCGGTCCACCAGGCAAGGGGGCGCGCACCAGGTCCAGGCGGCACCTCCTGCGCCACGTGGCGCGCGTCCTGCGCGCCACGCGGGCGCGCACCCGGGCCTTGCGCAGCACGCCTCTGCCGCCTCGGAATTCACTCGCGTCATTCCGGAAATCCGTTTTTGCTTCGTTTTCTGTCCGTTTCTCGCCCGTTTCCGTCCAAATTTGACAGGCGGCTTCGTTTCAGCTTAATTTATCACAAAAAATTTTAAATTTTCAGTTTGGGCCATTTCTGGGTCACCAAAAGCCTCGCTGTATCTAGAATCACTGGCGGACCCCGTTCTCGCAATCCGGGTATCCGATCAATACGAAACTTTTACTGTAACCTTAAAATAGTATTACGGAGCTCCCCGAATTTTCTCAGAATTTTTCGACACTATTGGCGGAGCCCGTTCTCACTATCGGGTATCCGATCAACGCGAAACTTTTTCTGTGGTCTTAAAACATATTTACGGGGCTCCCGTAATTTTCTCGGAATTTTCCGACACTGTGAATTTTGCACTAAAAATCTGGGCCCCCTTTCTCAAATAAATTTTTAGATCTCTCCATTTTAACCCGATTTGGGCCCAACTCGCGTCCAAATGTTCTTTACTTCCCTAACTTTCATAACACTAGTATTTCATACCACCTTTATTTACATTTATTTATGTGCCGAAAATTCGGTACCTTACACTGTCCTATCAGGACTGGAATTACGTAGGGCGTCCCAACGGACTAATATAACCATCGCGTAAAACTGCCTCAACAGGCCCAACCATCGCATCCGGAGCGGCAACTTAAGGGAAGCGACCCCACTGAGGAAAATCTGTCACATCCCAAGTTTCAAAAAGCTGTCTAATTTTTTCTTTTTTCTTTTAAATCGGAGTTTAAAACCTAAAGCTCAGGACGTGGACAGACCGCCACATCCATAGGGAATCCTCTGTCCACACGGACAAAGTCTCCCCTATACATGCTCGGCTAGACAAGTACAGCGATACAATCAGAGGTGACATAAACAACAACTAAACATAAACATAGATATCTACCACTAAATACATCCACATACACACATGACATAGTCCACTAACTCAGAAATATAAAAACAGAATAAAACTATAAAAGCATAGCACTGGCCATTGTGGCCGATAACATAGGACAACTCTATCGCGACAGCTCTCATGATCGTCCCGACATCCCAGCACCTGAATGACCTGAAATGGTGGTCACCCAAAGGATGTGAGATACAATATAAATGTATCCCAGTGGGCACGACGGACCGAGAAATAGCAAGTCGTACCTACCCAATACTATAATAAACGAAAAGCAATAACTGGAGATAACTGAAAGATAGATATAAATCAGGCTGAAATAAAAGCAGGTACTCATGAAGAAGATAATCATGCTATAACTCAATGTCAAGTAAATCAGGACTACATCAAAGTATCATGCTGTAGATCAAACAAGTATGATAATACATAATGTCAAAGCTGTAAGGTAGAGTACCAACAATCATGTGCTAATCATATTCTGAGCATGCTAAATAACCAAAGCATGTATAATGAGATGTAAACAAGTAATGCATCAAAGCTGTAAATCCAAATATACCCAATCACCTGCCGCTATTGGTCACGAGGACCTCAGGCTAAAATACCACCTGTACACCAATCTGCTGACATAACCCTACACACACTGTGTGAACTCTGGGCTCACAGGTCGCTGTGACCACTTTACCGGTAAAGTACACCACTGCGGGGGATCAACCTGCTAATGTATGTGAAAAGTACAGCTGGCTCTGTGGCGATCATAATGCTAATGCTCAAGCTCATGGTCTAAAGACCGAATCAACGACATAAAGCCGGGAAAATCCCTGTCGGGATGCTGAAACTGTAATAATCATGGATGCTGTATAACGGAATCTGAACAACAGAAACTGAATATCTGAGCTGTAAAGCTGAAGCTGAATAACAGAACTATACTCTTATTCTATCATGCAACAGAAAATGCTAACATAACTAGGCTGGTGACAAAGCAAATATGGCATATGTCAAGATGTATATCACTATATATATACTAAATGCTGAGAAAGAAGGCATATAAATGAGCTAAACTGTAAGATCAAGGCAACATAGCTGTAATGACTAAATGATGCAATGAAGGCAAATAGAAAACTCAACTGGGAATCAAGGTTAACCACAAACACAGGGGTCCGACCTACCACAGTACCCCATAGGGCCGAAATGATAAAACCCGGACCGAAGATAAACCCCACCTCAGGGTAGACGATCGCGGTAACCGCTGGATGGCTCATGAGCTGGCGACTGACTGCTGGGATCTGAATCATAAACATAGGTCAGAAAATAGACTCTCACATTCCCAACCCACTGACTCACTGAGTGCAGACAAGCTAAACGGGGAACTTTGCTGAAGTCCTGGGATCTTCGAAAATTTTCGGAAATCCGCCGATCGATCACTATGATCCGATCCGTGGCTACAGGTCTCCGAGTTTAATAAAACATGACGTGCTACCCCGAAACACTTCACTGAAGACGTTTGGGCACTTAAACTCCACTGGGTGCAACTCTGCACTCGAACGGTGCCATAAATACCGAAAACACCTCCAAATAAGCAGATTTTGGCTCCGAAAGTCGGCAACGCTAAACTAAAATCATTGGACCAGCCAGGACAGCGTTGGGAACAGCCAAAGACATCTGTCAACTATAATTAATCACCACAATTCCTCAATTTGCGTGATTAATGCCGAATTGCCGATAAATCGACGATTTTTGTCGATTTACAGTTCGATAACCAATTTCCGCTCAACGAAAAGCATCGGATCTCGAACGAAAAGTTCAAAAATCATGTGCATGCTGCCCAAGGCAGCCTATGTGGTCACAATTACAAATAGGCTCCTAGGGTTCCCTAAATTTGCATAAATTACATGTTTTTTATACCTTTTAAGTGTGCATTTCTTTCCTACGGACTTTCAAATCAATCCGAGGGTTCTAACAAATAGGTTTTGGCTTGATAAAGTTCATGCTCACTGTTGGGAAGCAGCGCGAAGCCTGAGAACAACTTCGGGTCAATAATTATTATGCACATAGGGCTTAGGTTGCTATATAGACTTAACCACTTAACCATTTGCTAAAGTAAAGTGAGCACCATGCACAGGAGGTCGAGAGGGTCCAAGGGCCCACCTTCGGGCAATTCCGAGACTGCAGGAACAGTGTATACAACAAGGTGGCCATAAACTTGCTCAACAAGAGCTCGGTTTGCTAGATCTTTCTAACCAAGCACTTAGCTTGGGCTCAGAAGTGAGCATCATGCTCTGGTGACTGTGGAGACTCGGGGGCTCACCTCTGGGAGGTTGCAAAATGGTCAGAATAACACGGGGAGCAAGATGGCCCAAAGATAGCTATTATAGAGCTCGAACTTGGGGCATCACAGCAAAGCTCAAGTTCAGATGGCATTTAAGGCAAGCATCAGATACTAAGGGTCTAGGGTAGTGCTTTGAGAGCCACGGGACCAAGTGCCGGTGACCCACCGCGGCGGATGGCCGTAGTTGGCCATTTGCGGTTACACCAAAGTGCATTTGTCACGCCCCGGGTGTAAACCAGAACCCGGGTCCGTCTACAGATCTGTTGTGCACACGAAATTTTCCGCGTACACGAAGCGCCGGTAACCTGCTCAGATATAAGAGATAATAATAAAGAGCATAAAACAAAACTGAACTAAAAACTAATACATCTCCGACTGAAACTGGAAATAAAATATGGTACATCTGTAAAAATGATACATCCGTCTCTCCCAGCTCACCAAAAATATACAACCAGCTAGCTAAAGCCAGACGTCAAAGTAAAAGTACAACAGTCTGAGAAAAATAGGTACAACCAAAGTCGAGCTAAACTCTCTCATCCTGCCAGGAGATCTATCTACTCAGCCATCCTCTCTCCTCGATCTGCCGCTGTATGCCCAGCAGCACCCGTAGAAAACTCTGCCAAACAAAGGAGAAGAAAAAGAGGAAAATGAGACTGGGGGTGAGAACTACTAGTAAACTAGTAGCCTACCCTAGTAGGTAAAGCCTCAAACTCCGACACACCCACTAGGACTACCAGAGGCAAAAAGGAAAGAGAGTAGTAAGCAATAAAACTGCTGAAAAAGGAAACTACAACTACTATGCCTCTAAATGCAGTCCCAGAATGGAATAACCGTATGTATGCATCAGTAACCAGAACCGCCCAGATAAACCCAATTTATCCACCAGTAAAAACTGGTACTGCCAGCTGCCGCCCTCATCATCGGGCAAGTAAAGCCGCGCCGACGTGATCGCAAAACTCAATAACTGTCTGCTGCCGCCCTCATCATCGGGCAAGTAAAGCCGCGCCGACGTGATCGCAAAACTCAATAACTGTCTGCTGCCGCCCTCATCATCGGGCAAGTAAAGCCGCGCCGATGTGATGGCAAAACCCAACAACTCTCTGACCCCAACGCTCCGGAGGGGAACTCGAGGGGAGCTACACACACGAGGAAAGTAACCATGTCACAAATATCATAATAAAGCAGGACTGGATCACTACTATGCCCAAGTGGAACAAATCCCTCCACTGAAGAAACCCCGATCCCCAATCTGATGCATAAGTAAACATCCGGTCAATCGCCCAATATCCGCGATTGCCACAATACCCCACAATCTATAATCAAGTCCAATAACCGACATCCGGTCAACCGCCCAATATCCGCGGTTGCCGTAATACCCCACAATCCACAATAAAGTCCAATAACCGACACCTGGTCAGCCGCCCAATATCCGCGGTTGCCGCAATACTCCACAATCCACAATCATGTCCCACAACCGACATCCGGTCAACCGCCCAATATCCGCGGTCGCCGCAATACCCCTCAATCCAGGCCCCGGCTACACTATCCCAAACCCCTGCTCGAACCCGAGCAACATGAACCACCTGACTAACAAATAAGCAGAAGAGAAGCAAACATGGTTTCTCCTAAGTCAAGTTCCAATATGATAGTGTAGCAATAAAAGATGGCCTATCTAGATGTCCATACAAGCATGCAAGTGTTCTCGAGAAAGATAAATAAGTCATCGATCAATATCACTATCCACCTATGCATGTCATAATATCCTCAAGTAGTACGCACTAACAGGATAATTCACTTTATCCCTGTTTACTATTCGATTCCACATGCAAGGTTAAGTGTTAACATAGCAAACGGTATATCCATACAAGCATGCAAGTATCCCAACAATAATATTCCCACAATCATGTTCTTACATTAATATTTCCCCAATAATATTCCCAACATGATACGTCCACAAGATTAGTCTCGCATGATAGGCTCATATTTATTTTCATTTAAGCATGACTGTCAATGGGGTGATCAATCAATAAGTCTAATATAGAGACTTCTCTAATAAACCAAGTGAGCAAGTCGAAAAGTGACGTATACAACAACCACCTACCTCGATCGCGAAGCACGGATCCAAACTCACCCTCTCACAAAGAAAACCCTGGGCTCACAGCGAACACTGCAAAAACGACCATAACGGTGCACAAATAAATCCTATAATTAACATGATGCCGCTGTCCGCGCAACAGTCCAGAAGATGGTCGATTTTCACCTGTGAGATGACCTCAAAAAATTCCAGAAAAATAACCGCTGCGATCCTCGCGACGAGTAGATGCAAAATGAGTACTCGCATGTTCTGTTTCGAGGCCTGTAGGCCAAGAAACAAATAAAACACCGCGGCGAGCCAAAACTTCCCATGATTGATAATCTCTAGCATGCAGTCTAGAAAAAGTGGAATTATCACCTTCGAAGCAACCTCAGAAAAATCCGATAAAAATACGATCGCGTTCCTCTCGAAGCGTAGATGCCGATCAAGTCCTCACATGCCCTGATCCGATGCCCGTAGGCCGAAAAATCCCAACAATACTCCACCGCTGTCCCAAACATCGCAGCAATACAAGTGGTCAAAAGGTACCTCAGGAACACCACCAAAAACTAGAAACGGAGCGAAGTGATCAGCAAAAAAATTAAAGGCGTACCTCTCATGAACGCGCTGCCGAAAAAAATCGGCTCAAAATTCCATCGGGGTGATCCAGGGGACCTCGCAGACTGAAACGCGACGGTAGAAGCCACAAACGGAGGAGCGTCGAAGTGCGCCGCGTCGCAGAAAACGCCGATGCCGCGCCCTCCAAAAAATCCGGGAATCCATCGAACGATGGAAGAGAGGGATAGGAAGAACTTCTTTGAAGAAAGCCCTCAGTGAAAAAGCCCAGAAAAGGAGGAAAAGAGTTGCTAAGGGGCCAATTTATAGGCCCAGCCCACCAAGAAAAACAATCTGGATTCGGGCGTAGGATTCGGGCGCTCGAATCCGGCCCAGCCCAATACTGTGCGCGTCCGAAATCACCTCAGCACGCCACGTGTCCAAACCGCGCGCCCTGCGCACAAGCGCCCGCCAATCGCGGCGCGCCGCGTGGCAGCGCGGTCCACGGCGGGAACCGTGGGCCGCGGTTCACGGCGGCCCAGCCGGGTCGCTGCGCCCACTAATGAGCGGGCGACTCGTGGCCCGGCGCGTTGTCGCTCGTGCGTTGACCGGCCAATCCCCGCACGCCACGCGTCCACCGCCACCGCTCGCTGCGCCCGGTGCAAATACCCTGCGATGACCTGGATCTCTGCAGAGCTGTGGTAGAGTCATTGGTGACATCTGGGGAGCCTATACTGTGTGTTGGAGGTGTTTGCGCACCAATTGGACATAAGTGGCGGACTTCGGGCTTACTGGATCACGTGAGTGATCAATGGACTCCGTCGGATCGTTAGAAGTGGTTTTGCGCGATGCGGATATTAAAAATGGACTCAGCGCGAAGTTTGGACCAAGGAATACCTTTCCGGATGCCATCGGCAAATTTTGGGGTTGGAATTTGGCAAAATGGACATCAAATTCGGATTCAGCGCGCGAAAACGGTCAAAACGGACTACCCACTTGTTATTTTGAGCATCGGGTACTGTTCATGCCGGAACAGTGTTTCCGGCCGCCGGCGGGCAGCGGCGGCGGCGGCGGGCAGCGGCGGAGCACGGCGGACGGGCTCGGGCAGGCAGCAGGGCGGCCGCGGGCAGCGCGTGGGCGCGGGCAGCGCGCGGGCAGGCGCGCGGGTGCGCTGGCAGGCGCGCGGTCCACGGGCCGTCGTGCACCAGGGGTTGGACACGTGGCTTCTTTGGATTGGTCGGTGCAGTGGACTTGGTCTACGGAGCAGGCGGGCGTGGTGCATGGACCGGCGGGACACGTGGTGTCTTGTGGTTGGTGGGCTCATGGAGTCTGGGTCCACGGAGGTGAACCGGGGCGCCTCGGGATTCGCGCCTGGCAGGGGGCGCAGGCGGCGGGCGCAGGCGGCACGTGGGCGCGCTGACCGGGCTTTCCCGCGCTCGGGCCCGCCACGTGTCGCCGCAGCGTTGGCCCACGCGTCGCGCAGTGGACGGCCAGCGTGGCTGTCCGCTGTTGCGGGGGCGACGTGGAGGCCGGAGGCGTTTTCGGGCGCGCACAGTGTTGGGCCGGGCCCAACACTGTAGCCGCCCGAAATCGAGAGCGCCCGGAAAATAGGATATGTTGGGTATTTTCGGATTTGTTTTTCCAGCATTTATAAAGGCCGAGTTCAACTGAAGAGAACTTCTTCTCTGCGCGGATTTTCACAGTGCAACCTTCACAAGAAATCCTCCTCTCCCTGTGGCGATTCCATCTGCAGATTCTAGGATTTTTTGGCGGCACGCATCCCGAGGTTTGCATTTTTACGGCGCGGCACGACGCTCGTTCGTTTGTGGTCTTCTTCGTCGCGTTTTGGTGCGAGGACTCCCCCGGCTTACCCCGAGCACCTTTTTCTGTGATTCTTGCGCCGTCGGCTTCACGACAGGTAGGGCTACGTTTCCCATGTTTACTGGTTTTTCCCATTCCGAGCTTTTCATGGGTTTTTCGGATCATCTTGTGACCTCATTTTCTGGGGCGGAGTTTTGGGACAGCGGTGTGGTATTTTGGCGATATCTTCGCGCTCAGGCATCGGATTGGGGCGATTCAAGAGGCGTTTTGCATCTACACATCACGAGGAATATCCCCAAATTTTCTTGGAATTTTCTGAATTTTTCCCCGAAGGTGAATATCCCTGTTTACAGAACCTTGTGGTTCAGTTTTTGAGAGCAGTTTATTTCGGGGTGGTTCCCTTGTCGGATTTGTTTCTCAGTGTAGGAAACTCGGATTTGAGCGTCCAGGTAGTCGTTTCGACGGGTTCGTCGCGAGGATCGTGACGGTATTTTTCTTGGAATTTTCCGGGCATTTCTCGCAGGTAAAACAGGGAAACTGTGGACTGTTGTGTTTGGGGCAGATTTGTGTGAGCATTGTATGTTAATTATGTATGTTCTTTTGGAAATTTTGTACAGCGATCGCGGCGGCTTATCGGTTTGGGCGAGAGCACTTCTTGGACTTGGAATTAGCGATCGAGGTGGGTGGTTGTTGTTTACCTCTATTTTGACATGCTCACTAGGAATATTAGAGTGATCCCTTTATTTGGACATGCATGCTTAAGTGGTATAAATTGTGAGCCTTTCCTATGGAAATTACTATTGTGGATATTTGATAGTGGTTGGGACTTATACATGTTGGTATGGATGGAATGTTAGCGTTTAACCTTGCATATGGGTTGGAGTATTTATTATGGGCTTTATGATTATCTTGTTAGTGGTTGTTACTATTTGAGGACTTTATGACATGCATAGGTGGATAGTGATGCTTTATCATGGATTATAGACATGTGTGGTTGGATAATATTTTAGCATGATGGTTATATCTATGCGGAGTTATTAATTGTTACACATGTGGAACCACTATTGGTCGCCTTTTCCTTTATTTCCTTGAGAACACTTGCATGCTTGTTTGGACATATAGGTAGGCCATCTTTTATCGCTACACTTTCATGCTGGAACTTGACTTAGGAGAAACCTTGTTTGCTTCTTTCTCCTTTTCGTTAGTCAGGTGGGTTTGCTCGGGTTTGAGCAGGGGTTTGGGATAGTGTAGCCTGTTACGGAATTTGAGTTGGCGTAGTTTCGTGAAAGTCTCAAGTCTTGAAGATTGAAGGTGAAGAAAGTTGGATCATTTAACTCAATCTCAAGAAAGAAGAATTCAAAAGGATCAGGTATGTTTAACTAAAGATTTTGTGTGATCCGAATACTTCTTGTAGTGTAGAAACACTTGGAAGAATCTTTCATTGCATAAAAATCAAAAACTGGACTTGGGACATGTTCAGGATCCGGATCAGGTTGTTCGATCCGGATCCCGAAGGTGGTTCGTTCATACACCAGTTCAATCCGGATCGTAGCCTCTCTTGATCCGGATCCCGAACACTGAGTTTACCATCTTCCTTGAACGATCCGGATCAGGCTTCGCAATCCGGATCCCGAACGTTGATGTTTGGTGAACTGTATGAACGATCCGGATCAAGCACTTCGATCCGGATCCCGAACCTTCGTTTTTCTGGAATTACCTGACTCGTTACGACGATCCGGATCACAGCTAATCCGATCCGGATCGCCGTCCATAAAATTTCCAGAAAGGTTAGGTTTTTGATTCTTATCTCCTTCCTAGGGTTTCTAACCTATAAATAGACCCTATGACTCTTTTTCTAGGGTGAATCCAGGGTGAATAAAAATAGCCGTCATTTTCCTATATCATCTTATACGGCTCTAGATCCACATATAGAGAAGAAAGGAAATCATTAGAGAATACTCTATGTTTCTTCATCTATATTGATTAGTTTGATTCTAGGTTTTCATACTCACATCTTGAGTTGAATCAAACTAATGAATACTTAGATGGTATTTCCGATCTATCTTTGATCTAAGTATTCGGCGGATCATCACCACCAAAAACAACGATTTACCCCAAAAATCGGCGCGTGGATTCGCGTGTCCTTGTGGATTCAAGGTTCAACCGCTCTCGTGGATTCGGAGCGAGGCACGTTCGTGGATTCGAAGGGTGCTATTGGGTGAAGACCGTGGATTCGGTCGGACGTCGTGGATTCGACGTTGGACGCCGTGGATTCGGCGTTGGGCGCAGATCGTGGATTCGAGAAGCGTCGTGGAGCGAGCGGAGAAGATCCTCTAGGAGCGTATGGAAAAGGTTGAGTCGTAAGTGTGTACGGTAAATCACCTTGTACGTGTTTTAATTCTAGTGGATTTCTGCCGTGTTATCGGTCCCGTGGTTTTTTACTCCGGTGATGGAGTTTTCCACGTAAAAATCTTGCGTATTATTGTTATTTCCGCATTGGGTTTTTATCGCAACGATTTTTGAGTGTTTATACGTTTACACCTATTCACCCCCCTCTAGGTGTTTTTTTTTCCCTATTTAGATCCTTATTACATATAACCCAACAAGTGGTATCAGAGCGGGAATAGGGTTGTAAACAATGGTTGAAGGTGGAAACATCAACCGACCCCCGTTCTTCGATGGAACAAATTATGCGTACTGGAAAGTGCGGATGAAAGCCTTTTTAATTTCCATCGACGAACGGGTGTGGCAATCAATTGAATTAGGATGGTCTAATCCAACTGAATTTATTGGTGATGTTCACACCTTAAAACCTAGGTCGAAATGGACCAAGGAAGAGTTAGATTCATCTTCTTACAATGGCAAGGGAATTAATGCTATTTTTAATGCCTTATCTCAAACTGAATTCTCTCGCGTCTCGGCATGTGAGACTGCGAAAGAAATCTGGGATGTTCTTCAGGTTACACATGAGGGAACTAACCTCGTGAAGATTCAGAAACTGCAAATGCTTACGAGCAAGTTTGACTCTATCTTGATGGCAGAAAATGAATCTTTCACGGACTACTATACACGATTGCAAGATATCGTGAACTCATGTGCTAACCTGGGAGAGAAGATTCCAAAATTTAAGATTGTGAGAAAGATCTTAAGAACTCTTCCTGAACGATTTCGCCCAAAGGTTACTGCCATTGAAACTATTAAACACCCGGACGAAATACGTGTGGAAGAATTAGTTGGTTCATTACAAACTTATGAAATGACATTTACTACTAACAATTCTTCTGGAAAGGCATCCACTTCTAAGTCTTCAGGTTATGCGTTGAAAACAACTAAGGAAGAAGACGCGGATACATCCTCCTCAGACGATGACGAGAATCTTTCTATGGAGGAATTTGAGAAGCAGCTCGCTCTCTTGACAAGGAAGTTTTGCCGCAACTTTCGAAGGGGCAATTCAAGCAAATCTCCATCCTTCGGAAAGTCGAACAAAGGCAAGGGTACTTCAAGTTACAAGTCAAGAAAGCAAGAGAACTTCTCAAAGGATAAGAAAAGTTCAGAAGGACAACTACTGTGACGCCCCGGGTGTAAACCAGAACCCGGGCCCGTCCACAGATCCGCCGTGCATACGGAATTTTCCGTGTACACGAAGCGCTGATAACCTGCTCAGATATAAAACAAGTAATAAAGGAGCATAAAACAGAGCTAAACTAAAACTAATACAACTCAGACAAATGCTGGAAATGAAAGTACAGTAAGCTCTCAGAAATATACAAGTGTCTCTCCCAGCTCACGAAATATATACAACCAGCTGGCCGCAGCCAGACCCAAAATAAAAGGAAAATACAACCGTCTGAGTGTACTGGGGATACAACAAAACTACTAAACTCGAACTCGGGCAGTGGCTAGCTAATCAGCGATCCTCTTACCTCGATCCAGGGAAGAGGGTCCCGCAACTCCCGCAGAGAACTCTGCAAAACAAAGGGGAACAGAAAAGAGAAAACAGTGGGGGGGTGAGAACTACTATAAAAACAGTAGCCTCCCCTAGTGGGTAGACCTCAAACTCAGACATGCCCACTAGGACTAACAGAGGCGAAAAACGAAACAAAGGTGGTAAGCTATAAGTACACTACTGATGCAGAGCTACCACTAACGTGCCTCTACGATGCCTACTAGAGAATGGCTAAAAACATGCACCAGAACATAAGGACTGACAGACCAACCCAATCAAAACACCAGTAACCACTGGAACTGCCTGCTCTGCTGTCAACCTCACAACTCAGTATCTCCCCTGTCCAAATAGACCGGAACCCAACACGGTCTAGCCGGCACCCAACACGGCCTGACCGGCACCCAACACGGTCGGAATCCTACTCCGGAGTGGCACTCGAGGGGAGCGACCCCACACGAGCATAGTATCACAGTCACTAGTATCATCAGTACCATAAATAGCAGGACGGGGTCACGACCCTGATCCAAGTGGGAAAACCCATCCACTAAAGGGAAACTCGATCCCCTACCTCCAATCTGATGCAAAAGTAATAATAATAATAATAATCCGGTCAACCGCCCACAGTCCGCGGTCGCCGCAACACCCAAACATCGATCCCCGACTGTCCCAACTCTGAACATCTGACTACACAATCCCCTAAGACTAGACGACAGGAGAACGAATAAAAGCATGGTTTCTCCTAAGTCAATTCCAATATGTTTGTGTAGCAGAAAAAGGTGGCTTAGCTAGATGACCATTCAAGCATGCAAAGTCCTTTATTTGATAAAATCATTTCAATTATTCTAACATATGCAACATTAAGTGTTTGGAACTCCCGATGTACAAGTGGCAGGATATATGATACATGATACAATTTAGATGCACAATCTACTAGCAAGTATCCCTTATACAACATTCATTCTAACCACATGCCCAAACCTTCCCTCAACATACAATATGATATGGCTATAGCATTCTTTCCAACTAATTAAATTGCATATCTAAATATGGAAACACCACTTACTAACTTGTAGCCTGCTAACAATGCAAGTATTAGCAAAGGAACCTTAATCTCATACAAGCATGCTAGATACATTCATATTTAATAACACATAATCGTGGCATTCTAATAGGCCTAGTGACATTCACAAGTAGGAGGTTCACAACATCACCCACCTCGAGCGCTATTCCAAAATTCCCAAAGGCGAAGTCCAAGATCAGTCCAAACACACCACCAATCTGTACAAAATACCCCAAAGGAAAAATACATAAGCTAAACATCCACACTTTCCAGAATCTGTCCCCCAAATCAGCAGTCCACAATTCACTAATTTTTACCTGCGAATAATGCCCAGAAAAATCCAAGAAAAATACTATCGCGATCCTTGCGACGAGCCCGTCGAAACGAGTACCTGCACACCCAATTTGGAGTTTCCTACGTTGAGATAAAAATCCGACAAGGGGTACACCCCGAATCCAAACTGCACTAAATTCCTGTAACAAGGAACCACAGAGAAAGGAGATTCTCACCCTCGAGTAAAATTCAGAAAATTCTGAGAAAAATCCAGGAGACTCCTTGCGAAGCGTAAATGAAAATTGCCTTTTGAATCGCCTCGTTCCGACGCCTGAGCGAAAAGATATGGCAAGAACACCGCGGTGCTGTCCCAAAAGTCCGCGAAGAAAAGGGGTCAAATGGTTGCTCGGAAAACTCCAAGATCAGCATGGAAATCGAGGAACCACAAAACACAGGAGTTGAAGCCCTACCTGCCGTGAGTCCAACGGCGCAAGAATCGGCGAATTCCGAGGTCGGGGTGGGTCGGAGGAGTCCAAACACTGAGAAGGGGCGAAGAGGATCGCCGGAGAACAAGCGTCGCGCCGCGCCGTAAAATGGTGAACCTCGGGATGCGTGCCTCCAAAAATCTTCAAACTTCTCCAAAGGGTAGAGCACTAAGAGAGGAGGAACTTATGTGAAGGATGCCCAGTGAAAAAGGGGTCCAAAAAGACAAAGAAACGAAAGGGGGGTCCTATTTATAGGCCCAGCCCACTATGCATAACGGGCCGGGTTTCGGGCGCGGTTTCCGGGCGCACTGCGCCCGGAAATCGGGTTGTATGCTTCCCGTCCGACGCGCCCGGAAGTCCCTGGGACCGCCACGTCGCCCCGAACAGGGGACAGCAACCCTGGCGGCCCCGCAACGCGCCACGTGGCCCCCTCGCGGTCAGCGGGGTAGGTACGGCCGCCCAACCGCGAGGCGACGCGTGTCGCACTCGAGTGCGGCCGACCGCCCCGCTGGCGCCACTGTGCGCGCACAGTACCGAGGCGCCCCCCTCGCGCACGCCGTGGACCGCGCCTACGTGGTCCCACGAATCAGAAGCCGCCACGCGTCATGCGCCCGGTCCACCGCAACCCCGCCAAACCGGTGAGCCGTGCCGCGTGCGCCCGCCTACCAGGGCACGCCACGCGTCCCCCCGCCGCGGTCCATGCACCGCCGCGCCTCCCCGTGGACCCAGCTGCGTGAGCCGGCCAATAAGAGGCCGCCACGTGGCTCAGGCCGGTCCACGTGTCACCCCCATGCACCGAAAATCCCCCCAAACTTCCGGAAGCCCGCTTTTGGTCATCCGGACTCCAAATTCAACAAGCAAATAGCCGTTTTCAAGCGTTTTTCCGCGCTGAATCCAAATCTAACCTCAGATTGGCCCAAAACCTTTTCTAAAATTTGGCAATTACAGCCGAAGGCTAATTCCGCTATCAAAGTCTCACAAGGTCCATCTGTGGCACCCCTTCGATGCACCATGGGCCAGACACCAACACTAGGTGTTCTACACAATGGATTCACCGGAAAGTTGCAAGGGGAAAAACCAGTACACTACAACTACAATGCTTCAAATGTCGAGGCTACGGCCACATTGCAACGGAGTGTCCTAACAAGTATCCGGCAAAGAAGAAGGCGATGCAAGTCGTCACTTGGGATGACAACTCAACGTCAAATGAGTCGTCTTCGAGTGATGAAGAAAAGAGCTCCACCGCATTCCACGCGTCCGTATCTTCACCCTTCATGTGCTTTATGGCAAGTACATCCGAGTCGTTGTCCAACTCCACTGTTGAAAAGAATGCAACGGACAATGAATCGGATGATTCGGAAGGTGAAGATTTTGCTCTAGCCTACCACAGACTTTTGAGGGATTCAAAGAAAGTGGCTAAGCAAAATAAGAGTTTGAGAGGGAGAGTGCATGATCTCGAAGAAGAAGCAAAAAGAGCGACTTCTCTCTCAAACGCTCTTGAAGTGGAAAGGGAAAACCTGATAAAAGCAAATGTTTCCCTTCAAGAGTCCAATGAGCAACTTGAGAAGGAACATACAAATCTGGTGGATAACGCGAATCACTTCTCAAAGCTCTACAACGAGGCTCGACAGGATAACCTGGAAATGACAAAGACCATTTTCCAACTCAAGGATGACTTACAGCGATTCTCTTCAGGAAGGAGTAAGTTGGATAGACTTCTTGGTCTTGGTCAATCAAATCGGTTCGGCCTCGGATACACTCAAACTGGAAACAGTCCAAGTTCGAGTGGGACAGTTTTTGTGCCTCAGTCGGTATCTCCTCCTCCGACACCGGAATTCAAGACAAACAACGACAACAAACCTACTTCATCCTCTTTGGGATCGTCAAGATCTAAGGTATGTTTTCGTTGTGGTGTTTCAGGGCACATAAGAAGAAACTGCAAGACGGGAGTCAAACGCTCACCTCAATCACCTCTTGCAACGACTACCAAAAGGCGCCTCCCCGGAAATCAAAGCAAAACCTTTCAAAAGAAAAGAGCCTTGGTAGTTCACCGCGCAAGACGACATCATCAAGGAGCGGCAATCGATCTGACAAGACGCCTTCACCTAGGAGAATAACCTCACGACCATTACCGACGCACTCCAAAAGGGTTTGGGTGCGCAAAGGTGAAATTTACCCTTGTCTTGTTACCAATATTTCCTTGCATGCATATGATAGTTCGTCTTGGTATCTGGATAGCGGTTGTTCCCGTCACATGACCGGTGACAAAAATAGTTTTCAAAATCTTGAGAAAATCTCCGGAGGACTTGTTGTTTTCGGAGACGGTCGATCTTCCAAAATTGTTGGAAAAGGGACGGTAGCTATTCCAGATGGCCCGATTTTGAAAAACGTCTTATTTGTTGATGGCCTTAAGACTAACCTCATAAGCATAAGTCAACTTTGCGACAATGGTTTTTCAGTTAACTTTTCATCTGTTGAATGCGTTGTAACTGATAAGGACCATGTCTTCTTTTTAAAAGGGGTTAGATCTGAAAACAATTGTTATGTTGTTCCTAATAAATTTTCTGAAAATTGTAACTTAGCCACTTTGAATAATAAAACCCTTTGGCATGAAAGGCTAGGTCACTTAAATTTCAAGGAACTTACTAGAATTTCAAACAAGGACGTGGTCAAGGGGGTTCCAAAACTTTTATTTAAACAAAACGTTGTGTGTGGTGGTTGCCAAAAAGGAAAACAGTCTAGGACTGCACACAAGAACTTGAACCACGTTGGTACAAAACGGCCCTTGGAACTTTTGCACATGGACTTAATGGGGCCGACCCGTCAACCATCTTTGGGAGGTAAATGGTATATTTTTTTATTGGTTGATGATTTCTCTCGGTATTCTTGGGTAGCATTTTTAAAAGAGAAAGCTGATACTTTTGATTCTTTTCACGAGATTTGCCTTCGTATTATGATTGAAAAGAATGAAAAGATCATTCGTGTTAGAAGTGATAGAGGTGGAGAATTCATTAATTCAAAATTCATTGACTTTTGTACTTCAAACGGTATTAAGCATGAATTCTCTGCACCCTATACACCTCAACAGAATGGTGTTGTCGAGCGCAAGAACAGGGTTGTTCAAGAGATGGCGCGTGTGATGCTTCATAGCCGGAATTTACCGCTACATTTTTGGGCTGAAGCTGTGAACACTGCTGTCTTTGTCATTAATCGAGTGTTCTTGCGCCCGGGAACGTTAAATACACCATATGAACTATGGTGTGGTAGAAAACCCAACATCAAATATTTTCGCATCTTCGGGAGTCGGTGTTACATTTTACGTGACCGTGAAAACCTTGGAAAGTTTGACTCACGAAGTGACGAAGGGATTTTCTTGGGGTATTCTACTAATAGTAGAGCATATCGAGTTTTTAACTTGGAATCTAAGACGATCGTAGAATCTATAAATGTTAAAGTAGATGAAGCTTTTCACTTTGGATCTGGAAAATCTACCCTCGATATCTCTCTAGATGATGATTCTCCTGCTAGTGCATCTTCTCATGATAATACTTCCAATATTAATGATGCATCTAATGGCTCTTCTAGTTTATCTGATGTGCAGGAATCATCTCATGTATCTCCGAGTACTCCGTTTCAACAAACGTTACGAATCTCCAAGGATCATCCGGAATCGAATATTATTGGAGATCCACAAGAAGGAGTCAGAACTCGGAGGCAGTTGGTTTGTGGATTCGCTTGCTACGTATCTTTAATCGAACCAAAGAACATAGATGAAGCTCTTCAGGATGACTACTGGATTAAAGCAATGCAGGAAGAGCTCCATCAATTTGAGCGAAACAAAGTCTGGGAATTAACGAAGCCTCCACAGCAACACAATGTGATAGGTACCAAATGGATCTTCAAGAACAAGAAAAATGAGGATGGTACTATCATCAGGAACAAGGCACGATTAGTTGCTCAAGGCTACTCTCAAGTAGAAGGTATAGACTTTGACGAAACATTCGCCCCTGTAGCTAGACTCGAGTCCATTCGTATACTATTTGCTATTGCTTGTCATTTTAAAATCAAATTATTTCAAATGGACGTTAAGAGCGCATTTCTAAATATTTTTTTAAATGAGGAAGTTTATGTGGCTCAACCGAAAGGTTTTGTAGATCATAAACAACCTAACCATGTTTTTCGTTTGAAAAAGGCTCTTTACGGTCTGAAACAAGCACCGCGAGCATGGTACGAAAGGTTGACAAAGCACCTTTTGGAGAAGGGCTATACTCGAGGGGGAGCTGACAGGACTCTCTTTGTGAAGCATTATCAAAATAATTTCATTGTAGCACAAATATATGTCGATGACATAGTATTTGGCGCAACAAGAGACAATGATGCTTCTAAATTCGCGGAGACCATGGAAAGCGAATTTGAGATGTCCATGATGGGCGAATTGACTTATTTCCTTGGATTGCAAATTAAACAAAATGATGAAGGTATTCACTTGAGTCAATCCAAGTATGCAATGGAGTTGGTTAAAAAGTTTGATCTTGAAAATTCGAAGGATTTTTCCGACTCCAATGGGAACTAGCCACAAGGGACTTGGAAGTGAATCACATAGTGAGAATGTAGACGAGAAACTGTATCGAAGTATGATTGGAAGTCTACTTTACCTCACGGCTAGTCGCCCGGGATATATCTTTTGGTGTTGGGATCTGCGCGAGATATCAATCCGCACCAAAGGAGGTTCACCTGAAAGCGGTGAAAAGGATCATCCGGTATATCAAAGGATCAATTAATTTCGGAATTTGGTATCCTATGGGAACAAGTTGGATATTGTTGGATACTCAGATGCCGATTGGGCAGGATCAGTGGATGATCGGAAAAGCACGAGTGGTGCATGCTTCTATCTTGGCCATTGCCTTGTTGCATGGCACAGTAAAAAGCAGAATTGCATAGCACTCTCGACTGCCGAAGCGGAATACATTTCAGCTGGTAAGTTGTCAACCCACTCATTTGGATGAAAAGTGTGTTGAGCGACTTCCGGATTTCAGCATCTTCGGTAACAATTCTTTGTGACAACACAAGTGCAATTAACATTTCTAAAAACCCTGTGTTGCACTCTAGAACAAAACATATTGAACTTAGATATCATTTTCTTAGAGAGCTAGTTGAATCAAATACTCTTCAACTTCATATATTTCAACTGAGGATCAATTAGCTGACATTCTAACAAAACCTTTGGATCAAAAACGGTTTTATTCATTTGCGAAAAGCAATTAGAATGCTTTCCTTGAATAAACTTCTTTTTGAAACCTTTGCTTAGATAGGTTTTGTTTGTTTTTTGTTTTGTTTTGTTCATTATCTATGTTTTGTACATAGACATTAATTGAGCATAGATCATAATTGACGTTAATTGCATCTTTCGCACATTTAGAAATTTATTATGCTTTTGCCATCATAATATTTCACTGTTGCAATGATCTTTATGTTAATTAATCATCTTCTGAGTGATCAAAGTCAATTTCTCTCTCTCAATGATCTCTTGGTATAGTCATTATCTTATTTGACTGTTTAGTCGAGTATGAAATCGAGATCAATATTTGGGTGAAATACTTTATATCTTAATAATTGATAGCCAATTGAGGGGGGAGTCAAAGAAAAGTAAAATGCTCAAAAGATGTGGAAAGAGTTACATCCCAATGAGGAGTGTGAAAAACTACCACCACATGGAGGAAAGAGCTACCACCTCGGTCGTCCGAGTATTGTGTGCAGCTACCACATGTATACCAAGCATGGTTGTTCAAATTTTGATTAAGTAAAATGCATGTTGAAATACTTGACTCCGTCAAATTTCAAGGTTGGTATAAGGTGGGTTTTTAAAGAAAGATGCTCAAAGAGCTGTTGGGTTATATGTAATAAGGATCTAAATAGGGAAAAAACACCTAGAGGGGGTGAATAGGTGTAAACGTATAAACACTCGAAAAATTGTTGCGATAAAAACCCAATGCGGAAATAAAAATAATACGCAAGATTTTTACGTGGAAAACTCCATCACCGGAGTAAAAAACCACGGGACCGATAACACGGCAGAAATCCACTAGAATTAAAACACGTACAAGGTGATTTACCGTACACACTTACGACTCAACCTTTTCCATACGCTCCTAGAGGATCTTCTCCGCTCGCTCCGTGACGCTTCTCGAATCCACGATCTGCGCCCAACGCCGAATCCACGGCGTCCAACGTCGAATCCACGACGTCCGACCGAATCCACGGTCTTCACCCATAGCACCCTTCGAATCCACGAACGTGCCTCGCTCCGAATCCACGAGAGCGGTTGAACCTTGAATCCATAAGGACACGCGAATCCACGCGCCGATTTTTGGGGTAAATCGTTGTTTTTGGGTGGTGATGATCCGCCGAATACTTAGATCAAAGATAGATCGGAAATACCATCTAAGTATTCATTAGTTTGATTCAACTCAAGATGTGAGTATGAAAACCTAGAATCAAACTAATCAATATAGATGAAGAAACATAGAGTGTTCTCTATTGATTTCCTTTCTTCTCTATATGTGGATCTAGAGCCGTAAAAGATGATATATGAAAATGACGGCTATTTTCCTTTTTATCGGCTTACCCTAGGAAATGAATCATAGGATCTATTTATAGGTTAGAAACCCTAGGAAGGAGATAAGAATCAAAAACCTAACATTTCTGGAAATTTTACGGACGGCGATCCGGATCGGATTAGCTGTGATCCGGATCGTCGTAACGAGTTAGGTAATTCCAGAAAAACGAAGGTTCGGGATCCGGATCGAAGTGCTTGATCCGGATCGTTCATACAGTTCACCAATCATCAACGTTCGGGATCCGGATTGCGAAGCCTGATCCGGATCGTTCAAGGAAGATGGTAAACTCAGTGTTCGGGATCCGGATCAAGAGAGGCTACGATCCGGATTGAACTGGTGTATGAACAAACCACCTTCGGGATCCGGATCGAACAACCTGATCCGGATCCTGAACATGTCCCAAGTCCAGTTTTTGATTTTTATGCAATGAAAGATTCTTCCAAGTGTTTCTACACTACAAGAAGTATTCGGATCACACAAAATCTTAGGTTAAACATACCTGATCCTTTTGAATTCTTCTTTCTTGAGATTGAGTTAAATGATCCAACTTTCTTCACCTTCAATCTTCAAGACTTGAGACTTTCACGAAACTACGCCAACTCAAATTCCGTAACAATCTCCCCCTTTGGCGGTTTCGTGACAAAACACAGATCCACTAAAGAAAATTCAAAAAGATATTTTTGTTGCTATCACCATACAACAAAAATTTACAATGGAGATCCAAAAATTTAAAACATGAAATAAACTCCTAAAACAGACTCTAGACTTAGACATCTGTACTCTCTGCACAAAGAAATCATTCTTGACAAAAAGAGATCGTTAGATACCTCAAGAATATTTAGCATACAAAACCTAGTACAGAGATAGAGTTTATCTGATCATCATGACATTTGAGAATTCAGATATGTAAGAGAATCATAGTCAAAAACCAACATATCTTCTATGCAATTAAAAACCAAATGTCACAAAATGTTAGTCCAACATCAACTTGTAAGTCATATTACATGCCCAAATAGTTAGTCGAATAGTTAGTCGAGACATGTATTCAAACAAAAGATAAAAACCAAAGTTGAAGTTGAAGTGATACTTACCTTGATGTATACAAAATTTTCATCAGCATTGTTCATCATTGTACCTTGATGCAGTCATCAGTCATCATTGTTCATCATTGTACCTTGATGTATACAAGATCACAATTTTCATTCACAATATCATTGTTCAAGTTCTCTAAACTCTCTCCCCCTTTTTGTCACAAACAAAGCCAAAATTACCAAAAAATTGAAGGAGAGTTAAAAAAAATATCAACGAAAATGTTCCGAGATTTAAGAACTAGAACTAAGATTAAGTCCTAAAAACTGAAAAACCTGCACAAAAAGATTAGAAGGAAGATTAAGTCAGTCAGAATCCGAACTAGTGGGATTGGTACAATCCAACTTCTTCAAAATCGCTTGAAGCATTTTTGACATTCTGGAGACCTTTCTTTTCATCTTATGTTGCTCAGAGATAATCTGTTTGAGATTTGTAGACACGCTGTCTTGTTCAGCAGACGATCTTCGCTGTTCTTGTCGAAGTGAGGACCCTACATTCGCTTTTGCTGTGTGTCTCCAGGACGTTGAAGGATGTAGTATAGAACCAGACGGTGCATCTTGACCTTCAATCCATGGAGATTCTCTAGTGAGAGAGCGAGCTCTGGTGAGGGGTCTATCAATCTGAATTCCAGTTCCCCTCGAATTCTTTCGCCTAGTGTACTGCTTGGTTGTTGAGGACGATCTCATCAGCTTCTTGTTCTTCAAGTACAACCTATCTTCTTTGTCAATAGCTTTTTGTGCTTGTTCACAAATCTCTTCCCAGTCTTCTTCATCTGATTCTGAATCAATTTGATAGACTTTCTTTGTCTCTTCTTGATTTGAGTCATCTTGTTCTCTTTTTATATAAGACCCACTCGGTCCTACCATTGCTACCAAAAGGAAGATTATCCAGGCGAATGTCATTGGTGCAAGTGCTTAAAAGTTTTAAAATCCTGTGAACAAAAACTCAAAAACACATGAAAAATTATTAATTTTCAAAAATTTGAAAAATTGTACCCAAACAATCATAATCATGTAGAGAGACTAAGAATCAAATTAGTTTTGCAAAAGGACTTTTAAAAATAGATCAACTGCATGATTTTAGAAAATCCTTATTATATGCCCTAAAATCGAAATTTTAGAAATCGAAGCCTAAAAATCCGTTAATCAGGAGAATACCTAGCATATAATCAAAACTAATCTACCCAGAGTTCTTATTTCAAAAGAAATTTGATCAAAAACCATCCACAAACAAAGTCGATCCAAGAAATTCACACGTTTGAGGAGGAATAGAGAAAAAACGGTGAAAAACCGAGATTTTGATCAATAAAACTTACTTGGAGTTGAAGAACTTGAGTTTGAAAGCTTCCAAGAAGGACGAAATCTAGAGAGAGAGGCTCTGGAAACTTTGGAACAAAAGATTGGAGTAAAAGAAATCAAAACCCTTTTGTTCTTTATAAAACCCTAGCCGCGATCCGGATCATCCCATGCTTGCGATCCGGATCGGCTACCCGCAGTGAGAAACTGCGTTCGGGATCCGGATCGGCAGATACAATCCGGATCGTCAGCCCGCAGAAGAATTCCTGCGTTCGGGATCCGGATCATCTTGCCCGATCCGGATCGGCTCCAACTTTTTCTATAGAAAATTTCAGAGAAATTCAAGAAAAACCAGAAAAAGATTGTAAGCACAAATGTGTATCAACTTTAAACAAAAATCATAGTTTCATACAACAAGAATTAGATTATGCCAAATCTATCAATAATATCCAAAATGAAACGAAAATTTACAAAAATTAAATCCCTTAAAGTTGAACAGCTTCAATTACATCTAACTTGATCTTATGAGTAATGCCTTTATCAAATCATCAATTCAGTAAAGAAAATGAAATACAAAGATCAATAGATGTTTGAAATCCCAAATATAATAGATAATGTATCTAGACAATCTGTTGAAGAGAGTGGCTCTTTGAGCATCTTTCTTTAAAAACCCACCTTATACCAACCTTGAAAATTGACGGAGTCAAGTATTTCAACATGCATTATACTTAATCAAAAATTTGAACAACCATGCTTGGTATACATGTGGTAGCTGCACACAATACTCGGACGACCGAGGTGGTAGCTCTTTCCTCCATGTGGTGGTAGTTTTCACACTCCTCATTGGGATGTAACTCTTTCCACATCTTTTGAGCATTTTACTTTTTCTATGACTCCCCCTCAATTGGCTATCAATTATTTAAGATATAAAGTATTCAACCAAATATTGATCTCGATTTCATACTCGACTAAGCAGTCAAATAAGATAATGACTATACCAAGAGATCATAGAGAGAGAGAAATTGACTTTGATCACTTAGAAGATGATTTAATTAACATAAATGATCATTGCAATAGTGAAATATTATGATGGCAAAAGCATAATAAATTTCTAAATGTGCGAAGAGATGCAATTAAAGTCAATTATGATCTATGCTCAATTAATGTCCTATGTACAAACATAGATAATGAACAAAACAAAACAAATACAAAACCTATCCTAAGCAAAGGTTTCAAAAAGAAGTTTATTTCAAGGAAAGCATTCCAATTGCTTTTCGTAAATGAATAAAACGTTTTTGATCCAAAGGTTTTGTTAAAAAGTCAGCCAATTGATCCTCAGTTGAAATATATGAAAGGTGAAGAGTATTTGATTCAACTAGCTCTCTAAGAAAATGATATCTAAGTTCAATATGTTTTGTTCTAGAGTGCAACACAGGGTTTTTAGAAATGTTAATTGCACTTGTGTTGTCACAAAGAATTGTTACCGAAGATGCTGAAATGCGGAAGTCGCTCAATACGCTTTTCATCCAAATGAGTTGAGTTGAGCAACTTCCAGCTGAAATGTATTCCGCTTCGGCAGTCGAGAGTGCTATGCAGTTCTGCTTTTTACTGTGCCATGCAACAAGGCAATGGCCAAGATAGAAGCATGCACCACTCGTGCTTTTCCGATCATCCACTGATCCTGCCCAATCGGCATCTGAGTATCCAACAATATCCAAACTTGTTCCCATAGGATACCAAATTCCGAAATTAATTGATCCTTTGATATACCGGATGATCCTTTTCACCGCTTTCAGGTGAACCTCCTTTGGTGCAGATTGATATCTCGTGCAGATCCCAACACTAAAGGATATATCCGGGCGACTAGCCGTGAGGTAAAGTAGACTTCCAATCATACTTCTATACAGTTTCTCGTCTACATTCTCACTATGTGATTCACTTCCAAGTCCCTTGTGGCTAGTTCCCATTGGAGTCGGAAAATCTTTACAATTTTCTAGATCAAACTATTTGACCAACTCCATTGCATACTTGGATTGACTCAAGTGAATACCTTCATCATTTTGTTTAATTTGCAATCCAAGGAAATAAGTCAATTCGCCCATCATGGACATCTCAAATTCGCTTTCCATGGTCTCCGCGAATTTAGAAGCATCATTATCTCTTGTTGCGCCAAATACACTGTCATCGACATAGATTTGTGCTACAATGAAATTGCTTTGATAATGCTTCACAAAGAGAGTCCTATCAGCTCCCCCTCGAGTATAGCCCTTCTCCAAAAGGTGCTTTGTTAACCTTTCGTACCATGCTCGCGGTGCTTGTTTCAGACCGTAAAGAGCCTTTTTCAAACGAAAAACATGGTTAGGTTGTTTATGATCTACAAAACCTTTCGGTTGAGCCACATAAACTTCCTCATTTAAAAACCCATTTAGAAATGCGCTCTTAACGTCCATTTGAAATAATTTGATTTTAAAATGACAAGCAATAACAAATAGTATACGAATGGACTCGAGTCTAGCTACAGGGGCGAAAGTTTCATCAAAGTCTATACCTTCTACTTGAGAGTAGCCTTGAGCAACTAATCGTGCCTTGTTCCTGATGATAGTACCATCCTCATTTTTCTTGTTCTTGAAGATCCATTTGGTACCTATCACATTATGTTGCTTTGGAGGCTTCGTTAATTCTCAGACTTTGTTTCGCTCAAATTGATGGAGCTCTTCCTGCATTGCTTTAATCCAGTAGTCATCCTGAAGAGCTTCATCTATGTTCTTTGGTTCGATTAAAGATACGTAGCAAGCGAATCCACAAACCAACTGCCTCCGAGTTCTAACTCCTTCTTGTGGATCTCCAATGATATTCGATTCCGGATGATCCTTGGAGATTCGTAGCGTTTGTTGAAACGGAGTACTCGGAGATATATGAGATGATTCCTGCACATTAGATAAACTTGAAGAACCATTAGATGCATCATTAATATTGGAAGTATTATTATGAGAAGATGCAACAGCAGGAGTATCATCATCTAGAGAGATATCGAGGGTAGATTTTTCAGATGCAAAGTGAAAAGCTTCATCTACTTTAACATTTATGGATTCTACGATCGTCTTAGATTCAATGTTAAATACTCGATATGCTCTGCTATTCGTAGAATAACCCAAAAAGATCCCTTCATCACTTAGAGAGTCGAACTTTCCAAGATTTTCACGGTCACGTAAAATGTAACATCGACTCCCGAAGATACGAAAGTATTTGATATCCGGTTTTCTACTAAACCACAGCTCATATGGTGTATTTAAAGTTCCTGGGCGCAAGTAAACTCGATTAATGACATAGACAACGGTGTTCACGGCTTCAGCCCACAAATGTAGCGGTAAATTCCGGCTATGAGGCATCACACGCGCCATCTCTTGAACAACCCTGTTTTTGCGCTCAACAACACCATTCTGCTGAGGTGTATAGGGTGCCGAGAATTCATGTTTAATGCCATTTGAAGTGCAAAAATCAATGAATTTTGAATTTATGAATTCTCCACCTCTATCACTTCTAACACGAATGATCTTTTCATTCTTTTCAATCATAATACGATGGCAAATCTCATGAAAAGAGTCAAACGTATCAGCTTTCTCTTTTAAAAATGCTACCCAAGAAAACCTAGAGAAATCATCAACCAATAAAAGAATGTACCATTTACCTCCCAAAGATGGTTGACGGGTCGGCCAAAAGAAAAAGAAGAAAAGAAAATAGTCTACATAAACTACACAAGATTTAATCGTAGAACGATTAAAGACAAGGAGGGGTTTCACCTTTGCATACCCAAACCTTTTGAGTTTTGGAGTATGTTGGCAATGGTTGAGAAGTTTTCCTTGATGAAGACGTCTTGCAAGATTGGTCTTTTTCTTTTGTCATCGTCTTGTTTGAAGTACTACCAATGTCCTTTTCTTTAGGAAAATCCTTCTTTGAATTCCATGGAGTGAACTTATTGGTAGCAGTTGCAAGATGTGGTTGATTTGATCTTTGAGCTCCAATCTTGCAATTTCTTTCAATGTGCCCTGCAAAATTACAACGAAAACATACCTTTGTGCTTGACGATTCAGAAGAGGATGAAGTAGGCTTGTTGTCGTTGGTTGTCATGATTTCCGGTGTCGGAGGAGGAGATACCGACTGAGGCACAAAGACTGTCCCAACCGAACTAAAATTGTCTTCAGTTCGATTGTATCCGAGGCCGGACTTGTTTGTTTGACCAAGACCAAAAAGTCTATCCAACTTACTCCTTCCAAAAGAAAATTGATGTAAGTCATCCTTGAGTTGGCAAATGGTCTCTGTCATTTCCAATTTTTTCCGTCGGGCCTCGCCGTAGAGCTTCAAGAAATAGTTCGCTTTGTTCACCATATCTATATAGTTCTTCTCGAGTTGCTCATTGGACTCTTGAAGGGAAACATTTGCCTTTATCAGATTATCCCTTTCCACTTCAAGATCGGTCGAGAGAGAAGTTACCCTTTTTACTTCTTCTTCGAGATCCTGCAATCTCCCTCTCAACCCCTTGTTTTGCTTAGCCGGTTTCTTTAAATCCCGTAAAGATCTGTGATAGGCTAGAGCAAAATCTTCACCTTGCGAATCATCCGATTCGTTGTCCGTTGCATTCTTTTCAACAGTGGAGTTGGACAACGACTCGGATGTACTTGCCATAAAGCACATGAAGGGTGAAGATACGGACGCGTGGAATGCCGTGGAGCTCTTTTCTTCATCACTTGAAGACGACTCATTTGACGTTGAGTTGTCATCCCAAGTGACCACCTGCATCGCCTTCTTCTTTGCTGGATACATGTTAGGACACTCCGTTGCAATGTGGCCGTAGCCTCGACATTTGAAGCATTGTAGTTGTCCCTCTGAACTTTTCTTATCCTTTGAGAAGTTCTCTTGCTTTCTTGACTTGTAACTTGCAGTACCCTTGCCTTTGTTCGACTTTCCGAAGAATGGAGATTTACTTGAATTACCCCTTCGAAAGTTGCGGCGAAACTTCCTTGTCAAGAGAGCGAGCTGCTTCTCAAATTCCTCCATAGAAAGGTTCTCGTCATCGTCTGAGGAGGATGTATCCGCGTCTTCTTCCTTAGTTGTTTTCAACGCATAACCTGAAGACTTAGAAGTGGATGCCTTTCCAGAAGAATTGTTAGTAGTAAATGTCATTTCATAAGTTTGTAATGAACCAACTAATTCTTCTACACGTATTTCGTCCGGGTGTTTAATAGTTTCAATGGCAGTAACCTTTGGGCGAAATCGTTCAGGAAGAGTTCTTAAGATCTTTCTTACAATCTTAAATTCTGGAATCTTCTCTCCCAGATTAGCACATGAGTTTACGATGTCTTGCAATCGTGTATAGTAGTCCGTGAAAGATTCATTTTCTGCCATTAAGATAGAGTCAAACTTGCTCGTAAGCATTTGCAGTTTCTGAATCTTCACGAGGTTAGTTCCCTCATGTGTAACCTGAAGAACATCCTAGATTTCTTTCGCAGTCTCACATGCCGAGACGCGAGAGAATTCAGTTTGAGATAAGGCATTAAAGATAGCATTAATTCCCTTGCCATTGTAAGAAGATGAATCTAACTCTTCCTTGGTCCATTTCGACCTAGGTTTTAAGGTGCGAACATCACCAATAAATTCAGTTGGATTAGACCATCCTAATTCAATTGATTGCCACACCCGTTCGTCGATGGAAATTAAAAAGGCTTTCATCCGTACTTTCCAGTACGCATAATTTGTTCCATCGAAGAACGGGGGTCGGTTGATGTTTCCACCTTCAACCATTGTTTACAACCCTATTCCCGCTCTGATACCACTTGTTGGGTTATATGTAATAAGGATCTAAATAGGGGAAAAAACACCTAGAGGGGGGTGAATAGGTGTAAACGTATAAACACTCGAAAAATCGTTGCGATAAAAACCCAATGCGGAAATAAAAATAATACGCAAGATTTTTACGTGGAAAACTCCATCACCGGAGTAAAAAACCACGGGACCGATAACACGGCAGAAATCCACTAGAATTAAAACACGTACAAGGTGATTTACCGTACACACTTACGACTCAACCTTTTCCATACGCTCCTAGAGGATCTTCTCCGCTCGCTCCGCGACGCTTCTCGAATCCACGATCTGCGCCCAACGCCGAATCCACGGCGTCCAACGTCGAATCCACGACGTCCGACCAAATCCACGGTCTTCACCCAATAACACCCTTCGAATCCACGAACGTGCCTCGCTCCGAATCCACGAGAGCGGCTGAACCTTGAATCCACAAGGACACGCGAATCCACGCGCCGATTTTTGGGGTAAATCGTTGTTTTTGGGTGGTGATGATCCGCCGAATACTTAGATCAAAGATAGATCGGAAATACCATCTAAGTATTCATTAGTTTGATTCAACTCAAGATGTGAGTATGAAAACCTAGAATCAAACTAATCAATATAGATGAAGAAACATAGAGTGTTCTCTAATGATTTCCTTTCTTCTCTATATGTGGATCTAGAGCCGTAAAAGATGATATATGAAAATGACGGCTATTTTCCTTTTTATCGGCTTACCCTAGGAAATGAATCATAGGATCTATTTATAGGTTAGAAACCCTAGGAAGGAGATAAGAATCAAAAACCTAACATTTCTGGAAATTTTACGGACGGCGATCCGGATCGGATTAGCTGTGATCCGGATCGTCGTAACGAGTTAGGTAATTCCAGAAAAACGAAGGTTCGGGATCCGGATCGAAGTGCTTGATCCGGATCGTTCATACAGTTCACCAATCATCAACGTTCGGGATCCGGATTGCGAAGCCTGATCCGGATCGTTCAAGGAAGATGGTAAACTCAGTGTTCGGGATCCGGATCAAGAGAGGCTACGATCCGGATTGAACTGCTGTATGAACAAACCACCTTCGGGATCCGGATCGAACAACCTGATCCGGATCCTGAACATGTCCCAAGTCCAGTTTTTGATTTTTATGCAATGAAAGATTCTTCCAAATGTTTCTACACTACAAGAAGTATTCGGATCACACAAAATCTTAGGTTAAACATACCTGATCCTTTTGAATTCTTCTTTCTTGAGATTGAGTTAAATGATCCAACTTTCTTCACCTTCAATCTTCAAGACTTGAGACTTTCACGAAACTACGCCAACTCAAATTCCGTAACAAGAGCCACTCTCTTCAACAAATTGTCTAGATACATTATCTACTATATTTGGGATTTCAAACATCTATTGATCTTTGTATTTCATTTTCTTTACTGAATTGATGATTTGATAAAGGCATTACTCATAAGATCAAGTTAGATGTAATTGAACGTGTTCAACTTTAAGGGATTTAATTTTTGTAAATTCTCGTTTCATTTTTGGATATTATTGATAGATTTGGCATAATCTAATTCTTGTTGTATGAAACGATGATTTTTGTTTAAAGTTGATACACATTTGTGCTTACAATCTTTTTCTGGTTTTTCTTGAATTTCTCTGAAATTTTCTAAAGAAAAAGTTGGAGCCGATCCGGATCGGGCAAGATGATCCGGATCCCGAACGCAGGTATTCTTCTGCGGGCTGACGATCCGGATTGGACCTGCCGATCCGGATCCCGAACGCAGTTTCTCACTGCGGGTAGCCGATCCGGATCGCAAGCATGGTCTGATCCGGATCGCGGCTAGGGTTTTATAAAGAACAAAAGGGTTTTGATTTCTTTTACTCCAATCTTTTGTTCCAAAGTTTCCAGAGCCTCTCTCTCTTGATTTCATCCTTCTTGGAAGCTTTCAAACTCAAGTTCTTCAACTCCAAGTAAGTTTTATTGATCAAAATCTCGGTTTTTCACCGTTTTTCTCTATTCCTCCTCAAACGTGATGAATTTCTTGGATCAATTTTGTTTGTGGATGGTTTTTGATCAAATTTCTTTTGAAATAAGAACTCTGGGTAGATTAGTTTTGATTATATGCTAGGTATTCTCCTGATTAACGGATTTTTAGGCTTCGATTTCTAAAATTTCGGTTTTAGGGCATATAATAAGGATTTTCGAAAATCATGCAATTGATCTATTTTTAAAAGTCCTTTTGCAAAACTAATTTGATTCTTAGTCTCTCTACATGATTATGATTGTTTGGGTACAATCCTTTCAAATCTTTGAAAATTAACAATTTTTCATGTGTTCTTGAGTTGGTCTTCACAGGATTTCAATCTTCTTAAGGCACTTGGATCAATGGGATTTTCATGGATCATTCTTTTATTGGTCACTATGGTGCACACTCGGGCCACAAACAAATTAAAGAGAGCTAAGAAAACACAACAAAAAGGTGAGTTTCATATGATCAGCGACACAGAAGTAGAAGTAGATTGTCAAGAGATAGATTGGACTGAATTAACAGATGATGATGAATCAATGCCCGATGCATCGAAAGAAAAAGCACCCATGGACAAAGGTAAAGCACCTATGACTGCACCAACCATCTCGGTGAAAAGGAAACGACTTGCTCGACGGTTTGGACGAGCACGAGGTTTCATGTCTAACGAACCGATTATTCCGGATTCTCCACCTCGTGAGGAACAAGTGTTCGTTAATGCGGATCGCCTAAGGGCATTTGAGAATCGTGAATGCATTGGTGAGAGGCATGTTAATATTGAGGCTCTACGAGATCACTCCCCTGAGTTTGGCGTTCTGATTGAACAAGCAAATCTTGTTCAAGTTTGTCGATTTCCAGAAGTGCTTGGATACTGTCTGCATCATGTAAGGGCCTTCTATACAAATGCACGGCACCTTCGAGAAATTGAAAACGGTCCAATGGAATTTTACACGAATATCCAAGGCACAAGATTCAAAATTACTCCACAATTGATTGGCGAGGTTTTGGGAATGCCTGCCAGCAAGACAGGAGTTAATTACTTGAAGGGAAAGGTTTTGACGAACACTTTGTGGCAAATGGTTATAAAGGGAATTTGTTTGGAAGGAACGCAATCAACGGAGAAATCGATCAGATCCAAAGAACTTTGTCTTGAGTACCGATTCCTAAACTTCATCACCTGTTATAATATCCTTCCAAATTTGCAGACGAAAGTCTTAAGATGGGATCGAATGCTATTTTTGTATCTCTTAGGACATCCGTCTGAGGCAATGGGATTGAATATCAACATTCCATACATTATTTGGAATAGAATGACAAGATATGTTGAGCACCCTCATCCCACAGAAAGAATTCCATTTCCACTGATTATAATGAGGATCTTGAAGAAATTTTAGGTTGATATTACTTCACCGACTTATCATCAATGTTTGGGTATGATCGATGAGTCCACCGCTGTGAAGTCACTTCACAAATTACCACATGTTACTCCGACACCGTCCACTGGTAAGAAACCTTGTGTCGGCACCTCGGCCTCACCGTCTCAACAAGCACCTGGCGCGGATGAAGACGCATCAGTAACTTCGATCTTCAAGCAACAACAGCGCCTATCTCTTGAGCAAGAGCGAATAACCAAAGAACAAAGCCGAATGTCTGAAGAACTCGAGATCATAACCGCATCCCAAATTACACTGACCAAGAAAGTAAATTCGATGAAGAAATTGATCAAGAACATGTTCGCTAAGATGGGATATAGTGCGTCTGAGGATTCAGACTCCGATAATTAATTTTTGCTCTAACAATTTTTGTGCAGGCTTTAACCTTGTTCAGTTTTTAGGACTCACTCTTAGTTCTAGTTCTTACTTTTAGGAACAAATTTTTGAAACTTCTTGACTCTCCTTAAATTTTTGTGATTTTGGCTTTGTTTGTGACAAAAAGGGGGAGAGAGTTTAGAGAGAACTTGAACAATGATGATGTGAATATCGAACTTGAACAATGATGATGTGAATGTGTGAACATCGAGGTAAGTATAACCTCAACTTGAAAGGTAAGTAGAACTTCAACTTTTGGTTTTCATTTGTTTGAATGCATGCCTCGACTAACTATTCAACTAACTATTTGGGCATGTAATATAACTAACAAGTTGATGTTCACTAACATGACATTTGATTTTTGATTGCATAGAAGATATGTTGGTGTTTTAACTATGATCAGTTTACATATCTGAATGTATAAATGCCATGGTAAGTATAAATGAGTATAAACTTCATCTCTGTATATGGTTTTTGAATGATATAAAATTCTTGAGGTATCTAACGATTTCTTTTGTCAAGAATGATTTCTTTTGCAGAGAGTACAGATGTCTAAGTCTAGAGTCTGTTTTAGGAGTTTAACTCATGTATTTTATTTTGGATCTCCATTGTAAATTTTTGTTGTATGGTGATAGCAACAAAAATATCTTTTTGAATTTTCTTTAGTGGATCTGTGTTTTGTCACGAAACCGCCAAAGGGGGAGATTGTTACGGAATTTGAGTTGGCGTAGTTTCGTGAAAGTTTCAAGTCTTGAAGATTGAAGGCGAAGAAAGTTGGATCATTTAACTCAATCTCAAGAAAGAAGAATTCAAAAGGATCAGGTATGTTTAACTAAAGATTTTATGTGATCCGAATACTTCTTGTAGTGTAGAAACACTTGAAAGAATCTTTCATTGCATAAAAATCAAAAACTGGACTTGGGACATGTGACACCCCCGGAATTTGGATTAGTCCTCTATATAAATGATATAATAGGGCTAAATCTCTAACCCGGCTATAGCATTTTGGATGGTAGCAAGATCCAAGAGGAACATGAGAGTTAAGCGTGCTAGAGCTAGAGTAGTTCTAGGATGGGTGACCCCCTGGGAAGTGGGGCGTCACAGTTGGTATCAGAGCCATTCACCAGCCGGAAATGTGAGATGAGTCTCGGCTGAGCCAGGGTTATATAGCGGGTAGAGCGAGGCTCCCCGGCTAATGACCGTTGTGAGTGGAGTGCAGTTCCTCACAAGGTCGGCTAAGGCTAGCGAGACGAGTCTCACATCGCCTGGTGCTTGTGAGTGTGCTTGAGCCTGACGTGGACGTCAGGGCTTAAAGGGGGGAAGAATGTGACACCCCCGGAATTTGGATTAGTCCTCTATATAAATGATATAATAGGACTAAATCTCTAACCCGGCTATAGCATTTTGGATGGTAGCAAGATCCAAGAGGAACATGAGAGTTAAGCGTGCTAGAGCTAGAGTAGTTCTAGGATGGGTGACCCCCTAGGAAGTGGGGCGTCACAGGACATGTTCAGGATCCGGATCAGGTTGTTCAATCCGGATCCCGAAGGTGGTTCGTTCATACACCAGTTCAATCCGGATCGTAGCCTCTCTTGATCCGGATCCCGAACACTGTGTTTACCATTTTCCTTGAACGATCCGGATCAGGCTTCTCAATCCGGATCCCGAACGTTGATGTTTGGTGAACTGTATGAACGATCCGGATCAAGCACTTCGATCCGGATCCCGAACCTTCGTTTTTCTGGAACTACCTGACTCGTTACGACGATCCGGATCACAGCTAATCCGATCCGGATCGCGGTCCGTAAAATTTCCAGAAATGGTAGGTTTTTGATTCTTATCTCCTTCCTAGGGTTTCTAACCTATAAATAGACCCTATGACTCCTTTTCTAGGGAAAAAGGAAAATAGCCGTCATATTCATATCTTATTTTATACGGCTCTAGATCCACATATAGAGAAGAAAGGAAATCATTAGAGAATACTCTATGTTTCTTCATCTATATTGATTAGTTTGATTCTAGGTTTTCATACTCACATCTTGAGTTGAATCAAACTAATGAATACTTAGATGGTATTTCCGATCTATCTTTGATCTAAGTATTCGGCGGATCATCACCACCAAAAACAACGATTTACCCCAAAAATCGGCGCGTGGATTTGCGTGTCCTTGTGGATTCAAGGTTCAACCGCTCTCGTGGATTCGGAGCGAGGCACGTTCGTGGATTCGAAGGGTGCTATTGGGTGAAGACCGTGGACTCGGTCGGACGTCGTGGATTCGACGTTGGACGCCGTGGATTCGGCGTTGGGCGCAGATCGTGGATTCGAGAAGCGTCGTGGAGCGAGCGGAGAAGATCCTCTAGGAGCGTATGGAAAAGGTTGTGTCGTAAGTGTGTACGGTAAATCACCTTGTACGTGTTTTAATTCTAGTGGATTTCGCCGTGTTATCGGTCCCGTGGTTTTTTACTCCGGTGATGGAGTTTTCCACGTAAAAATCTTGCGAGTTATTTTTTATTTCCGCATTGGGTTTTTATCGCAATGATTTTTGAGTGTTTATACGTTTACACCTATTCACCCCCCTCTAGGTGTTTTTTCCCCTATTTAGATCCTTATTACATATAACCCAACAATACATGTTTGTATGGATATAGTTTTGGCACTTAACCTTGCATGTGGAATTTACTTTTATGTTGGATAAAATGAAATGTCTTGTGGGAGGGTACCACTTGAGGATCTTTTGGGACATGCATAGGTGGATGATTTAGGTGAGAGAAAATTGTGGATTTTGAACATGTGTGGTTGGATAATGATTTAGCATGATGGTTATATCTATGCGGAGCTATTAATTGATACACATGTGGAGCCATTATTTGTCACACTTTCTTTATCTTTCATGAGGACATATGCATGCTTGTTTGGACATCTAGGTAGGCCATCTTTTATCGCTACACTTTCAAGCTAGAACTTGACTTAGGAGAAACCTTGTTTGTTTCTTTTCTCCTTTCGTTAGTCAGGTGGAATTTGTTGCTCGGGTTTGAGCAGGGGTTTGGGATAGTGTAGCCGGGGCCTGGATTATGGATTATGGGTTTTGGCGGCGACCGCGGATATTGGGCGGTTGACCGAATGTCGGTTATAGGACATCGGTGATAGGGCATGATTATGGATTAGAGGGTTTTGTGGCAACCGCGGATAGTAGGCGGTTGACCAGATGTCGGATGTGGGACATGATTGTGATTGTGGGTTATTCCGGCGACCACGGATATTGGGCGGTTGACCGAAGGTCGGTTGTTAGACCTGGTCGTGGATTTTGGGGTGTTGCGGCAATCGCGGATATTGGGAGATTGACCGGAAGGTTACTTTCGCATCTGATTGGTAATCAGTTTTCTTTTAGTGGAGGGTTGTGTTCCACTGGGGCTTTATAGTTGTGATCCAGTCCTGCTTTTGTTACTTATCATGTCACGCCCCGGGGTCGAAACTGCGACCCGGGCTCGCAAACAGATCCGCCAACTATCCCAAAGTCCGCATAGGCGAAGCGTCCTACATGCAAGAAAAGTGCTACAGCTAACAGATATCAGAGCTATAAGATAAAACTGCTGTAAAAATAAAATCAACCACTGTACAACTGGAAATGATGCTACAATGTCCACCTCCCAAAAATGATAATCGTATAATATCCTCAGATACAGAACTCATAGCTCAACAGGGAGGTATCTCCAATAAATACAACAGTGTACAGGCTCTCAATACATATCATCCTCACTACAACAGTCTCTCAAAAGAGGAAAATAAAATAACTAATCTAATGAAGATCTCCTCTGAATGGGGTACCGCTACTCTTCAACGACGGGTAGGGATCTAGCTCGCGACTCCCTCGCCTCGAACAACAACCGCAGAATCAGCAACACCCGCTAAGACTCTGCAAAACAAAGGAGAGGAAGGAAAAAGGAGGGGAAAAACCCCCAAAGGGTGTGAGAACTACACCAAAAAGGGAGTTCTCAGTGGGTACCACCGCTAGGACCGACGGTCTGCCCACCAAGTCCTCAAGAGACAAAAACTAACCAAAGCCGTAAAGACTGAAATAAGGAAGCTGGAGCCTCTCAACATCTATCATGCCTCCATCTAAATGCCCAAACAGGGAGAACCAAAGAATGGTATTGTGACACCCCCGGAATTTGGATTAGTCCTCTATATAAATGATATAATAGGACTAAATCTCTAACCCGGCTATAGCATTTTGGATGGTAGCAAGATCCAAGAGGTTATGAGAGTTAAGCGTGCTAGAGCTAGAGTAGTTCTAGGATGGGTGACCCCCTGGGAAGTGGGGCGTCACAGTTGGTATCAGAGCCATTCACCAGCCGGAAATGTGAGATGAGTCTCGGCTGAGCCAGGGTTATATAGCGGGTAGAGCGAGGCTCCCCGGCTAATGACCGTTGTGAGTGGAGTGCAGCTCCTCACAAGGTCGGCTAAGGCTAGCGAGACGAGTCTCACATCGCCTGGTGCTTGTGAGTGTGCTTGAGCCTGACGTGGACGTCAGGGCTTAAAGGGGGGAAGAATGTGACACCCCCGGAATTTGGATTAGTCCTCGATATAAATGATATAATAGGACTAAATCTCTAACCCGGCTATAGCATTTTGGATGGTAGCAAGATCCAAGAGGTTATGAGTGTCACGCCCCGGGGTCGAAACTGCGACCCGGGCTCGCTAACAGATCCGCCATCTGTACGGAAACTGCCGTACAGACGAAGCGTCTACCCTGCAAATAAATCTATAGCTAACAGATATCAGAGTAAAAGTAAGTACATGCTATAGAAAGGAAACAGAACAACTGTACTAGAGTAAATAAAATCCAAGATACAAGCTGTCCTCAAGATACAAAAATAACATCTCTCAAAATCTCACTCTACAAAAGTGGAAACTCAAAAGGGTACTGCTACCTCTCCACTAAACTGACTCGGGTAAGCGACTAGTCGGCCACGCCCTTACCTCGATCTGAAGACTCCGCACGGGAAGGAGTCGGAGCAGCTGCCTCAGGAAAACCTGCACCGCAGCGGGTGTGAGAACTACTGCAAAGGTAGTTCCCAGTGGGTACCGTCCTCAAAGCACACGGTATGCCCACTAAGTCCACCGGAGGCACAAAAAGGTAAACAAATAGATAGATAGATAGATAAATGGGAAAGCTGGAAATCTATCTCTATATGCCTCTACATATGCTCAAAGGAAAAACACTCATCTATGAACATGCAGTGTAACTCACTCACACATCTCACCCAAATCTCAATGACTGTCCTCTTTGGACCAGTCAAGATAAAGTCAAGCCTGCGCTCATCTACTGCCGCACATCCCGGAGGAACAGACTTACGTAGGGTGTCCCTCAAGGACTCTCAGTAACTCATCGCAGCCTCGTCAGGCTCGGTATCATCATCGCACCCGGGGCGTAGCTCGAGGGGAGCGACACCACCGAACTCAAGTATCTCAAGTATCTCATAACTGGCAAACATGCCAGGCTCAGCAGGCTATAATCCACGATCAAATAGATCGGAAACACAGTGGATACACGACACACACTCATGTCAAGGTCGGAGTAAACTCCACGACTGAATCTGAAGTGCTCAAATAGAACCCCCAATGACACTAGTAAAACTCAAAAAGCCACAAAAAGGCTCTAATAATCAACAAATATCTCCTCGGCCCCCCGGCACGAGAGAACAAGCACCCGAACCCATGCAGCATCACTAGAACCCTCAGACATTTTAAAACCATTTTTAAAAGTCGGTTTTTCAATAAAACGAGCATTCGGATTTTTAAAACGGTTCGGGAGCTTAAATGAGGCCAACCAAGCATACAGTCTAGTGTCATACAATGTCACGAGTCCACTAAAAATACTATGGGGTTCAGGTAATATTTCTGTAATTTTCTAGGCAACTATCAGATCATTTTACAGCTAAAATACACAGTTTTGACATGATCAAAGTGCGTTCTGAAGCATTAGAGGGCATTCCACGATTTTTAGAAGAAAATCCAACCCACCTCAAATGCTTTCCGAAGGCCGCGCCGAAATCGGTGAAGAAACGGGCGCAATCTGACGAAAAACTGAACTGCGCCTCTCGCGCGCGCGCGCACCGTCGCACGTCTCGGAAAAATCCACGGAGCTCCAAACAACCTCCACAGCACCCAGCTAGGCCACCATAAAAATCTCAGCTCAATCCGATCACTCCAGTCCACGAATCCAGCATGCGTAGAGTTGCGGATTTGCACAGTAATCCCTCTGCATGCATGCAGCCCGAGAGCACAGGGAGAGAGCAAGGATAGAAATTAACTCAAATTACCATTCAAATCCAACAATAAAACCCAAGAGGAGAATCAAAGAGTCCAAATCCACAATCTCCAACAAATAATTTACCTCAATTTGCTCACGCGTGCGCAGGTTGACCGGGTCAACTCTCACAAGCAGCACAATCCAGGACTCCTTGCAGCTTCTCCTCTACTTCCTCTCCTTCTTCTCAAGCAGCAAGAAAAGGAGGAAGATGGATAAGGGATGAGATAAGGGTGAGGGAGCTGTGTTGAGGGGTATAAAAATCAACGCGGGAGTAGTTGGAACAGAAGAAGCCCATACCTCGGTTTACTGTGCAAGTCCGGGCCATATCGGGCTCCCCCTGTGCCTGTGTACCGGTACCACCCCCTTGGTACCGGTACACAGCCCCTGGTTCCGGAACCAAGCACCTGGTTCCGGAACCAGCCACCCAAAACTCCCAGAAACAGCTCGAAAATCTCCAGAATCGCCCCGTCAACTCACTTTCTCGCCTCGGGACTTCCGCATCACCCCGAAACCAACCGAACACCCCTGTAAAAACATATTACACATGTCCCAAGGGTTCAACTCACAACAAAACCATCCAAGAAGCCAAAGCTCGACCCGCAAGCTCTCAAGCCGACGCCAACTCACTTTCCTTCAAAAAGACTTCCGCGTCGCTCCGGGACCACCCGAACCTCTCTGTAATTGCAAATAGAATCTGCTGAAGGTATTTCCACAATACCAGGCTGCCCCGTGGAGTCGGCACACTGCCCGAAGCTCCGGAACTCTACACTCTCCCCTCCTTCAGAAGGTTTCGTCCTCGAAACCACAAAAATCAAAACTCAGGAGGGCGACTCAAATAAATGGGGATATGAAACTCTCAGCTTATCCTCAGGCTCCCATGTGCCCTCTCGCTCCTCATGATGACTCCATAAAACCTTAACAAAAGGTATGATCCGGTTGCGCAATTCTCTCGTCTCTCGAGCAAGAATTCGCACCGGTCGCTCCTGATAGCCCAAGTCCTCGTCTAGCTCCAAGGATGTGAAGTCCAGGATATGTGAGGGATCAAACACATATTTCCTCAAGGTGGATACATGAAATACATCGTGGGTGCCTGCCAACCGCGGCGGTAGCGCAACTCGATATGCCACTGGTCCAATGCGCTCTAGCACCTCAAATGGCCCGATAAACCGCGGACTAAGCTTTCCGCGTACTCCAAATCGGCGAACTCCTCGAGATGGCGAGACTTTCAGAAAAACATGGTCTCCCACCTGAAACTCCAAGTCTCGCCGCCTCCTGTCTGCATAACTCCTCTGACGGCTCTGAGCGGTCTCTATGTGTCGCCGAATGATCCTGACCTTTTCCTCAGCTTCTACAAGCAGATCTGGCCCCAAGGTCTTCCTTTCACCCACGTCACTCCAAAATAGAGGCGATCGACACTTCCGACCATACAATGCTTCGTAGGGCGCCATCTGAATGCTCGCCTGGAAGCTATTGTTATACGCGAACTCGGCTAACCTCAAGTGTCGATCCCAACTGCCACCGAAGCTCAGGACACATGCTATCAACATGTCCTCCAGAGTCTGAATGGTCCTCTCCGACTGTCCATCAGTCTGTGGGTGAAAGGCGGTGCTAAACTGAAGCTGGGTCCCCAAGGCTGTCTGCAAGCTCCTCCAAAACTGTGAAGTAAACCTCGGGTCCCTATCAGACACAATCGATACTGGCACCCCGTGCAGTCTCACAATCTCATCCATATATAACTGTGCTAACCTCTCCAAGGACCAACCCAACTGCATCGGCAGAAAGTGGGCTGATTTGGTCAAACGATCCACAATCACCCATATAGCATCAGACCCACTTTGAGTCCTCGGCAATCCCACAATAAAATCCATAGTGACACGGTCCCATTTCCATTCAGGTATTGGAAGGCTTTGCAACTTGCCAGCTGGAACCTGATGCTCGGCCTTAACTTGCTGACAAGTTAAACAACGAGCCACAAACCTTCCAATATCTCTCTTCATGCCGCGCCACCAAAACTGTGCCCTCAAGTCCCTATACATCTTAGTTCCCCCAGGGTGGAGGGTGTAAGGTGTATAGTGAGCTTCCCTCAAAATCAGCTCTCGAACCTCTGAGTCCACGGGCACACAGAAGCGATCCCTGTACCTGAGTACTCCCGCTGTATCCACAGAAAAGTCCCCTCCCTGATCCTGCCGAAGCTGATCTCGAATCCTCACAAGCTCGGGGTCCTCACTCTGTTTCTCTCTAATCCTGTCCAACAGAGCGGGCTGCAAGACCATGGACATAAGTCTTGCAGAGACCCCAGGGGACACCACCTCTATATCCAAGCGCCTCAACTGCTCTCTCAAGGGCATCTGCTGGGTAATCAACAAACTCAAGGACTGCCCTGATCGCCTGCTCAAGGCGTCTGCGACCACATTGGCTTTGCGGGGATGATACTGAATATTCAGATCATAATCCTTTAGCAGCTCTAGCCACCGGCGTTGCCTCAAGTTGAGTTCCTTCTGGGTGAACAGATACTTCAAACTCTGGTGGTCGGTGAAGATCTCACAATGCTCGCCATAAAGATAGTGCCGCCAAAGCTTCAAAGCAAAGACAACAGCGGCTAACTCCAAGTCATGTGTAGGGTAATTCTTCTCATAGTCCTTTAGCTGGCGCGAAGCATAAGCAATTACCCTACCATGCTGCATCAACACACATCCTAGGCCGCTGTGGGAGGCATCACTGTAAATCACGAATCCCTCTCCCATAACTGGTAGTGAAAGGACTGGCGCTGTAATCAACCTCTGCTTCAACTCCTCGAAGCTCTGCTGACACTGCTCTGTCCACACAAACTTGATCCCCTTCCTAGTCAACCGAGTGACGGGAGTAGAAAGCTTCGCAAAGCCTTCCACAAAACGACGGTAGTACCCTGCAAGGCCCAAGAAGCTGCGCACCTCTGTCACTGTCGTGGGTCTAGGCCAATCCCGAACTGAATCAATCTTCGCCGGGTCCACTGCCACTCCTGCGGCTGAAACTACGTGGCCTAGAAAAGAAACCTCCCGAAGCCAAAAAGCGCACTTCTTTAACTTGGCATACAACTTCTTCTCTCTCAGAAGCTACAGCACTATCCTCAAGTGCTCCTCGTGCTCCGTGTCACTTCGGGAGTAAACCAGAATGTCATCAATAAACACAACTACAAAACGATCCAAGTAGGGCTGAAACACTCGGTTCATTAGATCCATAAATGCGGCTGGGGCATTAGTCAATCCAAAAGGTAGCACTGTGAACTCATAATGCCCATACCGAGTCCTGAAAGCTGTCTTGGACACATCCTCGGCCCTCACCTTAAGCTGGTGGTAACCGGATTGAAGGTCGATCTTGGAGAAGACCGTAGCTCCTTGAAGCTGATCAAACAAATCATCAATCCTGGGGAGAGGATACTTGTTTCGAACGGTCACTTTATTCAACTCTCGATAATCCACACACAATCTAAGTGATCCGTCCTTCTTTTTCACAAAAAGAATCGGCGCTCCCCACGGAGAGACGCTAGGTCTGATGAACCCTCGATCCAAAAGATCCTGCAATTGAGCCTTTAGCTCTCTCAACTCTGCTGGGGCCATCCTGTAGGGCGCTTTAGAGACTGATGTAGTTCCAGGGACTACATCAATCACAAACTCTATCTCTCGATCCGGCGGCATAGATGATAACTCCGAGGGAAAAACATCCGGGTACTCGCAGACAACAGGGATGTCCTCGAGTCCGGGCATCGCCGTAGGCGCCTCTACAACAGTCGCAAGAAAAGCGACACAGCCTCTACTCAACATCTGTCGGGCTCTGGCGGAAGACACTGTCACTGCAAACAATGCACTCTGACATCCCCTATACACATACTCCTCCTGACCCGGCTCCCGAAGGGTCACAGTCCTCACTCTACAATCAATAGTAGCATAGAACCGGGATAACCAATCCATACCCAAAACCACATCAAAATCCTGAAGTCGGCGCAAGACCAACAGGTCAATAGGTAAAATCCACGGTCCTAACTGCACTGGGCAGGACCAACAGCACTCATCTACATGCAATACACAACCCGGAACCTGGACCTCTAATGCATGAGTCAATGGCCCAATCTCAAACCCATGCGAAGATGCAAAAGTACTACTGATGAATGAATGTGATGCTCCAGTATCAAAAAGCGCTCGAGCACGGGTAGAGGAGATAAGAATAATACCTGCTACTACCTGATCCGCTGCTGTGGAATCCTCGACCTGAGCGGCGTACACTCGCCCGCTCGCTGGAGGTCGTCTCTCAGACTGTCGTGAGGAGGTGGCACGATCCCCCCGGGTGAAGCTCGGCGAAGCTCCCACTGCCTGTAGGGGCAAGGGAGAAGTCGATGTAGTCGACGGTGCTGATGACCCTGCCCTCGGGCAAGTCCAAGCTATATGTCCCGGCTGTCCACATCGATAGCATCTGCCCTGTCGCTGCTCGCACTGCTGAGGTGCGTGAGGCCCGCCGCAAATCACACACTGATCGGAACGCCTCTGCTGCTGCTGTTGCTGCTGCTGCTGCTGCTGCTGTCTAGGCGGCCGATGACCCCCTGGCCTCTGCCTCCTCTGTGACCCGCGGCCTCGAGGCTGAATCTGTGGCTGCGGTGGTCTCGGGGGCCTCGGTCTGCTTGACTGCCCAAAATCCTGAGGTGTGGGGCGCTTCTCCCCGGAGCTGGTCCCTGGCGCCTCGCCCCTCTCTGTCATAATAACGGTCCCTCGGGAGACCCATCGAGCTCGCTCAATAGCTGCGTCCAAGGTAGGTGACCGATGGGAGTGGACGTGATGGTAGATATCCTGGTGCAATCCTCTCTCAAATAGATCAACCCTCTGCGGCTCATCTGGGGCGACGTATGGAACACTGTTCAGTAAGCGCTGAAACTCTCGTATATACTCCTGTAGGGGTCGGCTACCCTGCTGTAGCCGTCGAAGATCTCCTTCGAGTTTCTGCTTTGCACTGTCGGGGAAGTAAGCCCCGCGCAGTAAAGCTCGAAACTCGTGCCAAGTCAGCAACTGTACGCCCGGCGGTCCAACAGGGCGAACCCGACGCCACCAAGTCTCGGCGTCTTTCTCCAAAAAGTGAGTTCCCAGGTGCACTTGATACTCCTCCTTGATGAAAAGATTCTCGAATAATTTTTCCATAGCTGCTATCCAGTTCTCGACCTCCCACGGCTCCGAGCTCAGACCAGCGAACCGCGGGGGATGGAACTGGCTAATATATGACAGTCGATCCGTGAGCTCTCTCTGCTCTGCCTCCGTCAAAGGAGCAATCTGTGACGAGGTCGCCGAGGTAGCTGCTGGGGGCGTCGCTGGAGGTGCCCTCTGCTCGAGTAACCTCACCAACCGTTCCACATTCTCTTGCTGGGCCTTGGCTGCCTCCTCCTGGCGCCTAACTGTCTCCTCCTGGCGCCTGGCTGTCTCCTCCTGGCATTTGGACGCCTCATCTTGGCGTTGCAACGCCTCCGACAAATAGGCCACCTGGGCCCGCAGCGCCTGAACCTCTCCCTGATCAACCGGTGGAGCCTCCTGCCGCTCAGGCTCCTTGTCTGCGGCTGGGTGAGCCCTCGTCGTAGCTCGACGTCTCGGAGGCATCGCAAATCCTGAAATCAAAACCGAACATTAGGACCAAGAATCGCTCAACCCAATCAAACGAGAGTCTATACATGCTACCCATTCTAAAGTGTAATGCCGTCTGCAGCCGACAGGTCCCCTTTAGAGAATAAGCATGCAAAATTACCCACCCCAAACCCCTGGGGGAGTTATAACTCAATCATGACTCTCGTAGAAATCACGTCTCTCTCGAAATCAACCTACTGTCCAGCCAAAAAGCCTAGGGTCTCTAAGTCCTCAATGACCTATAAACCTAGGCTCTGATACCACTCTAATCTGTCACGCCCCGGGGTCGAAACTGCGACCCGGGCTCGCTAACAGATCCGCCATCTGTACGGAAACTGCCGTACAGACGAAGCGTCTACCCTGCAAATAAATCTATAGCTAACAGATATCAGAGCAAAAGTAAGTACATGCTATAGAAAGGAAACAGAACAACTGTACTAGAGTAAATAAAATCCAAGATACAAGCTGTCCTCAAGATACAAAAATAACATCTCTCAAAATCTCACTCTACAAAAGTGGAAACCTGCACCGCAGCGGGTGTGAGAACTACTGCAGCAGCACCAGGGCGCTGCCCCCTGGTGCAGCGCCACGCGGGCGCTGCAGGCCGCGCGCAAGCGCGCGCGGCGGGCGCACGCGGCCCTGCGGCGGGCGCACGCGGCCCTGCGGACCGCGCCCGAGGCGCGCGCGGTGCCGCAGGAAGCGCGCAGGGCGCGCACCGCGCGGGCCCTTGCGGGCCGCGCGCGGTGCCGCGGGCCCTGCACGGGCCGCGCGCAGCGCCGCAGGCGCTGCGCGGGCCGCGCACAGCCTTGTGGACCGCGCGCGGAGCGCGCGCGGTGCCGCAGGGCCGCGCGCAGGGTGCGCACCGCGCGGGCCATTGCGCGGTGCCGGAGGCTGCACGCGGTGCCGGAGGCTGCACGAGGCGCGCGCGGTGCCGGAGGCTGCACGCGGCCCACGCAGCGCCCGGGGCGCTGCGCGCGGCCCGCGCAGGGCCCGCGGCACCGCGCACGGCCCGCAAGGGCCCGCGCGGTGCGCGCCCTGCGCGCGGCCCTGCGGCACCGCGCGCCCTGCGCGCGGCCCTGCGGCACCGCGCGCGCGGAGGCCCCGAGCGGTCGCGCGTGGCGCTGCGGGGCGCCGCGCGGCAGACTTGCCGGAGCCGTTCGGCCGGCGGCGCCGCGCGGTTGTTTTTGCTGGCAGCGGCTTGGCGAGCGCGAGCAGTTTTGCGCGTTTTCCGCCAGCAGTTTGTGCAGTTTCGCATGCTGATTTCCGCAGTTTCGCAAGCCGTTTTTTCGCAGTTTTGCGAGCATTTTCGCATGCTGTTTTTGGGCATTTTCGCAAGCAGTTTTGCGCGTTTTCGCGAGCAGTTTTGGGCATTTTCGCAAGCGGTTTTGAGCAGTTTTTCACGAGCAGTTTTTGCGAGTTTTCGCCGGCTGTTTTCGCGAGCAGATTTTTATGCAGTTTTGCGAGCGGTTTTTGAGCAGTTTTTCGCGAGCAATTTCGCGAGCAGTTTTTCGCGAGCAGTTTCGCGAGCAGATTTTCGTGCAGTTTTTCGCGAGCGGTTTTTGAGCAGTTTTTCGCCGACGGAGGCAGTTTTCACCGCCGGATGCTCGGTTTTCGACCGTTTTTGACTGATTTTGCGATTTCTTCTTTCCTGGCTGTTTGCAGTGCTGTTTTTAGCTTCCGTCGAGGCTGGTTGTTAGTTTTTCCGCCGCGTGGAGCCGCGGGCTTGCTTCGGGACATCCGCTGAGCGCGCGATCTTGTGGTAGGTCACAGCGTGCTCCGATTCGCGTGCGGATTACGGCACCGCGCTTTGTTTTGCTTGTGGACCACGTGAAGGTAAGGTAATCCCGCTGAGCCCAATTGCAAGTGTCGACAAGCAATTGGTGGCAAGCCGAGGTGGGTTGGTTTTCTCTCCAAGTCTACGGACTTCCTTCTAATTCTATTATGATAGGATTTGCATGCTAGTTTAAGTGTTTCTGTCACGCCCCCGGGGGTTTTTAGGTAAAGATAAGCGGAAATGTGCGTGTATATTTTTTTTTCCTTAATAAATAGGCATCAGCCTCGTCCCCGGTGCGTGTCAGACCGCCACATACACAAATTCACCCTGCCCACGGACAGAGTCTCCTTTGTATATGCACGGCGTCTCATTTACAACATCAACATACAATCTTTAACCACACAGTCACAATCAACAAGTGCAAGAGTGTAAAAACAATTAATCACATTAAGAGGAACCTACAAGTTTGTAAACGGTGTCCACTCGACACCCATTCCTTTAAAAATGTCTACACATTCACAGTAAGGAGGCTACATCGTTTCGGAAAGGATAAATCCACAGGTTTTCAAAGCAGTGCCCACACGACACTTGGTTTTGGAAAACATTTTCGAAACCACTTTTTGTTCGGTATAAAACATGCCGCATATAAATCATCAAGGAACATTATAAAAATCACATCACAAAACCGTCTCTCAATCCAACATCCACAACATTCCACAATCAAGCAATTCAGAACTTAAACTTAGATAACAAGGGGAAGAGATAACTCAAGCAAGAAATAATGGAATAAACCTCATCCAGCTAATGTTCTTTAATCGCTGCCTCACCGTCGTCCCGACTACTACACCTAGTTAAACCTGTCACGGAGTGGGTAAAGTCAGTGACAAACAAAGTAGATGTCTTAACGATCAACATAGATTCAAGAACAAACCGAAATATACCGGAACCTTTCGCTAAAACCCTGTCACCAAATAAGCTGGGCACCAACCCCAGAGTACCTGTCGGAGAGACGGAAGTCCCTCCTCGTGCACAACCCCATTGATGCTTTTAACCCCTTCACAGAGCTAGTGCGGCCACCTTAGCTGTCGTGAAGAGGTCCTCACGGCTCCCACCCCTTTGTGAGGCACACGGGTCAAAAGAGACCACTTCTCCGGAAAAGTACACCCATGCGGAGGCCAATCCGCCTGTGTACGTGCAGCATCCCACCCCAATATTTGCCGGTGTCGGCGTGTATTGAGCACCGCGACCGCAGTCGCTACAATTATCATGTTAGAATGAAAGGAAACATTTAAGCGAAAGATTTAACATTCCATCTACTTTGTTAGACAATTTAACGAGCCTTTTAATGATGATAGATGCACTTACTGCACTTGTTGCACTTATAGCAAGGGTACCCACCTAGTTGAAGATATACGACTGCGCCCGCGACCCTCCTAAGCAAATCAGGACTCCTTGCTGCCTACTAAAATATCCAAGAGCACAAATTAACACCTTACCCTAATCAGGTAAAAACCAGTGGTCCCAACCTCTGTTATGTTAAACCCGCAAAACCGAAATCGTCGTGCCTAGGGGACCGGGACGTAAATCAAAAACCCAACAAATCAAAACTGTCGAGTAAAACCGAAAACTTAGATCAAACCGGGTCCCTGACGATAAAACTGATGGTTAACAGCAACCGGACCGCGACTATATCATCGCGGACTCCGTCGGAACCCAAAGATCGCTAACGGAAAACCAACAAAACCCAATCCCCAACCGGTAGCCCACTCGGGGCGTCAATGGTTAAATCAAAAAGGCCCCGACGGCAAAAACGATGAGAAAAGGGACCCGACGGCGCGCCCCCGACAATTTCGTCGAGGCGCGGAGCGTCGGCAAAATCGGCACCCAACAAAATAAAATAGTGACCAAGAAGATCACAAGTGGCCATGCCAAGAAAACCGCGGAGATTGTGATCCCAACGGCGAAAACGACGCTCAAAACGGTGGAAAAACGGACCCAAACGGAGCTATCGAACTTTGGGCTGTCGGGTGGTGCACAGGAGCATCCGTGGACCAGGTTCACGGCGTCAGGCGGCGGCGGCATGCGCCGGGTGCACGCAGGAAGCGTGCACCGCGCATCTCGGGCCGGGCCGGTGTACGACCCGAGCGTGCACCGGGTCCTTGCTCTTCGGCCGCAAGCGCGCGCGCCGGGTGCACGTCTAGGGCGTGCACCGCGCACACTGTGCAGCCCGGCGCACGGTTTCGTGTGCCGGGTCTGCGCTTTTGGGACAGCGGGGCGTGCACCGGGTGTGTCACGCCCCGGGGTCGGAAGTGCGACCCGGGCTCGCCAACAGATCCGCCACCTATGCCAAACCCGCATAGGCGAAGCGTCCTACCTGCAAAAAGAGCTACAGCTAACAGATATCAGAGCTAAAAGATAAAACTGCTGTAGAATAAAATCAACTACTGTACAACTGAAGATAAAACAACAAGGTCCATCTCCCAAAAATGATAATCATACATTAACCTCGAGTACAAAACTCATAGCTCAACAGGGAGATATCTCAAATAAAACATCAGTGTACAAGCTCTCAATACATCATATCCTCACTACATCAGTCTCTCAAAAGAGGAAATAAATACCAATCTACCGACTATACTGAAGATCTCCTCCAAAGGGGGTACCGCTACTCTCCAAAGATGGGTCTGGATCTAGCTCGCTACTCCCTCACCACGCACAGCAACCACAGAACGGCAACACCCGCCAAGACTCTACAAAACAAAGAGGAGAAAGGACAAAAGGGGGAAAACCCCCAACGGGCGTGAGAACTACGCAAATAAGGGAGTTCTCAGTGGGTATCGCCACTAGGCCCGACGATCTGCCCACCAAGACTACTAGAGGCAACAGATAACCGATGCAGTAAAACTGAAAGAAGAAGCTGGAAACACTCTACAGCTACCATGCCTCTATCCAAATGCTCTAATGGGGAAACTCTGATGAAGATATGCAACACTCGCACACGAGGTGCTCAACTGACCCAATCGAGCTGACTGCCACACCGGGTCCAGTCAAACCTGCGCCCACCTACAACCACCTCCCGCTGACGGGCAGGAATTACGTAGGGCGTCCAAACGGACTAACTCGCTATTGAGTAGTGGCTCATGCAGGCTATAGTCATAATCCATGCTCTCTCTCTCAGAACGGATAGACTCAAGATGCTCAACCTCTCACACAATGGTCAAAGAACTCACAACGACCACGGGACCACCGTCAAACCCCGACGGTTCCCAACAATACTAGCACTGGTCTAAACACAGCTACTAGACTCCACTCGGTCCCCCAGGCACGAGTGTAACAAAAAGTATCTGCCTGAATAAACCCAATCGATAGACCAGTAATCACTGGTACTGCCTGCTCTGCTGGTACAGTCGCATCCCAAGGTAAGTAACAGATCGGCATCGAACCGTCCGATCGCACACAAAAGTAAGTAACAGACTGGCCTCGATCCGTCCAGTCGCACACTCTGGAGTGGCACTCGAGGGGAGCGACCCACACGAGTAAAGTAACTCTGTCATCAGTATCACCAGTATCAAGTATCACGGTATCGAGTATCTCTGTAACCACTGTCTCATAATAGCAGGACTGGATCAAGACTATGATCAAAGTGGGAAACTCCGTCCCCTAACAAAACCCCGATCTGACGCAATAGTACTCAAAAAGTGGGAAACACCATCCACTAGAACAAATCTGATACCCAATCTGATGCAATAGTCAACATTCGGTCAACCGCCCAAAGTTCGCGGTCACCGCAATAACCCACGACCCACAATTGGGTAAAATAATCAAGATCCGGTCAACCGCCTACTGTCCGCGGTTGCCGCAATAACCCACGATCCAACATCAAGCACACCCTGTCTCTGACCCTAAGGTCCCAGCTACACTAACCCAAACCTCTGCTCGAACCCGAGCAACATGACTCAAAAGTCTAAATAAAAGGGAGAAAGAAAGCAATCATGGTTTCTCCTAAGTCAAATTCCAATATGTAGTGCAGCAGTAAAAGATGGCCTAACTATATGTCCATACACATATGTCCATACAAGCATGCATTTGTCCTCAAGAAGAATAAAGAAAATAAACCTCATGCCAAAATTATCAATGACCATACCTGTCCATAATTCTCAATCCATAATGGCTCCTCAGAGTAGAACCTGCACATAACTACATAATTCTATCCCAATGCATAAACCATCCTCATAAAAGGTTATGTGCTAATATGGCATGATAATTAATCATATAGGGTATCCTTGCCTTAGATAAGCTTTCACTAATCATCAACATGACTATTTGATTAATACCATTGTCATACTGTGAATAATTCACTTGCAATTTCCATAAAATCCTCATTGTTAAACTTACCGATCAATCCCAGCTATTGTACCATTCACCTGTATGCAATGCTAACATATGAAAATTTAGAGAACCGTCCACCGGTTCCGGGAATAAGGCACCCACCTGAAAAGCTGACTGTCCAAAGCCCAACAGCTGAAAACACCAAATAACTCTAATCCCTTGCTCCAATAAGTTCAGCACACCCGTAACACTCCTGGCACAATACAAAGTCCACTAATTACACTAGGCTCCCAAATATAGCACTTAAAACCACATACAACCTCGAATTCTGAACTGTTAAATTATCACCTGCAGATAGTGCCCAGAAAATTCCAATAAAAATATCACAGCAATCCTTGCGTCGATAGCTTCGTAACGGTACCTTGCACGCCCAAATCGGAGTTCGGTAAGTCAAGATAAAAATTCGGCAAGGGGGTACACTCATACAAAAATCTGTATTAAAACTGTACACAGTTCACTGAGAAAACAGTAATTTTCACCTCTGATGAAATCTCAGAAAAATCAAAGAAAAATACGAGCGCGTTCCTTGCGATCTGTAGATGAAAAAGTTGTATAAGCTCGTTTCCGGCTGACGCTTGTGCGCAAAGATATGGCCAAAACACCTCGATGCTGTCCCACAAAGCCAAACAGAAAATGGGTCACAGTGTTGCCTCGGGATCCGTGCCAAAAACTCGCAACAGGAAAGCGCGATCAATACGAAAGATGAAGCCCTACCTCTTAGGAGTCTGTCGGCGCAAGAATCACTGCAAAACGATCTCGGGGTAGCCCAGGGGAGCTAAAACACTGTCGCTGCGCCGAAGAAGAACCCAGGAATGCAACGTCGCGCCGCGCCGTAAAATCCAGAACCTCGGGATGCGTGCTCCTAAAATTGTAGAACTTTGCAGGAAGATCAAGAATAAAGAGTTGAACAAGTCTTCTTCAAGGTGCTCGGGCAGATGGTGCGTGGGCTGAGAGAAAAGAGCCAAAGAAGAGGGCTCGGGCTGCCTATTTATAGGCTGAGGAAACAATTGGAAAAATTCCCATTGTGTCCCAATTTCCGGGCGCCCGAAACTTTTCGGGCGCGCACAGTGCGGCCCGGCCCACAACTTTCGGGCGCGCACAGTGCGGCCCGGTCCACCACACAGTCCAGTCCACTACTCCCCCGGGCCCCCACTGCACCCGGTGCACCTGCGCCCGCGAATGGCGACGCGACACGTGGCCCGGCAACCCGTGCACCACGCACGTCGCGCCGTGGACCGCGCACGTCGCGGCTGACCCGGGCCGTACGGCCACCTGCCCCGCCGTACGGCCACCTGCCCCGAACACCCACTCCACCGGTTGCGTGGACCGGGAGCACAACACCGGACCAACCACCTCACGCCACGTGTCCACCCGGTCTACCGTGCACCACCGGCCTGCACCGTGAACCCAGACCACAACACCGACCAGTGAGAACCTGCCACGTGTCCCCTCCTCGGGTGCACGACGGCCGCGTGGACCGCGCCCCCGCGCGCCTGCCCGCGCCCCTGTGCGCCTGCCCGCGGCCGCGCGCCGCCTGCCCGAGCGCCTTCCGCCGCCTTCCGCCGCTGCCCGCCGCCGCCGGCGAGCGCCGGAAACACTGTTCCGGCGATGAACAGTAAAATTACTGTAGCAAGCTCCAAAAAATACAAGTAAATAGCCCATCTTGACCGTTTTCGCGCGCTGATTCCAAATCCGGCGTCCATTTTGCCAAATTCCAATCCTATAATTTGCCGGAGGCTCCCGGAAAGGTATTTTTAATCCGAATTCCGCGCCGAGCCTAAATTTGATATCCACTCCTCGCGTAAACTGTTCTAAACATCCGATGGGGTCCCCCGATTACCTACGAGATCCATTTTAAGCCCTGAGTCCATCTCTTGTGTCCAAACTGGCGCGCGAACACCGCCGACATGCCACGTAGGCTTCCAGAAGCTGCTGGTCACACTGTAGAAGCCCTGCAAAGATCCGGGTCACCACATCCTCCCCCACTAGAAGAAAGTTTCGTCCTCGAAACTAAGGCAACTCCCAAGGAGTCCCAGAAACCAGGGGTCAATACTCAACACCGCCGTCTCCAGCTCCCAAGTCACCTATCACTCCCCGTGATTACTCCTCAGCAACAACAACAGCAACAACCAGTACGGCATAGCCCGATTGCGCAATTCCCTCACCTCACGATTCGGAATTCGCAACGGCGTCCCTCGTACTCCAAACTCTCACAGACCCCAAAAGGAACGAGTCAAACACGGGCGAGGGGTCCAAAACATGACACTCCAGAGCTGAGACGCAGAAAAACCTCAAAAACTCCAACAAAAGGCGGGGGGAAAAGGAACAAACAGCCTGAGTAACACGCTCTAAAATCACTCCCAAGAGCCAGCTCAACCAAAGCGACCCGAATCACATCCACACAAACACCTGCACAGAAAAGGGGCCCAAACAAGCAGGGGTTCACACTCGGTCGTCCTCAACACTTAACCACCTAAGTGGATTGCTCAGCCGCAGCCTCTCATCAAAAGGGATCCTCAGGGACTCAACTTAAACCCTGCACACAAGGATGGCCCCACACAGTGCCAGCTATGGAACCGTCAAACTCGACTCCCAAATAGCTCTTCTGCTCCAGGCATCCGCCACCACAGTGGCTCTGTCGGGGTGATACTGGACGCTCACAAAAATCCAATGGTAGCTCTTCAGCCCCTAAGGGAGGTATCACTATAACTCACAAATCCATCTCCCACCACTGACTAGGTTAGAATCGGCGCTGGTACCAATCTCATCACCCGGTCATCAAGCTCTGCTGGCACTATCCAGTCCAAAAACTCCTCACCCCAACAATGACCGTCGATCTCGGCCAGTCTTAAATAGCATCCGCTTTGGCCGAATTTCCACCGCCGCCCCTTCGGCTAGAAGAAGTAATCTAGGAAGATATGCTCTCGAAGCTAAAACTTGCACCACAACGACATGGCAAAAAGCTTCATCCCCATAGATCTTGTCACACCAAATACAAATGCTGCACAAGCTCTAAACACTCAGGGAGGGGGTAAAACCAAAATATTCCTGGAGGATGCCGCTATCAAACCGCTCAAGGCCAACTGAAACACAGAATTCCTCAATCTAGAGGCAACAGGGCATTAGTCAATCCATTGGCTTCACTGTACTCGTAATGCCCCTACTGTGTCCTGAACACCATCTAGACAATGCCCTCAGCTGAAATTCCAAGTTGGCGCAGGCATCAAACAATAACTGCCGGAATATAGCTCCTTCAAAAGGTTCTAAATAATACCTGGACCTGCCAGGACTCCAATCCCAAAGGCTCTCACCGTCGTGTATCAACGACGTGGCACTAGGTCAAACAGACCCTCTATCCAACAGATCCCTGCACCGGTGCGATCAAATCTCCCAGCTCTTACCGATAATCCAAGTGGTGCTATTGAGGTTGGCGCGGTTTCCAGAACCACGTCAACCGCAATCAAAATCTCCCTAACAGGCGGCATAATCATCAACTCGAGTGGACTCACACCCGGGATTTCGCAGCAATAGAAATATCCTTTGGTCCCGGCGCCACCATAAGCTCCTCTCACACAGTCGCTAAACCCTGTGTGCTCGAACAATCTCCCCATAACAAGCCTCCTTTGTCTGCCTCGCAAAAGTCACAATCAGCACCCTCTCTACACTTAACCATCCAGTGATGCCGTGCCAACCAATCCCAGGCACTGGGTCAAAACATCGAACTGCCACCCATATCAAGAGGTTTGCTGGTATAACTCATGGTCTCAACGACACTGAACAAAACCCACAAGCCTCCTTCACATGCATAACACCGATGGTATTCTGTACCTCTAGTGCACGTGGTAATAACTCTGCCTTTAGTCCATGCCGGAAAGCGAGGTACACTAACTCCGACTGCGGTGATGAAATCACACCTGCAACAACCCGATCCACTGCCGTGGCGCCCTCCAACCAGGCGGCACAAGCTCATCCACACGATGCAAGCGGTTGTCGCTTAGTCCATCAGAAAATAAATCCCATCAATCACAAGGGAGCACGACCTCTGTCTCTGCTCACGCTGAGGCAACAGATACGATCCTCCGCAGACAACAAAACCACGCTACCATTGCGCTACTCTGATATAGACACTGATACTGCCATCGGGGTCCGCCCGATCCCCAACATCTCAGAAGTCCATCATTGCAACCGTCATAAGACAAAACACCATTAATCCATGCAATTCCTTATACACTTATCCTTTCTAAGCTCACCCCTCAATCCCATATGATACAATCAAAATATGCAAGTTATAAATCACAAAGGGTAGAATTCCCTTGGGTAAGCTTTGCATTAACCATCCACAAGGATATCCACCACCCAGGAAAGCAAAACGAAAATGCCCCTGGCTGCCGATCTGTCCTCCATCACCTAGCGCCAAGCGCCTCCCCCCAGAACTCGCCTCTAGCGGCAGATCCCCATCCAAGGAACTGCAGTGTCCAGCTCCAAACACAATGCCTACTCCGACGAGGCATCCACAGTCCAAAACCCGAACATGAGGGACCGAAAAGAAACTAAAGAGTATCCTGGTGCAATCCACTCCCAATCTCACTTATCCTATGTGCCTCGAAACCTGGAGCACCAGTTCAACAACTGCATAAACTCTCCAGCACAGGGAGGCTCTCAATTGATCACTCCATCACCCCCAACCACGACTCTGCCTCCAAAGGCTCCAAGCTCAATCTTACGAGTCGGGGTGGTTCATCTGCCAAATCTGGCTCACTAAATCAAACATGCCCCACAGCTCCTCTGCTGTCAACCATCCACCCTACCTCAGTGCCTTGGCACTAAACATTGGCACGGAGGGGGCCACTCGCTCTATTGGCACTACAGAAATCCCTGCCGCTGAGGGTACTACATCCAGGTGGTCTCAAAAGAAAAGTACTGTCGGGCTGCCCACTGCTCTGACAAATGCGTCACCACACAAGCTGCTCACTCTGCCGCTGATATGCCTCTGACAATCCTGTCATCTGGGTCCGGAGTTCTCTGACCTCAATCCGGGTATCCGGCCCAAAACCAACCGCTCAAGCTCAACTGCCATGACAGGATGCACAAGGGTCCCAAACCCAGCGTCGGGGAGACACCGCTCGCCACGACGAAACCACAAATCAGCACACAACAACGCTCGACCCAATCCAGCGAAAGTCTAGAGCATGTCACCCATTCCATAGCGTTATGTTGTCTGCAGCCAACATAACTACTTAGGAGAATAAACATGCCAATCACTCATCCCGTCCCTCGGGAGAGGTGTAAAACTCAATCAGGACTCTCGCTACAAATCACGACTCTCACGAAGTCATCCTAGGGTCCAACCACAAGCCTAGGGTTTCTAAGTCCACCATGACCTACAACCTAGGCTCTGATACCACCTAATCTGTCACGCCCCGGGGTCGGAAGTGCGACCCGGGCTCGCCAACAGATCCGCCACCTATGCCAAACCCGCATAGGCGAAGCGTCCTACCTGCAAAAAGAGCTACAGCTAACAGATATCAGAGCTAAAAGATAAAACTGTTGTAGAATAAAATCAACCACTGTACAACTGAAGATAAAACAACAAGGTCCATCTCCCAAAAATGATAATCATACATTAACCTCGAGTACAAAACTCATAGCTCAACAGGGAGATATCTCAAATAAAACATCAGTGTACAAGCTCTCAATACATCATATCCTCACTACATCAGTCTCTCAAAAGAGGAAATAAATACCAATCTACCGACTATACTGAAGATCTCCTCCAAAGGGGGTACCGCTACTCTCCAAAGATGGGTCTGGATCTAGCTCGCTACTCCCTCACCACGCACAGCAACCACAGAACGGCAACACCCGCCAAGACTCTGCAAAACAAAGAGGAGAAAGGACAAAAGGGGGAAAACCCCCAACGGGCGTGAGAACTACGCAAATAAGGGAGTTCTCAGTGGGTATCGCCACTAGGCCCGACGATCTGCCCACCAAGACTACTAGAGGCAACAGATAACCGATGCAGTAAAACTGAAAGAAGAAGCTGGAAACACTCTACAGCTACCATGCCTCTATCCAAATGCTCTAATGGGGAAACTCTGATGAAGATATGCAACACTCGCACACGAGGTGCTCAACTGACCCAATCGAGCTGACTGCCACACCGGGTCCAGTCAAACCTGCGCCCACCTACAACCACCTCCCGCTGACGGGCAGGAATTACGTAGGGCGTCCAAACGGACTAACTCGCTATTGAGTAGTGGCTCATGTAGGCTATAGTCATAATCCATGCTCTCTCTCTCAGAACGGATAGACTCAAGATGCTCAACCTCTCACACAATGGTCAAAGAACTCACAACGACCACGGGACCACCGTCAAACCCCGACGGTTCCCAACAATACTAGCACTGGTCTAAACACAGCTACTAGACTCCACTCGGTCCCCCAGGAACGAGTGTAACAAAAAGTATCTGCCTGAATAAACCCAATCGATAGACCAGTAATCACTGGTACTGCCTGCTCTGCTGGTACAGTCGCATCCCAAGGTAAGTAACAGATCGGCATCGAACCGTCCGATCGCACAGAAAAGTAAGTAACAGACTGGCCTCGATCCGTTCAGTCGCACACTCCGGAGTGGCACTCGAGGGGAGCGACCCACACGAGTAAAGTAACTCTGTCATCAGTATCACCAGTATCAAGTATCACGGTATCGAGTATCTCTGTAACCACTGTCTCATAATAGCAGGACTGGATCAAGACTATGATCAAAGTGGGAAACTCCGTCCCCTAACAAAACCCCGATCTGACGCAATAGTACTCAAAAAGTGGGAAACACCATCCACTAGAACAAATCTGATACCCAATCTGATGCAATAGTCAACATCCGGTCAACCGCCCAAAGTCCGCGGTCACCGCAATAACCCACGACCCACAATTGGGTAAAATAATCAAGATCCGGTCAACCGCCTACTGTCCGCGGTTGCCGCAATAACCCACGATCCAACATCAAGCACACCCTGTCTCTGACCCTAAGGTCCCAGCTACACTAACCCAAACCTCTGCTCGAACCCGAGCAACATGACTCAAAAGTCTAAATAAAAGGGAGAAAGAAAGCAATCATGGTTTCTCCTAAGTCAAATTCCAATATGTAGTGCAGCAGTAAAAGATGGCCTAACTATATGTCCATACACATATGTCCATACAAGCATGCATTTGTCCTCAAGAAGAATAAAGAAAATAAACCTCATGCCAAAATTATCAATGACCATACCTGTCCATAATTCTCAATCCATAATGGCTCCTCAGAGTAGAACCTGCACATAACTACATAATTCTATCCCAATGCATAAACCATCCTCATAAAAGGTTATGTGCTAATATGGCATGATAATTAATCATATAGGGTATCCTTGCCTTAGATAAGCTTTCACTAATCATCAACATGACTATTTGATTAATACCATTGTCATACTGTGAATAATTCACTTGCAATTTCCATAAAATCCTCATTGTTAAACTTACCGATCAATCCCAGCTATTGTACCATTCACCTGTATGCAATGCTAACATATGAAAATTTAGAGAACCGTCCACCGGTTCCGGGAATAAGGCACCCACCTGAAAAGCTGACTGTCCAAAGCCCAACAGCTGAAAACACCAAATAACTCTAATCCCTTGCTCCAATAAGTTCAGCACACCCGTAACACTCCTGGCACAATACAAAGTCCACTAATTACACTAGGCTCCCAAATATAGCACTTAAAACCACATACAATCTCGAATTCTGAACTGTTAAATTATCACCTGCAGATAGTGCCCAGAAAATTCCAATAAAAATATCACAGCAATCCTTGCGTCGATAGCTTCGAAACGGTACCTTGCACGCCCAAATCGGAGTTCGGTAAGTCAAGATAAAAATTCGGCAAGGGGGTACACTCATACAAAAATCTGTATTAAAACTGTACACAGTTCACTGAGAAAACAGTAATTTTCACCTCTGATGAAATCTCAGAAAAATCAAAGAAAAATACGAACGCGTTCCTTGCGATCTGTAGATGAAAAAGTTGTATAAGCTCGTTTCCGGCTGACGCTTGTGCGCAAAGATATGGCCAAAACACCTCGATGCTGTCCCACAAAGCCAAACAGAAAATGGGTCACAGTGTTGCCTCGGGATCCGTGCCAAAAACTCGCAACAGGAAAGCGCGATCAATACGAAAGATGAAGCCCTACCTCTTAGGAGTCTGTCGGCGCAAGAATCACTGCAAAACGATCTCGGGGTAGCCCAGGGGAGCTAAAACACTGTCGCTGCGCCGAAGAAGAACCCAGGAATGCAACGTCGCGCCGCGCCGTAAAATCCAGTACCTCGGGATGCGTGCTCCTAAAATCGTAGAACTTGGCAGGAAGATCAAGAATAAAGAGTTGAACAAGTCTTCTTCAAGGTGCTCGGGCAGATGGTGCGTGGGCTGAGAGAAAAGAGCCAAAGAAGAGGGCTCGGGCTGCCTATTTATAGGCTGAGGAAACAATTGGAAAAATTCCCATTGTGTCCCAATTTCCGGGCGCCCGAAACTTTTCGGGTGCGCACAGTGCGGCCCGGCCCACAACTTTCGGGCGCGCACAGTGCGACCCGGTCCACCACACAGTCCAGTCCACTACTCCCCCGGGCCCCCACTGCACCCGGTGCACCTGCGCCCGCGAATGGCGACGCGACACGTGGCCCGGCAACCCGTGCACCACGCACGTCGCGCCGTGGACCGCGCACGTCGCGGCTGACCCGGGCCGTACGGCCACCTGCCCCGCCGTACGGCCACCTGCCCCGAACACCCACTCCACCGGTTGCGTGGACCGGGAGCACAACACCGGACCAACCACCTCACGCCACGTGTCCACCCGGTCTACCGTGGACCACCGGCCTGCACCGTGAACCCAGACCACAACACCGACCAGTGAGAACCTGCCACGTGTCCCCTCCTCGGGTGCACGACGGCCGCGTGGACCGCGCACCTGACCGCGCCCCCGCGCGCCTGCCCGCGCCCCTGTGCGCCTGCCCGCGGCCGCGCGCCGCCTGCCCGAGCGCCTTCCGCCGCCTTCCGCCGCTGCCCGCCGCCGCCAGCCGCCGCCGGCGATCGCCGGAAACACTGTTCCGGCGATGAACAGTAAAATTACTGTAGCAAGCTCCGAAAAATACAAGTAAATAGCCCATCTTGACCGTTTTCGCGCGCTGATTCCAAATCCGGCGTCCATTTTGCCAAATTCCAATCCTATAATTTGCCGGAGGCTCCCGGAAAGGTATTTTTAATCCGAATTCCGCGCCGAGCCTAAATTTGATATCCACTCCTCGCGTAAACTGTTCTAAACATCCGATGGGGTTCCCCGATTACCTACGAGATCCATTTTAAGCCATGAGTCCATCTCTTGTGTCCAAACTGGCGCGCGAACACCGCCGACATGCCACGTAGGCTTCCAGAAGCTGCTGGTCACACTGTAGAAGCCCTGCAAAGATCCGGGTCACCACAGGGTGCACGCCCAGGGTCCGTGGACCGCCGCCGTACGGACAGCACAGTAAACCCTAACTTTTCACGTTTTCTCTCCGTTTTCGCTCCCGTTTCGCGATTTCTTCTCCGTTTTCGCTCCCGTGCGACCCCGGCGAAGATCTCGCGGACATGGTAACGGTGGCGGCGGCCTCTGTTACGGAATTTGTGTTGGCGTAGTTTCGTGAAAGTTTCAAGTCCTGAAGATTGAAGGTGAAGAAAAGTTGAATCATTTAACTCAATCTCAAGAAAGAAGAATTCAGAAGGATCAGGTATGTTTAACTAAAGAATTTGTGTGATCCGAATACTTCTTGTAGTGTAGAAACACTTGGAAGAGTCTTTCATTGCATAAAAATCAAAAACTGGACTTGGGACATGTTCAGGATCCGGATCAGGTTGTTCGATCCGGATCCCGAAGGTGGTTCGTTCATACATCGTCGCAATCCGGATTGTAGTCTCTTGATCCGGATCCCGAACGTTGAGTTTACCATCTACCTTGAACGATCCGGATCTTGCTTCGCAATCCGGATCCCGAACGTTGATGTTTGGTGAACTGTATGAACGATCCGGATCGTAGTCACATGATCCGGATCCCGAACCTTCGTTTTTCTGGATTTGGCTGTTTTGTTATGACGATCCGGATCCTAGTTATCACGATCTGGATCGCCGTCCGTAAATATCCAGAAATGGCAGGTTTTTGATTCTTATCTCCTTCCTAGGGTTTCTAACCTATAAATACACCCTATGACTCCTTTTCTAGGGGAATCCACATAGCCGTCATTTTCTTGTATCATCTTATACGGCTATAAGATCCACATATAGAGAAGAAAGGAAATCATTAGAGAATACTCTATGTTTCTTCATCTATATTGATTAGTTTGATTCTAGGTTTTCATACTCACATCTTGAGTTGAATCAAACTAATGAATACTTAGATGGTATTTCCGATCTATCTTTGATCTAAGTATTCGGCGGATCATCACCACCCAAAAACAACGATTTACCCCAAAAATCGGCGCGTGGATTCGCGTGTCCTTGTGGATTCAAGGTTCAATCGCTCTCGTGGATTCGGAGCGAGGCACGTTCGTGGATTCGAACGGTGCTATTGGGTGAAGACCGTGGATTCGGTCGGACGTCGTGGATTCGACGTTGGACGCCGTGGATTCGGCGTTGGGCGCAGATCGTGGATTCGAGAAGCGTCTGGAGCGAGCGGAGAAGATCCTCTAGGAGCGTATGGAAAAGGTTGAGTCGTAAGTGTGTACGGTAAATCACCTTGTACGTGTTTTAATTCTAGTGGATTTCTGCCGTGTTATCGGTCCCGTGGTTTTTTACTCCGGTGATGGAGTTTTCCACGTAAAAATCTTGCGTGTTATTTTATTTTCCGCATTGGGTTTTATCGCAACGATTTTTGGAGTGTTTATACGTTTACACCTATTCACCCCCCTCTAGGTGTTTCTTCCCCTATTTAGATCCGTATTATATACGACCCAACAGCCTCCCATTTAAAAACGGCGGCGGCGGCCTCCCGTTAACCCACTATGTTCCGACGAAACATCCCCAAAAATTCTCGAATAAATACACGATAATTCTAATGACTAAACTAACGATCGACGAACAACCAAAACGTCGATCGGAAGCCTGATAAAAAGAAACCGATTAAAAACCATCGACTAAACACGATAAAAACCATCGATCACCCTCGATCAAGAACGAGAATAAAACATGGATCAAAACCCGACGAAAATCCGCGATCGATGTACCAATTAAAACGACCCTACAAGAACACGGAAAACCCCCGATTAATTTGACAACGAAACGATGATCACTAACCTTAATTTATCGGAATTAGAGAACCGATCTTGGTCCTCGCGGCGTTGGAGATCCGGATCCGCTCCCCGTCGACGATCTCGTTCTCCGGTCTCCGGACGTCAATTGGGGCGATCGGGTTCCTCCGCTTTCTCCTTCTTTCCTTCTTTTCTCCTCCGGTTAGGGTTTCCTTTTTCTTTTCTCTCTTTTCCAACTAGGTTTTGTTGGGTTTTCGGTACGCACGAAAAAGGAGGATTTGAGAAGGCGGTATTTTAAATTAGGGTTTTTTCCGTTTTCCGGTGACCGGGGTTTAAATATCCTCTTATTAATTTGATTTCCCCTTTTATTTTATTTTTTGTTTCCCTTTTATTATTTGTACGTAAAAAGGAAAAGTCCCGAATATTCGGATATTTATCTTCTAACAATAAATATCTAATCCCACGAGATAAACCCCACCTTTTTAAATCCTAGTCACCGATTAATTAATTTCCTAATTAATGAATATAGGGAATAAATTCCCAGATTTAATTTCACGTCATTGATTAATTAATTCCTTAAATAATTAATCACACGGAATATCCAAAATTCCTCAAAAAGCGTGCCGGATATTTTACACGAATTTCGATGCACGCTTTTAAGTCACTGCGATCTTAGAAACCCCATTCCGGGAGATCCGTATATCGGATTTTGGATCCGATTGCACCGCCGTTCATCGTTTTTTGAGCTCTATCACCTAGAAATATCCACACCGCATGTTAGTCAACTCTAAAGAGCCTGATATTTTAATTTCCTCTAACTCACACTCTATTAGCAGGAGGGTAAAATACCACTAGAAAAGTCGTGTCATTACACCACTCACACTTTATAAAAAGTTTCGTCCTCGAAACTTAAACTCAACCCTCGCTAAACAATTCTGGGAAAACTTCCTTCATTTTCGTCTTAAGTCCCCAAGTCGCTTCGCGCTCCTCATGGTTACTCCATTACACCTTTACGTAAGGGATTGTCCAGTTGCGGAGTTTCTTTTCCTCCCATGCCAGCCTCCGTATCGAGGTTTGGCAGTAACGTCAACCGGTATGCCACCGGGCCTACGTGCCCCGAAATCCCAAATGTCGGGTCGTCGACTCCAACCAACAATCCCAAAAGCTCGAATTATAAGAAATACGCAACCCATTTACTTAAGGCGTTCTGTCACACCGCCACCGATCTTGACCTGACTCAACCCACCTGGACGTCTAAGGCATACTGTTACAACGCCTCGGGTCTTGGCCCGACTCACCTCACCTGGACATCCAAGGCATACTGTTACAACGCCTCGGGTCTATTGTCACAAGGCCGGAAGTTGGACCTATTTAACCCTTAACTAAATAGCCAACAAATAAGACAACTAAGTCTTCACCTCCTTATTGGGCAGGAAGGTACGAAGCATTACTTCTAAGGGTCCCTCTGGGGTCGTGGCCAAAATTACTCTCTGTAAGAGGTCTTCCTTGCTATTACCTCCCTCGTAGCCGAAACGTCTGCTTTCCCCCGCCGGTCGCTGATGTTTCGCTTTCACCCGTTGGCACACCCAATATCGCGCCACAATTTGTGCCTCATCGCTCTTTCGATTTGGGCCAACTGAAGGTCTGCCACAGATCCTTGCACCTCTTTGTACCTCCGGGATGCACGGTATAGGAGGTATTATATACCTTTGCTAGACTTTCTTCCCTTATTTCTAGCTTACCGGGTACACAAATTCGTCCCCGGCACCTTATTACATCATCTGTGTCAGTCATACAAACTCCGTCTTGCTCCGAGGACATTCTGTCTCGCACAAGTTGTAGTCGTGTGTCCGTTATTTGATCTCCCAAGATCCTCTTGGAGATTCGTCAGACTAAATCTTATAGTCCTTTCCGGGCTTCGGCAATGTGAGCACTGGCGCCTGTGCGTGTTCGTCTTTAAGTCCCTTGAAGCCCTCCTGGCACTAGGCTATCTAGACGTATCTCTCCCCCCTATGGGTTAGCCGATTTGGGGAAGTGGCCTCCCACGAGGCATCTATAGCGGTCTGCCCGTCCTAAGAAGCTTCGGATTTCCATCATCTCTGTTGGTCGAGCCCAGTTGATCCCTGATCCAATCCTCCTTGGATCCACTGCAATTCCAGACACCAAAACGATATGCCTCAAAAAGTCCCCCTTGCGGACCATAACTCACACTTTATAAGTTTTGGCGTATGGTTTCTGACCCCGGAGGGTCTGGGGGATTACTCGCAAGTGTTCCCCATACCCCTTGTCTGTGCGAGAGTAGATCGGAACGTCCACTAAAATGCCATCACCGACTGGTCTAAGAAGGGCTTGAATATCCTATTCATCATGCCCATGAGCACCGCTGGTGCATTAACGAGTCTAAACGGTACAACTGTAAACTTATGTTGACTATTCCGAGCTCGCAGGTCTGTTTTCAGTGTGTCATCACCCCGGACTCTAGGCTGGTGATAGCCGGACCGCAGATCAATCTTTGGCAACGCTGTTGCTCCTTGTAGGCGATGCAAGTCGTCACTTGGGATGACAACTCAACGTCAAATGAGTCGTCTTCAAGTGATGAAGAAAAGAGCTCCACGGCATTCCACGCGTCCACATCTTCACCCTTCATGTGCTTTATGGCAAATACATCTGAGTCGTTGTCCAACTCCACTGTTGAAAAGAACGCAACGGACAACGAATCGGATGATTCGGAAGGTGAAGATTTTGCTCTAGCCTACCACAGACTTTTGAGGGACTCAAAGAAAGTGGCTAAGCAAAACAAGAGTTTGAGAGGGAGAGTGCATGATCTCGAAGAAGAAGCAAAAAGAGCGACTTCTCTCTCAAACGCTCTTGAAGTGGAAAGGGAAAACCTGATAAAAGAAAATGCTTCCCTTCAAGAGTCCAATGAGCAACTTGAGAAGGAACATACAAATCTGGTGGATAACGCGAATCACTTCTCAAAGCTCTACAACGAGGCTCGACAGGATAACCTGGAAATGACAAAGACCATTTTCCAACTCAAGAATGACTTACAGCGATTCTCTTCAGGAAGGAGTAAGTTGGATAGACTTCTTGGTTTTGGTCAATCAAATAGGTTCGGCCTCGGATACACTCAAACTGGAAACAGTTCAAGTTTGAGTGGGACAGTTTTTGTGCCTCAGTCGGTATCTCCTCCTCCGACACCGGAATTCAAGACAAACAACGACAACAAACCTACTTCATCCTCTTTGGGATCGTCAAGATCTAAGGTATGTTTTCGTTGTGGTGTTTCAGGGCACATCGAAAGAAATTGCGAGATTGGAGCTCAAAGAACAAATCAACCACATCTTGCAATTGCTACCAATAAGCTCACTTCCCGGAATTCAAGGAAGGATTTTACAAAAGGAAAGAACATTGGTAGCACCTCAAACAAGACGATGACAAAAGAAAAAGATCAATCATACAAGACGTCGTCTTCAAGGAGAATCTCTCAACCTTTACCAACATACTCCAAAACTCAAAAGGTTTGGGTATGCAAAGGAATCATCTTGTGTACCTCCGAGTACTCCGTTTCAACAAACGCTACGAATCTCCAAGGATCATCCGGAATCGAACATCATTGGAGATCCACAAGAAGGAGTTAGAACTCGAAGGCAGTTGGTTTGCGGATTTGCTTGCTACGTATCTTTAATCGAACCAAAGACAATAGATGAAGCTCTTCAGGATGACTACTGGATTAAAGCAATGCAGGAAGAGCTCCATCAATTTGAGCGAAACAAAGTCTGGGAATTAACAAAGCCTCCAAAGCAACATAATGTGATAGGTACCAAATGGATCTTCAAGAACAAGAAAGATGAAGATGGTACTATCATCAGGAACAAGGCACGACTAGTTGCTCAAGGCTACTCTCAAGTAGAAGGTATAGACTTTGACGAAACTTTCGCCCCTGTAGCTAGACTCGAGTCCATTCGTATATTGTTTGCTATTGCTTGTCATTTTAAAATCAAATTATTTCAAATGGACGTCAAGAGCGCATTTCTAAATGGGTTTTTAAATGAGGAAGTTTATGTAGCTCAACCGAAAGGTTTTGTAGATCATAAACAACCTAACCATGTTTTTCGCTTGAAAAAGGCTCTTTACGGTCTGAAACAAGCACCGCGAGCATGGTACGAAAGGTTAACAAAGCACCTTTTGGAGAAGGGCTATACTCGAGGGGGAGCTGACAGGACTCTCTTTGTGAAGCATTATCAAAATAATTTCATTGTAGCACAAATCTATGTCGATGACATTGTATTTGGTGCAACAAAAGATAATGATGCTTCTAAATTCGCGGAGACCATGGAAAGCGAATTTGAGATGTCCATGATGGGCGAATTGTCTTATTTTCTTGGATTGCAAATTAAACAAAATGATGAAGGTATTCACTTGAGTCAATCCAAGTATGCACTGGAGTTGGTCAAAAAGTTTGATCTAGAAAATTGTAAAGATTTTCCAACTCCAATGGGAACTAGCCACAAGGGACTTGGAAGTGAATCACATAGTGAGAATGTAGACGAGAAACTGTATAGAAGTATGATTGGAAGTCTACTTTACCTCACGGCTAGTCGCCCGGATATATCCTTTAGTGTTGGGATTTGCGCGAGATATCAATCAGCACCAAAGGAGGTTCACCTGAAAGCGGTGAAACGGATCATCCGGTATATCAAAGGATCAATTAATTTCGGAATTTGGTATCCTATGGGAACAAGTCTGGACATTGTTGGATACTCAGATGCCGATTGGGCAGGATCAGTGGATGATCGGAAAAGCACGAGTGGTGCATGCTTCTATCTTGGCCATTGCCTTGTTGCATGGCACAGTAAAAAACAGAATTGCATAGCACTCTCGACTGCCGAAGCGGAATACATTTCAGCTGGAAGTTGCTCAACTCAACTCATTTGGATGAAAAGCGTATTGAGTGACTTCCGCATTTCAGCATCTTCGGTAACAATTCTTTGTGACAACACAAGTGCAATTAACATTTCTAAAAACCCTGTGTTGCACTCTAGAACAAAACATATTGAACTTAGATATCATTTTCTTAGAGAGCTAGTTGAATCAAATACTCTTCAACTTTCATATGTTTCAACTGAAGATCAATTAGCTGACTTTCTAACAAAACCTTTGGATCAAAAACGTTTTATTCATTTACGAAAAGCAATTGGGATGCTTTCCTTGAAATAATCTTCTTTTTGAAATCTTTGCTTAGGATAGGTTTTGTATTTGTTTTTGTTTTGTTCATTATCTATGTTTGTACATAGGACATTAATTGAGCATAGATCATAATTGACTTTAATTGCATCTGTTCACACATTTAGAAATTTATTATGCTTTTGCCATCATAATATTTCATTGTTGCAATGATCGTTTATGTTAATTAAATCATCTTCTAAAGTGATCAAAGTCAATTTCTCTCTCAATGATCTCTTGGTATAGTCATTATCTTATTTGACTGTTTAGTCGAGTATGAAATCGAGATCAATTTTTGGTTGAATACTTTATATCTTAAATAATTGATAGCCAATTGAGGGGGAGTCAAAGATAATGTAAAATGCTCAAAAGATGTGGAAAGAGTTACATCCCAATGAGGAGTGTGAAAACTACCACCACATGGAGGAAAGAGCTACCACCTCGGTCGTCCGAGTATTGTGTGCAGCTACCACATGTATACCAAGCATGGTTGTTCAAATTTTTGATTAAGTAAAATGCATATTGAAATACTTGACTCTGTCAAATTTCAAGGTTGGTATAAGGTGGGATTTTAAAGAAAGATGCTCAAAGAGCCACTCTCTTCAACAGATTGTCTAGAAATATTATCTACCATATTTGGGATTTCAAACATCTATTGATCTTTGTATTTCATTTTCTTTACCGAATTGATTATTTGATAAAGGCATTACTCATAAGATCAAGTTAGATGTGATTGAAGGTGTTCAACTTTAAGGGATTTAATTTTTGTAAATTTTCGTTTCATTTTTGGATATTATTGATAGATTTGGCATAATCTAATTCTTGTTGTATGAAACGATGATTTTTGTTTAAAGTTAATACACATTTGTGCTTACAATCTTTTTCTGGATTTTCCTGAATTTCTCTGAAATTTTCTAAAGAAAAAGTTGGGGCCGATCCGGATCGGGGTAGATGATCCGGATCCCGAACGCAGGTTTTCTCCTGCGGGCTGACGATCCGGATTGGACCTGCCGATCCGGATCCCGAACGCAGTTTTTTTCACTGCGGGTAGCCGATCCGGATCGCAAGCTCGGAAGGATCCGGATCGCGGCTAGGTTTTTATAAAGAACAAAAGGGTTTTGATTTCTTTTACTCCAATCTTTTGTTCAAAAGTTTCCAGAGCGCTTCTCTCTAGATTTCATCCTCCTTGGAAGCGTTCAAACTCAAGTTCTTCAATTCCAAGTAAGTTTTATTGATCAAAATCTCGGTTTTTCACCGTTTTTCTCTTTTCCTCCTCAAACGCACGAATTTCTTGGATCAACTTTGTTTGTGGATGGTTTTTGATCAAATTTCTTTTGAAATAAGAACTCTGGGTTGTTTAGTTTTGATTATATGCTAGGTTTTCTCCTGATTAACGGATTTTTAGGCTTCGATTTCTAAAATTTCGGTTTTAGGGCATATAATAAGGATTTTCGAAATTCATGCAATTGATCTATCTTTAAAAGTCCTTTTGCAAAACTAATTTGATTCTTAGTCTCTCTACATAATTATGATTCTTTGGATACAATTTTTCAAATTTTTGAAAATTAACAATTTTTGTGTTCTTAAGTTGGTTTTTCACAGGACTTCAATCTTCTTAAGGCATTTGGATCAATGGAATTCTCATGGATCATTCTTTTGTTGGTCACAATAGTGCACACTCGGGCCACAAACAAATTAAAGAGAGCTAAGAAAACACAACAAAAAGGTGAATTTGTCGAGGTCAGTGATACAGAGGTGGATTGTCACGAGATAGATTGGACTGCATTGACAGATGATGATGAATCATCGCCTGAACAAAAGGCGTCCGATGCTTCGAAAGGAAAAGCACCCATGGACAAAGGAAAAGCGCCTATGACTAAACCAACCATCTCTGTGAAAAGGAAACGAGTAACTAGACGTTTTGGACTACGACGAGACGCTGATTTTAACACACCGATAGTTCCTGACTCCCCGCCTCGCGTGGAAGGAGTGTTCGTCAGCATGGATCGCGTTCGAGCGTTTGAACGTCGTGAATGCATCGGTGAACGTCATGTCAACATTGAAGCTCTCCGAAATCACTCACCTGAGTTTGGAACCTTGATTGAGCAAGCTAATCTCATCCAAGTCTGCCGATTCCCCGAACTACTTGGGTATTGTTTGTATCGTGTAAGGACCTTTTACACGAATGCAACGCATCTTCAAGAAGGAGAACATGGATCAATGCATTTCTATACAATTATCCAAGGGATGAAACTTAAAATCACTCCGCAGCTAATTGGCGAAGTTCTTGGAATGGAATCTAACACATCGGGGGTCAACTTTTTGAAAGGAAAAAGTTTGACGAATGCCTTGTGGCGAACAGTGATAGATAAAATTTGTTTGGAAGGAACGAATTCAACTAATGGTAAAAGTGTAAAATCCAAACATCTTCGACTGGAGTACCGATTTCTAAATTTCATCACGTGTTACAACATTCTACCTAACATGCAGACTAAGGTCGTGAGATGGGAGAGACTGCTGTTCCTATATCTCTTAGGTCATCCCTCTGAGGCTGTAGGATTGAACATGAATATCCCCTACATAATTTGGAATAGAATGTCAAGATATATTGTACATCCTCATCCTTCTGAGCGACTTCCGTTTCCATTAATCATCATGAGGATGTTACAAAAGTTTGACATTGATATAAGCTCGACATCTTATCAACACTGTTGGGGGATGATAGATGAGTCAACGATTGTGAAGTCACTTCACAAATTACCACATGTTACTCCGACACATTCCACTGGAAAGAAACCTTGTGTCGGCACCTCGGCCTCACCGTCTCAACAAGCATCAGAACAAAGGCGAATGTCTGAAGAACTCGAGATCATAACGGCATCTCAAATTACATTGACCAAGAAAGTAAATTCAATGAGGAAATTGATCAAGAACATGTTCACTAAAATGGGATTTAGTGCGTCTGAAGATTCAGACTCCGATAACTGATTTTTGCTTTAACAGTTTTTGTGCAGGATTTTATCTTTTTAGATTTTAGTTCAGTTTTTAGGACTTACTTTTAGTTCTAGTTCTTATTTTTCGGAACAATTTTTGAAATCTTTAACTCTCCTTAAATTTTTGTGTTTTTGGCTAATTTTGTGACAAAAAGGGGGAGAGAGTTGTTGAGAACTTTGAACAATGAATGATGTACATCAAGGTAAGTATGATTACATCAAGGTAAGTATGATCTCAACTTCAACTTGAGGTTTTTCATTTGTTTGAATGCATGCCTCGACTAACTATTTGCTAACTATTTGGGCATGTAATATAACTAACAAGTTGATGTTCACTAACAAGTTTGTGACACTTGGTTTTTGATTGCATAGAAGATATGTTGGTTCTTAACTCTGATCAATTACATATCTATATATATATAAGTTTGTCACAAACATGTTCATGACATTTGGTTTTTACGTGCAAAGAAGATATGTTGGTGTTTCTTTAACTATGATCAGTTTACATATCTGAATATAAATGTCATGGTAAGTATAAATGAGTTTAAACTTCATCTCTGTTTGTGGTTTTTGAATGATACAAAATTCTTGAGGTATCTAACGATTTCTTTTGTCAAGAATGATTTCTTTTTGCAGAGAGTACAGATGTCTAAGTCTAGAGTCTGTTTTAGGAGTTTAACACATGTATTGTATTTTGGATCTCCATTGTAAATTTTTGTTGTATGGTGATAGCAACAAAAATATCTTTTTGAATTTTCTTTAGTGGATCTATGTTTTGTCACGAAACCGCCAAAGGGGGAGATTGTTACGGAATTTGTGTTGGCGTAGTTTCGTGAAAGTTTCAAGTCCTGAAGATTGAAGGTGAAGAAAAGTTGAATCATTTAACTCAATCTCAAGAAAGAAGAATTCAGAAGGATCAGGTATGTTTAACTAAAGAATTTGTGTGATCCGAATACTTCTTGTAGTGTAGAAACACTTGGAAGAGTCTTTCATTGCATAAAAATCAAAAACTGGACTTGGGACATGTTCAGGATCCGGATCAGGTTGTTCGATCCGGATCCCGAAGGTGGTTCGTTCATACATCGTCGCAATCCGGATTGTAGTCTCTTGATCCGGATCCCGAACGTTGAGTTTACCATCTACCTTGAACGATCCGGATCTTGCTTCGCAATCCGGATCCCGAACGTTGATGTTTGGTGAACTGTATGAACGATCCGGATCGTAGTCACATGATCCGGATCCCGAACCTTCGTTTTTCTGGATTTGGCTGTTTTGTTATGACGATCCGGATCCTAGTTATCACGATCCGGATCGCCGTCCGTAAATATCCAGAAATGGCAGGTTTTTGATTCTTATCTCCTTCCTAGGGTTTCTAACCTATAAATACACCCTATGACTCCTTTTCTAGGGGAATCCACATAGCCGTCATTTTCTTGTATCATCTTATACGGCTATAAGATCCACATATAGAGAAGAAAGGAAATCATTAGAGAATACTCTATGTTTCTTCATCTATATTGATTAGTTTGATTCTAGGTTTTCATACTCACATCTTGAGTTGAATCAAACTAATGAATACTTAGATGGTATTTCCGATCTATCTTTGATCTAAGTATTCGGCGGATCATCACCACCCAAAAACAACGATTTACCCCAAAAATCGGCGCGTGGATTCGCGTGTCCTTGTGGATTCAAGGTTCAATCGCTCTCGTGGATTCGGAGCGAGGCACGTTCGTGGATTCGAACGGTGCTATTGGGTGAAGACCGTGGATTCGGTCGGACGTCGTGGATTCGACGTTGGACGCCGTGGATTCGGCGTTGGGCGCAGATCGTGGATTCGAGAAGCGTCTGGAGCGAGCGGAGAAGATCCTCTAGGAGCGTATGGAAAAGGTTGAGTCGTAAGTGTGTACGGTAAATCACCTTGTACGTGTTTTAATTCTAGTGGATTTCTGCCGTGTTATCGGTCCCGTGGTTTTTTACTCCGGTGATGGAGTTTTCCACGTAAAAATCTTGCGTGTTATTTTATTTTCCGCATTGGGTTTTATCGCAACGATTTTTGGAGTGTTTATACGTTTACACCTATTCACCCCCCTCTAGGTGTTTCTTCCCCTATTTAGATCCGTATTATATACGACCCAACAGCCTCCCATTTAAAAACGGCGGCGGCGGCCTCCCGTTAACCCACTATGTTCCGACGAAACATCCCCAAAAATTCTCGAATAAATACACGATAATTCTAATGACTAAACTAACGATCGACGAACAACCAAAACGTCGATCGGAAGCCCGATAAAAAGAAACCGATTAAAAACCATCGACTAAACACGATAAAAACCATCGATCACCCTCGATCAAGAACGAGAATAAAACATGGATCAAAACCCGACGAAAATCCGCGATCGATGTACCAATTAAAACGACCCTACAAGAACACGGAAAACCCCCGATTAATTTGACAACGAAACGATGATCACTAACCTTAATTTATCGGAATTAGAGAACCGATCTTGGTCCTCGCGGCGTTGGAGATCCGGATCCGCTCCCCGTCGACGATCTCGTTCTCCGGTCTCCGGACGTCAATTGGGGCGATCGGGTTCCTCCGCTTTCTCCTTCTTTCCTTCTTTTCTCCTCCGGTTAGGGTTTCCTTTTTCTTTTCTCTCTTTTCCAACTAGGGTTTCGTTGGGTTTTCGGTACGCACGAAAAAGGAGGATTTGAGAAGGCGGTATTTTAAATTAGGGTTTTTTCCGTTTTCCGGTGACCGGGGTTTAAATATCCTCTTATTAATTTGATTTCCCCTTTTATTTTATTTTTTGTTTCCCTTTTATTATTTGTACGTAAAAAGGAAAAGTCCCGAATATTCGGATATTTATCTTCTAACAATAAATATCTAATCCCACGAGATAAACCCCACCTTTTTAAATCCTAGTCACCGATTAATTAATTTCCTAATTAATGAATATAGGGAATAAATTCCCAGATTTAATTTCACGTCATTGATTAATTAATTCCTTAAATAATTAATCACACGGAATATCCAAAATTCCTCAAAAAGCGTGCCGGATATTTTACACGAATTTCGATGCACGCTTTTAAGTCACTGCGATCTTAGAAACCCCATTCCGGGAGATCCGTATATCGGATTTTGGATCCGATTGCACCGCCGTTCATCGTTTTTTGAGCTCTATCACCTAGAAATATCCACACCGCATGTTAGTCAACTCTAAAGAGCCCGATATTTTAATTTCCTCTAACTCACACTCTATTAGCAGGAGGGTAAAATACCACTAGAAAAGTCGTGTCATTACACCACTCACACTTTATAAAAAGTTTCGTCCTCGAAACTTAAACTCAACCCTCGCTAAACAATTCTGGGAAAACTTCCTTCATTTTCGTCTTAAGTCCCCAAGTCGCTTCGCGCTCCTCATGGTTACTCCATTACACCTTTACGTAAGGGATTGTCCAGTTGCGGAGTTTCTTTTCCTCCCATGCCAGCCTCCGTATCGAGGTTTGGCAGTAACGTCAACCGGTATGCCACCGGGCCTACGTGCCCCGAAATCCCAAATGTCGGGTCGTCGACTCCAACCAACAATCCCAAAAGCTCGAATTATAAGAAATACGCAACCCATTTACTTAAGGCGTTCTGTCACACCGCCACCGATCTTGACCTGACTCAACCCACCTGGACGTCTAAGGCATACTGTTACAACGCCTCGGGTCTTGGCCCGACTCACCTCACCTGGACATCCAAGGCATACTGTTACAACGCCTCGGGTCTATTGTCACAAGGCCGGAAGTTGGACCTATTTAACCCTTAACTAAATAGCCAACAAATAAGACAACTAAGTCTTCACCTCCTTATTGGGCAGGAAGGTACGAAGCATTACTTCTAAGGGTCCCTCTGGGGTCGTGGCCAAAATTACTCTCTGTAAGAGGTCTTCCTTGCTATTACCTCCCTCGTAGCCGAAACGTCTGCTTTCCCCCGCCGGTCGCTGATGTTTCGCTTTCACCCGTTGGCACACCCAATATCGCGCCACAATTTGTGCCTCATCGCTCTTTCGATTTGGGCCAACTGAAGGTCTGCCACAGATCCTTGCACCTCTTTGTACCTCCGGGATGCATGGTATAGGAGGTATTATATACCTTTGCTAGACTTTCTTCCCTTATTTCTAGCTTACCGGGTACACAAATTCGTCCCCGGCACCTTATTACATCATCTGTGTCAGTCATACAAACTCCGTCTTGCTCCGAGGACATTCTGTCTCGCACAAGTTGTAGTCGTGTGTCCGTTATTTGATCTCCCAAGATCCTCTTGGAGATTCGTCAGACTAAATCTTATAGTCCTTTCCGGGCTTCGGCAATGTGAGCACTGGCGCCTGTGCGTGTTCGTCTTTAAGTCCCTTGAAGCCCTCCTGGCACTAGGCTATCTAGACGTATCTCTCCCCCCTATGGGTTAGCCGATTTGGGGAAGTGGCCTCCCACGAGGCATCTATAGCGGTCTGCCCGTCCTAAGAAGCTTCGGATTTCCATCATCTCTGTTGGTCGAGCCCAGTTGATCCCTGATCCAATCCTCCTTGGATCCACTGCAATTCCAGACACCAAAACGATATGCCTCAAAAAGTCCCCCTTGCGGACCATAACTCACACTTTATAAGTTTTGGCGTATGGTTTCTGACCCCGGAGGGTCTGGGGGATTACTCGCAAGTGTTCCCCATACCCCTTGTCTGTGCGAGAGTAGATCGGAACGTCCACTAAAATGCCATCACCGACTGGTCTAAGAAGGGCTTGAATATCCTATTCATCATGCCCATGAGCACCGCTGGTGCATTAACGAGTCTAAACGGTACAACTGTAAACTTATGTTGACTATTCCGAGCTCGCAGGTCTGTTTTCAGTGTGTCATCACCCCGGACTCTAGGCTGGTGATAGCCGGACCGCAGATCAATCTTTGGCAACGCTGTTGCTCCTTGTAGTTGATCGCATAGGTCATCTACCCGAGGTAGAGGAGTACTTGTCCTTCTCGTGTCGAGATCCATACGGTACTCGTGAACGCTACTCGACTGCCTTCTACCAAGCTCCTTGCCCGCAACAAAGAAAAGCGAGCAGAAGGCGTTCCTACAAGCTAAGTTTACAAGTTCCGATAAGTCCGGTTCCCGGAGACTCGCTTGGAACTTCAAGCAGTCAACTACCGCTTAAAGATTGCCGCGACTGTCGGCCCCAAGCGCTACACCGATATCCTTTGACGGAAACCTCATTAGTTCTTAGAGACTAAGAACCCGCCTCACCCTCGCTGGACAGGAAGGAGTACAGCCGCCTGCCTCGAGGGGTAGCCTAAAGGTTTGACCAATCTTATTTCTACGATGGGGATTTCTTCTAATAACTAAGGTAGGGCGGAAACATAAAGCGAGGTGAAAGAGTGGGATGCTTAGGTGTTGTCACAAAGATTCTAGCACGATGATCTGAAACTCGAGCATTACCTACCACATCGTGCTCTACGGGTCCGTCCCCTGGTGGGTCATCGTATGGAGTCTCCCTCCTCCCGGTTACTGAGACGAAGATGCAGATGCTGCTACGGATGATGTCCCCGTTTTCGAGGGGCAGTTGCAATGATAGTCCCCCGGTTTGCCGCTTCGAAAACAATGGTCTTGCTTCTGGAGACATCCGGTCACTTGGTGTATTCCATCGCAAATGATGCAAGACTTGTCCACCGGCCATTGTCCTCTTGTCGGCGCATTCTTGGTTCCTTGTTGCAATCTCGAGTATTTAGGAGGCCGGCTCCTCTTGGTATGCTCTCTTCCGAAGCTTGGCCGAGTTCGTTTCTTATCCCTGTTGTGTTCTGAGCTCTCCCGTCGGGCTCGTGAAATCGTAAATCCGCGCTCCACCACGGTGGCTCTATCGACCGCCTCCTGGAAGGCGTGCAAACCCGCCGTTTGCACCACCTTGAAGATGTCGCTCCATAAGCCATTCACAAATAGATGGGCCTTGTGAGATTCATCTCTTATAACAAGGGAACACATTTGATCAACCTCACAAATGCCCGTTGATATCCCATAACTGTCCAACTTCCTTGCTTGATGGGCTTCAGGTCATCTTCCATCTGCTGTTTGATGCTGTCGGAGAGAAATGCCCCAAACAGTTTTCCTCGGAACGTGGTCCAAGATGGAAGGGCGGTGCCCTCCGAGGGGTCCGGGCGCACCGTCTTCCACCACTTGCGGGCGTCTCCCTTAAGAAAAAGGACTGCCAAAGGGACCCATTCACCCTCCTCCATTAGCAAAGCTCAGAAGAGCCTTTCCATGGTATCTACCTATTTTCCCACGACCCAAGGGTCGGCCGTCTCTCCCTCAAGGGGTTCCCAATAACGGCTCCCAGCGTAGGTCCCAAAGTTGCTGGTGCGGCTGGTCCGGGCAGAGAAGCCTGGGCGACCCCCATTGGTGTAGTCGACCATTGCACCCACTATCGAATCTGTTCCATAAGGGTTGCTAGCTGCCCGGCCATCTCTTGTAGTCGTTGTCGGAGAAGCTGATACTCCGCCGCTGTTCGCACCGTACTTTCTGCCCCTGTGTTCTCCGCTGATAGCCCATTTCGGGCCATTATTCGCTATATGCAAAGAAACCAAGTCAACCCTAGACCTAACTGGTCTAGCACCACGACCTACGGACACACCGAAATTAAATACCCCTTTATCCCTCATACACTCACGATCTACCGCACCTACACCTTGGTTATCTCATGTTCGATTTGCTTGTGGCATCATACACTGTGGATGTGGATCACTAACTGCTGTGGTTAAATTTGTTTTTCTCTGATACCATTTAATCTGTCACGCCCCCGGGGGTTTTTAGGTAAAGATAAGCGGAAATGTGCGTGTATATTTTTTTTTCCTTAATAAATAGGCATCAGCCTCGTCCCCGGTGCGTGTCAGACCGCCACATACACAAATTCACCCTGCCCACGGACAGAGTCTCCTTTGTATATGCACGACGTCTCATTTACAACATCAACATACAATCTTTAACCACACAGTCACAGTCAACAAGTGCGAGAGTGTAAAAACATTTAATCACATTAAGAGGAACCTACAAGTTTGTAAACGGTGTCCACTCGACACCCATTCCTTTAAAAACGTCTACACATTCACAGTAAGGCGGCTACATCGTTTCGGAAAGGATAAATCCACAGGTTTTCAAAGCAGTGCCCACACGACACTTGGTTTTGGAAAACATTTTCGAAACCCCTTTTTGTTCGGTATAAAACATGCCGCATATAAATCATCAAGGAACATTATAAAAATCACATCACAAAACCGTCTCTCAATCCAACATCCACAACATTCCACAATCAAGCAATTCAGAACTTAAACTTAGATAACAACGGGAAGAGATAACTCAAGCAAGAAATAATGGAATAAACCTCATCCAGCTAATGTTCTTTAATCGCTGCCTCACCGTCGTCCCGACTACTACACCTAGTTAAACCTGTCACGGAGTGGGTAAAGTCAGTGACAAACAAAGTAGATGTCTTAACGATCAACATAGATTCAATAACAAACCGAAATACACTGGAACCTTTCGCTAAAACCCTGTCACCAAATAAGCTGGGCACCAATCCCAGAGTACCTGTCGGAGAGACGGAAGTCCCTCCTCGTGCACAACCCCATTGATGCTTTTAACCCCTTCACAGAGCTAGTGCGGCCACCTTAGCTGTCGTGAAGAGGTCCTCACGGCTCCCACCCCTTTGTGAGGCACACGGGTGTAGAAACTCAAAAATTTTGTAATCTAATAAAAAGGAAAATAATAAAAGCCAGGTTGAATTTTGGATCTTAAAAGCACGAGTAGCCTCAGTGCCCCTTTTCTGCAGTGTAAATTGCACAGTTAATGGGCCAGAAATGTCACTTTTCAATTCGAGCTTTTGGGATTGTTGGTTGGAGTCAACGACCCGACATTTGGGATTTCGGGGCACATAGGCCCGGTGGCATACCGGTTGTCGTTACTGCCAAACCTCGATACGGAGGCTGGCACGGGAGGGAAAGAAACTCCGCAACTGGACAATCCCTTATGTAAAGTTGGCCATTGTGAGGTGCTAGTATTTTTCTGCGATAGAGTGCGGAAAAAGAAAGCCGACGGCGCGATCGGATCTGAAATCCGATATCGGGATCTTCCGGAACGGAATTCAAAGTGATACGGTGATTAGTCGTGCATCGAAATCCGTGCAAAATATCTTGCACCCGTTAGAGATAAGGTGGGTTATCTCGTAGGGGATAATTAATTAGTTAATTAATTATCCCAGACGGAAAATAATAATTCTCTTACGTACAAATTAAAAGGGGAATTAATTAAAGGGAATTAATTAAAGATTTAATACGAGCTATATAAGGGATCCCGATTAAAGAAAGAAAGAAAGAAAAAAAAACCCTAATCGGTGAGAAGAGAAAAAAGAAAAGAAAAGACGGAACCCTAACCGGAGGAGAAAATAAGGAAAGAGGGAGAAAGCGGAGGAACCCGATCGCCCCGATTGACGTCCGGAGACCGGAAGAACGAGACGCCATCGTCTACGGGGAGCAGATCCGGGTCTCCAACGCCGAAAGGAAACAAGATCGGTTCTTTAATTCCGATAGATTGAGGTTAGTGGTCGTTAATCCTTTTGTAGAATTAATCGGGGGTTTTCCGTGTTCTTATAAGGTTGTTTTAATCGGTACATCGATCACGGATTTTTGTCGGGGTTTTGATCAACACTTTATTCTCGTTCTTGATCGGGTGTGATCGATGATTTTTATCGGATTTAATTGGTGGTTTTAATCGGTTTCTTTTTATCGGACCTCCGATCGACGTGTTGGTTGTTCGTGGATCAACGTTTTAGCCGTTAGATTTACCGCAGATTTATTCGGAGATTTTTTTTGGGGATGTTTCGTTGGAACGTAGTAGGTTAACGGGAGGCCGCCGCCGCCGTTGTTAAACGGGAGGCCGCCGCCGTCGTTACCATGGTCGCGGGGTCTTCGCCGGAGTCGCACGGGAGCGAAAACGGAGAAGAAATCGCGAAACGGGAGCGAAAACGGCGAAGAAAACCGCGAAATTAGGGTTTACTGTGCTTGTCCGTACAGCACGGTCCACGGGTCCAGGCGTGCACCCGGTGCATGCCCGCAGCGTCGGAAGCACCAGACCCGGTGCACGGTTTCGTGCACCGGCCCGGCCCAAGGCGCGCGGTGCACGCCTCATGCGTGCACCCGGCGCACGCGCTTGCGGCCGAAGGGCAAGGACCCGGTGCACGCTCGGGTCGTGCACCGGCCCGGCCCGAGAAGCGCGGTGCACGCTTCCTGCGTGCACCCGGCGCATGCCGCCGCCGCCTGATGCCATAAACCCGGTCCACGCTTGCTCCTGTGCACCATCCGACAGCCCAAAGTTCGGTAGCTCCGTTTTTGCCCGTTTTTCCACCGTTTTGAGCGCCGTTTTCGCCGTTGGGATCATTATTTCCGTGGTTTTCTTGGCATGGCCACCTAGGATCTTTTTGGTCACTGTCGTGACGTCAGGATGGGTATGTGTGAGTCCTTTACTGATCATAATTACTGTTATTGGGCCCAGTTGTTCAGCACCAGCCTCCCAATAGCTGCGCGGGAGTTCGTGGATCTGCCTTCATCCAGGTGGGTTAGCTTCGGCCCGGGCTAGCTTTTTGGCCCTCTGGTTGCTTTAGTCCAGTCGGACCCCTGTTTTTTATTTCCCCGCTGATTATATGACCTTTATTGACATATCATGATGTCACTGTTGACATTGACCTGATTAGACCTGTGATTGAGATTTCTGGTCACGATCAGCTGATTAACATATACATACTCCCTGATTATTCCTGACTGATCCTGATTGATTGAGATATAGATTTGCATGATTAGATGATACCTGTTGATTCCTGTCATTGAGACATTTCTTGATATGCGTCGATATGCATGATTGATTGATCCTGATTGATAGACACTACTCGATATGCATGATTGATTGATCCTGATTGATAGACATTACTCGATATACATGATTGATTGATTCCGATGGATAGATATAGACAGATGATTTCCCTGTTGGGAGTTCGGCGTGTGCCGACTACTCGGTCACTAGACCGTGAGATTGATCATTGTGACTTGCCATGCACTGCTGTACTTCACGAACATTGCCGGGGTCGCTCCCCGTGGCTATTGTTCTTTACCGGTAAAGTGGTCTGGAGGAAGGACCCGTGAGCCCCAGATAGCACATATGGGTGCGGGGTTATGTCAGTGGGATAGGTGCAGAGAGTGGTATGAGCCATGAGGTCCCCGTGACCAATAATGGCATTGGTTGGGTGCTTGATATTCTTGTGATTGATGCATAGATTATGTACTCCCATGTTCTAGCATGCTTTTCAGTACCTATTCCTGTTTTGTTATATTGGATTGGTTCTGGTATTTTTCGTACCTGTATATGTACTGTCACTTGATTATGCTTCATGCCAGTTCATTTCATATGCCAGCTTATGATTGATTACTTGCCTCGTTAGCTTATCTGTGGATTTTGATTATGAGTGGATGTTTATGTTTTCCAGCATGTATGATCTACAGTTATGATTGATTCCAGTATACTTACCTGCAGTTCTTATTCTGATTACTAGTAGACCTTTATGCTTTCCAGCTTTTCCTGTTGACTCCTACTATCCGCAGATTTTAGTACCCAGTAGGTACGATTAGCTGAAGCTCGGCTCGTCGTGCCCACTGGGATGCACTCCGGTGTATCTCACACCCTCGGGTGACTGTTGTAGGTCCGTCGGGTGGTGAGATGTCGGGATCCAGTGAGCCGATTACGATAGAGCTATCCCCATGAACATTGTATATCGACGACTTCGGCAGACATTTACTTTCCGCATTTCATTCCAGTTTATCGTGAGTTAGACATTTTAAACTGATGATGTAATAACTTAATTTTGATTATTCCTGCTGAGTAGATTAGATTAGTTACTGATATATCTGTTGATCTCTGATGATGATTTTTAGCCGTGCATGTATAGGGGAGTCTTTGTCCTTGGGATAAAGAGTCTTCTATACGTGTGGCGGTCTGTTGCGCCCAGTTTGCAAACTCTGATTTCAAAAAAAAAAAATTTCAGACTTGATTTTTAAAACTCGGGGCGTGACAGATTAGATGGTATCAGAGCATAGGAAGACGATGCCTAGGTTTGGTTAGGAACGAACCCTAGGATGACTTGTGTTCACGAGAGAGCGCAGGGTATTGGCATATTGGTTTGGAGCTCAGGTGTGTTTCACCCAGTTGAGTCTCGTTGTATTGGTTATTAGTCGTGCGCACTCTGGTTTTGGGGATCGTTGTTAGTGCAGGGTTAGCCGCGGTTATGGTTGCGGCCGTGGGCTTGATTGTTTCAGTGGAGCCAGAGAGCTCAGATCAGTTACAGTACTTGTGGTTGAAAGATTGACCACCGTTCTTGTCGTAATCATCCAGCTGATGGCACAGCAGTAGATGACTGCTAATATTGCGCTGGCCTCACAGTTTGCTTAGAGGTTGAACAAGTTGTTGATCCTTCAGTGTCCCCGTGTCATAATTCAGTAGCCTATGGGCCCGATGGTAACCCTGTTTTTGGATAGATTCAAATTGGCCGCACCTTTTGCACGGATTTCGTGGACCGACGTGGACTCTCCTATGAGTTAGTCACGGCGATATTTATGACCACAAGGTGGTAGTGATCCTTGATAAAGGTTATGTCTTTAGCATGGAGACTGTGTTGGGAGGTATGTGATATACCTTCTGATGAGAGTTGTGTCCCCAACTAGATGTTGGCGACAGATCTATGGTATTTCGCTTTTCTTTTGGTAAGCACGTTGGCTGCAGACAACGTACTGTCGAAAGAACTGAGGAAATACTCTGCCCTGTAATGGGGAGTATCAGATTGGGTTTAAATTAGTAGCCTTAGAGTTGTCGATACCTTGCGACTGATTTTGTAACCCTCGAATAAAACTTTTTTTTAAGTTGTAAGTTTCAGGGACGAAACTTCTTTTAAGTTGTAAGTGATGTAGAAACTCAAAAATTTTGTAATCTAATAAAAAGGAAAATAATAAAAGCCAGGTTGAATTTTGGATCTTAAAAGCACGAGTAGCCTCAGTGCCCCTTTTCTGCAGTGTAAATTGCACAGTTAATGGGCCAGAAATGTCACTTTTCAATTCGAGCTTTTGGGATTGTTGGTTGGAGTCAACGACCCGACATTTGGGATTTCGGGGCACATAGGCCCGGTGGCATACCGGTTGTCGTTACTGCCAAACCTCGATACGGAGGCTGGCACGGGAGGGAAAGAAACTCCGCAACTGGACAATCCCTTATGTAAAGTTGGCCATTGTGAGGTGCTAGTATTTTTCTGCGATAGAGTGCGGAAAAAGAAAGCCGACGGCGCGATCGGATCTGAAATCCGATATCGGGATCTTCCGGAACGGAATTCAAAGTGATACGGTGATTAGTCGTGCATCGAAATCCGTGCAAAATATCTTGCACCCGTTGGAGATAAGGTGGGTTATCTCGTAGGGGATAATTAATTAGTTAATTAATTATCCCAGACGGAAAATAATAATTCTCTTACGTACAAATTAAAAAGGGAATTAATTAAAGGGAATTAATTAAAGATTTAATACGAGCTATATAAGGGATCCCGATTAAAGAAAGAAAGAAAGAAAAAAAAACCCTAATCGGTGAGAAGAGAAAAAAGAAAAGAAAAGACGGAACCCTAACCGGAGGAGAAAATAAGGAAAGAGGGAGAAAGCGGAGGAACCCGATCGCCCCGATTGACGTCCGGAGACCGGAAGAACGAGACGCCATCGTCTACGGGGAGCAGATCCGGGTCTCCAACGCCGAAAGGAAACAAGATCGGTTCTTTAATTCCGATAGATTGAGGTTAGTGGTCGTTAATCCTTTTGTAGAATTAATCGGGGGTTTTCCGTGTTCTTATAAGGTTGTTTTAATCGGTACATCGATCACGGATTTTTGTCGGGGTTTTGATCAACACTTTATTCTCGTTCTTGATCGGGTGTGATCGATGATTTTTATCGGATTTAATTGGTGGTTTTAATCGGTTTCTTTTTATCGGACCTCCGATCGACGTGTTGGTTGTTCGTGGATCAACGTTTTAGCCGTTAGATTTACCGCGGATTTATTCGGAGATTTTTTTGGGGATGTTTCGTTGGAACGTAGTAGGTTAACGGGAGGCCGCCGCCGCCGTTGTTAAACGGGAGGCCGCCGCCGTCGTTACCATGGTCGCGGGGTCTTCGCCGGAGTCGCACGGGAGCGAAAACGGAGAAGAAATCGCGAAACGGGAGCGAAAACGGCGAAGAAAACCGCGAAATTAGGGTTTACTGTGCTTGTCCGTACAGCACGGTCCACGGGTCCAGGCGTGCACCCGGTGCATGCCCGCAGCGTCGGAAGCACCAGACCCGGTGCACGGTTTCGTGCACCGGCCCGGCCCAAGGCGCGCGGTGCACGCCTCATGCGTGCACCCGGCGCACGCGCTTGCGGCCGAAGGGCAAGGACCCGGTGCACGCTCGGGTCGTGCACCGGCCCGGCCCGAGAAGCGCGGTGCACGCTTCCTGCGTGCACCCGGCGCATGCCGCCGCCGCCTGATGCCATAAACCCGGTCCACGCTTGCTCCTGTGCACCATCCGACAGCCCAAAGTTCGGTAGCTCCGTTTTTGCCCGTTTTTTCCACCGTTTTGAGCGCCGTTTTCGCCGTTGGGATTATTATTTCCGTGGTTTTCTTGGCATGGCCACCTAGGATCTTTTTGGTCACTGTCGTGACGTCAGGATGGGTATGTGTGAGTCCTTTACTGATCATAATTACTGTTATAGGGCCCAGTTGTTCAGCACCAGCCTCCCAATAGCTGCGCGGGAGTTCGTGGATCTGCCTTCATCCAGGTGGGTTAGCTTCGGCCCGGGCTAGCTTTTTGGCCCTCTGGTTGCTTTAGTCCAGTCGGACCCCTGTTTTTTATTTCCCCGCTGATTATATGACCTTTATTGACATATCATGATGTCACTGTTGACATTGACCTGATTAGACCTGTGATTGAGATTTCTGGTCACGATCAGCTGATTAACATATACATACTCCCTGATTATTCCTGACTGATCCTGATTGATTGAGATATAGATTTGCATGATTAGATGATACCTGTTGATTCCTGTCATTGAGACATTTCTTGATATGCGTCGATATGCATGATTGATTGATCCTGATTGATAGACACTACTCGATATGCATGATTGATTGATCCTGATTGATAGACATTACTCGATATACATGATTGATTGATTCCGATGGATAGATATAGACAGATGATTTCCCTGTTGGGAGTTCGGCGTGTGCCGACTACTCGGTCACTAGACCGTGAGATTGATCATTGTGACTTGCCATGCACTGCTGTACTTCACGAACATTGCCGGGGTCGCTCCCCGTGGCTATTGTTCTTTACCGGTAAAGTGGTCTGGAGGAAGGACCCGTGAGCCCCAGATAGCACATATGGGTGCGGGGTTATGTGAGTGGGATAGGTGCAGAGAGTGGTATGAGCCATGAGGTCCCCGTGACCAATAATGGCATTGGTTGGGTGCTTGATATTCTTGTGATTGATGCATAGATTATGTACTCCCATGTTCTAGCATGCTTTTCAGTACCTATTCCTGTTCTGTTATATTGGATTGGTTCTGGTATTTTTCGTACCTGTATATGTACTGTCACTTGATTATGCTTCATGCCAGTTCATTTCATATGCCAGCTTATGATTGATTACTTGCCTCGTTAGCTTATCTGTGGATTTTGATTATGAGTGGATGTTTATGTTTTCCAGCATGTATGATCTACAGTTATGATTGATTCCAGTATACTTACCTGCAGTTCTTATTCTGATTACTAGTAGACCTTTATGCTTTCCAGCTTTTCCTGTTGACTCCTACTATCCGCAGATTTTAGTACCCAGTAGGTACGATTAGCTGAAGCTCGGCTCGTCGTGCCCACTGGGATGCACTCCGGTGTATCTCACACCCTCGGGTGACTGTTGTAGGTCCGTCGGGTGGTGAGATGTCGGGATCCAGTGAGCCGATTACGATAGAGCTATCCCCATGAACATTGTATATCGACGACTTCGGCAGACATTTACTTTCCGCATTTCATTCCAGTTTATCGTGAGTTAGACATTTTAAACTGATGATGTAATAACTTAATTTTGATTATTCCTGCTGAGTAGATTAGATTAGTTACTGATATATCTGTTGATCTCTGATGATGATTTTTAGCCGTGCATGTATAGGGGAGTCTTTGTCCTTGGGATAAAGAGTCTTCTATACGTGTGGCGGTCTGTTGCGCCCAGTTTGCAAACTCTGATTTCAAAAAAAAAAAATTTCAGACTTGATTTTTAAAACTCGGGGCGTGACAACGGGTCAAAAGAGACCACTTCTCCGGAAAAGTACACCCATGCGGAGGCCAATCCGCCTGTGTACGTGCAGCATCCCACCCCAATATTTGCCGATGTCGGCGTGTATTGAGCACCGCGACCGCAGTCGCTACAATTATCATGTTAGAATGAAAGGAAACATTTAAGCGAAAGATTTAACATTCCATCTACTTTGTTAGACAATTTAACGAGCCTTTTAATGATGATAGATGCACTTACTGCACTTGTTGCACTTATAGCAAGGGTACCCACCTAGTTGAAGATATACGACTGCGCCCGCGACCCTCCTAAGCAAATCAGGACTCCTTGCTGCCTACTAAAATATCCAAGAGCACAAATTAACACCTTACCCTAATCAGGTAAAAACCAGTGGTCCCAACCACTGTTACGTTAAACCCGCAAAACCGAAATCGTCGTGCCTAGAGGACCGGGACGTAAATCAAAAACCCAACAAATCAAAACTGTCGAGTAAAACCGAAAACTTAGATCAAACCGGGTCCCCGACGATAAAACTGATGGTTAACAGCAACCGGACCGCGACTATATCATCGCGGACTCCGTCGGAACCCAAAGATCGCTAACGGAAAACCAACAAAACTCAATCCCCAACCGGTAGCCCACTCGGGGCGTCAATGGTTAAATCAAAAAGGCCCCGACGGCAAAAACGATGAGAAAAGGGACCCGACGGCGCGCCCCCAACAATTTCGTCGAGGCACGGAGCGTCGGCGAAATCGGCACCCAACAAAAAAAAATAGTGACCAAGAAGATCCCAAGTGGCCATGCCAAGAAAACCCCGGAGATTGTGATCCCAACGGCGAAAACGGCGCTCAAAACGGTGGAAAAACGGACCCAAACGGAGCTATCGAACTTTGGGCTGTCGGGTGGTGCACAGGAGCATCCGTGGACCAGGTTCACGGCGTCAGGCGGCGGCGGCATGCGCCGGGTGCACGCAGGAAGCGTGCACCGCGCATCTCGGGCCGGGCCGGTGTACGACCCGAGCGTGCACCGGGTCCTTGCTCTTCGGCCGCAAGCGCGCGCGCCGGGTGCACGCCTAGGGCGTGCACCGCGCACACTGTGCAGCCCGGCGCACGGTTTCGTGCGCCGGGTCTGCGCTTTTGGGACAGCGGGGCGTGCACCGGGTGCACGCCCGGGGTCCGTGGACCGCCGCCGTACGGACAGCACAGTAAACCCTAACTTTTCACGTTTTCTCTCCGTTTTTGCTCCCGATTCGTGATTTATTCTCCGTTTTCGCTCCCGTGCGACCCCGGCGAAGATCCCGCGGACATGGTAATGGTGGCGGCGGCCTCCCATTTAAAAACGGCGGCGGCGGCCTCCCGTTAACCCACTATGTTCCAACGAAACATCCCCAAAAATTCTCGAATAAATACACGATAATTCTAATGACTAAACCAACGATCGACGAACAACCAAAACGTCGATCGGAAGCCCGATAAAAAGAAACCGATTAAAAACCATCGATTAAACTCGATAAAAACCATCGATCACCCTCGATCAAGAACGAGAATAAAATATGGATCAAAACCCGACGAAAATCCGCGATCGATGTACCAATTAAAACGACCCTACAAGAACACGGAAAACCCCCGATTAATTTGACAACGAAACGATGATCACTAACCTTAATTTATCGGAATTAAAGAACCGATCTTGGTCCTCGCGGCGTTGGAGATCCGGATCCGCTCCCCGTCGACGATCTCGTTCTCCGGTCTCCGGACGTCAATTGGGGCGATCGGGTTCCTCCGCTTTCTCCTTCTTTCCTTCTTTTCTCCTCCGGTTAGGGTTTCCTTTTTCTTTTCTCTCTTTTCCAACTAGGGTTTCGTTGGGTTTTCGGTACGCACGAAAAAGGAGGATTTGAGAAGGCGGTATTTTAAATTAGGGTTTTTTCCGCTTTCCGGTGACCGGGGTTTAAATATCCTCTTATTAATTTGATTTTCCCTTTTATTTTATTCTTTTATTTCCCTTTTATTATTCGTACGTAAAAAGGAAAAGTCCCGAATATTCGGATATTTATCTTCTAACAATAAATATCTAATCCCACGAGATAAACCCCACCTTTTTAAATCCTAGTCACCGATTAATTAATTTCCTAATTAATGAATATAGGGAATAAATTCCCAGATTTAATTTTACGTCATTGATTAATTAATTCCTTAATTAATTAATCACACGGAATATCCAAAATTCCTCAAAAAGCGTGCCGAATATTTTACACGAATTTCGATGCACGCTTTAAGTCACTGCGATCTTAGAAACCCCATTCCGGGAGATCCGTACATCGGATTTTGGATCCGATTGCACCGCCGTTCATCGTTTTTCGAGCTCTATCACCTAGAAATATACGCACCGCGTGTTAGTCAACTCTAAAGAGCCCGATATTTTAATTTCCTCTAACTCACACTCTATTAGCAGGAGGGTAAAATATCACTAGAAAAGTCGTGTCATTACAGTTTCCTTGGAACTTTGACTAGCACCCCCGTCATATGTTGCATGTGTTTAACCAGACCAATAGTGAACTTTATCTTGGGTTAGGTTCTTTTATGCTTTAGCCATCCCACAAATTGCATTTCTTTCCAGACATCGAGTTCCTCGCCCGGGTAGTGGGCCGAGTGGTCAGGGTGTTGTGGGATGGGTGTTTCACTCGGGCCTGGGGGCTGAGTGGGGTCTGGTGGCTGGGTTAGGCCAGTGTTAGTGTTTTGTGAACCGTTTGGGGTAAACGGTGGTCCCGGGTCCTTGGTTTTTCTCTGTTGGTTTGTCACCACCATGTTGTGTTCGTGGTGCACGTGTGTTATCAGGACCTTGAACCCAGAATGTTTTTGGACACTCATGATTTTAGTAAACCAGTATTTTTCCTTCCGAATTTCTACGGGCGTCGGAGCCTGTTCTTGTTTGATTGGGCGTCGGCATCAACCCTTGGGAGTTCGGAAAAGTAAACTTTTTTTTAACTGATTTTTCAAGAACTAAAATCTATAAAAGTTGGTTTTCTCAATTCAAGACGGTTTTCAAAAATGGGCAGTTTTATCCTCACCCCAAGGGGGGTTGAGTGGAAATGATATTTTATAATAAAGGTCACATTTTTCCTAAGTTTCCTCACCCGACCGGGGGAGGGATCTGAGTTCGAAGGGCTGATTTCATTCTTGGGTCGAAAACAACGGGAGGCTACGCCTATAGCCTGTTCTTGTTTGATTGGGGTCGTAGGTATTAGTTTCCCGGGGTTTTCGGACCCTTTGCGGTTCTAGCTGTGGAGCATCTCCAGCCCGTGAGTTTGCGTGTTGAGATAGTTTCCCACTTTAACCGAGAGGGACCGAATCCCTGAACGGTAAAGGATCGAGAAACTTCGATAGGCTGGGCCTGGAGTCTGTTCTTGTTTGATTGGGGTTCTAGGCACCGGCCTAACGGGATTCTCGGCCCTTGCTGCGTCAGTCGGTTCTTCTCACCTATGAGTAGGGTGTCTTTTGGGAGCCGTTTGGAGTGACGGCGGTCCCAGCTGTGTAGTACTTTCTTCTAGTGAGCAGTGTGCGAGTTTGAGTCGTGGAGGGTTCTCCAACTGAGTTGTGCTTTTGAGCTCGCGTTACCGATCTGTTTGATCGTGGATTATAGCCTGCTGAGCCTGGCATTTCATGCCAGTTATGAGATACTTGTGATACTTGAGTTCGTTGGGGTCGCTCCCCTCGAGCTACGCCCCGGGTGAGATGATGATACCGATCCTGACGAGGCTGCGATGATGCGACTAGTTGATACACTAGAGTTCGCTTGAGATCTCTGATAGTCCGTGTGGGACACCCTACGTAAGAACAAGTCCTGTTTTGGCGTAGTGGCAGTAGAGGAGCGCAGGCTTGACTTGACTGGACCCTATGAGGCAGTCATAGAGATTGGGTGTTATGTGAGAGAGTATGCATATGGTAGAGTCCTGGCGTCCCCTTGCCCGGGTAGGCCTCCCTTTTATTTCTGACGGGACTGTTAGGAAAACTTTTAACAGCGTTTTCTGCAATGGGCTGGCCTGGACCGCGAGTATTTTTCTGCGATTGAGCTCGAAAAACGGAGGACGGCAAAGCGAACGGATTCGGTTTCCGATTTACGGATCTCCCGGAATGGGGGTCAAAGCGTTTGCTTTGAGTGGTGCATCGAAACCCGCGCTAAGTGGCTGGCACGCTTTTCGAGGCGATCGGCGGGATCCTGCTGTGATCGGACCTTTCATCTTTTTATGTCAGTGGATTATTTTATTTATTTGGTGGTACCTCGACCTTACGGTTTCCGTTTTGGGTCCTAATTGATTAGTTTTTCAGTCGATTATGGAGGGGTTGAAATTCGAGAATTTTTGGGCAGACCGTCGGGACGCGCGGGTATTTTTAGATGTTAGAGCTCGCGAAACGGTGAACGGTGGCGCGATCGGATTTGAATTCCGACCCCGGGATCTCCCAGAAATAATTTTTGAAGTTTGCTATCTGCTTGGGTGCATCGGAATGCGTGCCGGCGATCGACACGTTTTCCGAGGCGATCTAGACCTCTCGTTCAATTTCAAAAGGCTAAGGTTGTTGACCTGGGTTTAATTTTAAAGTCTCTTCGTATAAGTTAAACCGATCGGGGTGCGGGGGGGAAACCCTAGAAAACCTTTTTTTTTCCCCTTTTTCCAAGAAACGGCGGAGGAACCGAGACTGAGAATCGGGCAGAGAAAGGGAAAATCGTCCATCCTCTGCGGGATTGATCGGGCGTGGAGGGGACGATCTTCTTCCTTCATCCTCCTCCGGCGGAATCAAGGTGAGCGGTTGGAGTTTTCCTTTTTGTCCTTTTTGCAATTTCTGTGGGGTCGAGGGGTGGTGGTCGTTCGGGTGTCGCACGCCGGGTGGGTTGTGTGGGTAACGGGAAGCCGCCGCCGCTGTTGTTAAACGGGAGGCCGCCGCCGCCATTATCATGCCCACCGGGTCGTTGCCGCAGTCGCGGTGTTCGCGGGGTCGTCACCGGAGCCGCGGGGAGACGAAACGGAGGTTACTGTTCACCCGTACGGACCACACCCCACGCGGTCCTCCGGAGCGGCGTGCACCCGGTGCACGTCTCGCAGCCCGAAGGCGCGGAACCGGGCGCACGGTCGCGTGCGCCAGCCCGGCCCGCGCATCGCGGTGCACGCCTCCAGCGTGCACCCGGTGCGCATCGCCGCGGCCCGTGGGGGTGAGCCCGGTGCGCGCCCTGCGCGTGGACCGGCCCGGCCCGCTTACCGCGGTGCACGCCTCCAGCGTGCACCCGGTGCGTGCCGCAGCGCCCGTGGGGGTGAGCCCGGTGCACGCCCTGCGCGTGCACCGGCCCGGCCCAAGCTGCCTGGTGCACGCGCCCGGGTGAGCCCGGTCTGCGCCGCGCACCCTCTGCACTGTGGACCCGGTCCACGCCTCTGCCCGTGCACCAGCCCCCAGCCCGGAAGCCCGGTAACTCCGTTTCGGCCCCTTTTTGGCCCGTTTCGCCGCGTTGTTCAGTGTTTTTGACCACGACGATGTTTTTAACACCATTACTTACTGTAGCTTTTTCGGGCACAGGGTGGGAGTGTTTTAGCGGGAGTTCCGTACACCTTCTTCTTCGCGTTTCAGGTGGGTACACCCTTAGAAACCCTTTGTGCACAATCTCGTTTCAGTTATGGTTATCATATTGTGAGTACTTGTCCTGAGGGTTAGGGTCGGGCTTTGAAAACTGGAAATATATTTAAAAGTGTGGGTTTTTATTCTTAAGTCTTAGCATTTAGTTCTATCATGTTGGACGGGGTCAACCTTATGTGTACTTGGGTTAAACATGGTAGGGAGGCATCAATTATTCGTTTATGGCTTTACGGTTCTTATGATTAGATGTACATATTGTTTCATATGGTTCTCATGCATGGATAGGTGTATGCTGTGAATATATATTGTTTCATATGGTTCTCATGCATGGATAGGTGTATGTCGTGAATATATATTGTTTCATATGTTTCTCATGCACGGATATGTACATATTATTTCATACGGTTCTCATACATAGATATGTGTATATTGTCTCACATGGTTCGCTTACATGCACATATATATATTGTTCACGGTTACTATGCTCGGCTGCAACACGCGCACCCGCGGTTTGGCCACCGCGAAGGGTGCGCTTTTCCGGAAAAGTGGTCCATGACCCGTGTATACCCACAGGACAGCGTGGGGCCTCTTTAGTTGTGGGGCTTGGATGCGCCAAGGTGTGAGCGGTGCGACCCGTCGGTTTAGTTGTCCGACGTGGGAGCGGTGCGACCCGTCGGTTTAGTTGTCCGATGTGGGAGCGGTGCGACCCATTCGGTTTAGTTGTCCGACTTGGGCGCGGTGCGATCCGTCGGTTTAGTTGTCCGACGGGATCGGGTATTGCAGTTTTACAGGTGTTTGATTTTACTTTTCCCTCGCGAGGGTGGTTGCTCCGGATAGACTACGGTTGGACGTTTTCTTTACCTGCTTTACTTTTATCACTTTTGTTTAGTCGCTGACTTCCCACTTTGCGACAGGGTCCTACAGGGGGGAGAGTTAGGCGACGGTGAGGCCGCAGCTAGAGATTTTGGGTCCCAGGAGACCGGAACAGTACTTTATCTCTTACTGTCGCATTCCATTTATTATTTGTAGACTGTGGATGGTTCTCGATACCCTCGTGGAGTCGGTATGGATGTCGGTACGGTGATAATTGAATTGTTTAGTTTTCTTTACATCTCTGTGGGCCACTTTGGAAAATAAAATAGCAAATAAAAGAACAGATTGCGAAAACTACTATTTCAAAACTCGGGTGCCGTGTGGGCACCGTTTTCAAAACCTTGTGGATTTATGGATTGCGAAAATGGATTTCAAAACCTAAGTGTCGTGTGGGCACTGTTTTTCAAACCCCCGAGTTTATGTTGCTTTCAAAATATGGGTGCCGGGTGGGCGTCGTTTCAACAATTGTGGGTTTTATCCTTTCAAACTAATCGGCCGTGAGTTTATTCTGCACATTGTGAATGGTTATACGTTTGGATTGTTGTGATTGAATGTTTACTCGTTATTGAACATTGTACAAACCGCGACGCCGTGCATATACAGGGGAGACTCTGTCCGTTTGTAGAGTGATCCTGTATATGCGGCGGATCTGGGCACGCGCCGGGGAAGAAGGTTTTCAAAAAAAAAAAAAAAAAATACATACCTTTTGTAATCCGTTTCCGCTAAATTAATCCCCCGGGGCGTGACAGATTAAGATGGTATCAGAGACTTTCTTCAATCACAACAGTTTGTGCCCGACATCCACAAAGATACCTCACTTACCTACAAATGAATGAAATGAATGGCATAGAAGCGTAGAACGCGAGTGATCGAGGGGGGGGGAGAAAGTATAGGTCCCTTTTCTCGATAGTTGGTTGAGTGCTATGCTAGCAGTAGGCTAAAACTGACTTGTGCTGTGTGGGTGTACGGGTTAAGTTTTGTTTCTCGGTTTAGCGTGGTTGTCGTGCATGTGTAGTCGTGTTGTTGTGGAGGCTGGGGTCGAGGCCGGCTGCCACCGGGGTATTGATGGTTGCTAGGAATCAATGGATTAAGCAACCAGCACGGGACACGGTGGGCCTGCTGACGTTGTTCATGCACTTGGTGCGGCTGTTATCACAGCAGATCGTTGCGCCGGCTTTTGTTTTTCGAACCTTCTTCCCCTGCCGACGTGCTGGTCGTCGTTAGTGACGGCGACTGGGGGTAGAGTAATCCGCCGTTGTTTGTTAGTGGTCGGCTGTTTGTCGGTCGTGGGTAGCTGGACAGCCGTTGGTCTAAGGTTGTACCTTCTAGGTCTTCGGGTGTTGGGTTTTAGCGGGTAGTCGGCCGTTTCTTTTTGCACCATAGGCAAGGTATGGGTGGGAATGAGGATTCTTCCCCTATGATTGTTACCCATAGTTCGGCTTCTCACTATAGACACTGCGATGGTTGTAGAGATCGACGTGATGGGGGCCTTGGGGTTCTCCTTTGGATTGAAAAAGGAGACCCCCAGGGCTAGTGAATCTTGTCCGTTTGGGCTCGATTTTGGTTAGAGAGGCCGTGTCCCGCGTTGCACAAGTGCGCGTAAGTGGCGACTTGTTATTGGGGGAATTAGCTTTTGACGCTGGGTGATGCCCGGTAGCTCTGGGTCGAGTTCCTGTGTTCTGCGCTAGAGGGCCGGTTAGGTCGTCCTATTGGTGGGTTGGCGTGTGATCCCCTCGAGTGCATTTAGTGAACCTAGGTAACTTCTAATAGGGTTCTTCTTGCTGTTTTCATGGCTTGTCTTCTTCTGACCCTTTTGGTTTCAGATGGATAGTCTTCGGTACCTGAGGTCACTGTTGAGCGGACCTAGAGCTTAGGTTTTCTCCTAGTTGGGAGTATCACTTTTGGTCTGGAAGTTTACCGCTCGTTTCGATGCCCGGTACTTGGTGGGGCAACGGTTTGGGACCGAGAGTTAGGGGAAATTGAGAGCGTCACACCCCGTCGGTGCCAGGACGGAGGTAGGACCTTACCTGGCGGGTTGTGTTGCTAGCTTCCCATGAGTAAGATATAGCCTTGAGGCTTAGTTTTGGGAGCGTTTTGGATTGTTGATCTTTTGGGCCAGGTGTGAGTCAAGGGGGAATCTGGCGACTACTCGGAGTTTTGGCACTGGTCACTTTCGGCTAGGAGGCCCCGTACGCAGCCCTTTTTGTGGGGTAGACCTTATGGTGAGTCCTAGAGCTGAAACCTAACGATAGCCTTGACCGTCGCCTCGGTAGGACGGACAGTCGGAACGGGTAGTCCGGGATGGTGGTTAGACTTCGAGCTTGTGATCCGTGTTGGTGACGGAGAGGAGCGGTCCGGGTGGGTGATAGGTGAGTTCGTTGTGTGCAGGGAGGAAATTTCGGGTGGTTAGTAACCCAGCCTGTTTTGTTGGCACCTCTTGTAGCCTTGTGAAGGCGTTAGTGCGGTTGTTTTCCTTGTTTTCGGGTTCGTTGTTCTAGACTTTTAAGGGCTCATTGGTACTGGTTGGGTGGTACGACTGGGGTACCTCGAAGCATCGCGAGATTTTGTTGCTAACTGCTCAGCGCTGGCTGGGGTGGTTTGCGGACCGGCGGCGTTGTGACGGGGAATTCCGAGTCGGGAAGCAGGATTACTACGAGGTGCTGGGCATGGACCGGTTCACGAGGTACCAGGCGGATGTATAGTTACTTGGTTTCAGTGAGCCTAGCGACTTGACCCTCTGCTTTTCTCACTGACACCCCCGTTGTAGGGGTTACTTTCGACGTCCTCCTGACTGAACTGCCGGGAATACCCCCGAGCAAGGGGGTCATTCTCTCTTTCAAGCTTCTACCGGGCACAACTAGGAGTTTTTCTAGATAAAGGGTTCATCAGACCGTGTGTGTCGCCTTGGGACGCACCCGTGCCTTTCGTGCGAAAGAAGAACGGAGGACTGCGTCTACGCATCGACTACAGGGAGATAGACAAGGTTACAGTGAAGAACAAGTCCGGAATGGATGACCACTTCGATCAACTACGAGAGGCACTTACAGATTATTCTCCGGACTCTCAGGGACCAGGGGCTGTTTGCTAAGTTTAAGAAATGTGAGTTCAGACTTCGCAAAGTGGACTTTTTGGGGCACATTGTGTCAGCAACGGAAATCACAGGGAATGTGAGCGGAACTGCCCGGCACACGATCCGGAACTGGCAGCAGTCGTCTCCGTTTTAAAACGTTGGAGACACCACCTTTTGGAGTTCATCGGGATGTGTTTTTGGCTCGCCAGAGCCTTGAGTTTTGTTCGCAGAGAAGGAATTGTTTTTGCAGCACAGGCATGGGTTGGAGTTGCTGAAGGACTCGGCTGGACCGTCCAGTATCACCTCGGGAAAAGCAAGTGTAGTAACGGATGTTTTGAGCAGGAAGGGTCAAGTCGAGGAGGAAACTGACGAGCGCGAGTACTCAGCAGGACCGGTACTGTCGCGCGACTTTTATCGTTGATGGTCGAGCCAACCCTAGAAGGTCAGAAAACAGGCACACAGATACAACTTATTCGAGACAAGACCCCCGGATCACGCGAGCGACTCTTCGGCGAGTGCGAACGACGCAACACGTTTTCGAGGGCGAAATTGCTTACCGGAGCTGCCAGAGTTGAAAGAGGAGATACCGTTAGAGGCGCACTGCGCCCCCTATACGGTGCATCCGGGTGACACGAAGATATTCAAGGACGGGATGCAGTTTGAGTCACGGTAGATCGACTGACGAAGGCGACTCTTTTTCCAACCACCCGTACGACGTGGACTAGAGACTCTCGGCTGGTGTCGAACAGTTGGCAAAGTCTAGGGCAAGCTTTAAAGACTAAACCACACTTCAGCACGGTGTTTCACCCCCAGACCGACGGACAGTCCGAGCGAGCGATCCGGATTCTCGAAGATATGCTTCGAGCCTGCGTACTTGATTGAGATGATGGATGATCACTACTGTGGAGCTTAGAGAGGACCTGAGCTCCGGTGAAACACCGGTGCGGACCTTAGCACGGGAGGACATAAACGATTGCGCAACCGGACGATCCCCTATGTGAAGGTGCTGTGGAGCCACCAGGAAGCACGTGAAGCGACTTGGGAACCGGCGTCAGAGAAGAGAGAGTTGCTACCCAGATTTACTCGTTGCAGACCAGGATTAAGTTTCGAGGACGAAACTTCTTTTAAGTGGTGAGTGAGTAGAGTCCTGGCGTCCCCTTGCCCGGGTAGGCCTCCCTTTTATTTCTGACGGGACAGTTAGGAAAACTTTTAACTGCGTTTTCTACAATGGGCTGGCCTAGACCGCGAGTATTTTTCTATGATTGAGCTCGAAAAACGGAGGACGGCAAAGCGAACGGATTCGGTTTCCGATTTACGGATCTCCCGGAATGGGGGTCAAAGCGTTTGCTTTGAGTGGTGCATCGAAACCCGCGCTAAGTGGCTGGCACGCTTTTCGAGGCGATCGGCGGGATCCTGCTGTGATCAGACCTTTCATCTTTTTATGTCGGTGGATTATTTTATTTATTTGGTGGTACCTCGACCTTACGGTTTCCGTTTTGGGTCCTAATTGATTAGTTTTTTAGTCGATTATGGAGGGGTTGAAATTCGAGAATTTTTGGGCAGACCGTCGGGACGCGCGGGTATTTTTAGATGTTAGAGCTCGCGAAACGGTGAACGGTGGCGCGATCGGATTTGAATTCCGACCCCGGGATCTCCCAGAAACAATTTTTGAAGTTTGCTATCTGCTTGGGTGCATCGGAATGCGTGTCGGCGATCGGCACGTTTTCCGAGGCGATCTAGACCTCTCGTTCAATTTCAAAAGGCTAAGGTTGTTGACCTGGGTTTAATTTTAAAGTCTCTTCGTATAAGTTAAACCGATCGGGGTGCGGGGGGAACCCTAGAAAACCTTTTTTTTTCCCCTTTTTCCAAGAAACGGCGGAGGAACCGAGACCGAGAATCGGGCAGAGAAAGGGAAAATCGTCCATCCTCTGCGGGATTGATCGGGCGTGGAGGGGACGATCTTCTTCCTTCATCCTCCTCCGGCGGAATCAAGGTGAGCGGTTGGAGTTTTCCTTTTTGTCCTTTTTGCAATTTCTGTGGGGTCGAGGGGTGGTGGTCGTTCGGGTGTCGCACGTCGGGTGGGTTGTGTGGGTAACGGGAAGCCGCCGCCGCCGTTGTTAAACGGGAGGCCGCCGCCGCCGTTATCATGCCCACGGGGTCGTTGCCGCAGTCGCGGTGTTCGTGGGGTCGTCACCGGAGCCGCAGGGAGACGAAACGGGAGGTTACTGTTCACCCGTACGGACCACACCCCGCGCGGTCCACCGGAGCGGCGTGCACCCGGTGCACGTCTCGCAGCCCGAAGGCGCGGAACCGGGCGCACGGTCGCGTGCGCCAGCCCGGCCCGCGCATCGCGGTGCACGCCTCCAGCGTGCACCCGGTGCGCGTCGCCGCGGCCCGTGGGGGTGATCCCGGTGCGCGCCCTGCGCGTGCACCGGCCCGGCCCGCTTACCGCGGTGCACGCCTCCAGCGTCCACCCGGTGCGTGCCGCAGCGCCCGTGGGGGTGAGCCCGGTGCACGCCCTGCGCGTGCACCGGCCCGGCCCAAGCTGCCTGGTGCACGCGCCCGGGTGAGCCCGGTCTACGCCGCGCACCCTCTGCACTGTGGACCCGGTCCACGCCTCTGCCCGTGCACCAGCCCCCAGCCCGGAAGCCCGGTAACTCCGTTTCGGCCCGTTTTTGGCCCGTTTCGCCCCGTTGTTCAGTGTTTTTGACCACGACGATGTTTTTAACATCATTACTTACTGTAGCTTTTTCGGGCACAGGGTGGGAGTGTTTTAGCGGTAGTTCCGTACACCTTCTTCTTCGCGTTTCAGGTGGGTACACCCTTAGAAACCCTTTGTGCACAATCTCGTTTCAATTATGGTTATCATATTGTGAGTACTTGTCCTGAGGGTTAGGGTCGGGCTTTGAAAACTGGAAATATATTTAAAAGTGTGGGTTTTTATTCTTAAGTCTTAGCATTTAGTTCTATCATGTTGGACGGGGTCAACCTTATGTGTACTTGGGTTAAACATGATAGGGAGGCATCAATTATTCGTTTATGGCTTTACGGTTCTTATGATTAGATGTACATATTGTTTCATATGGTTCTCATGCATGGATAGGTGTATGCTGTGAATATATATTGTTTCATATGGTTCTCATGCATGGATAGGTGTATGTCGTGAATATATATTGTTTCATATGTTTCTCATGCACGGATATGTACATATTATTTCATACGGTTCTCATACATAGATATGTGTATATTGTCTCACATGGTTCGCTTACATGCACATATATATATTGTTCACGGTTACTATGCTCGGCTGCAACACGCGCACCCGCGGTTTGGCCACCGCGAAGGGTGCGCTTTTCCGGAAAAGTGGTCCATGACCCGTGTATACCCACAGGACAGTGTGGGGCCTCTTTAGTTGTGGGGCTTGGATGCGCCAAGGTGTGAGCGGTGCGACCCGTCGGTTTAGTTGTCCGACGTGGGAGCGGTGCGACCCGTCGGTTTAGCTGTCCGACGTGGGAGCGGTGCGACCCATTCGGTTTAGTTGTCCGACTTGGGCGCGGTGCGATCCGTCGGTTTAGTTGTCCGACGGGATCGGGTATTGCAGGTTTACAGGTGTTTGATTTTACTTTTCCCTCGCGAGGGTGGTTGCTCCGGATAGACTACGGTTGGACGTTTTCTTTACCTGCTTTACTTTTATCACTTTTGTTTAGTCGCTGACTTCCCACTTTGCGACAGGGTCCTACAGGGGGGAGAGTTAGGCGACGGTGAGGCCGCGGCTAGAGATTTTGGGTCCCAGGAGACCGGAACAGTACTTTATCTCTTACTGTCGCATTTCATTTATTATTTGTAGACTGTGGATGGTTCTCGATACCCTCGTGGAGTCGGTATGGATGTCGGTACGGTGACAATTGAATTGTTTAGTTTTCTTTACATCTCTGTGGGCCGCTTTGGAAAATAAAATAGCAAATAAAAGAACAGATTGCGAAAACTACTATTTCAAAACTCGGGTGCCGTGTGGGCACCGTTTTCAAAACCTTGTGGATTTATGGTTTGCGAAAATGGATTTCAAAACCTAAGTGTCGTGTGGGCACTGTTTTTCAAACCCCTGAGTTTATGTTGCTTTCAAAATATGGGTGCCGGGTGGGCGCCGTTTCAACAATTGTGGGTTTTATCCTTTCAAACTAATCGGCCGTGAGTTTATTCTGCACATTGTGAATGGTTATACGTTTGGATTGTTGTGATTGAATGTTTACTCGTTATTGAACATTGTACAAACCGCGACGCCGTGCATATACAGGGGAGACTCTGTCCGTTTGTAGAGTGATCCTGTATATGCGGCGGATCTGGGCACGCGCCGGGGAAGAAGGTTTTCAAAAAAAAAAAATAAATACATACCTTTTGTAATCCGTTTCCGCTAAATTAATCCCCCGGGGCGTGACACATATCATGTGTCATAGTTGAGTTTTCCTTTGAGCATAGTACTTATGACATATTGTCAGCAGTGAGTGGATGCATACCATCATCTGTGTTCTTTTTCCTATTGAGCATAGTAGATAGAGGCATGATAGCTGTAGATACCTTTCCAGCTTACTTTTCATTATCACAGTTTTTTTCTGTTATCTTGTGCCTCTAGTAGACTTAGTGGGCAGACCGTGGTTCTTGGAGACGGTACCCACTGAGAACTACTGTAGGATGTAGTTCTCACACCCTCTGTCGGTGACAGGTTGTTGAGGCTTTTCTTCCGTTCCTGCCCGAGCTGGCTCGTCGGACCGTGGACAGGGAGTCGCGAGATAGTTCCCTACCAGCATAGTTCTTTAGAGTGAGGTAGATGTACCATCCCGGACTGTGGGATTTTGTTATATTTCTACTTTTAGTTATCTCCCTTTTGGATTTGTAGATGATGTATAGGTGGATTTCTTTTGTATCACCATGTATTTGGGAGATGGAGCTTGTATTTACTTTCAGCTTTATAGTAGTGAGATTTTATATTACAGCTTTCTTTTCCGCTCTGATATCTGTGTAGCTCTAGTTCTATCTTTTGCAGGTTAGACGCTTCGTCTGTACGGCAGTTTCCGTACAGATGGCGGTTCTATTAGTGAACCGGGTCGCAGTTTCGACCCCGGGGCGTGACACATAAGCTATTTAGAACTTAAGACAAGGAAAGATATCACATTTCTGAATCCAAAATCGTCGGATTTTGGGTTGTCTTAATTCATTGTGGTTGGGAGATGATAGCTTTGACTGTTGATCCACCTTAGGTCTTTGCCTCGCAATGATCCATTTGTATGATTGATGTTGCGGCTCAGACCTTTGGTGGATTGAGTGAACTCCATTGACTTGATGTGTCTTTTGATTCCGTTGAGTTCGCTCCGTAGATGAAGTTGCCGAAGAATTCCTCTTTCTCTTTTTCGGGCACGTCTTCATCAAGTGTCCTTCAAGTCCACATTGTTGACAAGTTCTTCCTTTCAATTTAGTTGTGGAACTTGAAGCCTTCACAGTTTGGTTCTTTTTAAATCCCAAACCAACCTTGCTTGTTTGACCTAATCCGGACATACAATCAAGTTTCTTCGAACCGGTTGAAAGCCTTTGTATGTCGGATTTAAGTTGATGAACTTGCTTGGTCAAAGCTTGGTTGGTGACATGAATTTTCTCAAACTGTTTTTCTAGAAAACCAATCTTGTTAATATGGGAATTAACGATCGTTTCCGATTGATTTATATTTTCTTGGAGGATTTTATTATTATCCAATAAAAGCTCTCGTTCCTCCTCGAGATCATGAAGTTTGATCTTTAAAGCATGATTCTCGTCTTGAATCTCAAGTCGTTGTTACGGATTTTGAGTTGGCGTAGTTTCGTGAAAGTTTCAAGTCTTGAAGATTGAAGGTGAAGAAAGTTGGATCATTTAACTCAATCTCAAGAAAGAAGAATTCAAAAGGATCAGGTATGTTTAACTAAAGATTTTGTGTGATCCGAATACTTCTCGTAGTGTAGAAACACTTGGAAGAATTTTTAACTGCATAAAAATCAGAAACTGGTGTTCGGACATGTTCAGGATCCGGATCAGAGCCAGCGATCCGGATCCCGAAGGTTGTTGTTTCATACATTACTTCAATCCGGATCGCAGCATCTCACGATCCGGATCCCGAACGTTGAGTTTTCTGAAATGTATGAACGATCCGGATCAGGCATTCCGATCCGGATCCCGAACGTTTGTTTTCTGGAAACCGTCTTTATTGCTACTGCAATCCGGATCGCTCAAATTCGATCCGGATCGCCGTCCGTAAAATTTCCAGAAATGTTAGGTTTTTGATTCTTATCTCCTTCCTAGGGTTTCTAACCTATAAATAGACCCTATGACTCTTTTTCTAGGGTTAATCCAAAAAGAATCGAAATAGCCGTCATATTCTTGTATCATCTTATACGGCTCTAGATTCACATATAGAGAAGAAAGGAAATCATTAGAGAATACTCTATGTTTCTTCATCTATATTGATTAGTTTGATTCTAGGTTTTCATACTCACATCTTGAGTTGAATCCAACTAATGAATACTTAGATGGTATTTCCGATCTATCTTTGATCTAAGTATTCGGCGGATCATCACCACCAAAAACAACGATTTACCCCAAAAATTGGCGCGTGGATTCGCGTGTCCTTATGGATTCAAGGTTCAACCGCTCTCGTGGATTCGGAGCGAGGCACGCTCGTGGATTTGAAGGGTGCTATTGGGTGAAGACCGTGGACTCGGTCGGACGTCGTGGATTCGACGTTGGACGCCGTGGATTCGGCGTTGGGCGCAGATCGTGGATTCGAGAAGCGTCGCGGAGCGAGCGGAGAAGATCCTCTAGGAGCGTATGGAAAAGGTTGAGTCGTAAGTGTGTACGGTAAATCACCTTGTACGTGTTTTAATTCTAGTGGATTTCTGCCGTGTTATCGGTCCCGTGGTTTTTTACTCCGGTGATGGAGTTTTCCACGTAAAAATCTTGCGAGTCATTTTTATTTCCGCATTGGGTTTTTATCGCAACGATTTTTGAGTGTTTATGCGTTTACACCTATTCACCCCCCTCTAGGTGTTTTTTCCCCTATTTAGATCCTTATTACATATAACCCAACAAGTGGTATCAGAGAGGGAATAGGGTTGTAAACAATGGTTGAAGGTGGAAACATCAACCGACCCCCATTCTTCGATGGAATAAATTATGCGTACTGGAAAGTGCGGATGAAAGCCTTTTTAATTTCCATCGAAGAACGGGTGTGGCAATCAATTGAATTAGGATGGTCTAATCCAACTGAATTTATTGGTGATGTTCACACCTTAAAACCTAGGTCGAAATGGACCAAGGAAGAGTTAGATTCATCTTCTTACAATGGCAAGGGAATTAATGCTATTTTTAATGCCTTATCTCAAACTGAGTTCTCTCGCGTCTCAGCATGTGAGACTGCGAAAGAAATCTGGGATGTTCTTCAGGTTACACATGAGGGAACTAACCTCGTGAAGATTCAGAAACTGCAAATGCTTACGAGCAAGTTTGACTCTATCTTGATGGCAGAAAATGAATCTTTCACGGACTACTATACACGATTGTAAGACATCGTAAACTCATGTGCTAACCTGGGAGAGAAGATTCCAGAATTTAAGATTGTAAGAAAGATCTTAAGAACTCTTCCTGAACGATTTCGCCCAAAGGTTACTGCCATTGAAACTATTAAACACCCGGACGAAATACGTGTAGAAGAATTAGTTGGTTCATTACAAACTTATGAAATGACATTTACTACTAACAATTCTTCTGGAAAGGCATCCACTTCTAAGTCTTCAGGTTATGCGTTGAAAACAACTAAGGAAGAAGACGCGGATACATCCTCCTCAGACGATGACGAGAACCTTTCTATGGAGGAATTTGAGAAGCAACTCGCTCTCTTGACAAGGAAGTTTCGCCGCAACTTTCGAAGGGGTAATTCAAGTAAATCTTCATCCTTCGAAAAGTCGAACAAAGGCAAGGGTACTTCAAGTTACAAGTCAAGAAAGCAAGAGGACTTCTCAAAGGATAAGAAAAGTTCAGAGGGACAACTACAATGCTTCAAATGTCGAGGCTACGGCCACATTGCAACGGAGTGTCCCAACAAGTATCCGGCAAAGAAGAAGGCGATGCAAGTCATCACCTGGGATGACAACTCAACGTCAAATGAGTCGTCTTCAAGTGATGAAGAAAAGAGCTCCACGGCATTCCACGCGTCCATATCTTCACCCTTCATGTGCTTTATGGCAAGTACATCCGAGTCGTTGTCCAACTCCACTGTTGAAAAGATTGCAACGGACAACGAATCGGATGATTCGGAAGGTGAAGATTTTGCTTTAGCCTATCACAGACCTTTACGGGATTCAAAGAAACCGGCTAAGCAAAACAAGGGGTTGAGAGGGAGATTGCAGGATCTCGAAGAAGAAGTAAAAAGGGTAACTTCTCTCTCGACCGATCTTGAAGTGGAAAGGGATAATTTGATAAAAGCAAATGTTTCCCTTCAAGAGTCCAATGAGCAACTCGAGAAGAATTATATAGATATGGTGAACAAAGCGAACTACTTCTTGAAGCTCTACGGCGAGGCCCGACGGGAAAAATTGGAAATGACAGAGACCATTTGCCAACTCAAGGATGACTTACAGCAATTTTCTTCTGGAAGGAGTAAGTTGGATAAACTTCTTGGTCTTGGTCAAACAAACAAGTTCGGCCTCGGATACACTCAAACTGGAAACAGTCCAAGTTCGAGTGGGACAGTCTTTGTGCCTCAGTCGGTATCTCCTCCTCCGACACCGGAATTCATGACAACCAACGACAACAAGCCTACTTCATCCTCTTCGGAATCGTCAAGCACTAAGGTATATTTTCGTTGTAATTTTGCAGGGCACATTGAAAGAAATTGCAAGATTGGAGCTCAAAGATCAAATCAACCACATCTTGCAACTGCTACCAATAAGTTCACTCCCCGGAACTCAAAGAAGGATTTTTCTAAAGAAAAGGACATTGGTAGTACTTCAAACAAGACGATGACAAAAGAAAAAGATCAATCATACAAGACGTCTTCATCAAGGAAAACTTCTCAACCATTGCCAACATACTCCAAAACTCAAAAGGTTTGGGTATGCAAAAGTGAAACCCTTCCTTGTCTTTAATCGTTCTACGATTAAAATGTTATGTAGTTTATGTAGACTAATTTTTTTTTTCTTTCTTTTGACCGACCCGTCAACCATCTTTGGGAGGTAAATGGTATGTTTTCTTATTGGTTGATGATTTCTCTCGGTATTCTTGGGTAGCATTTTTAAAAGAGAAAGCTGATACTTTTGATTCTTTTCACGAGATTTGCCTTCGTATCATGATTGAAAAGAATGAAAAGATCATTCGTGTTAGAAGTGATAGAGGTGGAGAATTCATTAATTCTAAATTCATTGACTTTTGTACTTCAAACGGTATTAAGCATGAATTCTCTGCACCCTATACACCTCAACAGAATGGTGTTGTTGAGCGCAAGAACAGGGTTGTTCAAGAGATGGCGCGTGTGATGCTTCATAGCCGGAATTTACCGCTACATTTTTGGGCTGAAGCTGTGAACACCGCTGTCTATGTCATTAATCGAGTGTTTTTGCGCCCGGGAACGTTAAATACACCATATGAACTATGGTGTGGTAGAAAACCCAACATCAAATATTTTCGCATCTTCGGGAGTCGGTGTTACATTTTACGTGACCGTGAAAATCTTGGAAAGTTTGACTCACGAAGTGACGAAGGGATTTTCTTGGGGTATTCTACTAATAGTAGAGCATATCGAGTATTTAACTTGGAATCTAAGACGATCGTAGAATCTATAAATGTTAAAGTAGATGAAGCTTTTCCCTTTGCATCTGAAAAATCTACCTTCGATATCTCTCTAGATGATGATTCTCCTGCCGTTGCATCTTCTCATAATAATACTTCCAATATTAATGATGCATCTAATGGTTCTTCAAGTTTATCTAATGTGCAGGAATCATCTCATATATCTCCGAGTACTCCGTTTCAACAAACGCTACGAATCTCCAAGGATCATCCGGAATCGAATATTATTGGAGATCCACAAGAAGGAGTTAGAACTCGGAGGCAGTTGGTTTGTGGATTCGCTTGCTACGTATCTCTAATCGAACCAAAGAACATAGATGGAGCTCTTCAGGATGACTACTGGATTAAAGCAATGCAGGAAGAGCTCCATCAATTTGAGCGAAACAAAGTCTGGGAATTAACGAAGCCTCCAAAGCAACATAATGTGATAGGTACCAAATGGATCTTCAAGAACAAGAAAAATGAGGATGGTACTATCATCAGGAACAAGGCACGATTAGTTGCTCAAGGCTACTCTCAAGTAGAAGGTATAGACTTTGACGAAACATTCGCCCCTGTAGCTAGACTCTAGTCCATTCGTATACTGTTTGCTATTGCTTGTCATTTTAAAATCAAATTATTTCAAATGGACGTTAAGAGCGCATTTCTAAATGGGTTTTTAAATGAGGAAGTTTATGTGGCTCAACCGAAAGGTTTTGTAGACCATAAACAACCTAACCATGTTTTTCGTTTGAAAAAGGCTCTTTACGGTCTGAAACAAGCACCGCGAGCATGGTACGAAAGGTTGACAAAGCACCTTTTGGAGAAGGGCTACACTCGAGGGGGAGCTGATAGGACTCTCTTTGTGAAGCATTATCAAAACAATTTCATTGTAGCACAAATCTATGTCGATGACATTGTATTTGGCGCAACAAGAGATAATGATGCTTCTAAATTCGCGGAGACCATGGAAAGCGAATTTGAGATGTCCATGATGGGCGAATTGACTTATTTCCTTGGATTGCAAATTAAACAAAATGATGAAGGTATTCACTTGAGTCAATCCAAGTATGCAATGGAGTTGGTTAAAAAGTTTGATCTTGAAAATTCGAAGGATTTTCTGACTCCAATGGGAACTAGCCACAAGGGACTTGGAAGTGAATCACGAAGTGAGAATGTAGACGAGAAACTGTATCGAAGTATGATTGGAAGTCTACTTTACCTCATGGCTAGTCGCCCGGATATATCTTTTGGTGTTGGGATCTGCGCGAGATATCAATCTGCACCAAAGGAGGTTCACCTGAAAGCGGTGAAAAGGATCATCCGGTATATCAAAGGATCAATTAATTTCGAAATTTGGTATCCTATGGGAACAAGTTTGGATATTGTTGGATACTCAGATGCCGATTGGGCAGGATCAGTGGATGATCGGAAAAGCACGAGTGGTGCATGCTTCTATCTTGGCCATTGCCTTGTTGCATGGCACAGTAAAAAGCAGAATTGCATAGCACTCTCGACTGCCGAAGCGGAATACATTTCAGCGGGTAGTTGTTCAACCCAACTCATTTGGATGAAAAGTGTGTTGAGCGACTTCCGGATTTCAGCATCTTCGGTAACAATTTTTTGTGACAACACAAGTGCAATTAACATTTCTAAAAACCCTGTGTTGCACTCTAGAACAAAACATATTGAACTTAGATATCATTTTCTTAGAGAGCTAGTTGAATCAAATACTCTTCAACTTTCATATATTTCAACTGAGGATCAATTAGCTGACATTCTAACAAAACCTTTGGATCAAAAACGTTTTATTCATTTGCGAAAAGCAATTGGAATGCTTTCCTTGAAATAAACTTCTTTTTGAAACCTTTGCTTAGGATAGGTTTTGTTTTTGCATTGTTTTGTTCATTATCTATGTTTGTACATAGGACATTAATTGAGCATAGATCATAATTGACTTTAATTGCATCTTTTCGCACATTTAGAAATTTATTATACTTTTGCCATCATAATATTTCACTGTTGCAATGATCATTTATGTTAATTAAATCATCTTCTGAGTGATCAAAGTCAATTTCTCTCTCTCAATGATCTCTTGGTATAGTCATTATCTTATTTGACTGCTTAGTCGAGTATGAAATCGAGATCAATTTTTGGTTGAATACTTTATATCTTAAATAATTGATAGCCAATTGAGGGGGAGTCAAAGAAAAGTAAAATGCTCAAAAGATGTGGAAAGAGTTACATCCCAATAAGGAGTGTGAAAACTACCACCACATGGAGGAAAGAGCTACCACCTCGGTCGTCCGAGTATTGTGTGCAGCTACCACATGTATACCAAGCATGGTTGTTCAAATTTTGATTAAGTAAAATGCATGTTGAAATACTTGACTCCGTCAAATTTCAAGGTTGGTATAAGGTGGGTTTTTAAAGAAAGATGCTCAAAGAGCCACTCTCTTCAACAGATTGTCTAGATACATTATCTACTATATTTGGGATTTCAAACATCTATTGATCTTTGTATTTCATTTTCTTTACTGAATTGATGATTTGATAAAGGCATTACTCATAAGATCAAGTTAGATGTAATTGAAGGTGTTCAACTTTAAGGGATTTAATTTTTGTAAATTCTCGTTTCATTTTTGGATATTATTGATAGATTTGGCATAATCTAATTCTTGTTGTATGAAACGATGATTTTTGTTTAAAGTTGATACACATTTGTGCTTACAATCTTTTTCTGGTTTTTCTTGGATTTCTCTGAAATTTTCTAAAGAAAAAGTTGGAGCCGATCCGGATCGGGCAAGATGATCCGGATCCCGAACGCAGGTATTCTTCTGCGGGCTGACGATCCGGATTGGACCTGCCGATCCGGATCCCGAACGCAGTTTCTCACTGCGGGTAGCCGATCCGGATCGCAAGCATGGTCTGATCCGGATCGCGGCTAGGGTTTTATAAAGAACAAAAGGGTTTTGATTTCTTTTACTCCAATCTTTTGTTCCAAAGTTTCCAGAGCTTCTCTCTCTAGATTTCACCCTTCTTGGAAGCTTTCAAACTCAAGTTCTTCAACTCCAAGTAAGTTTTATTGATCAAAATCTCAGTTTTTCACCGTTTTTCTCTATTCCTCCTCAAACGTGTTGAAATTCTTGGATCATTTTTGTTTGTGGATGGTTTTTGATCAAATTTCTTTTGAAATAAGAACTCTGAGTAGATTAGTTTTGATTATATGCTAGGTATTCTCCTGATTAACGGATTTTTAGGCTTTGATTTCTAAAATTTCGGTTTTAGGGCATATAATAAGGATTTTCGAAAATCATGCAATTGATCTATTTTTAAAAGTCCTTTTGCAAAACTAATTTGATTCTTAGTCTCTCTACATGATTATGATTGTTTGGGTACAATTTTTCAAATCTTTGAAAATTAACAATTTTTTCGTGTTCTTGAGTTGTTGCACACAGAATTTTTTTTTCTCAAGAAACCAATAGCAATGGTGATCACTTGGATTGTTTTCCTACTTGCTGCTATGGTACATACGAGAGACACTGCCAAGAGGGCTAAAAAGGATGAAGTCAATTGGGATGAGTTATCAGATGATGAAACACATCCTGGAGAATCGCCACAGAAAACCTCTGTTGCATCGAAAGGGAAAGCCCATGCAGAGACATCAAAGGAAAAGGCTCCGCTCACTGCTGCGGAAAAAGGAAAAGCACCAATGACCTCTTCATCCATTGTCTTAAAAAGAAAAACACTTGCTCGACGACCTGGACGAGCTCGAGGTATTGAAATAAATGAACCATGTCAAGAGAACCCAAGGAATATCTCTCAAATTGACACTGAATCAGAAGACGAAGAAGATTGGGACACATTTCTTGACGAAGTACAACGAGGTATTGATGAAGAAAATAAGGTTTACCTAAAGAAAAAGAAGCTACTGAAGTCTTCCTCAATACTTAAGCAACAAGCAAAGAAAAAGAATGTGCCAAGCAATGAACTCCTTGACAATTCACCTTCTTTGCCAAGACGATCTCCTCGGAATGAAGGTCAGACTGCTCCGTCAATCGTCACACAACGTTCTTCAACTTCCAGAAGAACTGACCAAAAGGGAAACTTAGAGTCTTCCATAAAACAAGAACAAGATAAAATGGCTCTAGAACTCAGAAAGATGTCCAAGGACATACATCAGATGAAGCAAGAGTGTTCTACGATTTCGGGAATGCTTAAAGGAATTTTGAAAAAGCTGGGTTGCACGAGCTCTGAAGACTCCGCCTCAGTTGACTCAGATTCAGATGCCTGAATCGTCTGTCTGACAATTCTATTATGCAGGAACTTCAGATTTCTAACCTTTTCTTGTGCAGGTTTTTCAGTTTTTTTTAGGACTTACTCTTAGTTCCAGTTCTTAAATTTCGGAACATTTTCGTTGGAATTTTTAACTCTCCTTAAATTTTTGTAATTTTGACTTTGTTTGTGACAAAAAGGGGGAGAGAGTTTAGAGAACAATGAACAATGATGATGATGTGAAAATTTTGTATACATCAAGGTACAATGATGACTGAGAACTTGAACAATGCTGATGTGAAAATTTTGTATACATCAAGGTAAGTATCACTTCAACCTCAACTTTGGTTTTTATCTTGTGTTTTGTATGCATGTCTCTACTAACTATTCGACTAACTATTTGGGCATGTAATATGACTAACAAGTTGATGCTGGACTAACACTTTGTGACATTTGGTTTTTGATTGCATAGAAGATATGTTGGTTTTTGACTATGATTCTCTTACATATCTGAATTCTCAAATGTCATGATGATCAGATAAACTCTATCTCTGTACTAGGTTTTGAATGCTAAATATTCTTGAGGTATCTAACGATCTCTTTTTGTCAAGAATGATTTCTTTGTGCAGAGAGTACAGATGTCTAAGTCTAGAGTCTGTTTTAGGAGTTTATCTCATGTTTTTAAATTTTTGGATCTCCATTGTAAATTTTTGTTGTATGGTGATAGCAACAAAAATATCTTTTTGAATTTTCTTTAGTGGATCTGTGTTTTGTCACGAAACCGCCAAAGGGGGAGATTGTTACGGATTTTGAGTTGGCGTAGTTTCGTGAAAGTTTCAAGTCTTGAAGATTGAAGGTGAAGAAAGTTGGATCATTTAACTCAATCTCAAGAAAGAAGAATTCAAAAGGATCAGGTATGTTTAACTAAAGATTTTGTGTGATCCGAATACTTCTCGTAGTGTAGAAACACTTGGAAGAATTTTTAACTGCATAAAAATCAAAAACTGGTGTTCGGACATGTTCAGGATCCGGATCAGAGCCAGCGATCCGGATCCCGAAGGTTGTTGTTTCATACATTACTTCAATCCGGATCGCAGCATCTCACGATCCGGATCCCGAACGTTGAGTTTTCTGAAATGTATGAACGATCCGGATCAGGCATTCCGATCCGGATCCCGAACGTTTGTTTTCTGGAAACCGTCTTTATTGCTACTGCAATCCGGATCGCTCAAATCCGATCCGGATCGCCGTCCGTAAAATTTCTAGAAATGTTAGGTTTTTGATTCTTATCTCCTTCCTAGGGTTTCTAACCTATAAATAGACCCTATGACTCTTTTTCTAGGGTTAATCCAAAAAGAATCGAAATAGCCGTCATATTCTTGTATCATCTTATACGGCTCTAGATCCACATATAGAGAAGAAAGGAAATCATTAGAGAATACTCTATGTTTCTTCATCTATATTGATTAGTTTGATTCTAGGTTTTCATACTCACATCTTGAGTTGAATCAAACTAATGAATACTTAGATGGTATTTCCGATCTATCTTTGATCTAAGTATTCGGCAGATCATCACCACCAAAAACAACGATTTACCCCAAAAATCGGCGCGTGGATTCACGTGTCCTTGTGGATTCAAGGTTCAACCGCTCTCGTGGATTCGGAGCGAGGCACGTTCGTGGATTCGAAGGGTGCTATTGGGTGAAGACCGTGGACTCGGTCGGACGTCGTGGATTCGACGTTGGACGCCGTGGATTCGGCGTTGGGCGCAGATCGTCGATTCGAGAAGCGTCGCGGAGCGAGCGGAGAAGATCCTCTAGGAGCGTATGGAAAAGGTTGAGTCGTAAGTGTGTACGGTAAATCACCTTGTACGTGTTTTAATTCTAGTGGATTTCTGCCGTGTTATCGGTCCCGTGGTTTTTTACTCCGGTGATGGAGTTTTCCACGTAAAAATCTTGCGAGTTATTTTTATTTCCGTATTGGGTTTTTATCGCAACGATTTTTGAGTGTTTATGCGTTTACACCTATTCACCCCCCTCTAGGTGTTTTTTCCCCTATTTAGATCCTTATTACATATAACCCAACAGTCGTTGCTTCCTCAACTTCTTAATATGCTTGGCCATCTTCATTGATTCCGTAAGAAGTTGTTGATATGCCTCAACGAGTTCTTCTTCGTCCGACTCCCCCTCACTTGATGACTCTCCGTCGGATGTTGATGTTTCATGCAAAATCAAAGGAATAGAGTCAGTGATTAAAGATGATAAGCACAAATTAGAAGAGGAAATTTGAGAAGCATGTAAGGCAACGACTTTTTCCTCTTTACTTGAGGTCGATTCATTAGAAGTAGAATCGTCCCAAGTTTTCGCTTGCAAAGCCTTCTTTTTATATGATTTCGGAGAAGGACAATCCGTTGAAATATGGTCGTAGCCTTTGCATCTATAACATTGGATTTTCCCTTCGAATTCATCTTTTTCCTTAGAAGGTTTTGCAGAGCTTTTGAGGTTAGAGGATTTAGAACCAGATGATCCTTTAGATGGTTTCGAGGATGAAGATCCATCGGTTCGATTCTTCCAAAACTTCCGACAAAATTTCTTTACAATCCGCGCCAATTGTTCTTCAAAATCGGCAAAAGAGATTTCATCGTCGGAACTTGATTCGCTATCTTCTTCCTTTGTTGATCTGAATACAATACCTGTAAGCTTAGAAGAAGACTTGGAAGAAACTTGATTAGTAGGAAAAGTCATTTCATAAGTTTGCAAAGCACCTACTAATTCCTCTACACTCATCTCATCCGGATGACTAACGGTTTCAATGGCGGTAACCTTTGCCCTAAACCGTTCCGGAAGAGTCCGAAGTATCTTTCCTATAACTTTCGACTCCGGGATCTTTTCTCCTAAATTAGCACATGTATTGATTATATCTTGAAGTCTAGTGTAATAATCAGTAAACAATTCATGCTCATCCATATGAATAGAGTCAAATTGACTTGTAAGCATCAGGAGCTTTTGAATTTTTACTAGATTAGTACCCTCATGTGTAATTTTGAGAATATCCCAAATCTCCTTTGCAGTTTCACACGCGGAAATTCGTGTGAACTTAGTCGAGGAAAGAGAATTATATAAAGCGTTCATACCTTTCCCATTGTAAGAAGATCTTTCGATTTCCTCTTTGGACCATCTAGAGCGAGGTTTTGGGGTAGTAGAATTTCCTACTTCCTCAATTGGATGCACCCAACCGTATTCCACGGATTGCCATTGTCACGCCCCGGCGTCGAAACTGCGACCCGGGCTCGCCAACAGATCCGCCGCCCATACGGTGAACCCCGTATAGACGAAGCGTCTAACCTGCAAAAGATAGATACTATACTATCCAGATATCAGAGCTGAAAATAAACTGCTAGAAATAAAATAAATTAATACAAAGTCCTCACCAAAGTACAAGTCGCTCAACTCTGAAAGAAAAGTACAACTCTATACCTCACTACAAGGTCTCTCAACAACAAGTAACTCTCATAATATAAAAAGGGTACATCTACTCTTTGGACGACGACTGGTAGGGATCTAGCTCGCGACTCCCTTACCTCGGTCTGAAGAAGCAGGAACTGGAGCAGCAGGAACATGAGTAGAAGCCCTTGGGAAAAAAGACACCACGACGGGTGTGAGAACTACATCCCACAGTAGTCCTCAGTGGGTGCCGTCAACAAGCCCAACGGTCTGCCCACTAAGTCTACTAGAGGCATAAGGTAATAAATGAAATACTGAAGGAAAGAGCTGGAAATGAATAACTCTACAGCTACTATGCCCCTATCTAGATGCTCAAAAAGTGGAACAGATGATAACATGGTGCATCTACTAACATATCAGTATAGTCACCTAATCTGAACTGACTGCCTCCTCGGGTCCAGTCAAGCCTGCGCCCACCTACTGCCGCACATCCTCAACAGGACGGGTCTACCGTAGGGTGTCCATGACTGCCACATCTGGGCCAGCCAGAGGGATGGCGTCGACAAGTCGCGATAGAAGAACTCAATCTCACGCCGGTACAACAACTCGGTATAAAGCTCAATCTCAACGCCGGTTACAACAACCCGGTCTAAAGCTCAATCTCAACGTCGGTTACAACAACCCGGTCTCAAGCTCAATCTCAACACCAGTTACAACAACCCGGTCTCAAGCTCAATCTCAACGCCGGTTACAACAACCCGGTCTCACCTACTCTGGAGTGGCACTCGAGGGGAGCGACCCGCTCGAGTCAATAAGTAACCCATATCAAGTATCTCTGCAAAGTATCTCTGTCAAGTATCACAGTCAAGCAGGCATAAGTCGACACTATGCTCAAGTGGAGACTCACTCTATCCACAATGCAAAAACCCAGCCCCAACTGATGCATAACACTAATCGGTCCAACCGCCCACAATCCACGGTTGCCGAAACAGAACCCGAGTCGATAATCTGGGGCTAACCCACATGACTAAACAAAATAGCTATACTATCCCCACAACAGACGATAATAAAGGACCCGGGAACCCCGAAAGACTAGAACCTACAACCCTATCAAACAAGAACATGCTCTAGGCATAGCCTCTCGTTGTTCTCGTCCCAACGGAAAAAGGCAGACCTTAGAACCCAGACCACTTGAATCATCTCAAGTGGTTAATTTTATGGGAAAAAGGTGACATTTCTTACTGAAAGACATTTGATCTTAAAGAAATCCATATTTAATGATTTTTAGTTCTTTTAGGAAAACAATTGAAAACTAGTTTAATACTCAAGCCTCGTAGAGCTATAGCCTTTGTCCAATCAAACAAGAACAGACTCGGGCGACCCTACAATGCTTGGAAGAAAATATTGGTTGACTAAAATCATATGTGTGTGTCCAAAAAATAGTTCTGGGTTCAAGGTTCTGCTAACACTGGTAAACCGCTGCCACTAACACAGCGGCGACAAATAAAATAGAAAATGGAATATCTCGGGACCGTCGTCCTCCCAAACGGCTCCCACCACAGATGAACGATCAACTACCTCTACCAGACTCCACTCTGCTCCCAAGCACGAGTGTAGAAAGCATCCCACACTAAAAGAAACCCGACCACTCGGCCCACTACCCGGGCGAGTAAAACACTATGTCCAAGAAGAATAAAAGTGTGGATGTCTATAGCAGAATAAACCTAGCCCAAGTTGGAGTTTTCTAAAGTCTGGCTGAACATGCTGCATTTGACGGGGGTGCTAGGTCAAGTTCCAAGATAACAATAATTTTTAACGGATAAAAGAAAGCATGGAGATGACAGGATCATCAGGTAACATAAGGAATAACAATTCCTACATTCTAGCATGCTAAACAAGAATTAGCTACCATGCATAGTCCTACAATAGCAGGCTTAACGTACAGTCCATCAATCTTGGAGACAGGGCCACCCACCTGAAGGTGCACAACTGTCCAGGGTCGTACAGCTAAGAAAGCCCAGAAACAGATATACGAGCACAATCACCAAGCCAACAGTAGCAAAGTAGTGTTCAAAGCATCCTGGTACACAACACATTCCAAAAATTACACTTAATTCCACTAAATTCCACATATTAAAAATCTGTGGTGAACAGTCCTCTTTCAGCGAAAATTTCACCTATAAAACAGCCTCCAAAAATTCCTGGAAAAATATGACAGCGATCCTCGCGAAGTGTAGATGTCGATAGAGTCCTGAAACGTCGAATTCCGATGTCCGGATGTGGAGATAAAAATCTGCAAAGACCTTGCTGTCCAGGAATCTCACCAGTAAAACAGGGGCTCAGTAAAGTCTCGAAAACTGTGCCAAAACCCCAAATCTAGATGAAACACTCAACACGAAAGTCGAAGATATACCTCTCATGAATCCAACGCCGCAAAAATCGTCCAAAAATACAGTCGAGGTAGCTCTGTAGACCTCTCAGACTGAAGTGCGACGGAAATGGGCCTCCAACTGAAAATCATCGCACTGCGCTCCGATGCCGAAGTCGTCGACGCCGCGGCTTCCAAAAATTCCGGGCCTCTGCCAGAAGATGCGCAACATAAAGATCTCCAACTTTGCTAAAGGGGCTAAGGGCAGAGGAGCTCGGGAAAGGGGGCAAAAAGCCCCAGCAAGCAGCCTATTTATAGGCCCAGCCCGAAAATCCGCACTTTGGACTTTTGGCCCAAAGATTCGGGCGCCCGATACTTCCGGGCTGCTACAGTAACGGGCCCGGCCCGTTACTATGTGCGCCCGGATTAATCCCAGGCCGCCACGTAGCCACCCAAATAGGGTACAGCCAAAAGGGCCAACCGCGTTGCGCCACGTGGCCGAAGCGCGTGCCGACACGTGGCGCCCACGCGCGGGAAACGCGGGTTAGCGCGCCCACGTCGCGCCCACGTGCGCCAACGCGCGCCTGTCGTGCACGCAGCCCGAGGCCACCAAACCCCATTCCGTGGACCGCGCACACAACACCGCACCAACCAAAATCTACCACATATCCGCCCCTGGTCCACCGTGCACCCGCGCCAATCCCGTGAACCGCGCCCACTGCGCCCGCCAACCGGGAGCCGCCACGTGGCCAGCGCCCGGGTGCACGCCTCCGCGGTGGACCGCGCGCCTCCGCCACCGCCAGCCACCGCGCTCCGCCGCCCGCCGCCGCCGTCGGCGCCTCTCCGGCCGCCGGAACAGTACCCAAGACCTCGAAATGCGTGTTTTCGCATCCGGACTCCGAAAAAAATAAGTAAATACTCCATCTTGACCGTTTTCGCGCGCTGAATCCAAATCCGAAGTCCGTTTGGCCAAATTCCACTTCTAAAATTTGCTAAAAATTCTCGAAAAAGTAAACTTGATCCGTTTTTCATGCCGGGTCACTTTCTTGGTTCCAATGAGCGCGCAAAAATCTCAATCACTCAAAATGGCCTCCTGTTAAGCAATCTTGCTCCCATTATCACCAGAAATCCATTTTCGGGTCCCGACACGCGCACAAACACTCCCAGAAACCACTAATCCATCAATGAGCCTTTAAGTGGGGATTCGGGTCCTCACATCCTCCCCCACTAAAGGAAAATTTCGTCCTCGAAACAAACACGGCTCAAAAGGAAGTTTAAAGCCAAGGGTAAGCATCCAACAACACAGTCCCCAACTCCCCAGTCGCTACACACTCTCCACAAAGTGAGTCCAATAGCTAGATAAACCTCAAAAATTCCAAAAACTGGGGACAAGGAAAACAACCAACTCTACGCGTCCAAACTACACGAATTACGCCAACACAACCAACCAGAAAGGATAAGGGCCCCACCAGCAGGAAAGTCATCGACCCCCAACTCTCCAATTTAGAAAACAACTGAAATTAGCGAAAAGTTCGAAAGTTCCGAAAGACCAGTGCCCTCGCCCCAATCAAACAAGAACAGGTTCGGGCACCGTCTCCATTTCTGGAGTAGTCTTTCGAATCTTTCATCCTGTTCGCAAATTTCAGCACAAGGGCGAGAAAAAGGGAGAGAAGTGTTGATGCCGTTCCTGCTGTGGCAACAAAAACGAAAGCTACGATCTATCCGTGCCCCTAAAAGAAAAACACAACTCCAACCGAGACCCCCAGAGACATAACCTCTAGTCCTAGGCGCCACCTACGCTCAACAAGTAGCACCTAACCCAGAGTCGCTGAAGCCGCTGCTGCAGGAAGGATGCCTCGGTGACCCGTGGTGTTAAGGAATTTGTTTTGGCGCATTTCGTGAAAGTATTGAGTCTTGAAGATTGAAGATGAAGAAGTTTGGATTATATAACTCAATCTCAAGAAAGAAGAATTCAAAAGGATCAGGTATGTTTAACTAATTATTTTTGGTGATCCGAATACTTCTTATAGTGTAGAAACACTTGGATGAATTTTTAATTGCATAAAAATCAAAAACTGGACATGGGACATGTTCAGGATCCGGATCAGACATTTCAATCCGGATCCCGAAGGGTGTTGATTCATACGCAAAACCAATCCGGATCCAAGCCACTTTTGATCCGGATCCCGAACATTGGTTTTTGCTGAATTGTATGAACGATCCGGATCAGGCATTTCAATCCGGATCCCGAACCTCCGTTTTCTGGCAATTGTCTGTTTTGTTACGACAATCCGGATCGCCGTAAATCCGATCCGGATCGTCGTCCTGAAAAATTCCAGAAAAAGTTAGTTTTTTATTCTTATTTTCTTCCAACGGTTTCTAACCTATAAATAGACCCTACGATTCATTTTCTAGGGTAATCCAAATACGGTCAAAAATAGAAAAATCCACATATAGAGAAGAAAGGAAATCAATAGATTTAATCCTATGTTTCTTCATCTATATTGATTGATTTGATTCTAGGGTTTCATACTCAGATTTTGAGTAGAATCAAATCAATGAATACTTAGATGGTATTTCCGATCTATTTCTAATCTAAGTATTCGGCGGATCATCACCACCCAAAAAGCAACGATTTCCCCAAAATCGGCGCGTGGACTCGCGTGGCCTTGTGGATTCAAGGTGCTACCGCTCTCGTGGATTCAGAGCGAGGTACGTTCGTGGATTCGAGACGTGCTACTGGGTGAAGACCGTGGATTCGGTCAGACGTCGTGGATTCGGCGTTGGACGCAGATCGTGGATTCGAGAAGCATTGCGGAGCGAGCGGAGAAGATCAACTAGGAGCGTATGGAAAAAGGTAGAGTCGTCTGTGAGTACGGTATATCACCTTTGTACGTGTTATAATTCTAGTGGATTTCACCGTGTTATCGGTCCCGTGGTTTTTTACTCCGGTTTGGAGTTTTCCACGTAAAAATCTTGCGTATTATTTTTTATTTCCGCATTGGGTTTTATTGCGCAACGATTTTTGAGTGTTTAAGCGTTTACACCTATTCACCCCCCTCTAGGTGTTTTTCCCCTATTTAGATCCATATTATACATAACCCAACAAGTGGTATCGGAGCAGGAATAGGGTTGTAAACAATGGCTGAAGGTGGAAACATCAACAGACCTCCGTTCTTCGATGGAACAAATTATGCGTACTGGAAAGTACGGATGAAAGCGTTTCTTATTTCCATCGACGAACGGGTGTGGCAATCTATCGAGTTAGGATGGTCAAATCCAACTGAAGTTATTGTTGATGTTCACACCATCAAACCTAGGTCGAAATGGACCAAGGAAGAGATAGACTTATCTTCTTACAATGGCAAAGGAATCAATGCTTTATTTAATGCTTTGTCACAAACTGAGTTCTCTCGCGTCTCGACATGTGAGACTGCGAAAGAAATCTGGGATGTTCTTCAAGTTACACATGAGGGAACTAACCTTGTGAAGATTCAAAAGCTGCAAATGCTTACGAGCAGATTTGACTCTATTTTCATGGCAGAAAATGAATCATTCACAGACTACTATACACGATTGCAAGACATCGTAAACACATGTGCTAACTTGGGAGAGAAGATTCCAGAATTTAAAATTGTAAGAAAGATCTTAAGAACTCTTCCTGAAAGATTTCGTTCCAAGGTTACGGCCATTGAAACTATTAAACACCCGGACGAAATCCGTGTAGAAGAATTAGTTGGTTCATTACAAACATATGAAATGACATTTCCTACTAACTATTCTTCTGGAAAAGCATCTACTTCTAAGTCTTCAGGTTTTGCGTTGAAAACTACAAAAGAAGAAGACGCGGATTCATCCTCCTCAGGCGATGACGAGAACCTATCTATGGAGGACTTTGAGAAGCAGCTTGCTCTCTTGACAAGAAATTTTCGCCGAAACTTTCGAAGGGGTAATTCAAGTAAAACTTCATCCTCCGGAAAGAGGAAGAAAGGCAAAGGTTTTTCAAGCCAAAAGTCAAGAAAGCAAGAAAGTTTTTCAAAGGATAAGAAAAGCTCAGAAGGACAAGTCCAATGCTTCAAGTGCCGAGGATACGGTCATATCTCAACGGAGTGTCCAAATAAGAATCCGTCCAAGAAGAAGGCGATGCAAGCCGTCACTTAGGATGACACCTCAACGACAAATGAGTCATCTTCAAGTGATGAAGAGAACAACGCAACGGCATTCCACGCGTCCACATCTTCACCCTTCATGTGCTTAATGGCAAGTACATCCGACTCACTGTCCAACCCCACTGTTGAAAAGATTGCAACGGACGATGAATCGGATAATTCGGAAGGTGAAGACTTTGCTCTTGCCTACCATAAACTTCTGAGGGATTCAAAGAAACTGGCAAAGCAAAACAAGAGTTTGAGAGGGAGATTACAAGATCTCGAAGAAGAAGCAAAAAGGGCAACTTCTCTCTCAAACGCTCTTGAAGTGGAAAGGGATAATCTGATTAAAGTAAATATTTCCCTTCAAGAGTCCAATGAGCATTTCGAGAAGAATTATGTAGATATGGTGAACAAAGCGAACTACTTCTTGAAGCTCTACAGCGAGGCACGACAGGAAAGAATGGAAATGACGGAGACCATTTTTCAACTCAATGATGATCTAAAGCAATTTTCTTCTGGAAGGAGTAAGTTGGATAAGATTGTTGGTCTTGGTCAAACAAACAAATTCGGCCTCGGATACAATCGAACTGAAGATAATTTTAGTTCGGTTGGGACAGTCTTTGTGCCCCAGTCGGTATCTCCTCCTCCGACACCGGAATTGACGACAAACAGCGACAACAAACCTACTTCACCCTCTTCGGGATCGTCAAGCACCAAGGTATGTTTTCGTTGTGGTATTGCAGGGCACATAAGAAGGAATTGCAAGAATGGAGCGCTAAGATCAAATCAAGCACATCTTGCAACTACTACCAATGAGTTCATTTCCCGTAAATCAAAGAAGAATCTTTCAAAAGGAAAGAACATTGGTAGTACATCAAACAAGACGACGACGTCAAGGAAAAGCGATGGATCAATCAACACGCTTTCACCAAAGGTATCAACTTCACAATCATTTCTGACGTACACCAAAACTCGAAAGGTTTGGGTATGCAAAGGTGAAATCTTCCCTTGTCTTGTTGTTCATACTTCTTTACATGCTTATGACAACTCGTCTTGGTATCTGGATAGCGGATGTTCCCGTCACATGACCGGTGACAAAAACAGTTTTCAAACTTTAGAGAAAATCTCCGGAGGACATGTTGTTTTCGGAAACGGTCGTTCTTCCAAAATTGTTGGAAAGGGAACAATCGCTATTCCTGATGTCCCGGTTCTAAACAATGTTTTGTTTGTAGAAGGCCTTAAGACTAACCTCATTAGTATAAGTCAACTTTGTGACAATGGGTTCTCAGTTAATTTTTCTTCTGTAGAATGTGTTGTAACTGATAAGGACGAGGTATTCTTTTTAAAAGGGGTTAGATCGGAAAATAATTGCTATGTTGTTTCTAATAAAATTTCTGAAAAATGTAACCTAGTTTCTTTGGATAATGAAACTGTTTGGCATGAAAGACTAGGTCACATGAATTTTAAAGAACTAGCAAGGATTTCAAATAAGGACGTGGTTAAGGGGGTTCCTAAACTTTTATTTAAAGAAAACATTGTGTGTGGTGGTTGTCAAAAGGGAAAACAATCAAGAGTTGCACACAAGAACTTGAACCACGTCGATACCAAACGGCCCTTGGAATTACTGCATATGGATTTAATGGGGCCGACTCGTCAACCATCTTTGGGAGGTAAATGGTATATTTTTTTTTTGGTTGATGATTTCTCTAGGTATTCATGGGTAACTTTTCTAAAAGAGAAAGCGGATACTTTCGACTCTTTTCATGAGGTTTGTAATCGTATTATGAATGAAAGAAATGAAAAGATCGTTCGTGTTCGAAGTGATAGAGGTGGAGAATTCATTAATTCTAAATTTATTGATTTTTGCACTTCCAATGGGATAAAACATGAATTCTCAGCACCCTATACACCTCAGCAGAATGGTGTTGTTGAGCGCAAAAACAGGGTTGTTCAAGAGATGGCGCGTGTGATGCTTCATAGCCGGAATTTACCGTTATATTTTTGGGCTGAAGCTGTGAACACCGCTGTCCATGTAATTAATCGAGTGTATTTGCGCCCTGGAACTTTAAATACACCATATGAGCTGTGGTTTAGTAGAAAACCGAATATCAAATACTTTCGTATCTTTGGGAGTCGATGTTTTATTCTGCGTGATCGCGAGAACCTTGGTAAGTTCGACTCTCGAAGCGACGAAGGGATTTTCATGGGTTATTCTACTAACAGTAGAGCATATCGGGTATTTAACTTGGAATCTAAAACGATGGTAGAATCTATAAATGTTAAAGTAGATGAAGCTTTCCACTTTGCATCTGAAAAATCTACCCTTGATATGTCTCTAGATGATGATACTCCTGTAAATGCATCTTCTCGTAATAATTCTTTCAATAAAGTTGATGCATCTAATGGTTCTTCAAGTGTATCTAATGTGCAGGAATTATCACATGTACCTCCGACTACTCCGTTACCGCAAACGTTACGCATCTCCAAGGATCATCCGGAATCTAATATTATTGGAGACCCACAAGAAGGAGTTAGAACTCGGAGACAGTTGGTCTGTGGAGTCGCATCCTACGTCTCCATGATTGAACCAAAGAACATCGATGAAGCTCTTCAGGATGACTACTGGATTGAAGCTATGCAGGAAGAGCTCCATCAGTTTGAACGAAACAAAGTCTGGGAATTAACAAAGCCTCCCAAGCAACACAATGTGATTGGTACTAAATGGATTTTCAAGAATAAGAAGAACGAGGATGGTACCATCATCAGGATTAAAGCATGCTTAGTTGCTCAAGGCTACTCTCAAATAGAAGGAATAGACTTTGATGAGACGTTCGCCCCAGTTGCTCGACTCGAGTCAATACGTATATTATTCGCTATTGCTTGTCATTTTAAAATAAAACTCTTTCAAATGGACGTTAAGAGCGCATTTTTAAATGGGTTTTTAAATGAGGAAGTTTATGTGGCTCAACCGAAAGGTTTTGTAGACTATAAACAACCTAACCATGTTTTTCGTTTGAAAAAGGCTCTTTACGGTCTAAAACAAGCACCGCGAGCATGGTACGAAAGGCTAACAAAGCACCTACTGGAAAAGGGCTACACTCGAGGGGGAGCAGACCGGACTCTCTTTGTGAAGCATTATCAAGATAATTTCATTGTAGCACAAATCTATGTCGATTACATTGTATTTGGAGCAACTAGAGACAATGATGCTTCTAAATTCGCTGAAACCATGGAAAGCGAATTTGAGATGTCCATGATGGGGGAACTGACATACTTTCTTGGGTTGCAAGTAAAACAAAATGAAGAAGGCATTCATCTATGTCAATCCAAGTATGCAAGGGAGTTGGTGAAGAAATTCGGATTAGAAGATTCTAAAGATTTTCCGACTCCTATGGGAACTAGCAATAAGGGATTAGGAAGTGATTCACTAAGTGAGAGTGTAGACGAGAAGCTCTATCGCAGTATGATTGGAAGTCTACTCTATCTCACGGCTAGTCGCCCGGATATATCCTTTAGTGTTGGAATTTGCGCGAGATATCAATCAGCACCAAAGGAGGTTCACCTGAAAGCGGTGAAAAGGATCATCCGGTACATCAAAGGAACTTTGAATTTCGGAATTTGGTATCCTATGGGAACAACGCTTGACATAATAGAATATTCAGATGCCGATTGGGCAGGATCTGTGGATGATCGGAAGAGCACGAGTGGTGCATGTTTTTATCTTGGCCATTGCCTTGTTGCATGGCATAGTAAAAAGCAAAACTGCATTGCACTCTTGACTGCCGAAGCGGAATATATTTCAGCAGGTAGTTGAACGACTTCCGAATTTCAGCAACTTCGGTAACAATTCTTTGTGACAACACAAGTGCTATAAACATTTCTAAAAACCCTGTGTTGCACTCGAGAACAAAACACATTGAACTTAGATATCATTTTCTAAGAGAGCTAGTTGAATCAAATATTCTTCAAATTTCCTACATTTCAACTGAAGATCAATTGGCTGACATTTTAACAAAACCTTTGGATCAAAAACGTTTTATTCATTTGCGTAAAGCAATTGGAATGCTTTCCTTGAAATAACCCCTTTTTGAAACTTTTGCTTAGGTTAGGTTTTGTTTTTGTGTTTTTGTTCATTATCTATGCTTAGACATAGAACATTAATTGAGCATGTGTATTATTGACTTTAACAGCATATTTTCGTCTATTTAGAAATTTATTATGCTTTGGATATCATAATAATTCATTTGATGCAATGATCATTTATGTCAATTAAATCATCTTTGTTTTGATCAAAGTCAATTTCTCTCTCAATGATTTCTTGGTATAGTTTTTATCTTATTTGACTATTTAGTCGAGTATGAAATCGAGATCAATTTTTGGTTGAATACCTTATATTTTAAATAATTGATAGCCAATTGAGGGGGAGTCAAAGGAAAGTGTTATGCTCAAAAGATGTGGAAAGAGTTACATCCCAACGAGGAGTGTGAAAACTACCACCACATGGAGGAAAGAGCTACCACCTCGGTCGTCCGAGTACTGTGTGCAGCTACCACATGTATACCAAGCATGGTTGTTCGAGTTGATTAAATAAAATGCTTTTTGGAATACTTGACTCTGTCAAATTCCAAGGTTGGTATAAGGTGGGGATCTTATTGAAAGATGCTCAAAGAGCCACTCCTTACAATAAATTGACTAGATATATTATCTAACTTATCTGGAATTTCAGACATCTATTGATCTTGGTATTTCATTTTCTTTACCAAATTGATGATTTGATAAAGGCATTACTCATAAGATCATGTTAGATGTGATTGAAGTTGTTCAACTTTAAGGGATTTAATTTTTATAAATTTTCGTTTCATTTGTTGGATGTTATTGATAGATTTGACATAATCTATTTCTTGTTGTATGAAACGATGATTTTCATTTAAAGTTGATACACAAAAGTGCTTACATACTTTTTCTGGATTTTGTAGAATTTTTCTGAATTATTCTGAAGAAAAAGTTGGAGCCGATCCGGATTGGACAAGCCGATCCGGATCCCGAACGCAGGTATTTCCTGCGGGTAGCCGATCCGGACTAGATTCAGGATCTGATCCAGATCGCGGCTAGGGTTTTATATTGAACAAAAGGGTTTTGATTTCTTTTTACTTCAATCTTTTGTTCCTAAGTCTCCAGAGCTTCTCTCTCTAGAATTCATCCATCTTGGAAGCTTCCAAACTCGAGTTCTTCGATTTTAAGTAAGTTTTCTTGATCAAAATCTCGGTTTTTCACAGTTTTTTCATGTTCTTCCTCAAAACGTGATGAAAACTTTATATCTTTTTCGTTTTGGATTGGTTTTTGATCAAATTTCTTTTGAAATAAGAACTCTGGGTAGATTAGTTTTGATTATATGCTAGGTATTCTCCTGATTAACGGATTTTTAGGCTTCGATTTCTAAAAATTCGGTTTTAGGGCATATAATAAGAATTTTTGAAAATCATGGAATTGATTTATTTTTAAAATTCTTTTTGGAAAACTAATTTGATTCTTAGTCTCTCTACATGATAATGATTGTTTAGGTACAATTTTTTAAATTTTTGAAAATAAACAATTTTTGTCGTGTTCTTGAGTTGTTGCTCGCAGATTCTTGGTTTTGAATAGCAACAATGGCGTTTGCATGGTTAATCTTCCTTTTGGTTGCAATGGTGCACACGAGAGCAACTAATAAATTGAAGAGGGCAAAGAAACCTTTAAAAAAGGGAGAATGTCTTCTTGTTGAAGATTTAGAGACCGAATCAGAAAAGGATGAAGTGAATTGGGACGAATTAATAAATGAGGAAGCAACGCCTGCTAAGACGACACCCATCTCATCAAAAAGGAAAACTGCCATGGATAAAGGAAAAGCACCGATGACCTCTTCATCCATCTCGATAAAAAGAAAAAGACTTGCTAGGCGGATTGGACGAGCGCGAGGTATTGAAATTAATGAACCAGTGGCTCCTGATTCTCCACCTCGCCTGGAAGAAGTGTTCGTTAATACTGACCGTCTTAGGGCATTTGAACACCGAGAATGCATCGGCGAGAGACATGTCAATATTGGTGCTCTTCGGGATCACTCACCGGAATTCGGGATTGTAATAGAACAAGCCAACCTTATTCAAGTTTGCAGATTCCCTGAATTGCTTGGATATTGTCTGCACCGAGTGAGAACTTTTTACACAAATTCAAGACATCTTCAGGAAGATGATCACAGCTTTATGCAGTTCTATACTAACATCCAAGGGACAAGACTCAAGATAACTCCGCAGTTAATTGGGGAAGTGCTAGGGATGCAATCGAGCACATCAGGGTTGAATTACTTAACTGGAAGAAGCTTGACGAATGCTTTGTGGCAAACAGTTGTAAAAGGAATATGTTTGGAAGGCACTGAATCAACGGAGAAATCTGTTAAGTCCAAGCAACTTCGGCTTGAATACCGGTTTCTCAATTTCATCACTTGTTATAACATTCTCCCAAACATGCAGACAAAGGTTGTGCGATAGGATCGAATGCTATTTTTGTACCTTCTAGGACACCCATCTGAAGCAATGGGATTGAACATGAATATCCCATACATTATCTGGAACAGGATGTCTAGATATGTTGAGCATCCTCATCCTACCGAGAGACTTCCTTTTCCATTGATCATTATGAGGATCTTGAAGAAGTTCCAGATTGACATCAGCTCAACATCATATCAACATTGCCTAGGTGTCACGCCCCGGGGGTCGAAACTGCGACCCGGGCTCGCTAACAGATCCGCCACCTATGCGAAACCCCGCATAGGCGAAGCGTCCAACCTGCAAAGTATCATCTAATAACTAAACAGATATCAGAGCTGAAGAAAAACTGCTATAACAAAAACCTGAATCACTGTACAACCGAAGAATAAAAGTACAATATCAATCTCCCAAAAATGATGATACAATAATCTGATCCACCGAAACTGTAATACAAGTAAAAGCCACCTATACAACATCTATAAATCCAAAAATGGAGATAACTAAAATAATAAAATACAACTGAGTACAGTGAAACCCACAATCCGGGTTGGTACACCTATCCCACTGTAGAAATCAACACTGGTAGGGATCTATCTCGCGACTCCCTCGCCTCGAACTGTCAACCGAAGATCCGCAACTCCCGCAGCAGACACTGCAAAACAAAGGGAGGAAAGGGGAAAAACAACAATGGGGGTGAGAACCACTAGTAAAACCAGTAGCCTCCCCCTGTGGGTAATGCCTCAAACCCCGACGTACCCACAAGGACTACCAGAGGCAAGAAAAGAATAAGAGAGGTGGTAAGCTAAAAACAGAAATACTGATAAGAGGAAGCTACCACTAGTATGCCTCTAAATGCCGTGCTAAGAAGTATAGCTAAATGTATGCATCAGTAAATAAATGCCTGCCTGAATAAACCCAATCCGACCACCAGTAAACACTGGTACTGCCTGCTCTGCCTGCCGCATCGGGTATGCCAGCCTACGCATAACACCAATGCAAAAAGGAGTCTCACGGACTCAAAGCCTGTCTGTCGCACACTCCGGAGTGGCACTCGAGGGGAGCGACCCACACGAGTAAGTATCTCAGTAACAAGTATCAAAACTAGCAGGACTGGATCACGACTCTGATCAAAGTGGGAAAACCCATCCACTAAAGAAAGCCCGATCCCACCAATCTGATGCACTGTAAATACCCGGTCGGCCGCCAAAAGTCCGCGGTCGCCGCAATATCCCACAAATCCCCCAAATCAAGCCCGACCTGTCATCCCTAATCCGATGCATAAGTCACCATCCGGTCAACCGCCCAAAGTCCGCGGTAGCCGCAATACCCTGCCCTCAGGCCAGCCTATCCCAGATCCCAAGAATCTGTCTACACTATCCCAAAACCCCCTGCTCGCGCACGAGCTACAAATACCCTGAGCCTAGTATGAAAGGAGAAAAGCAAGAAACATGGTTTCTCCTAAGTCAAGTCCAACATGATAGTGTAGCAGAAAAAGGTGGCCTATCTAGATGACCATACAAGCATGAAGATGTCCAAAGATGATATAAAGTAAACAGGTGTCGATGTTCTACATTTATTAGAGCATGCTATTCCATAATATTGATGATTGCATAAGAACATTAAGTGCAACATAGCCTATGCCTGCCAATACCACATACACGATGTTCACAAAGTATGAAAATAAGGAATTGCCATACCTAATCAAAAATCACATAAGATGGTACAACGCTTGTCAACCCTCACATTCATACTGGAATAAGCCCAAGATCATTTAACATCACTTAAACAGGGACATTCAATCAAGTATCACCAATGAATAGCTTAAGGTCCAACAATCTTCATTGATCTCACATAGGATGAATATAGGATCTACCAACAACATCCAATCTCATTTGTAAGTGATAGGAGTCATGAAATTGCTTTTCCTCATAAGGAATAGGCCTCAACTCAACAATGATATCCACCTTTTTATGAAGGAATTAGGAATCAAAAGCCTAGGTCATTATTACATTAACTAGATCAATAACCAACATCAACACCCATTTTCACATAAACTAGATCAAAGATCAATCAACTCATTATTCTCACATAAATAGGTTATGAATCAACATCTATGCCCAACATCACACATTGTAGGTTAAGGATCAACAAAACCAACTACTCTCATATAAGCCATTCTCAAATAAATGAACCAAGTCCTTCTCACATAACCCCTCAAGTCCTCACATAAATCAACCAACCATTTACATATATATCTATCACCATCATTCTCACATAATAATGTTAATCATTCATCACAAGGTATAGGTTGAAGAGTGATTTTCCAATTACCCTCACATAGCATAGATTTAAGGATGACCACCGTTAATCAACTTCATATGAAATAATGTAATATCAACCAACCGATCATTTATTCATGCATAAGCTAAGGATTAATTAACCTAACATAAATATGGAGATTTAAGCATGATTCACCACAGAAAAGAGAACAACAATCAACTATGCCATAAGGGAAACCAATAGCCCGAGTGGGTAAATCATTGTTTTCGGCATAACACAACCACCCACCTGAAACTCAACGATCTGATGCCCGATCTGGCCGAATTTTGGCGTGAGTAATCCTTATCCTCCCAGGAGTCCGATGCCGCGAAAATCATCCAAATCCGCCTCACGGATTGGGCGCAATCGCTGAAACAATGCACACTGCGCATTCAAATTCCATAATTTCGGCAAGTGCAACAAGGTCAAATAAAAAGTATGTGTAACCTCAAATACCTCAAAATAAAGTTCCCAGCAGTAAAGCAAAGATATCCTCTTTCATACAACATCTTCAAGTCCTCACAAATCCACCATTAATTTCCCTTAACATTCAAATGAAGCAACAAATCACAATGCTGTCCAAAATTGCTAACATAAACTTGCTAGCATTTCCAAGCTTAATTAGAGGCTTTTCCAAAGGGATTTATCCACAGATCACAAAAGAGAATTTTCTCACCTTGAAGTTAAGAAGAAGTCCCAACTTGAATTTCTGAAAAAGATCTTATATCCACAAAGTTATCTGCATTCCAAGGTGCCTTGCTCAAATCCAAATTAAAACAGGGACTGCAGTAATCCATATAATAGCACTTGAAAAGATCATTAATTTTACCTAACCAAACGTGCTCCAAATCCTGCAAGAGAGGTACCATTGGATTCCTTGTCGAGAGTAGATACAAATTGAGCCAAAGAACTCCAAATTTCATGCTCGGATGAAGGAGAAAACCCATAAACACTTTGAACCATCCACCAAGTTCAATCTGTACATGACTGCAGCAAGGTGCTCCAAAGAACATGCATAAACTCTAATAAAAACTCAGATCTGGGGAAAATAGTACATACCAATGTTGTAGATCTTCGAGTCCTGGAAATTTTCCCACAAAAATCATCCAAATATTCCCATCCTGCTGCCCAGAAAGGCCAAAACACTGAGGACTGTTCAGGATTCCAGACTGAAATGAAGGGTTCCAAAGATAGCCTTAAAAATCTGTAAAAACATGAGATCTGGGGGGAGAGTTGAATACAAAGATTGTAGCCTTACCTCTTGTGAAAACGTAGAACCAAAACTGAGCTCAAAACTCCAAGAAATGAGTCCTGGGGAATTTTTGCACTGAAACGCGACGGTGGAGCTCCGAAAATCCAGCAATGGTGCTTGTGCTCCATCATGGAGAAGAAGATGACCAAGCTAGCTCCAAAGGCTCACCCAAGATGATGATTTTGAAGAAGAAACGTTGGTGATGCTCTGCACAAAACCCTCCAACAATCCATGGTCCATGGAGGAAGAAGGAGGAAGAAAAAGAAGAGGAAGAAGAAGAGGAGGAAGAAGAAGAAAGGAAAAAAATAATTAAAACAATCCTCTCTCTCTCCCTCTCCCACACTCCACCCCACGTGAAGTACAGCTGGCCCATCATGGCTAGCCATGTGGCAGCCTAGCATGCCTGATGGACCACACTCCCAACACCGAACCAATGGGGTGACGCCACGTGGCACCCCCGGTCCACAGCCTATTCATGCACCCGAAAAACCCCCTGAACTTCCGGTTGCCCGTTTTCGCTCATCCGGACTCCGAAAAGTACAACCAAATAGCCGATTTCCAACGTTTTTCCGTGCTGAATCCAAATACGAAGTCCATTTTGCAAGAATCCATTTCTAAAAATTACGGGGGCATCCGAACACACCAACTCGATCCATTTTTCGCGCTGAGTCCGGTTTTGAAGTCCGATTTGCGCGCAAAGCCTCCACACTCAACAAAAGGCTTCCAGAAGCTGCCGAACCAACAGTAATCCTTACGTGGGAATTTCGGGTCCTCACATCCTCCCCCACTAAAAGAAAGTTTCGTCCTCGAAACTGGCACAACTCAAAAGGAGTCTCAAAAACTAAGGGTAGGTACTCAACACCACCGTCTCCAGCTCCTAAGTCACCACTCACTCCCCGTGATTACTCCTCAACAACAACAACAACAACAACAACCAGTACGGCATAGCCCGATTGCGCAATTCCCTCACTTCACGAGCCAGAATTCGCAACGGGCGTCCCTCGTACTCCACACACTCACAGATCTCAAACAGAGCGAGTCAATCACGGGCGAGGGATCCAAAAGTGTAACACTCCCGAGCTGAGATGCGGAAAAAACCTCAGGGACTCCAAAAATGTGGGAAAAAGAAAGAATAACCAGTGCCACATGCACCAACACCACACCCTAGTGTCCACTCAACCAGGGCGACCAGGAACACACCCACACGATCATCCAAGAGGGAAAGAATCCAACCAACTGGGGTCCTCACTCGGTCACTTCCGGATCCAAACCACCCGAGTGGACTACTCAACATGCTATTATAGCCCCAACGAGCTCACGGGTCGAAGTCGACCTCTCTACTGGTAAAGAACACCCTGATGGTGGCTAAACCGTCGGTGAACGTGACTGAAAGCTGGCTAGAAAGGCGATCATAATGCTGATGCTCAAGCTCACGGTCAAAAGTCTGAACAATCGGCGACAAGCCGAGAAAATCCCACTCGAGATTCTAAAAGCTGAAATCGGTGCTGGTGTCAGTCTCATTATCCGTCCGCCAAGCTCTCCTGGCACTGCCCAGTCCAAGAAGCTCCTCACCTTGATAATAATTGTCGATCTCGGCCAATTTCCAATTAGTATCCATATTGGCCGGATTTCCACCGCCGCCCCTACGGCTAACACAATGTGACCCACGAAGGTAAGCTTCAGAAGCTAAAACTTATATCTCAATAACTTGGCATACAGCTTCATCCACACAGGCACGGTAGCACATCTCCAAGTGCCCCTCGTGCTCCAAGTCGCTCTGGGAGTAAATCAAATATCCTCGGGGAACATCACTCCCAAGCTGTCCAAGTATATCTGGAACACACAATTCCTCAGATCTTGAAGACAACAGGGCATTAATTATTCCATTTGGCCCACTGTTCGCTCATAATGCCTCTACCAGATCCTGAATGCCATCTAGGCAAAGTCCTTGGCTGTCTGATTCCAAGTAGGTACTCGCATCATACAATAACTGTCAGAGTATGACTCCAACACAAGGCTCTAGATACCACCCGGACCTGTCTACACTCGAACCATAAAAGGATCCTCACAGTCGTGTATCAATGACGTGGCATCACCACCGCGTACCAACGGCGTGGCACTAGATCAAGCAGAACCCTCGAACCATCAGATCCTGCAACTGCGCCATCAGCTCTCTCAGCTCTACTGGCGATATCCAATGAGGTGCTGTCAAGGGTGGCGCGGTTCCCCGAACCACGTCAAACGCAATCTCTATCTCCCTAACCGGCGGTATTATCAACAGCTCAGGTGAAATCACACCCGGGGTCTCAGGGGCAACAAAGATATCCTTGAGTCCCGGTGCCACCGTAAGCACCTCTCACACTGTCACTAAAACCTGTGTGCTCTAACAATCTCAACAACCAAGCCTCCTCTCGTCTGCCTCGCATAAAGTCAACGTCCTCTTTCTCCTCAGTCCAAATATCCTGTGGCATTGTACAAACAATCTCAAGCACAGGGTCAAAATACCGAACTACCACAATTACCAATAAACCTGTCGGTAACTCATAGTCTCAGCTGCACTGGACATGACCCACAAGCCTCCTCCACATGCACAACACTAACAGGAACCTGTACCTCAAGTGCACGTGGTAACAAATCTGCCTCTAGCCCATGCAGGAATGCAACATGCTCTAACCCCGACTGCTGTGATGAAATCACACCCGCGACAACTCAATCCACTACCGTGGCGCCCTCCAACCGGGCGGCACAGATTCATCCGCTCGACGCAAATGGTCGTCGCTCAGTCTGCTAGAAAAATCACGACTAATCACAAAGGGATCACGACCTCTGTCTCTGCTCACACTGAGGCGACTGATACGGTCCTCCACAGGTAGCAAACCCACGCTACCGCTGCGCTACTCTGATATAGATGCTGATACTGCCATCGGGGTCCACCCGATCTCTGGCGTCTCGGGAACTCGTTATCCTGGGAAAAGAAATCAGAAATGTCTCTGCCAGCCAATCTGTCCTCCAAAGGCCCCGACTCAATCTTACGAGTCGGGGTGGTTCATCTGCCAAATCTGGCTGAATAGATCGATCATGTCCCCTCAGCTCACCAGCTGTCAACTATCCACCCTGCCTCGGTGCCTCGACACTAAACATTGACACAGAGGGGGCTACTCGCTCCATCAGTGCCACAGAAATCCCTACCACTGAGGATACTGCAACCGGGTGGTCTCAGAAGGAAGCACTGTCGAGCTGCCCGCTGCTCCGACAACTGTATCATCCTATCCGCTGCTCACTCTGCCGCCGATATGCCACTGCCAATCCTGTCATCTGGGTCCGGAGCTCTCTGACCTCGATCTAGGTATCCAGCCTGAAACTCCCTATCCTGGCCCACAAGCTGCAATAGGGTGCACACGGGTCAGAACTCTGCGCCAGGGAGACACCGCTCACTGCGACAAACCACACAACAGAACACACAACAAGCACTCGACCCAATCCAGCGAAAGTCTAAGACATGTCACCCATTCCATAACATTATGTTGTCTGCAGCCAACATAATCGTTTAGGAGAATAAACATGCCAATCGCTCGTCCCGTCCCTTGGGAGAGGTATGAAACTCAATCAGGACTCTCGCTATAAGTCACGACTCTCACGAAGTCAACCAAGGGTCAAACCATAAGCCTAGGGTTTCTAAGTCCACCATGACCTACAACCTAGGCTCTGATACCAACCTAATCTGTCACGCCCCGGGGGTCGAAACTGCGACCCGGGCTCGCTAACAGATCCGCCACCTATGCGAAACCCCGCATAGGCGAAGCGTCCAACCTGCAAAGTATCATCTAATAACTAAACAGATATCAGAGCTGAAGAAAAACTGCTATAACAAAAACCTGAATCACTGTACAACCGAAGAATAAAAGTACAATATCAATCTCCCAAAAATGATGATACAATAATCTGATCCACCGAAACTGTAATACAAGTAAAAGCCACCTATACAACATCTATAAATCCAAAAATGGAGATAACTAAAATAATAAAATACAACTGAGTACAGTGAAACCCACAATCCGGGTTGGTACACCTATCCCACTGTAGAAATCAACACTGGTAGGGATCTATCTCGCGACTCCCTCGCCTCGAACTGTCAACCGAAGATCCGCAACTCCCGCAGCAGACACTGCAAAACAAAGGGAGGAAAGGGGAAAAACAACAATGGGGGTGAGAACCACTAGTAAAACCAGTAGCCTCCCCCTGTGGGTAATGCCTCAAACCCCGACGTACCCACAAGGACTACCAGAGGCAAGAAAAGAATAAGAGAGGTGGTAAGCTAAAAACAGAAATACTGATAAGAGGAAGCTACCACTAGTATGCCTCTAAATGCCGTGCTAAGAAGTATAGCTAAATGTATGCATCAGTAAATAAATGTCTGCCTGAATAAACCCAATCCGACCACCAGTAAACACTGGTACCTGCCTGCTCTGCCTGCCGCATCGGGTATGCCAGCCTACGCATAACACCAATGCAAAAAGGAGTCTCACGGACTCAAAGCCTGTCTGTCGCACACTCCGGAGTGGCACTCGAGGGGAGCGACCCACACGAGTAAGTATCTCAGTAACAAGTATCAAAACTAGCAGGACTGGATCACGACTCTGATCAAAGTGGGAAAACCCATCCACTAAAGAAAGCCCGATCCCACCAATCTGATGCACTGTAAATACCCGGTCGGCCGCCCAAAGTCCGCGGTCGCCGCAATATCCCACAAATCCCCCAAATCAAGCCCGACCTGTCATCCCTAATCCGATGCACAAGTCACCATCCGGTCAACCGCCCAAAGTCCGCGGTAGCCGCAATACCCTGCCCTCAGGCCAGCCTATCCCAGATCCCAAGAATCTGTCTACACTATCCCAAAACCCCCTGCTCGCGCACGAGCTACAAATACCCTGAGCCTAGTATGAAAGGAGAAAAGCAAGAAACATGGTTTCTCCTAAGTCAAGTCCAACATGATAGTGTAGCAGAAAAAGGTGGCCTATCTAGATGACCATACAAGCATGAAGATGTCCAAAGATGATATAAAGTAAACAGGTGTCGATGTTCTACATTTATTAGAGCATGCTATTCCATAATATTGATGATTGCATAAGAACATTAAGTGCAACATAGCCTATGCCTGCCAATACCACATACACGATGTTCACAAAGTATGAAAATAAGGAATTGCCATACATAATCAAAAATCACATAAGATGTACAACGCTTGTCACACCCTCACATTCATACTGGAATAGCCCAGATCATTTAACATCACTTAAACAGGGACATGCAATCAAGTATCCCATGAATAGCTTAAGGTCCCACCATCTTCATTGATCTCCATAGGATGATATAGGATCTACCAACACATCCATCTCATTTTAAGTGAATGAGTCATGAAATTGCTTTTTCTCTCATAAGGAATAGGCCTCAACTCACAATGATATCCACCTTTTTACGAAGGAATATAGGATCACAAGCCTAGGTCATTATACATTAACTAAGATCAATAACCA